>OX375874.1:122169530-123369530 GCA_947359465.1 Metellina segmentata
CCGTCGTAGTAGTATCAGATTAGCAACCGGAGGATTGCGAGTTCGAATCCTACGAACATCAAACCACTCCAATGTTTCTGGAGCACGTTAAAGCTGTCGTACTCACTAAACTCCTCACGAAGGCTTAGTGTGGAAGTTTGAAGGAAAGTGACGAGGCAACACCTGACTTTTACACTACTCTTCCTCCATCTGAAAGTAAAAAAGATTAATGAAAAGTAAAGTATTGTTATTATTCACACAAACCAGACGGGGCCACTTTCTCTCCGTCGTGGTAGTATCAGATCAGCAACCGGAGGATTGCGAGTTCGAATCCTACGAACATCAAACCACTCCAATGTTTCTGGAGCACGTTAAAGCTGTCGTACTCACTAAACTCCTCACGTTGGCGTGGTGTGGAAGTTTGAAGGAAAGTGACGAGGCAACACCTGACTTTTACACAACTCTTCCTCCATCTGAAAGTAAAAAAGATTAATGAAAAGTAAAGTATTGTTATTATTCACACAAACCAGACGGGGCCACTTTCTCTCCGCCGTAGTAGTATCAGATCAGCAACCGGAGGATTGCGAGTTCGAATCCTACGAACATCAAACCACTCCAATGTTTCTGGAGCACGTTAAAGCTGTCGTACTCACTAAACTCCTCACGTTGGCGTGGTGTGGAAGTTTGAAGGAAAGTGACGAGGCAACACCTAACTTTTACACTACTCTTCCTCCATCTGAAAGTAAAAAAGATTAATGAAAAGTAAAGTATTGTTATTATTCACACAAACCAGACGGGGCCACTTTCTCTCCGTCGTAGTAGTATCAGATCAGCAACCGGAGGATTGCGAGTTCGAATCCTACGAACATCAAACCACTCCAATGTTTCTGGAGCACGTTAAAGCTGTCGTACTCACTAAACTCCTCACGAAGGCTTAGTGTGGAAGTTTGAAGGAAAGTGACGAGGCAACACCTGACTTTTACACTACTCTTCCTCCATCTGAAAGTAAAAAAGATTAATGAAAAGTAAAGTATTGTTATTATTCACACAAACCAGACGGGGCCACTTTCTCTCCGTCGTGGTAGTATCAGATCAGCAACCGGAGGATTGCGAGTTCGAATCCTACGAACATCAAACCACTCCAATGTTTCTGGAGCACGTTAAAGCTGTCGTACTCACTAAACTCCTCACGTTGGCGTGGTGTGGAAGTTTGAAGGAAAGTGACGAGGCAACACCTGACTTTTACACAACTCTTCCTCCATCTGAAAGTAAAAAAGATTAATGAAAAGTAAAGTATTGTTATTATTCACACAAACCAGACGGGGCCACTTTCTCTCCGCCGTAGTAGTATCAGATCAGCAACCGGAGGATTGCGAGTTCGAATCCTACGAACATCAAACCACTCCAATGTTTCTGGAGCACGTTAAAGCTGTCGTACTCACTAAACTCCTCACGTTGGCGTGGTGTGGAAGTTTGAAGGAAAGTGACGAGGCAACACCTAACTTTTACACTACTCTTCCTCCATCTGAAAGTAAAAAAGATTAATGAAAAGTAAAGTATTGTTATTATTCACACAAACCAGACGGGGCCACTTTCTCTCCGTCGTAGTAGTATCAGATCAGCAACCGGAGGATTGCGAGTTCGAATCCTACGAACATCAAACCACTCCAATGTTTCTGGAGCACGTTAAAGCTGTCGTACTCACTAAACTCCTCACGTTGGCGTGGTGTGGAAGTTTGAAGGAAAGTGACGAGGCAACACCTGATTTTTACACTACTCTTCCTCCATCTGAAAGTAAAAAAGATTAATGAAAAGTACAGTATTGTTATTATTCACACAAACCAGAGGGGGCCACTTTCTCTCCGTCGTAGTAGTATCAGATCAGCAACCGGAGGATTGCGAGTTCGAATCCTACGAACTTCAAACCACTCCAATGTTTCTGGAGCACGTTAAAGCTGTCGTACTCACTAAACTCCTCACGTTGGCGTGGTGTTTAAGTTTGAAGGAAAGTAACGAGGCAACACCTGACTTTTACACTACTCTTCCTCCATCTAAAAGTAAAAAAGATTAATGAAAAGTAAAGTATTGTTATTATTCACACAAACCAGACTAGGCCACTTTCTCTCCGTCGTAGTAGTATCAGATCAGCAACCGGAGGATTGCGAGTTCGAATCCTACGAACATCAAACCACTCCAATGTTTCTGGAGCACGTTAAAGCTGTCGTACTCACTAAACTCCTCACGTTGGCGTGGTGTGGAAGTTTGAAGGAAAGTGACGAGGCAACACCTAACTTTTACACTACTCTTCCTCCATCTGAAAGTAAAAAAGATTAATGAAAAGTAAAGTATTGTTATTATTCACACAAACCAGACGGGGCCACTTTCTCTCCGTCGTAGTAGTATCAGATTAGCAACCGGAGGATTGCGAGTTCGAATCCTACGAACATCAAACCACTCCAATGTTTCTGGAGCACGTTAAAGCTGTCGTACTCACTAAACTCCTCACGAAGGCTTAGTGTGGAAGTTTGAAGGAAAGTGACGAGGCAACACCTGACTTTTACACTACTCTTCCTCCATCTGAAAGTAAAAAAGATTAATGAAAAGTAAAGTATTGTTATTATTCACACAAACCAGACGGGGCCACTTTCTCTCCGTCGTGGTAGTATCAGATCAGCAACCGGAGGATTGCGAGTTCGAATCCTACGAACATCAAACCACTCCAATGTTTCTGGAGCACGTTAAAGCTGTCGTACTCACTAAACTCCTCACGTTGGCGTGGTGTGGAAGTTTGAAGGAAAGTGACGAGGCAACACCTGACTTTTACACAACTCTTCCTCCATCTGAAAGTAAAAAAGATTAATGAAAAGTAAAGTATTGTTATTATTCACACAAACCAGACGGGGCCACTTTCTCTCCGCCGTAGTAGTATCAGATCAGCAACCGGAGGATTGCGAGTTCGAATCCTACGAACATCAAACCACTCCAATGTTTCTGGAGCACGTTAAAGCTGTCGTACTCACTAAACTCCTCACGTTGGCGTGGTGTGGAAGTTTGAAGGAAAGTGACGAGGCAACACCTAACTTTTACACTACTCTTCCTCCATCTGAAAGTAAAAAAGATTAATGAAAAGTAAAGTATTGTTATTATTCACACAAACCAGACGGGGCCACTTTCTCTCCGTCGTAGTAGTATCAGATCAGCAACCGGAGGATTGCGAGTTCGAATCCTACGAACATCAAACCACTCCAATGTTTCTGGAGCACGTTAAAGCTGTCGTAATCACTAAACTCCTCACGTTGGCGTGGTGTGGAAGTTTGAAGGAAAGTGACGAGGCAACACCTGATTTTTACACTACTCTTCCTCCATCTGAAAGTAAAAAAGATTAATGAAAAGTACAGTATTGTTATTATTCACACAAACCAGACTAGGCCACTTTCTCTCCGTCGTAGTAGTATCAGATCAGCAACCGGAGGATTGCGAGTTGGAATCCTACGAACATCAAACCACTCCAATGTTTCTGGAGCACGTTAAAGCTGTCGTACTCACTAAACTCCTCACGAAGGCTTAGTGTGGAAGTTTGAAGGAAAGTGACGAGGCAACACCTGACTTTTACACTACTCTTCCTCCATCTGAAAGTAAAAAAGATTAATGAAAAGTAAAGTATTGTTATTATTCACACAAACCAGACGGGGCCACTTTCTCTCCGCCGTAGTAGTATCAGATCAGCAACCGGAGGATTGCGAGTTCGAATCCTACGAACATCAAACCACTCCAATGTTTCTGGAGCACGTTAAAGCTGTCGTACTCACTAAACTCCTCACGTTGGCGTGGTGTGGAAGTTTGAAGGAAAGTGACGAGGCAACACCTAACTTTTACACTACTCTTCCTCCATCTGAAAGTAAAAAAGATTAATGAAAAGTAAAGTATTGTTATTATTCACACAAACCAGACGGGGCCACTTTCTCTCCGTCGTAGTAGTATCAGATCAGCAACCGGAGGATTGCGAGTTCGAATCCTACGAACATCAAACCACTCCAATGTTTCTGGAGCACGTTAAAGCTGTCGTAATCACTAAACTCCTCACGTTGGCGTGGTGTGGAAGTTTGAAGGAAAGTGACGAGGCAACACCTGATTTTTACACTACTCTTCCTCCATCTGAAAGTAAAAAAGATTAATGAAAAGTACAGTATTGTTATTATTCACACAAACCAGACTAGGCCACTTTCTCTCCGTCGTAGTAGTATCAGATCAGCAACCGGAGGATTGCGAGTTGGAATCCTACGAACATCAAACCACTCCAATGTTTCTGGAGCACGTTAAAGCTGTCGTACTCACTAAACTCCTCACGAAGGCTTAGTGTGGAAGTTTGAAGGAAAGTGACGAGGCAACACCTGACTTTTACACTACTCTTCCTCCATCTGAAAGTAAAAAAGATTAATGAAAAGTAAAGTATTGTTATTATTCACACAAACCAGACGGGGCCACTTTCTCTCCGTCGTGGTAGTATCAGATCAGCAACCGGAGGATTGCGAGTTCGAATCCTACGAACATCAAACCACTCCAATGTTTCTGGAGCACGTTAAAGCTGTCGTACTCACTAAACTCCTCACGTTGGCGTGGTGTGGAAGTTTGAAGGAAAGTGACGAGGCAACACCTGACTTTTACATAACTCTTCCTCCATCTGAAAGTAAAAAAGATTAATGAAAAGTAAAGTATTGTTATTATTCACACAAACCAGACGGGGCCACTTTCTCTCCGCCGTAGTAGTATCAGATCAGCAACCGGAGGATTGCGAGTTCGAATCCTACGAACATCAAACCACTCCAATGTTTCTGGAGCACGTTAAAGCTGTCGTACTCACTAAACTCCTCACGTTGGCGTGGTGTGGTAGTTTGTAGGAAAGTGACGAGGCAACACCTAACTTTTACACTACTCTTCCACCATCTGAAAGTAAAAAAGATTAATGAAAAGTAAAGTATTGTTATTATTCACACAAACCAGACGGGGCAACTTTCTCTCCGACGTAGTAGTATCAGATCAGTAACCGGAGGATTGCGAGTTCGAATCCTACGAACATCAAACCACTCCAATGTTTCTGGGGCACGTTAAAGCTGTCGTACTCACTAAACTCCTCACGTTGGCGTGGTGTGGAAGTTTGAAAGAAAGCGACGAGGCAACACCTGACTATTACACTACTCTTCCTCCATCTGAAAGTAAAAAAGATTAATGAAAAGTAAAGTATTGTTATTATTCACACAAACCAGACGGGGCCACTTTCTCTCCGTCGTAGTAGTATCAGATCAGCAACCGGAGGATTGCGAGTTCGAATCCTACGAACATCAAACCACTCCAATGTTTCTGGAGCACGTTAAAGCTGTCGTACTCACTAAACTCCTCACGTTGGCGTGGTGTGGAAGTTTGAAGGAAAGTGACGAGGCAACACCTAACTTTTACACTACTCTTCCTCCATCTGAAAGTAAAAAAGATTAATGAAAAGTAAAGTATTGTTATTATTCACACAAACCAGACGGGGCCACTTTCTCTCCGTCGTAGTAGTATCAGATCAGCAACCGGAGGATTGCGAGTTCGAATCCTACGAACATCAAACCACTCCAATGTTTCTGGAGCACGTTAAAGCTGTCGTATTCACTAAACTCCTCACGTTGGCGTGGTGTGGAAGTTCGAAGGAAAGTGACGAGGCAACACCTGACTTTTACACTACTCTTCCTCCATCTGAAAGTAAAAAAGATTAATGAAAAGTAAAGTATTGTTATTATTCACACAAACCAGACGGGGCCACTTTCTCTCCGTCGTAGTAGTATCAGATCAGCAACCGGAGGATTGCGAGTTCGAATCCAACGAACATCAAACCACTCCAATGTTTCTGGGGCACGTTAAAGCTGTCGTACTCACTAAACTCCTCACGTTGGCGTGGTGTGGAAGTTTGAAGGAAAGTGACGAGGCAACACCTAACTTTTACACTACTCTTCTTCCATCTGAAAGTTAAAAAGATTAATGAAAAGTAAAGTATTGTTATTATTCACACAAACCAGACGGGGCCACTTTCTCTCCGTCGTAGTAGTATCAGATCAGCAACCGGAGGATTGCGAGTTCGAATCCAACGAACATCAAACCACTCCAATGTTTCTGGGGCACGTTAAAGCTGTCATACTCACTAAACTCCTCACGTTGGCGTGGTGTGGAAGTTTGAAGGAAAGTGACGAGGCAACACCTAACTTTTACACTACTCTTCTTCCATCTGAAAGTTAAAAAGATTAATGAAAAGTAAAGTATTGTTATTATTCACACAAACCAGACGGGGCCACTTTTTCTCCGTCGTAGTAGTATCAGATCAGCAACCGGAGGATTGCGAGTTCGAATCCTACGAACATCAAAAGACTAAAATGTTTCTGGAGCACGTTAAAGCTGTCGTACTCACTAAACTCCTCACGTTGGCGTGGTGTGGAAGTTTAAAGGAAAGTGACGAGGCAACACCTAACTTTTACACTACTCTTCCTCCATCTGAAAGTAAAAAAGATTAATGAAAAGTAAAGTATTGTTATTATTCACACAAACCAGACGGGGCCACTTTCTCTCCGTCGTAGTAGTATCAGATCAGCAACCGGAGGATTGCGAGTTCGAATCCTACGAACATCAAACCACTCCAATGTTTCTGGAGCACGTTAAAGCTGTCGTATTCACTAAACTCCTCACGTTGGCGTGGTGTGGAAGTTCGAAGGAAAGTGACGAGGCAACACCTGACTTTTACACTACTCTTCCTCCATCTGAAAGTAAAAAAGATTAATGAAAAGTAAAGTATTGTTATTATTCACACAAACCAGACGGGGCCACTTTCTCTCCGTCGTAGTAGTATCAGATCAGCAACCGGAGGATTGCGAGTTCGAATCCAACGAACATCAAACCACTCCAATGTTTCTGGGGCACGTTAAAGCTGTCGTACTCACGAAACTCCTCACGTTGGCGTGGTGTGGAAGTTTGAAGGAAAGTGACGAGGCAACACCTAACTTTTACACTACTCTTCTTCCATCTGAAAGTAAAAAAGATTAATGAAAAGTAAAGTATTGTTATTATTCACACAAACCAGACGGGGCCACTTTCTCTCCGTCGTAGTAGTATCAGATAAGCAACCGGAGGATTGCGAGTTCGAATCCAACGAACATCAAACCACTCCAATGTTTCTGGAGCACGTTAAAGCTGTCGTACTCACTAAACTCCTCACGTTGGCGTGGTGTGGAAGTTTGAAGGAAAGTGACAAGGCAACACCTGACTTTTACACTACTCTTCCTCCATCTGAAAGTAAAAAAGATTAATGAAAAGTAAAGTATTGTTATTATTCACACAAACCAGACGGGGCCACTTTCTCTCCGTCGTAGTAGTATCAGATCAGCAACCGGAGGATTGCGAGTTCGAATCCTACGAACATCAAACCACTCCAATGTTTCTGGAGCACGTTAAAGCTGTCGTATTCACTAAACTCCTCACGTTGGCGTGGTGTGGAAGTTCGAAGGAAAGTGACGAGGCAACACCTGACTTTTACACTACTCTTCCTCCATCTGAAAGTAAAAAAGATTAATGAAAAGTAAAGTATTGTTATTATTCACACAAACCAGACGGGGCCACTTTCTCTCCGTCGTAGTAGTATCAGATCAGCAACCGGAGGATTGCGAGTTCGAATCCAACGAACATCAAACCACTCCAATGTTTCTGGGGCACGTTAAAGCTGTCGTACTCACTAAACTCCTCACGTTGGCGTGGTGTGGAAGTTTGAAGGAAAGTGACGAGGCAACACCTAACTTTTACACTACTCTTCTTCCATCTGAAAGTTAAAAAGATTAATGAAAAGTAAAGTATTGTTATTATTCACACAAACCAGACGGGGCCACTTTCTCTCCGTCGTAGTAGTATCAGATCAGCAACCGGAGGATTGCGAGTTCGAATCCAACGAACATCAAACCACTCCAATGTTTCTGGGGCACGTTAAAGCTGTCATACTCACTAAACTCCTCACGTTGGCGTGGTGTGGAAGTTTGAAGGAAAGTGACGAGGCAACACCTAACTTTTACACTACTCTTCTTCCATCTGAAAGTTAAAAAGATTAATGAAAAGTAAAGTATTGTTATTATTCACACAAACCAGACGGGGCCACTTTTTCTCCGTCGTAGTAGTATCAGATCAGCAACCGGAGGATTGCGAGTTCGAATCCTACGAACATCAAAAGACTAAAATGTTTCTGGAGCACGTTAAAGCTGTCGTACTCACTAAACTCCTCACGTTGGCGTGGTGTGGAAGTTTAAAGGAAAGTGACGAGGCAACACCTAACTTTTACACTACTCTTCCTCCATCTGAAAGTAAAAAAGATTAATGAAAAGTAAAGTATTGTTATTATTCACACAAACCAGACGGGGCCACTTTCTCTCCGTCGTAGTAGTATCAGATCAGCAACCGGAGGATTGCGAGTTCGAATCCTACGAACATCAAACCACTCCAATGTTTCTGGAGCACGTTAAAGCTGTCGTATTCACTAAACTCCTCACGTTGGCGTGGTGTGGAAGTTCGAAGGAAAGTGACGAGGCAACACCTGACTTTTACACTACTCTTCCTCCATCTGAAAGTAAAAAAGATTAATGAAAAGTAAAGTATTGTTATTATTCACACAAACCAGACGGGGCCACTTTCTCTCCGTCGTAGTAGTATCAGATCAGCAACCGGAGGATTGCGAGTTCGAATCCAACGAACATCAAACCACTCCAATGTTTCTGGGGCACGTTAAAGCTGTCGTACTCACGAAACTCCTCACGTTGGCGTGGTGTGGAAGTTTGAAGGAAAGTGACGAGGCAACACCTAACTTTTACACTACTCTTCTTCCATCTGAAAGTAAAAAAGATTAATGAAAAGTAAAGTATTGTTATTATTCACACAAACCAGACGGGGCCACTTTCTCTCCGTCGTAGTAGTATCAGATAAGCAACCGGAGGATTGCGAGTTCGAATCCAACGAACATCAAACCACTCCAATGTTTCTGGAGCACGTTAAAGCTGTCGTACTCACTAAACTCCTCACGTTGGCGTGGTGTGGAAGTTTGAAGGAAAGTGACAAGGCAACACCTGACTTTTACACTACTCTTCCTCCATCTGAAAGTAAAAAAGATTAATGAAAAGTAAAGTATTGTTATTATTCACACAAACCAGACGGGGCCACTTTCTCTCCGTCGTAGTAGTATCAGATCAGCAACCGGAGGATTGCGAGTTCGAATCCAACGAACATCAAACCACTCCAATGTTTCTGGGGCACGTTAAAGCTGTCGTACTCACTAAACTCCTCACGTTGGCGTGGTGTGGAAGTTTGAAGGAAAGTGACGAGGCAACACCTAACTTTTACACTACTCTTCTTCCATCTGAAAGTTAAAAAGATTAATGAAAAGTAAAGTATTGTTATTATTCACACAAACCAGACGGGGCCACTTTCTCTCCGTCGTAGTAGTATCAGATCAGCAACCGGAGGATTGCGAGTTCGAATCCAACGAACATCAAACCACTCCAATGTTTCTGGGGCACGTTAAAGCTGTCATACTCACTAAACTCCTCACGTTGGTGTGGTGTGGAAGTTTGAAGGAAAGTGACGAGGCAACACCTAACTTTTACACTACTCTTCTTCCATCTGAAAGTTAAAAAGATTAATGAAAAGTAAAGTATTGTTATTATTCACACAAACCAGACGGGGCCACTTTTTCTCCGTCGTAGTAGTATCAGATCAGCAACCGGAGGATTGCGAGTTCGAATCCTACGAACATCAAAAGACTAAAATGTTTCTGGAGCACGTTAAAGCTGTCGTACTCACTAAACTCCTCACGTTGGCGTGGTGTGGAAGTTTAAAGGAAAGTGACGAGGCAACACCTAACTTTTACACTACTCTTCCTCCATCTGAAAGTAAAAAAGATTAATGAAAAGTAAAGTATTGTTATTATTCACACAAACCAGACGGGGCCACTTTCTCTCCGTCGTAGTAGTATCAGATAAGCAACCGGAGGATTGCGAGTTCGAATCCAACGAACATCAAACCACTCCAATGTTTCTGGAGCACGTTAAAGCTGTCGTACTCACTAAACTCCTCACGTTGGCGTGGTGTGGAAGTTTGAAGGAAAGTGACAAGGCAACACCTGACTTTTACACTACTCTTCCTCCATCTGAAAGTAAAAAAGATTAATGAAAAGTAAAGTATTGTTATTATTCACACAAACCAGACGGGGCCACTTTCTCTCCGTCGTAGTAGTATCAGATCAGCAACCGGAGGATTGCGAGTTCGAATCCAACGAACATCAAACCACTCCAATGTTTCTGGAGCACGTTAAAGCTGTCGTACTTACTAAACTCCTCACGTTGGCGTGGTGTGGAAGTTTGAAGGAAAGTGACGAGGCAACACCTAACTTTTACACTACTCTTCTTCCATCTGAAAGTTAAAAAGATTAATGAAAAGTAAAGTATTGTTATTATTCACACAAACCAGACGGGGCCACTTTCTCTCCGTCGTAGTAGTATCAGATCAGCAACCGGAGGATTGCGAGTTCGAATCCAACGAACATCAAACCACTCCAATGTTTCTGGGGCACGTTAAAGCTGTCATACTCACTAAACTCCTCACGTTGGCGTGGTGTGGAAGTTTGAAGGAAAGTGACGAGGCAACACCTAACTTTTACACTACTGTTCTTCCATCTGAAAGTTAAAAAGATTAATGAAAAGTAAAGTATTGTTATTATTCACACAAACCAGACGGGGCCACTTTTTCTCCGTCGTAGTAGTATCAGATCAGCAACCGGAGGATTGCGAGTTCGAATCCTACGAACATCAAAAGACTAAAATGTTTCTGGAGCACGTTAAAGCTGTCGTACTCACTAAACTCCTCACGTTGGCGTGGTGTGGAAGTTTAAAGGAAAGTGACGAGGCAACACCTAACTTTTACACTACTCTTCCTCCATCTGAAAGTAAAAAAGATTAATGAAAAGTAAAGTATTGTTATTATTCACACAAACCAGACGGGGCCACTTTCTCTCCGTCGTAGTAGTATCAGATCAGCAACCGGAGGATTGCGAGTTCGAATCCTACGAACATCAAACCACTCCAATGTTTCTGGAGCACGTTAAAGCTGTCGTATTCACTAAACTCCTCACGTTGGCGTGGTGTGGAAGTTCGAAGGAAAGTGACGAGGCAACACCTGACTTTTACACTACTCTTCCTCCATCTGAAAGTAAAAAAGATTAATGAAAAGTAAAGTATTGTTATTATTCACACAAACCAGACGGGGCCACTTTCTCTCCGTCGTAGTAGTATCAGATCAGCAACCGGAGGATTGCGAGTTCGAATCCAACGAACATCAAACCACTCCAATGTTTCTGGGGCACGTTAAAGCTGTCGTACTCACTAAACTCCTCACGTTGGCGTGGTGTGGAAGTTTGAAGGAAAGTGACGAGGCAACACCTAACTTTTACACTACTCTTCTTCCATCTGAAAGTAAAAAAGATTAATGAAAAGTAAAGTATTGTTATTATTCACACAAACCAGACGGGGCCACTTTCTCTCCGTCGTAGTAGTATCAGATAAGCAACCGGAGGATTGCGAGTTCGAATCCAACGAACATCAAACCACTCCAATGTTTCTGGAGCACGTTAAAGCTGTCGTACTCACTAAACTCCTCACGTTGGCGTGGTGTGGAAGTTTGAAGGAAAGTGACAAGGCAACACCTGACTTTTACACTACTCTTCCTCCATCTTAAAGTAGAAAAGATTAATGAAAAGTACAGTATTGTTATTATTCACACAAACCAGACGGGGCCACTTTCTCTCCGTCGTAGTAGTAACAGATCAGCAACCGGAGGATTGCGAGTTCGAATCCAACGAACATCAAACCACTCCAATGTTTCTGGAGCACGTTAAAGCTGTCGTACTCATTAAACTCCTCCCGTTGGCGTGGTGTGGAAGTTTGTAGGAAAGTGACGAGGCAACACCTGACTTTTACACTACTCTTCCTCCATCTGAAAGTAAAAAAGATTAATGAAAAGTACAGTATTGTTATTATTCACACAAACCAGACGGGGCCTCTTTCTCTCCGTCGTAGTAGTAACAGATCAGCAACCGGAGGATTGCGAGTTCGAATCCAACGAACATCAAACCACTCCAATGTTTCTGGGGCACGTTAAAGCTGTCGTACTCACTAAACTCCTCACGTTGGCGTGGTGTGGAAGTTTGAAGGAAAGTGACGAGGCAACACCTGACTTTTACACTACTCTTCCTCCATCTGAAAGTAAAAAAGATTAATGAAAAGTAAAGTATTGTTATTATTCACACAAACCAGACGGGGCCACTTTCTCTCCGTCGTAGTAGTATCAGATCAGCAACCGGAGGATTGCGAGTTCGAATCCAACGAACATCAAACCACTCCAATGTTTCTGGGGCACGTTAAAGCTGTCGTACTCACTAAACTCCTCACGTTGGCGTGGTGTGGAAGTTTGAAGGAAAGTGACGAGGCAACACTTAACTTTTACACTACTCTTCTTCCATCTGAAAGTAAAAAAGATTAATGAAAAGTAAAGTATTGTTATTATTCACACAAACCAGACGGGGCCACTTTCTCTCCGTCGTAGTAGTATCAGATCAGCAACCGGAGGATTGCGAGTTCGAATCCTACGAACATCAAACCACTCCAATGTTTCTGGAGCACGTTAAAGCTGTCGTACTCACTAAACTCCTCACGTTGGCGTGGTGTGGAAGTTTGAAGGAAAGTGACGAGGTAACACCTAACTTTTACACTACTCTTCCTCCATCTGAAAGTAAAAAAGATTAATGAAAAGTAAAGTATTGTTATTATTCACACAAACCAGACGGGGCCACTTTCTCTCCGTCGTAGTAGTATCAGATAAGCAACCGGAGGATTGCGAGTTCGAATCCAACGAACATCAAACCACTCCAATGTTTCTGGAGCACGTTAAAGCTGTCGTACTCACTAAACTCCTCACGTTGGCGTGGTGTGGAAGTTTGAAGGAAAGTGACGAGGCAACACCTGACTTTTACACTACTCTTCCTCCATCTGAAAGTAGAAAAGATTAATGAAAAGTACAGTATTGTTATTATTCACACAAACCAGACGGGGCCCCTTTCTCTCCGTCGTAGTAGTAACAGATCAGCAACCGGAGGATTGCGAGTTCGAATCCAACGAACATCAAACCACTCCAATGTTCCTGGAGCACGTTAAAGCTGTCGTACTCATTAAACGCCTCCCGTTGGCGTGGTGTGGAAGTTTGAAGGAAAGTGACGAGGCAACACCTGACTTTTACACTACTCTTCCTCCATCTGAAAGTAAAAAAGATTAATGAAAAGTACAGTATTGTTATTATTCACACAAACCAGACGGGGCCACTTTCTCTCCGTCGTAGTAGTATCAGATGAGCAACCGGAGGATTGCGAGTTCGAATCCTACGAACATCAAACCACTCCAATGTTTCTGGAGCACGTTAAAGCTGTCGTACTCACTAAACTCCTCACGAAGGCTTAGTGTGGAAGTTTGAAGGAAAGTGACGAGGCAACACCTGACTTTTACACTACTCTTCCTCCATCTGAAAGTAAAAAAGATTAATGAAAAGTAAAGTATTGTTATTATTCACACAAACCAGACGGGGCCACTTTCTCTCCGTCGTGGTAGTATCAGATCAGCAACCGGAGGATTGCGAGTTCGAATCCTACGAACATCAAACCACTCCAATGTTTCTGGAGCACGTTAAAGCTGTCGTACTCACTAAACTCCTCACGTTGGCGTGGTGTGGAAGTTTGAAGGAAAGTGACGAGGCAACACCTGACTTTTACACAACTCTTCCTCCATCTGAAAGTAAAAAAGATTAATGAAAAGTAAAGTATTGTTATTATTCACACAAACCAGACGGGGCCACTTTCTCTCCGCCGTAGTAGTATCAGATCAGCAACCGGAGGATTGCGAGTTCGAATCCTACGAACATCAAACCACTCCAATGTTTCTGGAGAACGTTAAAGATGTCGTACTCACAAAACTCCTCACGTTGGCGTGGTGTGGAAGTTTGAGGGAAAGTGACGAGGCAACACCTGACTTTTACACTACACTTCCTCAATCTGAAAGTAAAAAAGATTAATGAAAAGTACAGTATTGTTATTATTCACACAAACCAGACGGGGCCACTTTTTCTCCGTCGTAGTAGTATCAGATCAGCAACCGGAGGATTGCGAGTTCGAATCCTACGAACATCAAACCACTCCAATGTTTCTGGAGCACGTTAAAGCTGTCGTATTCACTAAACTCCTCACGTTGGCGTGGTGTGGAAGTTCGAAGGAAAGTGACGAGGCAACACCTGACTTTTACACTACTCTTCCTCCATCTGAAAGTAAAAAAGATTAATGAAAAGTAAAGTATTGTTATTATTCACACAAACCAGACGGGGCCACTTTCTCTCCGTCGTAGTAGTATCAGATCAGCAACCGGAGGATTGCGAGTTCGAATCCAACGAACATCAAACCACTCCAATGTTTCTGGGGCACGTTAAAGCTGTCGTACTCACTAAACTCCTCACGTTGGCGTGGTGTGGAAGTTTGAAGGAAAGTGACGAGGCAACACCTAACTTTTACACTACTCTTCTTCCATCTGAAAGTTAAAAAGATTAATGAAAAGTAAAGTATTGTTATTATTCACACAAACATGACGGGGCCACTTTCTCTCCGTCGTAGTAGTATCAGATCAGCAACCGGAGGATTGCGAGTTCGAATCCTACGAACATCAAACCACTCCAATGTTTCTGGAGCACGTTAAAGCTGTCGTATTCACTAAACTCCTCACGTTGGCGTGGTGTGGAAGTTCGAAGGAAAGTGACGAGGCAACACCTGACTTTTACACTACTCTTCCTCCATCTGAAAGTAAAAAAGATTAATGAAAAGTAAAGTATTGTTATTATTCACACAAACCAGACGGGGCCACTTTCTCTCCGTCGTAGTAGTATCAGATCAGCAACCGGAGGATTGCGAGTTCGAATCCAACGAACATCAAACCACTCCAATGTTTCTGGGGCACGTTAAAGCTGTCGTACTCACTAAACTCCTCACGTTGGCGTGGTGTGGAAGTTTGAAGGAAAGTGACGAGGCAACACCTAACTTTTACACTACTCTTCTTCCATCTGAAAGTTAAAAAGATTAATGAAAAGTAAAGTATTGTTATTATTCACACAAACCAGACGGGGCCACTTTCTCTCCGTCGTAGTAGTATCAGATCAGCAACCGGAGGATTGCGAGTTCGAATCCTACGAACATCAAAAGACTAAAATGTTTCTGGAGCACGTTAAAGCTGTCGTACTCACTAAACTCCTCACGTTGGCGTGGTGTGGAAGTTTGAAGGAAAGTGACGAGGCAACACCTAACTTTTACACTACTCTTCCTCCATCTGAAAGTAAAAAAGATTAATGAAAAGTAAAGTATTGTTATTATTCACACAAACCAGACGGGGCCACTTTCTCTCCGTCGTAGTAGTATCAGATCAGCAACCGGAGGATTGCGAGTTCGAATCCTACGAACATCAAACCACTCCAATGTTTCTGGAGCACGTTAAAGCTGTCGTATTCACTAAACTCCTCACGTTGGCGTGGTGTGGAAGTTCGAAGGAAAGTGACGAGGCAACACCTGACTTTTACACTACTCTTCCTCCATCTGAAAGTAAAAAAGATTAATGAAAAGTAAAGTATTGTTATTATTCACACAAACCAGACGGGGCCACTTTCTCTCCGTCGTAGTAGTATCAGATCAGCAACCGGAGGATTGCGAGTTCGAATCCAACGAACATCAAACCACTCCAATGTTTCTGGGGCACGTTAAAGCTGTCGTACTCACTAAACTCCTCACGTTGGCGTGGTGTGGAAGTTTGAAGGAAAGTGACGAGGCAACACCTAACTTTTACACTACTCTTCTTCCATCTGAAAGTAAAAAAGATTAATGAAAAGTAAAGTATTGTTATTATTCACACAAACCAGACGGGGCCACTTTCTCTCCGTCGTAGTAGTATCAGATAAGCAACCGGAGGATTGCGAGTTCGAATCCAACGAACATCAAACCACTCCAATGTTTCTGGAGCACGTTAAAGCTGTCGTACTCACTAAACTCCTCACGTTGGCGTGGTGTGGAAGTTTGAAGGAAAGTGACGAGGCAACACCTGACTTTTACACAACTCTTCCTCCATCTGAAAGTAAAAAAGATTAATGAAAAGTAAAGTATTGTTATTATTCACACAAACCAGACGGGGCCACTTTCTCTCCGCCGTAGTAGTATCAGATCAGCAACCGGAGGATTGCGAGTTCGAATCCTACGAATATCAAACCACTCCAATGTTTCTGGAGAACGTTAAAGATGTCGTACTCACAAAACTCCTCACGTTGGCGTGGTGTGGAAGTTTGAGGGAAAGTGACGAGGCAACACCTGACTTTTACACTACACTTCCTCCATCTGAAAGTAAAAAAGATTAATGAAAAGTACAGTATTGTTATTATTCACACAAACCAGACGGGGCCACTTTTTCTCCGTCGTAGTAGTATCAGATCAGCAACCGGAGGATTGCGAGTTCGAATCCTACGAACATCAAACCACTCCAATGTTTCTGGAGCACGTTAAAGCTGTCGTATTCACTAAACTCCTCACGTTGGCGTGGTGTGGAAGTTCGAAGGAAAGTGACGAGGCAACACCTGACTTTTACACTACTCTTCCTCCATCTGAAAGTAAAAAAGATTAATGAAAAGTAAAGTATTGTTATTATTCACACAAACCAGACGGGGCCACTTTCTCTCCGTCGTAGTAGTATCAGATCAGCAACCGGAGGATTGCGAGTTCGAATCCAACGAACATCAAACCACTCCAATGTTTCTGGGGCACGTTAAAGCTGTCGTACTCACTAAACTCCTCACGTTGGCGTGGTGTGGAAGTTTGAAGGAAAGTGACGAGGCAACACCTAACTTTTACACTACTCTTCTTCCATCTGAAAGTTAAAAAGATTAATGAAAAGTAAAGTATTGTTATTATTCACACAAACCAGACGGGGCCACTTTCTCTCCGTCGTAGTAGTATCAGATCAGCAACCGGAGGATTGCGAATTCGAATCCTACGAACATCAAAAGACTAAAATGTTTCTGGAGCACGTTAAAGCTGTCGTACTCACTAAACTCCTCACGTTGGCGTGGTGTGGAAGTTTGAAGGAAAGTGACGAGGCAACACCTAACTTTTACACTACTCTTCCTCCATCTGAAAGTAAAAAAGATTAATGAAAAGTAAAGTATTGTTATTATTCACACAAACCAGACGGGGCCACTTTCTCTCCGTCGTAGTAGTATCAGATCAGCAACCGGAGGATTGCGAGTTCGAATCCTACGAACATCAAACCACTCCAATGTTTCTGGAGCACGTTAAAGCTGTCGTACTCACTAAACTCCTCACGTTGGCGTGGTGTGGAAGTTTGAAGGAAAGTGACGAGGCAACACCTGATTTTTACACTACTCTTCCTCCATCTGAAAGTAAAAAAGATTAATGAAAAGTACAGTATTGTTATTATTCACACAAACCAGAGGGGGCCACTTTCTCTCCGTCGTAGTAGTATCAGATCAGCAACCGGAGGATTGCGAGTTCGAATCCTACGAACTTCAAACCACTCCAATGTTTCTGGAGCACGTTAAAGCTGTCGTACTCACTAAACTCCTCACGTTGGCGTGGTGTTTAAGTTTGAAGGAAAGTAACGAGGCAACACCTGAATTTTTTATACTCTTCCTCCATCTGAAAGTAAAAAAGATTAATGAAAAGTAAAGTATTGTTATTATTCACACAAACCAGACGGGGCCACTTTCTCTCCGTCGTAGTAGTATCAGATCAGCAACCGGAGGATTGCGAGTTCGAATCCAACGAACATCAAACCACTCCAATGTTTCTGGGGCACGTTAAAGCTGTCGTACTCACTAAACTCCTCACGTTGGCGTGGTGTGGAAGTTTGAAGGAAAGTGACGAGGCAACACCTAACTTTTACACTACTCTTCTTCCATCTGAAAGTAAAAAAGATTAATGAAAAGTAAAGTATTGTTATTATTCACACAAACCAGACGGGGCCACTTTCTCTCCGTCGTAGTAGTATCAGATAAGCAACCGGAGGATTGCGAGTTCGAATCCAACGAACATCAAACCACTCCAATGTTTCTGGAGCACGTTAAAGCTGTCGTACTCACTAAACTCCTCACGTTGGCGTGGTGTGGAAGTTTGAAGGAAAGTGACGAGGCAACACCTGACTTTTACACTACTCTTCCTCCATCTCAAAGTAGAAAAGATTAATGAAAAGTACAGTATTGTTATTATTCACACAAACCAGACGGGGCCACTTTCTCTCCGTCGTAGTAGTAACAGATCAGCAACCGGAGGATTGCGAGTTCGAATCCAACGAACATCAAACCACTCCAATGTTTCTGGAGCACGTTAAAGCTGTCGTACTCATTAAACTCCTCACGTTGGCGTGGTGTGGAAGTTTGAAGGAAAGTGACGAGGCAACACCTGACTTTTACACTACTCTTCCTCCATCTGAAAGTAAAAAAGATTAATGAAAAGTAAAGTATTGTTATTATTCACACAAACCAGACGGGGCCACTTTCTCTCCGTCGTAGTAGTATCAGATCAGCAACCGGAGGATTGCGAGTTCGAATCCAACGAACATCAAACCACTCCAATGTTTCTGGGGCACGTTAAAGCTGTCGTACTCACTAAACTCCTCACGTTGGCGTGGTGTGGAAGTTTGAAGGAAAGTGACGAGGCAACACTTAACTTTTACACTACTCTTCTTCCATCTGAAAGTAAAAAAGATTAATGAAAAGTAAAGTATTGTTATTATTCACACAAACCAGACGGGGCCACTTTCTCTCCGTCGTAGTAGTAACAGATCAGCAACCGGAGGATTGCGAGTTCGAATCCAACGAACATCAAACCACTCCAATGTTTCTGGAGCACGTTAAAGCTGTCGTACTCATTAAACTCCTCACGTTGGCGTGGTGTGGAAGTTTGAAGGAAAGTGACGAGGCAACACCTGACTTTTACACTACTCTTCCTCCATCTGAAAGTAAAAAAGATTAATGAAAAGTAAAGTATTGTTATTATTCACACAAACCAGACGGGGCCACTTTCTCTCCGTCGTAGTAGTATCAGATCAGCAACCGGAGGATTGCGAGTTCGAATCCAACGAACATCAAACCACTCCAATGTTTCTGGGGCACGTTAAAGCTGTCGTACTCACTAAACTCCTCACGTTGGCGTGGTGTGGAAGTTTGAAGGAAAGTGACGAGGCAACACTTAACTTTTACACTACTCTTCTTCCATCTGAAAGTAAAAAAGATTAATGAAAAGTAAAGTATTGTTATTATTCACACAAACCAGACGGGGCCACTTTCTCTCCGTCGTAGTAGTATCAGATAAGCAACCGGAGGATTGCGAGTTCGAATCCAACGAACATCAAACCACTCCAATGTTTCTGGAGCACGTTAAAGCTGTCGTACTCATTAAACTCCTCCCGTTGGCGTGGTGTGGAAGTTTGTAGGAAAGTGACGAGGCAACACCTGACTTTTACACTACTCTTCCTCCATCTGAAAGTAAAAAAGATTAATGAAAAGTACAGTATTGTTATTATTCACACAAACCAGACGGGGCCTCTTTCTCTCCGTCGTAGTAGTAACAGATCAGCAACCGGAGGATTGCGAGTTCGAATCCAACGAACATCAAACCACTCCAATGTTTCTGGAGCACGTTAAAGCTGTCGTACTCACTAAACTCCTCACGTTGGCGTGGTGTGGAAGTTTGAAGGAAAGTGACGAGGCAACACCTGACTTTTACACTACTCTTCCTCCATCTGAAAGTAGAAAAGATTAATGAAAAGTACAGTATTGTTATTATTCACACAAACCAGACGGGGCCACTTTCTCTCCGTCGTAGTAGTAACAGATCAGCAACCGGAGGATTGCGAGTTCGAATCCAACGAACATCAAACCACTCCAATGTTCCTGGAGCACGTTAAAGCTGTCGTACTCATTAAACGCCTCCCGTTGGCGTGGTGTGGAAGTTTGAAGGAAAGTGACGAGGCAACACCTGACTTTTACACTACTCTTCCTCCATCTGAAAGTAAAAAAGATTAATGAAAAGTACAGTATTGTTATTATTCACACAAACCAGACGGGGCCACTTTCTCTCCGTCGTAGTAGTATCAGATTAGCAACCGGAGGATTGCGAGTTCGAATCCTACGAACATCAAACCACTCCAATGTTTCTGGAGCACGTTAAAGCTGTCGTACTCACTAAACTCCTCACGAAGGCTTAGTGTGGAAGTTTGAAGGAAAGTGACGAGGCAACACCTGACTTTTACACTACTCTTCCTCCATCTGAAAGTAAAAAAGATTAATGAAAAGTAAAGTATTGTTATTATTCACACAAACCAGACGGGGCCACTTTCTCTCCGTCGTGGCAGTATCAGATCAGCAACCGGAGGATTGCGAGTTCGAATCCTACGAACATCAAACCACTCCAATGTTTCTGGAGCACGTTAAAGCTGTCGTTCTCACTAAACTCCTCACGTTGGCGTGGTGTGGAAGTTTGAAGGAAAGTGACGAGGCAACACCTGACTTTTACACAACTCTTCCTCCATCTGAAAGTAAAAAAGATTAATGAAAAGTAAAGTATTGTTATTATTCACACAAACCAGACGGGGCCACTTTCTCTCCGCCGTAGTAGTATCAGATCAGCAACCGGAGGATTGCGAGTTCGAATCCTACGAACATCAAACCACTCCAATGTTTCTGGAGAACGTTAAAGATGTCGTACTCACAAAACTCCTCACGTTGGCGTGGTGTGGAAGTTTGAGGGAAAGTGACGAGGCAACACCTGACTTTTACACTACACTTCCTCCATCTGAAAGTAAAAAAGATTAATGAAAAGTACAGTATTGTTATTATTCACACAAACCAGACGGGGCCACTTTTTCTCCGTCGTAGTAGTATCAGATCAGCAACCGGAGGATTGCGAGTTCGAATCCTACGAACATCAAACCACTCCAATGTTTCTGGAGCACGTTAAAGCTGTCGTATTCACTAAACTCCTCACGTTGGCGTGGTGTGGAAGTTCGAAGGAAAGTGACGAGGCAACACCTGACTTTTACACTACTCTTCCTCCATCTGAAAGTAAAAAAGATTAATGAAAAGTAAAGTATTGTTATTATTCACACAAACCAGACGGGGCCACTTTCTCTCCGTCGTAGTAGTATCAGATCAGCAACCGGAGGATTGCGAGTTCGAATCCAACGAACATCAAACCACTCCAATGTTTCTGGGGCACGTTAAAGCTGTCGTACTCACTAAACTCCTCACGTTGGCGTGGTGTGGAAGTTTGAAGGAAAGTGACGAGGCAACACCTAACTTTTACACTACTCTTCTTCCATCTGAAAGTTAAAATGATTAATGAAAAGTAAAGTATTGTTATTATTCACACAAACATGACGGGGCCACTTTCTCTCCGTCGTAGTAGTATCAGATCAGCAACCGGAGGATTGCGAGTTCGAATCCTACGAACATCAAACCACTCCAATGTTTCTGGAGCACGTTAAAGCTGTCGTATTCACTAAACTCCTCACGTTGGCGTGGTGTGGAAGTTCGAAGGAAAGTGACGAGGCAACACCTGACTTTTACACTACTCTTCCTCCATCTGAAAGTAAAAAAGATTAATGAAAAGTAAAGTATTGTTATTATTCACACAAACCAGACGGGGCCACTTTCTCTCCGTCGTAGTAGTATCAGATCAGCAACCGGAGGATTGCGAGTTCGAATCCAACGAACATCAAACCACTCCAATGTTTCTGGGGCACGTTAAAGCTGTCGTACTCACTAAACTCCTCACGTTGGCGTGGTGTGGAAGTTTGAAGGAAAGTGACGAGGCAACACCTAACTTTTACACTACTCTTCTTCCATCTGAAAGTTAAAAAGATTAATGAAAAGTAAAGTATTGTTATTATTCACACAAACCAGACGGGGCCACTTTCTCTCCGTCGTAGTAGTATCAGATCAGCAACCGGAGGATTGCGAGTTCGAATCCTACGAACATCAAAAGACTAAAATGTTTCTGGAGCACGTTAAAGCTGTCGTACTCACTAAACTCCTCACGTTGGCGTGGTGTGGAAGTTTGAAGGAAAGTGACGAGGCAACACCTAACTTTTACACTACTCTTCCTCCATCTGAAAGTAAAAAAGATTAATGAAAAGTAAAGTATTGTTATTATTCACACAAACCAGACGGGGCCACTTTCTCTCCGTCGTAGTAGTATCAGATCAGCAACCGGAGGATTGCGAGTTCGAATCCTACGAACATCAAACCACTCCAATGTTTCTGGAGCACGTTAAAGCTGTCGTATTCACTAAACTCCTCACGTTGGCGTGGTGTGGAAGTTCGAAGGAAAGTGACGAGGCAACACCTGACTTTTACGCTACTCTTCCTCCATCTGAAAGTAAAAAAGATTAATGAAAAGTAAAGTATTGTTATTATTCACACAAACCAGACGGGGCCACTTTCTCTCCGTCGTAGTAGTATCAGATCAGCAACCGGAGGATTGCGAGTTCGAATCCAACGAACATCAAACCACTCCAATGTTTCTGGGGAACGTTAAAGCTGTCGTACTCACTAAACTCCTCACGTTGGCGTGGTGTGGAAGTTTGAAGGAAAGTGACGAGGCAACACCTAACTTTTACACTACTCTTCTTCCATCTGAAAGTAAAAAAGATTAATGAAAAGTAAAGTATTGTTATTATTCACACAAACCAGACGGGGCCACTTTCTCTCCGTCGTAGTAGTATCAGATAAGCAACCGGAGGATTGCGAGTTCGAATCCAACGAACATCAAACCACTCCAATGTTTCTGGAGCACGTTAAAGCTGTCGTACTCACTAAACTCCTCACGTTGGCGTGGTGTGGAAGTTTGAAGGAAAGTGACGAGGCAACACCTGACTTTTACACTACTCTTCCTCCATCTCAAAGTAGAAAAGATTAATGAAAAGTACAGTATTGTTATTATTCACACAAACCAGACGGGGCCACTTTCTCTCCGTCGTAGTAGTAACAGATCAGCAACCGGAGGATTGCGAGTTCGAATCCAACGAACATCAAACCACTCCAATGTTTCTGGAGCACGTTAAAGCTGTCGTACTCATTAAACTCCTCACGTTGGCGTGGTGTGGAAGTTTGAAGGAAAGTGACGAGGCAACACCTGACTTTTACACTACTCTTCCTCCATCTGAAAGTAAAAAAGATTAATGAAAAGTAAAGTATTGTTATTATTCACACAAACCAGACGGGGCCACTTTCTCTCCGTCGTAGTAGTATCAGATCAGCAACCGGAGGATTGCGAGTTCGAATCCAACGAACATCAAACCACTCCAATGTTTCTGGGGCACGTTAAAGCTGTCGTACTCACTAAACTCCTCACGTTGGCGTGGTGTGGAAGTTTGAGGGAAAGTGACGAGGCAACACCTGACTTTTACACTACACTTCCTCCATTTGAAAGTAAAAAAGATTAATGAAAAGTACAGTATTGTTATTATTCACACAAACCAGACGGGGCCACTTTTTCTCCGTCGTAGTAGTATCAGATCAGCAACCGGAGGATTGCGAGTTCGAATCCTACGAACATCAAACCACTCCAATGTTTCTGGGGCACGTTAAAGCTGTCGTACTCACTAAACTCCTCACGTTGGCGTGGTGTGGAAGTTTGAAGGAAAGTGACGAGGCAACACCTAACTTTTACACTACTCTTCTTCCATCTGAAAGTTAAAATGATTAATGAAAAGTAAAGTATTGTTATTATTCACACAAACATGACGGGGCCACTTTCTCTCCGTCGTAGTAGTATCAGATCAGCAACCGGAGGATTGCGAGTTCGAATCCTACGAACATCAAACCACTCCAATGTTTCTGGAGCACGTTAAAGCTGTCGTATTCACTAAACTCCTCACGTTGGCGTGGTGTGGAAGTTCGAAGGAAAGTGACGAGGCAACACCTGACTTTTACACTACTCTTCCTCCATCTGAAAGTAAAAAAGATTAATGAAAAGTAAAGTATTGTTATTATTCACACAAACCAGACGGGGCCACTTTCTCTCCGTCGTAGTAGTATCAGATCAGCAACCGGAGGATTGCGAGTTCGAATCCAACGAACATCAAACCACTCCAATGTTTCTGGGGCACGTTAAAGCTGTCGTACTCACTAAACTCCTCACGTTGGCGTGGTGTGGAAGTTTGAAGGAAAGTGACGAGGCAACACCTAACTTTTACACTACTCTTCTTCCATCTGAAAGTTAAAAAGATTAATGAAAAGTAAAGTATTGTTATTATTCACACAAACCAGACGGGGCCACTTTCTCTCCGTCGTAGTAGTATCAGATCAGCAACCGGAGGATTGCGAGTTCGAATCCTACGAACATCAAAAGACTAAAATGTTTCTGGAGCACGTTAAAGCTGTCGTACTCACTAAACTCCTCACGTTGGCGTGGTGTGGAAGTTTGAAGGAAAGTGACGAGGCAACACCTAACTTTTACACTACTCTTCCTCCATCTGAAAGTAAAAAAGATTAATGAAAAGTAAAGTATTGTTATTATTCACACAAACCAGACGGGGCCACTTTCTCTCCGTCGTAGTAGTATCAGATCAGCAACCGGAGGATTGCGAGTTCGAATCCTACGAACATCAAACCACTCCAATGTTTCTGGAGCACGTTAAAGCTGTCGTATTCACTAAACTCCTCACGTTGGCGTGGTGTGGAAGTTCGAAGGAAAGTGACGAGGCAACACCTGACTTTTACGCTACTCTTCCTCCATCTGAAAGTAAAAAAGATTAATGAAAAGTAAAGTATTGTTATTATTCACACAAACCAGACGGGGCCACTTTCTCTCCGTCGTAGTAGTATCAGATCAGCAACCGGAGGATTGCGAGTTCGAATCCAACGAACATCAAACCACTCCAATGTTTCTGGGGAACGTTAAAGCTGTCGTACTCACTAAACTCCTCACGTTGGCGTGGTGTGGAAGTTTGAAGGAAAGTGACGAGGCAACACCTAACTTTAACACTACTCTTCTTCCATCTGAAAGTAAAAAAGATTAATGAAAAGTAAAGTATTGTTATTATTCACACAAACCAGACGGGGCCACTTTCTCTCCGTCGTAGTAGTATCAGATAAGCAACCGGAGGATTGCGAGTTCGAATCCAACGAACATCAAACCACTCCAATGTTTCTGGAGCACGTTAAAGCTGTCGTACTCACTAAACTCCTCACGTTGGCGTGGTGTGGAAGTTTGAAGGAAAGTGACGAGGCAACACCTGACTTTTACACTACTCTTCCTCCATCTCAAAGTAGAAAAGATTAATGAAAAGTACAGTATTGTTATTATTCACACAAACCAGACGGGGCCACTTTCTCTCCGTCGTAGTAGTAACAGATCAGCAACCGGAGGATTGCGAGTTCGAATCCAACGAACATCAAACCACTCCAATGTTTCTGGAGCACGTTAAAGCTGTCGTACTCATTAAACTCCTCACGTTGGCGTGGTGTGGAAGTTTGAAGGAAAGTGACGAGGCAACACCTGACTTTTACACTACTCTTCCTCCATCTGAAAGTAAAAAAGATTAATGAAAAGTAAAGTATTGTTATTATTCACACAAACCAGACGGGGCCACTTTCTCTCCGTCGTAGTAGTATCAGATCAGCAACCGGAGGATTGCGAGTTCGAATCCAACGAACATCAAACCACTCCAATGTTTCTGGGGCACGTTAAAGCTGTCGTACTCACTAAACTCCTCACGTTGGCGTGGTGTGGAAGTTTGAGGGAAAGTGACGAGGCAACACCTGACTTTTACACTACACTTCCTCCATTTGAAAGTAAAAAAGATTAATGAAAAGTACAGTATTGTTATTATTCACACAAACCAGACGGGGCCACTTTTTCTCCGTCGTAGTAGTATCAGATCAGCAACCGGAGGATTGCGAGTTCGAATCCTACGAACATCAAACCACTCCAATGTTTCTGGAGCACGTTAAAGCTGTCGTATTCACTAAACTCCTCACGTTGGCGTGGTGTGGAAGTTCGAAGGAAAGTGACGAGGCAACACCTAACTTTTACACTACTCTTCTTCCATCTGAAAGTTAAAAAGATTAATGAAAAGTAAAGTATTGTTATTATTCACACAAACCAGACGGGGCCACTTTCTCTCCGTCGTAGTAGTATCAGATCAGCAACCGGAGGATTGCGAGTTCGAATCCTACGAACATCAAAAGACTAAAATGTTTCTGGAGCACGTTAAAGCTGTCGTACTCACTAAACTCCTCACGTTGGCGTGGTGTGGAAGTTTGAAGGAAAGTGACGAGGCAACACCTAACTTTTACACTACTCTTCCTCCATCTGAAAGTAAAAAAGATTAATGAAAAGTAAAGTATTGTTATTATTCACACAAACCAGACGGGGCCACTTTCTCTCCGTCGTAGTAGTATCAGATCAGCAACCGGAGGATTGCGAGTTCGAATCCTACGAACATCAAACCACTCCAATGTTTCTGGAGCACGTTAAAGCTGTCGTATTCACTAAACTCCTCACGTTGGCGTGGTGTGGAAGTTCGAAGGAAAGTGACGAGGCAACACCTGACTTTTACACTACTCTTCCTCCATCTGAAAGTAAAAAAGATTAATGAAAAGTAAAGTATTGTTATTATTCACACAAACCAGACGGGGCCACTTTCTCTCCGTCGTAGTAGTATCAGATCAGCAACCGGAGGATTGCGAGTTCGAATCCAACGAACATCAAACCACTCCAATGTTTCTGGAGCACGTTAAAGCTGTCGTACTCATTAAACTCCTCACGTTGGCGTGGTGTGGAAGTTTGAAGGAAAGTGACGAGGCAACACCTGACTTTTACACTACTCTTCCTCCATCTGAAAGTAAAAAAGATTAATGAAAAGTAAAGTATTGTTATTATTCACACAAACCAGACGGGGCCACTTTCTCTCCGTCGTAGTAGTATCAGATCAGCAACCGGAGGATTGCGAGTTCGAATCCAACGAACATCAAACCACTCCAATGTTTCTGGGGCACGTTAAAGCTGTCGTACTCACTAAACTCCTCACGTTGGCGTGGTGTGGAAGTTTGAGGGAAAGTGACGAGGCAACACCTGACTTTTACACTACACTTCCTCCATCTGAAAGTAAAAAAGATTAATGAAAAGTACAGTATTGTTATTATTCACACAAACCAGACGGGGCCACTTTTTCTCCGTCGTAGTAGTATCAGATCAGCAACCGGAGGATTGCGAGTTCGAATCCTACGAACATCAAACCACTCCAATGTTTCTGGAGCACGTTAAAGCTGTCGTATTCACTAAACTCCTCACGTTGGCGTGGTGTGGAAGTTCGAAGGAAAGTGACGAGGCAACACCTAACTTTTACACTACTCTTCTTCCATCTGAAAGTTAAAAAGATTAATGAAAAGTAAAGTATTGTTATTATTCACACAAACCAGACGGGGCCACTTTCTCTCCGTCGTAGTAGTATCAGATCAGCAACCGGAGGATTGCGAGTTCGAATCCTACGAACATCAAACCACTCCAATGTTTCTGGAGCACGTTAAAGCTGTCGTACTCACTAAACTCCTCACGTTGGCGTGGTGTGGAAGTTTGAAGGAAAGTGACGAGGCAACACCTAACTTTTACACTACTCTTCCTCCATCTGAAAGTAAAAAAGATTAATGAAAAGTAAAGTATTGTTATTATTCACACAAACCAGACGGGGCCACTTTCTCTCCGTCGTAGTAGTATCAGATCAGCAACCGGAGGATTGCGAGTTCGAATCCTACGAACATCAAACCACTCCAATGTTTCTGGAGCACGTTAAAGCTGTCGTATTCACTAAACTCCTCACGTTGGCGTGGTGTGGAAGTTCGAAGGAAAGTGACGAGGCAACACCTGACTTTTACACTACTCTTCCTCCATCTGAAAGTAAAAAAGATTAATGAAAAGTAAAGTATTGTTATTATTCACACAAACCAGACGGGGCCACTTTCTCTCCGTCGTAGTAGTATCAGATCAGCAACCGGAGGATTGCGAGTTCGAATCCAACGAACATCAAACCACTCCAATGTTTCTGGGGCACGTTAAAGCTGTCGTACTCACTAAACTCCTCACGTTGGCGTGGTGTGGAAGTTTGAAGGAAAGTGACGAGGCAACACCTAACTTTTACACTACTCTTCTTCCATCTGAAAGTAAAAAAGATTAATGAAAAGTAAAGTATTGTTATTATTCACACAAACCAGACGGGGCCACTTTCTCTCCGTCGTAGTAGTATCAGATAAGCAACCGGAGGATTGCGAGTTCGAATCCAACGAACATCAAACCACTCCAATGTTTCTGGAGCACGTTAAAGCTGTCGTACTCACTAAACTCCTCACGTTGGCGTGGTGTGGAAGTTTGAAGGAAAGTGACGAGGCAACACCTGACTTTTACACTACTCTTCCTCCATCTCAAAGTAGAAAAGATTAATGAAAAGTACAGTATTGTTATTATTCACACAAACCAGACGGGGCCACTTTCTCTCCGTCGTAGTAGTAACAGATCAGCAACCGGAGGATTGCGAGTTCGAATCCAACGAACATCAAACCACTCCAATGTTTCTGGAGCACGTTAAAGCTGTCGTACTCATTAAACTCCTCACGTTGGCGTGGTGTGGAAGTTTGAAGGAAAGTGACGAGGCAACACCTGACTTTTACACTACTCTTCCTCCATCTGAAAGTAAAAAAGATTAATGAAAAGTAAAGTATTGTTATTATTCACACAAACCAGACGGGGCCACTTTCTCTCCGTCGTAGTAGTATCAGATCAGCAACCGGAGGATTGCGAGTTCGAATCCAACGAACATCAAACCACTCCAATGTTTCTGGGGCACGTTAAAGCTGTCGTACTCACTAAACTCCTCACGTTGGCGTGGTGTGGAAGTTTGAAGGAAAGTGACGAGGCAACACTTAACTTTTACACTACTCTTCTTCCATCTGAAAGTAAAAAAGATTAATGAAAAGTAAAGTATTGTTATTATTCACACAAACCAGACGGGGCCACTTTCTCTCCGTCGTAGTAGTATCAGATAAGCAACCGGAGGATTGCGAGTTCGAATCCAACGAACATCAAACCACTCCAATGTTTCTGGAGCACGTTAAAGCTGTCGTACTCACTAAACTCCTCACGTTGGCGTGGTGTGGAAGTTTGAAGGAAAGTGACGAGGCAACACCTGACTTTTACACTACTCTTCCTCCATCTGAAAGTAGAAAAGATTAATGAAAAGTACAGTATTGTTATTATTCACACAAACCAGACGGGGCCACTTTCTCTCCGTCGTAGTAGTAACAGATCAGCAACCGGAGGATTGCGAGTTCGAATCCAACGAACATCAAACCACTCCAATGTTCCTGGAGCACGTTAAAGCTGTCGTACTCATTAAACGCCTCCCGTTGGCGTGGTGTGGAAGTTTGAAGGAAAGTGACGAGGCAACACCTGACTTTTACACTACTCTTCCTCCATCTGAAAGTAAAAAAGATTAATGAAAAGTACAGTATTGTTATTATTCACACAAACCAGACGGGGCCACTTTCTCTCCGTCGTAGTAGTATCAGATTAGCAACCGGAGGATTGCGAGTTCGAATCCTACGAACATCAAACCACTCCAATGTTTCTGGAGCACGTTAAAGCTGTCGTACTCACTAAACTCCTCACGAAGGCTTAGTGTGGAAGTTTGAAGGAAAGTGACGAGGCAACACCTGACTTTTACACTACTCTTCCTCCATCTGAAAGTAAAAAAGATTAATGAAAAGTAAAGTATTGTTATTATTCACACAAACCAGACGGGGCCACTTTCTCTCCGTCGTGGTAGTATCAGATCAGCAACCGGAGGATTGCGAGTTCGAATCCTACGAACATCAAACCACTCCAATGTTTCTGGAGCACGTTAAAGCTGTCGTACTCACTAAACTCCTCACGTTGGCGTGGTGTGGAAGTTTGAAGGAAAGTGACGAGGCAACACCTGACTTTTACACAACTCTTCCTCCATCTGAAAGTAAAAAAGATTAATGAAAAGTAAAGTATTGTTATTATTCACACAAACCAGACGGGGCCACTTTCTCTCCGCCGTAGTAGTATCAGATCAGCAACCGGAGGATTGCGAGTTCGAATCCTACGAACATCAAACCACTCCAATGTTTCTGGAGAACGTTAAAGATGTCGTACTCACAAAACTCCTCACGTTGGCGTGGTGTGGAAGTTTGAGGGAAAGTGACGAGGCAACACCTGACTTTTACACTACTCTTCCTCCATCTGAAAGTAAAAAAGATTAATGAAAAGTACAGTATTGTTATTATTCACACAAACCAGACGGGGCCACTTTTTCTCCGTCGTAGTAGTATCAGATCAGCAACCGGAGGATTGCGAGTTCGAATCCTACGAACATCAAACCACTCCAATGTTTCTGGAGCACGTTAAAGCTGTCGTATTCACTAAACTCCTCACGTTGGCGTGGTGTGGAAGTTCGAAGGAAAGTGACGAGGCAACACCTGACTTTTACACTACTCTTCCTCCATCTGAAAGTAAAAAAGATTAATGAAAAGTAAAGTATTGTTATTATTCACACAAACCAGACGGGGCCACTTTCTCTCCGTCGTAGTAGTATCAGATCAGCAACCGGAGGATTGCGAGTTCGAATCCAACGAACATAAACCACTCCAATGTTTCTGGTGCACATTAAAGCTGTCGTACTCACTAAACTCCTCACGTTGGCGTGGTGTGGATGTTTGAAGGAAAGTGACGAGGCAACACCTAACTTTTACACTACTCTTCTTCCATCTGAAAGTTAAAAAGATTAATGAAAAGTAAAGTATTGTTATTATTCACACAAACCAGACGGGGCCATTTTCTCTCCGTCGTAGTAGTATCAGATCAGCAACCGGAGGATTGCGAGTTCGAATCCTACGAACATCAAAAGACTAAAATGTTTCTGGAGCACGTTAAAGCTGTCGTACTCACTAAACTCCTCACGTTGGCGTGGTGTGGAAGTTTGAAGGAAAGTGACGAGGCAACACCTAACTTTTACACTACTCTTCCTCCATCTGAAAGTTAAAAAGATTAATGAAAAGTAAAGTATTGTTATTATTCACACAAACCAGACGGGGCCACTTTCTCTCCGTCGTAGTAGTATCAGATCAGCAACCGGAGGATTGCGAGTTCGAATCCTACGAACATCAAACCACTCCAATGTTTCTGGAGCACGTTAAAGCTGTCGTATTCACTAAACTCCTCACGTTGGCGTGGTGTGGAAGTTCGAAGGAAAGTGACGAGGCAACACCTGACTTTTACACTACTCTTCCTCCATCTGAAAGTAAAAAAGATTAATGAAAAGTAAAGTATTGTTATTATTCACACAAACCAGACGGGGCCACTTTCTCTCCGTCGTAGTAGTATCAGATCAGCAACCGGAGGATTGCGAGTTCGAATCCAACGAACATCAAACCACTCCAATGTTTCTGGGGCACGTTAAAGCTGTCGTACTCACTAAACTCCTCACGTTGGCGTGGTGTGGAAGTTCGAAGGAAAGTGACGAGGCAACACCTGACTTTTACACTACTCTTCCTCCATCTGAAAGTAAAAAAGATTAATGAAAAGTAAAGTATTGTTATTATTCACACAAACCAGACGGGGCCACTTTCTCTCCGTCGTAGTAGTATCAGATCAGCAACCGGAGGATTGCGAGTTCGAATCCAACGAACATAAACCACTCCAATGTTTCTGGGGCACATTAAAGCTGTCGTACTCACTAAACTCCTCACGTTGGCGTGGTGTGGAAGTTTGAAGGAAAGTGACGAGGCAACACCTAACTTTTACACTACTCTTCTTCCATCTGAAAGTTAAAAAGATTAATGAAAAGTAAAGTATTGTTATTATTCACACAAACCAGACGGGGCCATTTTCTCTCCGTCGTAGTAGTATCAGATCAGCAACCGGAGGATTGCGAGTTCGAATCCTACGAACATCAAAAGACTAAAATGTTTCTGGAGCACGTTAAAGCTGTCGTACTCACTAAACTCCTCACGTTGGCGTGGTGTGGAAGTTTGAAGGAAAGTGACGAGGCAACACCTAACTTTTACACTACTCTTCCTCCATCTGAAAGTTAAAAAGATTAATGAAAAGTAAAGTATTGTTATTATTCACACAAACCAGACGGGGCCACTTTCTCTCCGTCGTAGTAGTATCAGATCAGCAACCGGAGGATTGCGAGTTCGAATCCTACGAACATCAAACCACTCCAATGTTTCTGGAGCACGTTAAAGCTGTCGTATTCACTAAACTCCTCACGTTGGCGTGGTGTGGAAGTTCGAAGGAAAGTGACGAGGCAACACCTGACTATTACACTACTCTTCCTCCATCTGAAAGTAAAAAAGATTAATGAAAAGTAAAGTATTGTTATTATTCACACAAACCAGACGGGGCCACTTTCTCTCCGTCGTAGTAGTATCAGATCAGCAACCGGAGGATTGCGAGTTCGAATCCAACGAACATCAAACCACTCCAATGTTTCTGGGGCACGTTAAAGCTGTCGTACTCACTAAACTCCTCACGTTGGCGTGGTGTGGAAGTTTGAAGGAAAGTGACGAGGCAACACCTAACTTTTACACTACTCTTCTTCCATCTGAAAGTAAAAAAGATTAATGAAAAGTAAAGTATTGTTATTATTCACACAAACCAGACGGGGCCACTTTCTCTCCGTCGTAGTAGTATCAGATAAGCAACCGGAGGATTGCGAGTTCGAATCCAACGAACATCAAACCACTCCAATGTTTCTGGAGCACGTTAAAGCTGTCGTACTCACTAAACTCCTCACGTTGGCGTGGTGTGGAAGTTTGAAGGAAAGTGACGAGGCAACACCTGACTTTTACACTACTCTTCCTCCATCTCAAAGTAGAAAAGATTAATGAAAAGTACAGTATTGTTATTATTCACACAAACCAGACGGGGCCACTTTCTCTCCGTCGTAGTAGTAACAGATCAGCAACCGGAGGATTGCGAGTTCGAATCCAACGAACATCAAACCACTCCAATGTTTCTGGAGCACGTTAAAGCTGTCGTACTCATTAAACTCCTCACGTTGGCGTGGTGTGGAAGTTTGAAGGAAAGTGACGAGGCAACACCTGACTTTTACACTACTCTACCTCCATCTCAAAGTAGAAAAGATTAATGAAAAGTACAGTATTGTTATTATTCACACAAACCAGACGGGGCCACTTTCTCTCCGTCGTAGTAGTAACAGATCAGCAACCGGAGGATTGCGAGTTCGAATCCAACGAACATCAAACCACTCCAATGTTTCTGGAGCACGTTAAAGCTGTCGTACTCATTAAACTCCTCACGTTGGCGTGGTGTGGAAGTTTGAAGGAAAGTGACGAGGCAACACCTGACTTTTACACTACTCTTCCTCCATCTGAAAGTAAAAAAGATTAATGAAAAGTAAAGTATTGTTATTATTCACACAAACTAGACGGGGCCACTTTCTCTCCGTCGTAGTAGTATCAGATCAGCAACCGGAGGATTGCGAGTTCGAATCCAACGAACATCAAACCACTCCAATGTTTCTGGGGCACGTTAAAGCTGTCGTACTCACTAAACTCCTCACGTTGGCGTGGTGTGGAAGTTTGAAGGAAAGTGACGAGGCAACACTTAACTTTTACACTACTCTTCTTCCATCTGAAAGTAAAAAAGATTAATGAAAAGTAAAGTATTGTTATTATTCACACAAACCAGACGGGGCCACTTTCTCTCCGTCGTAGTAGTATCAGATCAGCAACCGGAGGATTGCGAGTTCGAATCCTACGAACATCAAACCACTCCAATGTTTCTGGAGCACGTTAAAGCTGTCGTACTCACTAAACTCCTCACGTTGGCGTGGTGTGGAAGTTTGAAGGAAAGTGACGAGGTAACACCTAACTTTTACACTACTCTTCCTCCATCTGAAAGTAAAAAAGATTAATGAAAAGTAAAGTATTGTTATTATTCACACAAACCAGACGGGGCCACTTTCTCTCCGTAGTAGTAGTATCAGATAAGCAACCGGAGGATTGCGAGTTCGAATCCAACGAACATCAAACCACTCCAATGTTTCTGGAGCACGTTAAAGCTGTCGTACTCACTAAACTCCTCACGTTGGCGTGGTGTGGAAGTTTGAAGGAAAGTGACGAGGCAACACCTGACTTTTACACTACTCTTCCTCCATCTGAAAGTAGAAAAGATTAATGAAAAGTAAAGTATTGTTATTATTCACACAAACCAGACGGGGCCACTTTCTCTCCGTCGTAGTAGTATCAGATTAGCAACCGGAGGATTGCGAGTTCGAATCCTACGAACATCAAACCACTCCAATGTTTCTGGAGCACGTTAAAGCTGTCGTACTCACTAAACTCCTCACGAAGGCTTAGTGTGGAAGTTTGAAGGAAAGTGACGAGGCAACACCTGACTTTTACACTACTCTTCCTCCATCTGAAAGTAAAAAAGATTAATGAAAAGTAAAGTATTGTTATTATTCACACAAACCAGACGGGGCCACTTTCTCTCCGTCGTAGTAGTAACAGATCAGCAACCGGAGGATTGCGAGTTCGAATCCAACGAACATCAAACCACTCCAATGTTCCTGGAGCACGTTAAAGCTGTCGTACTCATTAAACGCCTCCCGTTGGCGTGGTGTGGAAGTTTGAAGGAAAGTGACGAGGCAACACCTGACTTTTACACTACTCTTCCTCCATCTGAAAGTAAAAAAGATTAATGAAAAGTACAGTATTGTTATTATTTACACAAACCAGACGGGGCCACTTTCTCTCCGTCGTAGTAGTATCAGATTAGCAACCGGAGGATTGCGAGTTCGAATCCTACGAACATCAAACCACTCCAATGTTTCTGGAGCACGTTAAAGCTGTCGTACTCACTAAACTCCTCACGAAGGCTTAGTGTGGAAGTTTGAAGGAAAGTGACGAGGCAACACCTGACTTTTACACTACTCTTCCTCCATCTGAAAGTAAAAAAGATTAATGAAAAGTAAAGTATTGTTATTATTCACACAAACCAGACGGGGCCACTTTCTCTCCGTCGTGGTAGTATCAGATCAGCAACCGGAGGATTGCGAGTTCGAATCCTACGAACATCAAACCACTCCAATGTTTCTGGAGCACGTTAAAGCTGTCGTACTCACTAAACTCCTCACGTTGGCGTGGTGTGGAAGTTTGAAGGAAAGTGACGAGGCAACACCTGACTTTTACACAACTCTTCCTCCATCTGAAAGTAAAAAAGATTAATGAAAAGTAAAGTATTGTTATTATTCACACAAACCAGACGGGGCCACTTTCTCTCCGCCGTAGTAGTATCAGATCAGCAACCGGAGGATTGCGAGTTCGAATCCTACGAACATCAAACCACTCCAATGTTTCTGGAGAACGTTAAAGATGTCGTACTCACAAAACTCCTCACGTTGGCGTGGTGTGGAAGTTTGAGGGAAAGTGACGAGGCAACACCTGACTTTTACACTACTCTTCCTCCATCTGAAAGTAAAAAAGATTAATGAAAAGTACAGTATTGTTATTATTCACACAAACCAGACGGGGCCACTTTTTCTCCGTCGTAGTAGTATCAGATCAGCAACCGGAGGATTGCGAGTTCGAATCCTACGAACATCAAACCACTCCAATGTTTCTGCAGCACGTTAAAGCTGTCGTACTCACAAAACTCCTCACGTTGGCGTGGTGTGGAAGTTTGAGGGAAACCGACGAGGCAACACCTGACTTTTACACTACTCTTCCTCCATCTGAAAGTAAAAAAGATTAATGAAAAGTACAGTATTGTTATTATTCACACAAACCAGACGGGGCCACTTTCTCTCCGTCGTAGTAGCATCAGATCAGCAACCGTAGGATTGCGAGTTCGAATCCTACGAACTTCAAACCACTCCAATGTTTCTGGAGCACGTTAAAGCTGTCGTACTCACTAAACTCCTCACGTTGGCGTGGTGTTTAAGTTTGAAGGAAAGTGACGAGGCAACACCTGACTTTTACACTACTCTTCCTCCATCTAAAAGTAAAAAAGATTAATGAAAAGTAAAGTATTGTTATTATTCACACAAACCAGACTAGGCCACTTTCTCTCCGTCGTAGTAGTATCAGATCAGCAATCGGAGGATTGCGAGTTCGAGTCCTACGAAAATCAAACCACTCCAATGTTTCTGGAGCACGTTAAAGCTGTCGTACTCACTAAACTCCTCACGTTGGCGTGGCGTGGTAGTTTGTAGGAAAGTGACGAGGCAACACCTAACTTTTACACTACTCTTCCACAATCTGAAAGTAAAAAAGATTAATGAAAAGTAAAGTATTGTTATTATTCACACAAACCAGACGGGGCCACTTTCTCTCCGTCGTAGTAGTATCAGATCAGCAACCGGAGGATTGCGAGTTCGAATCCTACGAACATCAAACCACTCCAATGTTTCTGGAGCACGTTAAAGCTGTCGTACTCACTAAACTCCTCACGTTGGCGTGGTGTGGAAGTTTGAAGGAAAGTGACGATGCAACACCTGACTTTTACACTACTCTTCCTCCATCTGAAAGTAAAAAAGATTAATGAAAAGTAAAGTATTGTTATTATTCACACAAACCAGACGGGGCCACTTTCTCTCCGTCGTGGTAGTATCAGATCAGCAACCGGAGGATTGCGAGTTCGAATCCTACGAACATCAAACCACTCCAATGTTTCTGGAGCACGTTAAAGCTGTCGTACTCACTAAACTCCTCACGTTGGCGTGGTGTGGAAGTTTGAAGGAAAGTAACGAGGCAACACCTGACTTTTACACAATTCTTCCTCCATCTGAAAGTAAAAAAGATTAATGAAAAGTAAAGTATTGTTACTATTCACACAAACCAGACGGGGCCACTTTCTCTCCGCCGTAGTAGTATCAGATCAGCAACCGGAGGATTGCGAGTTCGAATCCTACGAACATCAAACCACTCCAATGTTTCTGGAGAACGTTAAAGATGTCGTACTCACAAAACTCCTCACGTTGGCGTGGTGTGGAAGTTTGAGGGAAAGTGACGAGGCAACACCTGACTTTTACACTACTCTTCCTCCATCTGAAAGTAGAAAAGATTAATGAAAAGTACAGTATTGTTATTATTCACACAAACCAGACGGGGCCACTTTCTCTCCGTCGTAGTAGTAACAGATCAGCAACCGGAGGATTGCGAGTTCGAATCCAACGAACATCAAACCACTCCAATGTTCCTGGAGCACGTTAAAGCTGTCGTACTCATTAAACGCCTCCCGTTGGCGTGGTGTGGAAGTTTGAAGGAAAGTGACGAGGCAACACCTGACTTTTACACTACTCTTCCTCCATCTGAAAGTAAAAAAGATTAATGAAAAGTACAGTATTGTTATTATTCACACAAACCAGACGGGGCCACTTTCTCTCCGTCGTAGTAGTATCAGATTAGCAACCGGAGGATTGCGAGTTCGAATCCTACGAACATCAAACCACTCCAATGTTTCTGGAGCACGTTAAAGCTGTCGTACTCACTAAACTCCTCACGAAGGCTTAGTGTGGAAGTTTGAAGGAAAGTGACGAGGCAACACCTGACTTTTACACTACTCTTCCTCCATCTGAAAGTAAAAAAGATTAATGAAAAGTAAAGTATTGTTATTATTCACACAAACCAGACGGGGCCACTTTCTCTCCGTCGTGGTAGTATCAGATCAGCAACCGGAGGATTGCGAGTTCGAATCCTACGAACATCAAACCACTCCAATGTTTCTGGAGCACGTTAAAGCTGTCGTACTCACTAAACTCCTCACGTTGGCGTGGTGTGGAAGTTTGAAGGAAAGTGACGAGGTAACACCTAACTTTTACACTACTCTTCCTCCATCTGAAAGTAAAAAAGATTAATGAAAAGTAAAGTATTGTTATTATTCACACAAACCAGACGGGGCCACTTTCTCTCCGTAGTAGTAGTATCACATAAGCAACCGGAGGATTGCGAGTTCGAATCCAACGAACATCAAACCACTCCAATGTTTCTGGAGCACGTTAAAGCTGTCGTACTCACTAAACTCCTCACGTTGGCGTGGTGTGGAAGTTTGAAGGAAAGTGACGAGGCAACACCTGACTTTTACACTACTCTTCCTCCATCTGAAAGTAGAAAAGATTAATGAAAAGTAAAGTATTGTTATTATTCACACAAACCAGACGGGGCCACTTTCTCTCCGTCGTAGTAGTATCAGATCAGCAACCGGAGGATTGCGAGTTCGAATCCTACGAACATCAAACCACTCCAATGTTTCTGGAGCACGTTAAAGCTGTCGTACTCACTAAACTCCTCACGAAGGCTTAGTGTGGAAGTTTGAAGGAAAGTGACGAGGCAACACCTGACTTTTACACTACTCTTCCTCCATCTGAAAGTAAAAAAGATTAATGAAAAGTAAAGTATTGTTATTATTCACACAAACCAGACGGGGCCACTTTCTCTCCGTCGTAGTAGTAACAGATCAGCAACCGGAGGATTGCGAGTTCGAATCCAACGAACATCAAACCACTCCAATGTTCCTGGAGCACGTTAAAGCTGTCGTACTCATTAAACGCCTCCCGTTGGCGTGGTGTGGAAGTTTGAAGGAAAGTGACGAGGCAACACCTGACTTTTACACTACTCTTCCTCCATCTGAAAGTAAAAAAGATTAATGAAAAGTACAGTATTGTTATTATTTACACAAACCAGACGGGGCCACTTTCTCTCCGTCGTAGTAGTATCAGATTAGCAACCGGAGGATTGCGAGTTCGAATCCTACGAACATCAAACCACTCCAATGTTTCTGGAGCACGTTAAAGCTGTCGTACTCACTAAACTCCTCACGAAGGCTTAGTGTGGAAGTTTGAAGGAAAGTGACGAGGCAACACCTGACTTTTACACTACTCTTCCTCCATCTGAAAGTAAAAAAGATTAATGAAAAGTAAAGTATTGTTATTATTCACACAAACCAGACGGGGCCACTTTCTCTCCGTCGTGGTAGTATCAGATCAGCAACCGGAGGATTGCGAGTTCGAATCCTACGAACATCAAACCACTCCAATGTTTCTGGAGCACGTTAAAGCTGTCGTACTCACTAAACTCCTCACGTTGGCGTGGTGTGGAAGTTTGAAGGAAAGTGACGAGGCAACACCTGACTTTTACACAACTCTTCCTCCATCTGAAAGTAAAAAAGATTAATGAAAAGTAAAGTATTGTTATTATTCACACAAACCAGACGGGGCCACTTTCTCTCCGCCGTAGTAGTATCAGATCAGCAACCGGAGGATTGCGAGTTCGAAACCTACGAACATCAAACCACTCCAATGTTTCTGGAGAACGTTAAAGATGTCGTACTCACAAAACTCCTCACGTTGGCGTGGTGTGGAAGTTTGAGGGAAAGTGACGAGGCAACACCTGACTTTTACACTACTCTTCCTCCATCTGAAAGTAAAAAAGATTAATGAAAAGTACAGTATTGTTATTATTCACACAAACCAGACGGGGCCACTTTTTCTCCGTCGTAGTAGTATCAGATCAGCAACCGGAGGATTGCGAGTTCGAATCCTACGAACATCAAACCACTCCAATGTTTCTGCAGCACGTTAAAGCTGTCGTACTCACAAAACTCCTCACGTTGGCGTGGTGTGGAAGTTTGAGGGAAACCGACGAGGCAACACCTGACTTTTACACAATTCTTCCTCCATCTGAAAGTAAAAAAGATTAATGAAAAGTAAAGTATTGTTACTATTCACACAAACCAGACGGGGCCACTTTCTCTCCGCCGTAGTAGTATCAGATCAGCAACCGGAGGATTGCGAGTTCGAATCCTACGAACATCAAACCACTCCAATGTTTCTGGAGAACGTTAAAGATGTCGTACTCACAAAACTCCTCACGTTGGCGTGGTGTGGAAGTTTGAGGGAAAGTGACGAGGCAACACCTGACTTTTACACTACTCTTCCTCCATCTGAAAGTAGAAAAGATTAATGAAAAGTACAGTATTGTTATTATTCACACAAACCAGACGGGGCCACTTTCTCTCCGTCGTAGTAGTAACAGATCAGCAACCGGAGGATTGGGAGTTCGAATCCAACGAACATCAAACCACTCCAATGTTCCTGGAGCACGTTAAAGCTGTCGTACTCATTAAACGCCTCCCGTTGGCGTGGTGTGGAAGTTTGAAGGAAAGTGACGAGGCAACACCTGACTTTTACACTACTCTTCCTCCATCTGAAAGTAAAAAAGATTAATGAAAAGTACAGTATTGTTATTATTCACACAAACCAGACGGGGCCACTTTCTCTCCGTCGTAGTAGTATCAGATTAGCAACCGGAGGATTGCGAGTTCGAATCCTACGAACATCAAACCACTCCAATGTTTCTGGAGCACGTTAAAGCTGTCGTACTCACTAAACTCCTCACGAAGGCTTAGTGTGGAAGTTTGAAGGAAAGTGACGAGGCAACACCTGACTTTTACACTACTCTTCCTCCATCTGAAAGTAAAAAAGATTAATGAAAAGTAAAGTATTGTTATTATTCACACAAACCAGACGGGGCCACTTTCTCTCCGTCGTGGTAGTATCAGATCAGCAACCGGAGGATTGCGAGTTCGAATCCTACGAACATCAAACCACTCCAATGTTTCTGGAGCACGTTAAAGCTGTCGTACTCACTAAACTCCTCACGTTGGCGTGGTGTGGAAGTTTGAAGGAAAGTGACGAGGTAACACCTAACTTTTACACTACTCTTCCTCCATCTGAAAGTAAAAAAGATTAATGAAAAGTAAAGTATTGTTATTATTCACACAAACCAGACGGGGCCACTTTCTCTCCGTAGTAGTAGTATCAGATAAGCAACCGGAGGATTGCGAGTTCGAATCCAACGAACATCAAACCACTCCAATGTTTCTGGAGCACGTTAAAGCTGTCGTACTCACTAAACTCCTCACGTTGGCGTGGTGTGGAAGTTTGAAGGAAAGTGACGAGGCAACACCTGACTTTTACACTACTCTTCCTCCATCTGAAAGTAGAAAAGATTAATGAAAAGTAAAGTATTGTTATTATTCACACAAACCAGACGGGGCCACTTTCTCTCCGTCGTAGTAGTATCAGATTAGCAACCGGAGGATTGCGAGTTCGAATCCTACGAACATCAAACCACTCCAATGTTTCTGGAGCACGTTAAAGCTGTCGTACTCACTAAACTCCTCACGAAGGCTTAGTGTGGAAGTTTGAAGGAAAGTGACGAGGCAACACCTGACTTTTACACTACTCTTCCTCCATCTGAAAGTAAAAAAGATTAATGAAAAGTAAAGTATTGTTATTATTCACACAAACCAGACGGGGCCACTTTCTCTCCGTCGTAGTAGTAACAGATCAGCAACCGGAGGATTGCGAGTTCGAATCCAACGAACATCAAACCACTCCAATGTTCCTGGAGCACGTTAAAGCTGTCGTACTCATTAAACGCCTCCCGTTGGCGTGGTGTGGAAGTTTGAAGGAAAGTGACGAGGCAACACCTGACTTTTACACTACTCTTCCTCCATCTGAAAGTAAAAAAGATTAATGAAAAGTACAGTATTGTTATTATTTACACAAACCAGACGGGGCCACTTTCTCTCCGTCGTAGTAGTATCAGATTAGCAACCGGAGGATTGCGAGTTCGAATCCTACGAACATCAAACCACTCCAATGTTTCTGGAGCACGTTAAAGCTGTCGTACTCACTAAACTCCTCACGAAGGCTTAGTGTGGAAGTTTGAAGGAAAGTGACGAGGCAACACCTGACTTTTACACTACTCTTCCTCCATCTGAAAGTAAAAAAGATTAATGAAAAGTAAAGTATTGTTATTATTCACACAAACCAGACGGGGCCACTTTCTCTCCGTCGTGGTAGTATCAGATCAGCAACCGGAGGATTGCGAGTTCGAATCCTACGAACATCAAACCACTCCAATGTTTCTGGAGCACGTTAAAGCTGTCGTACTCACTAAACTCCTCACGTTGGCGTGGTGTGGAAGTTTGAAGGAAAGTGACGAGGCAACACCTGACTTTTACACAACTCTTCCTCCATCTGAAAGTAAAAAAGATTAATGAAAAGTAAAGTATTGTTATTATTCACACAAACCAGACGGGGCCACTTTCTCTCCGCCGTAGTAGTATCAGATCAGCAACCGGAGGATTGCGAGTTCGAAACCTACGAACATCAAACCACTCCAATGTTTCTGGAGAACGTTAAAGATGTCGTACTCACAAAACTCCTCACGTTGGCGTGGTGTGGAAGTTTGAGGGAAAGTGACGAGGCAACACCTGACTTTTACACTACTCTTCCTCCATCTGAAAGTAAAAAAGATTAATGAAAAGTACAGTATTGTTATTATTCACACAAACCAGACGGGGCCACTTTTTCTCCGTCGTAGTAGTATCAGATCAGCAACCGGAGGATTGCGAGTTCGAATCCTACGAACATCAAACCACTCCAATGTTTCTGCAGCACGTTAAAGCTGTCGTACTCACAAAACTCCTCACGTTGGCGTGGTGTGGAAGTTTGAGGGAAACCGACGAGGCAACACCTGACTTTTACACTACTCTTCCTCCATCTGAAAGTAAAAAAGATTAATGAAAAGTACAGTATTGTTATTATTCACACAAACCAGACGGGGCCACTTTCTCTCCGTCGTAGTAGCATCAGATCAGCAACCGTAGGATTGCGAGTTCGAATCCTACGAACTTCAAACCACTCCAATGTTTCTGGAGCACGTTAAAGCTGTCGTACTCACTAAACTCCTCACGTTGGCGTGGTGTTTAAGTTTGAAGGAAAGTGACGAGGCAACACCTGACTTTTACACTACTCTTCCTCCATCTAAAAGTAAAAAAGATTAATGAAAAGTAAAGTATTGTTATTATTCACACAAACCAGACTAGGCCACTTTCTCTCCGTCGTAGTAGTATCAGATCAGCAATCGGAGGATTGCGAGTTCGAGTCCTACGAAAATCAAACCACTCCAATGTTTCTGGAGCACGTTAAAGCTGTCGTACTCACTAAACTCCTCACGTTGGCGTGGCGTGGTAGTTTGTAGGAAAGTGACGAGGCAACACCTAACTTTTACACTACTCTTCCACAATCTGAAAGTAAAAAAGATTAATGAAAAGTAAAGTATTGTTATTATTCACACAAACCAGACGGGGCCACTTTCTCTCCGTCGTAGTAGTATCAGATCAGCAACCGGAGGATTGCGAGTTCGAATCCTACGAACATCAAACCACTCCAATGTTTCTGGAGCACGTTAAAGCTGTCGTACTCACTAAACTCCTCACGTTGGCGTGGTGTGGAAGTTTGAAGGAAAGTGACGATGCAACACCTGACTTTTACACTACTCTTCCTCCATCTGAAAGTAAAAAAGATTAATGAAAAGTAAAGTATTGTTATTATTCACACAAACCAGACGGGGCCACTTTCTCTCCGTCGTGGTAGTATCAGATCAGCAACCGGAGGATTGCGAGTTCGAATCCTACGAACATCAAACCACTCCAATGTTTCTGGAGCACGTTAAAGCTGTCGTACTCACTAAACTCCTCACGTTGGCGTGGTGTGGAAGTTTGAAGGAAAGTGACGAGGCAACACCTGACTTTTACACAATTCTTCCTCCATCTGAAAGTAAAAAAGATTAATGAAAAGTAAAGTATTGTTACTATTCACACAAACCAGACGGGGCCACTTTCTCTCCGCCGTAGTAGTATCAGATCAGCAACCGGAGGATTGCGAGTTCGAATCCTACGAACATCAAACCACTCCAATGTTTCTGGAGAACGTTAAAGATGTCGTACTCACAAAACTCCTCACGTTGGCGTGGTGTGGAAGTTTGAGGGAAAGTGACGAGGCAACACCTGACTTTTACACTACTCTTCCTCCATCTGAAAGTAGAAAAGATTAATGAAAAGTACAGTATTGTTATTATTCACACAAACCAGACGGGGCCACTTTCTCTCCGTCGTAGTAGTAACAGATCAGCAACCGGAGGATTGCGAGTTCGAATCCAACGAACATCAAACCACTCCAATGTTCCTGGAGCACGTTAAAGCTGTCGTACTCATTAAACGCCTCCCGTTGGCGTGGTGTGGAAGTTTGAAGGAAAGTGACGAGGCAACACCTGACTTTTACACTACTCTTCCTCCATCTGAAAGTAAAAAAGATTAATGAAAAGTACAGTATTGTTATTATTCACACAAACCAGACGGGGCCACTTTCTCTCCGTCGTAGTAGTATCAGATTAGCAACCGGAGGATTGCGAGTTCGAATCCTACGAACATCAAACCACTCCAATGTTTCTGGAGCACGTTAAAGCTGTCGTACTCACTAAACTCCTCACGAAGGCTTAGTGTGGAAGTTTGAAGGAAAGTGACGAGGCAACACCTGACTTTTACACTACTCTTCCTCCATCTGAAAGTAAAAAAGATTAATGAAAAGTAAAGTATTGTTATTATTCACACAAACCAGACGGGGCCACTTTCTCTCCGTCGTGGTAGTATCAGATCAGCAACCGGAGGATTGCGAGTTCGAATCCTACGAACATCAAACCACTCCAATGTTTCTGGAGCACGTTAAAGCTGTCGTACTCACTAAACTCCTCACGTTGGCGTGGTGTGGAAGTTTGAAGGAAAGTGACGAGGCAACACCTGACTTTTACACAACTCTTCCTCCATCTGAAAGTAAAAAAGATTAATGAAAAGTAAAGTATTGTTATTATTCACACAAACCAGACGGGGCCTCTTTCTCTCCGCCGTAGTAGTATCAGATCAGCAACCGGAGGATTGCGAGTTCGAATCCTACGAACATCAAACCACTCCAATGTTTCTGGAGAACGTTAAAGATGTCGTACTCACAAAACTCCTCACGTTGGCGTGGTGTGGAAGTTTGAGGGAAAGTGACGAGGCAACACCTGACTTTTACACTACTCTTCCTCCATCTGAAAGTAAAAAAGATTAATGAAAAGTACAGTATTGTTATTATTCACACAAACCAGACGGGGCCACTTTTTCTCCGTCGTAGTAGTATCAGATCAGCAACCGGAGGATTGCGAGTTCGAATCCTACGAACATCAAACTACTCCAATGTTTCTGGAGCACGTTAAAGCTGTCGTATTCACTAAACTCCTCACGTTGGCGTGGTGTGGAAGTTCGAAGGAAAGTGACGAGGCAACACCTGACTTTTACACTACTCTTCCTCCATCTGAAAGTAAAAAAGATTAATGAAAAGTAAAGTATTGTTATTATTCACACAAACCAGACGGGGCCATTTTCTCTCCGTCGTAGTAGTATCAGATCAGCAACCGGAGGATTGCGAGTTCGAATCCTACGAACATCAAAAGACTAAAATGTTTCTGGAGCACGTTAAAGCTGTCGTACTCACTAAACTCCTCACGTTGGCGTGGTGTGGAAGTTTGAAGGAAAGTGACGAGGCAACACCTAACTTTTACACTACTCTTCCTCCATCTGAAAGTTAAAAAGATTAATGAAAAGTAAAGTATTGTTATTATTCACACAAACCAGACGGGGCCACTTTCTCTCCGTCGTAGTAGTATCAGATCAGCAACCGGAGGATTGCGAGTTCGAATCCTACGAACATCAAACCACTCCAATGTTTCTGGAGCACGTTAAAGCTGTCGTATTCACTAAACTCCTCACGTTGGCGTGGTGTGGAAGTTCGAAGGAAAGTGACGAGGCAACACCTGACTTTTACACTACTCTTCCTCCATCTGAAAGTAAAAAAGATTAATGAAAAGTAAAGTATTGTTATTATTCACACAAACCAGACGGGGCCACTTTCTCTCCGTCGTAGTAGTATCAGATCAGCAACCGGAGGATTGCGAGTTCGAATCCAACGAACATCAAACCACTCCAATGTTTCTGGGGCACGTTAAAGCTGTCGTACTCACTAAACTCCTCACGTTGGCGTGGTGTGGAAGTTTGAAGGAAAGTGACGAGGCAACACCTAACTTTTACACTACTCTTCTTCCATCTGAAAGTAAAAAAGATTAATGAAAAGTAAAGTATTGTTATTATTCACACAAACCAGACGGGGCCACTTTCTCTCCGTCGTAGTAGTATCAGATAAGCAACCGGAGGATTGCGAGTTCGAATCCAACGAACATCAAACCACTCCAATGTTTCTGGAGCACGTTAAAGCTGTCGTACTCACTAAACTCCTCACGTTGGCGTGGTGTGGAAGTTTGAAGGAAAGTGACGAGGCAACACCTGACTTTTACACTACTCTTCCTCCATCTCAAAGTAGAAAAGATTAATGAAAAGTACAGTATTGTTATTATTCACACAAACCAGACGGGGCCACTTTCTCTCCGTCGTAGTAGTAACAGATCAGCAACCGGAGGATTGCGAGTTCGAATCCAACGAACATCAAACCACTCCAATGTTTCTGGAGCACGTTAAAGCTGTCGTACTCATTAAACTCCTCACGTTGGCGTGGTGTGGAAGTTTGAAGGAAAGTGACGAGGCAACACCTGACTTTTACACTACTCTTCCTCCATCTGAAAGTAAAAAAGATTAATGAAAAGTAAAGTATTGTTATTATTCACACAAACTAGACGGGGCCACTTTCTCTCCGTCGTAGTAGTATCAGATCAGCAACCGGAGGATTGCGAGTTCGAATCCAACGAACATCAAACCACTCCAATGTTTCTGGGGCACGTTAAAGCTGTCGTACTCACTAAACTCCTCACGTTGGCGTGGTGTGGAAGTTTGAAGGAAAGTGACGAGGCAACACTTAACTTTTACACTACTCTTCTTCCATCTGAAAGTAAAAAAGATTAATGAAAAGTAAAGTATTGTTATTATTCACACAAACCAGACGGGGCCACTTTCTCTCCGTCGTAGTAGTATCAGATCAGCAACCGGAGGATTGCGAGTTCGAATCCTACGAACATCAAACCACTCCAATGTTTCTGGAGCACGTTAAAGCTGTCGTACTCACTAAACTCCTCACGTTGGCGTGGTGTGGAAGTTTGAAGGAAAGTGACGAGGTAACACCTAACTTTTACACTACTCTTCCTCCATCTGAAAGTAAAAAAGATTAATGAAAAGTAAAGTATTGTTATTATTCACACAAACCAGACGGGGCCACTTTCTCTCCGTAGTAGTAGTATCAGATAAGCAACCGGAGGATTGCGAGTTCGAATCCAACGAACATCAAACCACTCCAATGTTTCTGGAGCACGTTAAAGCTGTCGTACTCACTAAACTCCTCACGTTGGCGTGGTGTGGAAGTTTGAAGGAAAGTGACGAGGCAACACCTGACTTTTACACTACTCTTCCTCCATCTGAAAGTAGAAAAGATTAATGAAAAGTAAAGTATTGTTATTATTCACACAAACCAGACGGGGCCACTTTCTCTCCGTCGTAGTAGTATCAGATTAGCAACCGGAGGATTGCGAGTTCGAATCCTACGAACATCAAACCACTCCAATGTTTCTGGAGCACGTTAAAGCTGTCGTACTCACTAAACTCCTCACGAAGGCTTAGTGTGGAAGTTTGAAGGAAAGTGACGAGGCAACACCTGACTTTTACACTACTCTTCCTCCATCTGAAAGTAAAAAAGATTAATGAAAAGTAAAGTATTGTTATTATTCACACAAACCAGACGGGGCCACTTTCTCTCCGTCGTAGTAGTAACAGATCAGCAACCGGAGGATTGCGAGTTCGAATCCAACGAACATCAAACCACTCCAATGTTCCTGGAGCACGTTAAAGCTGTCGTACTCATTAAACGCCTCCCGTTGGCGTGGTGTGGAAGTTTGAAGGAAAGTGACGAGGCAACACCTGACTTTTACACTACTCTTCCTCCATCTGAAAGTAAAAAAGATTAATGAAAAGTACAGTATTGTTATTATTTACACAAACCAGACGGGGCCACTTTCTCTCCGTCGTAGTAGTATCAGATTAGCAACCGGAGGATTGCGAGTTCGAATCCTACGAACATCAAACCACTCCAATGTTTCTGGAGCACGTTAAAGCTGTCGTACTCACTAAACTCCTCACGAAGGCTTAGTGTGGAAGTTTGAAGGAAAGTGACGAGGCAACACCTGACTTTTACACTACTCTTCCTCCATCTGAAAGTAAAAAAGATTAATGAAAAGTAAAGTATTGTTATTATTCACACAAACCAGACGGGGCCACTTTCTCTCCGTCGTGGTAGTATCAGATCAGCAACCGGAGGATTGCGAGTTCGAGTCCTACGAAAATCAAACCACTCCAATGTTTCTGGAGCACGTTAAAGCTGTCGTACTCACTAAACTCCTCACGTTGGCGTGGCGTGGTAGTTTGTAGGAAAGTGACGAGGCAACACCTAACTTTTACACAACTCTTCCACAATCTGAAAGTAAAAAAGATTAATGAAAAGTAAAGTATTGTTATTATTCACACAAACCAGACGGGGCCACTTTCTCTCCGTCGTAGTAGTATCAGATCAGCAACCGGAGGATTGCGAGTTCGAATCCTACGAACATCAAACCACTCCAATGTTTCTGGAGCACGTTAAAGCTGTCGTACTCACTAAACTCCTCACGTTGGCGTGGTGTGGAAGTTTGAAGGAAAGTGACGATGCAACACCTGACTTTTACACTACTCTTCCTCCATCTGAAAGTAAAAAAGATTAATGAAAAGTAAAGTATTGTTATTATTCACACAAACCAGACGGGGCCACTTTCTCTCCGTCGTGGTAGTATCAGATCAGCAACCGGAGGATTGCGAGTTCGAATCCTACGAACATCAAACCACTCCAATGTTTCTGGAGCACGTTAAAGCTGTCGTACTCACTAAACTCCTCACGTTGGCGTGGTGTGGAAGTTTGAAGGAAAGTGACGAGGCAACACCTGACTTTTACACAATTCTTCCTCCATCTGAAAGTAAAAAAGATTAATGAAAAGTAAAGTATTGTTACTATTCACACAAACCAGACGGGGCCACTTTCTCTCCGCCGTAGTAGTATCAGATCAGCAACCGGAGGATTGCGAGTTCGAATCCTACGAACATCAAACCACTCCAATGTTTCTGGAGAACGTTAAAGATGTCGTACTCACAAAACTCCTCACGTTGGCGTGGTGTGGAAGTTTGAGGGAAAGTGACGAGGCAACACCTGACTTTTACACTACTCTTCCTCCATCTGAAAGTAAAAAAGATTAATGAAAAGTACAGTATTGTTATTATTCACACAAACCAGACGGGGCCACTTTCTCTCCGTCGTAGTAGTATCAGATCAGCAACCGGAGGATTGCGAGTTCGAATCCTACGAACATCAAACCACTCCAATGTTTCTGGAGCACGTTAAAGCTGTCGTACTCTCAAAACTCCTCACGTTGGCGTGGTGTGGAAGTTTGAGGGAAACCGACGAGGCAACACCTGACTTTTACACTACTCTTCCTCCATCTGAAAGTAAAAAAGATTAATGAAAAGTACAGTATTGTTATTATTCACACAAACCAGACGGGGCCACTTTCTCTCCGTCGTAGTAGCATCAGATCAGCAACCGGAGGATTGCGAGTTCGAATCCTACGAACTTCAAACCACTCCAATGTTTCTGGAGCACGTTAAAGCTGTCGTACTCACTAAACTCCTCACGTTGGCGTGGTGTTTAAGTTTGAAGGAAAGTGACGAGGCAACACCTGACTTTTACACTACTCTTCCTCCATCTAAAAGTAAAAAAGATTAATGAAAAGTAAAGTATTGTTATTATTCACACAAACGAGACGGGGCAACTTTCTCTCCGACGTAATAGTATCAGATCAGCAACCGGAGGATTGCGAGTTCAAATCCTACGAACATCAAACCACTCCAATGTTTCTAGAGCACGTTAAAGCTGTCGTACTCACTAAACTTCTCACGTTGGCGTGTTGTCGAAGTTTGAAGGAAAGTGACGAGGCAACACCTGACTATTACACTACTCTTCCTCCATCTGAAAGTAAAAAAGATTAATGAAAAGTAAAGTATTGTTATTTTTCACACAAACCAGACGGGGCCACTTTCTCTCCGTCGTGGTAGTATCAGATCAGCAACCGGAGGATTGCGAGTTCGAATCCTACGAACATCAAACCACTCCAATGTTTCTGGAGAACGTTAAAGATGTCGTACTCACAAAACTCCTCACGTTGGCGTGGTGTGGAAGTTTGAGGGAAAGTGACGAGGCAACACCTGACTTTTACACTACTCTTCCTCCATCTGAAAGTAAAAAAGATTAATGAAAAGTACAGTATTGTTATTATTCACACAAACCAGACGGGGCCACTTTCTCTCCGTCGTAGTAGTATCAGATCAGCAACCGGAGGATTGCGAGTTCGAATCCTACGAACATCAAACCACTCCAATGTTTCTGGAGCACGTTAAAGCTGTCGTACTCTCAAAACTCCTCACGTTGGCGTGGTGTGGAAGTTTGAGGGAAACCGACGAGGCAACACCTGACTTTTACACTACTCTTCCTCCATCTGAAAGTAAAAACGATTAATGAAAAGTACAGTATTGTTATTATTCACACAAACCAGACGGGGCCACTTTCTCTCCGTCGTAGTAGCATCAGATCAGCAACCGGAGGATTGCGAGTTCGAATCCTACGAACTTCAAACCACTCCAATGTTTCTGGAGCACGTTAAAGCTGTCGTACTCACTAAACTCCTCACGTTGGCGTGGTGTTTAAGTTTGAAGGAATGTGACGAGGCAACACCTGACTTTTACACTACTCTTCCTCCATCTAAAAGTAAAAAAGATTAATGAAAAGTAAAGTATTGTTATTATTCACACAAACCAGACGGGGCAACTTTCTCTCCGACGTAATAGTATCAGATCAGCAACCGGAGGATTGCGAGTTCAAATCCTACGAACATCAAACCACTCCAATGTTTCTGGAGCACGTTAAAGCTGTCGTACTCACTAAACTCCTCACGTTGGCGTGTTGTCGAAGTTTGAAGGAAAGTGACGAGGCAACACCTGACTATTACACTACTCTTCCTCCATCTGAAAGTAAAAAAGATTAATGAAAAGTAAAGTATTGTTAGTATTCACACAAACCAGACGGGGCCACTTTCTCTCCGTCGTAGTAGTATCAGATCAGCAACCGGAGGATTGCGAGTTCGAATCCTACGAACATCAAACCACTCCAATGTTTCTGGAGCACGTTAAAGCTGTCGTACTCACTAAACTCCTCACGTTGGCGTGGTGTGGAAGTTTGAAGGAAAGTGACGAGGCAACACCTAACTTTTACACTACTCTTCCTCCATCTGAAAGTAAAAAAGATTAATAAAAAGTAAAGTATTGTTATTATTCACACAAACCAGACGGGGCCACTTTCTCTCCGTCGTAGTAGTATCAGATCAGAAACCGGAGGATTGCGAGTTCGAATCCTACGAACATCAAACCACTCCAATGTTTCTGGAGCACGTTAAAGCTGTCGTACTCACAAAACTCCTCACGTTGGCGTGGTGTGGAAGTTTGAGGGAAACCGACGAGGCAACACCTGACTTTTACACTACTCTTCCTCCATCTGAAAGTAAAAAAGATTAATGAAAAGTACAGTATTGTTATTATTCACACAAACCAGACGGGGCCACTTTCTCTCCGTCGTAGTAGCATCAGATCAGCAACCGGAGGATTGCGAGTTCGAATCCTACGAACTTCAAACCACTCCAATGTTTCTGGAGCACGTTAAAGCTGTCGTACTCACTAAACTCCTCACGTTGGCGTGGTGTTTAAGTTTGAAGGAAAGTGACGAGGCAACACCTGACTTTTACACTACTCTTCCTCCATCTAAAAGTAAAAAAGATTAATGAAAAGTAAAGTATTGTTATTATTCACACAAACCAGACTAGGCCACTTTCTCTCCGTCGTAGTAGTATCAGATCAGCAATCGGAGGATTGCGAGTTCGAGTCCTACGAAAATCAAACCACTCCAATGTTTCTGGAGCACGTTAAAGCTGTCGTACTCACTAAACTCCTCACGTTGGCGTGGTGTGGTAGTTTGTAGGAAAGTGACGAGGCAACACCTAACTTTTACACTACTCTTCTACAATCTGAAAGTAAAAAAGATTAATGAAAAGTAAAGTATTGTTATTATTCACACAAACCAGACGGGGCAACTTTCTCTACGTCGTAGTAGTATCAGATCAGCAACCGGAGGATTGCGAGTTCGAATCCTACGAACATCAAACCACTCCAATGTTTCTGGAGCACGTTAAAGCTGTCGTACTCACTAAACTCCTCACGTTGGCGTGGTGTGGAAGTTTGAAGGAAAGTGACGATGCAACACCTGACTTTTACACTACTCTTCCTCCATCTGAAAGTAAAAAAGATTAATGAAAAGTAAAGTATTGTTATTATTCACACAAACCAGACGGGGCCACTTTCTCTCCGTCGTGGTAGTATCAGATCAGCAACCGGAGGATTGCGAGTTCGAATCCTACGAACATCAAACCACTCCAATGTTTCTGGAGCACGTTAAAGCTGTCGTACTCACTAAACTCCTCACGTTAGCGTGGTGTGGAAGTTTGAAGGAAAGTGACGAGGCAACACCTGACTTTTACACAATTCTTCCTCCATCTGAAAGTAAAAAAGATTAATGAAAAGTAAAGTATTGTTACTATTCACACAAACCAGACGGGGCCACTTTCTCTCCGCCGTAGTAGTATCAGATCAGCAACCGGAGGATTGCGAGTTCGAATCCTACGAACATCAAACCACTCCAATGTTTCTGGAGAACGTTAAAGATGTCGTACTCACAAAACTCCTCACGTTGGCGTGGTGTGGAAGTTTGAGGGAAAGTGACGAGGCAACACCTGACTTTTACACTACTCTTCCTCCATCTGAAAGTAAAAAAGATTAATGAAAAGTACAGTATTGTTATTATTCACACAAACCAGACGGGGCCACTTTCTCTCCGTCGTAGTAGTATCAGATCAGCAACCGGAGGATTGCGAGTTCGAATCCTACGAACATCAAACCACTCCAATGTTTCTGGAGCACGTTAAAGCTGTCGTACTCACTAAACTCCTCACGTTAGCGTGGTGTGGAAGTTTGAAGGAAAGTGACGAGGCAACACCTGACTTTTACACAATTCTTCCTCCATCTGAAAGTAAAAAAGATTAATGAAAAGTAAAGTATTGTTACTATTCACACAAACCAGACGGGGCCACTTTCTCTCCGCCGTAGTAGTATCAGATCAGCAACCGGAGGATTGCGAGTTCGAATCCTACGAACATCAAACCACTCCAATGTTTCTGGAGAACGTTAAAGATGTCGTACTCACAAAACTCCTCACGTTGGCGTGGTGTGGAAGTTTGAGGGAAAGTGACGAGGCAACACCTGACTTTTACACTACTCTTCCTCCATCTGAAAGTAAAAAAGATTAATGAAAAGTACAGTATTGTTATTATTCACACAAACCAGACGGGGCCACTTTCTCTCCGTCGTAGTAGTATCAGATCAGCAACCGGAGGATTGCGAGTTCGAATCCTACGAACATCAAACCACTCCAATGTTTCTGGAGCACGTTAAAGCTGTCGTACTCTCAAAACTCCTCACGTTGGCGTGGTGTGGAAGTTTGAGGGAAACCGACGAGGCAACACCTGACTTTTACACTACTCTTCCTCCATCTGAAAGTAAAAACGATTAATGAAAAGTACAGTATTGTTATTATTCACACAAACCAGACGGGGCCACTTTCTCTCCGTCGTAGTAGCATCAGATCAGCAACCGGAGGATTGCGAGTTCGAATCCTACGAACTTCAAACCACTCCAATGTTTCTGGAGCACGTTAAAGCTGTCGTACTCACTGAACTCCTCACGTTGGCGTGGTGTTTAAGTTTGAAGGAAAGTGACGAGGCAACACCTGACTTTTACACTACTCTTCCTCCATCTAAAAGTAAAAAAGATTAATGAAAAGTAAAGTATTGTTATTATTCACACAAACCAGACGGGGCAACTTTCTCTCCGACGTAATAGTATCAGATCAGCAATAGGAGGATTGCGAGTTCAAATCCTACGAACATCAAACCACTCCAATGTTTCTGGAGCACGTTAAAGCTGTCGTACTCACTAAACTCCTCACGTTGGCGTGTTGTCGAAGTTTGAAGGAAAGTGACGAGGCAACACCTGACTATTACACTACTCTTCCTCCATCTGAAAGTAAAAAAGATTAATGAAAAGTAAAGTATTGTTATTATTCACACAAACCAGACGGGGCCACTTTCTCTCCGTCGTAGTAGTATCAGATCAGCAACCGGAGGATTGCGAGTTCGAATCCTACGAACATCAAACCACTCCAATGTTTCTGGAGCACGTTAAAGCTGTCGTACTCACTAAACTCCTCACGTTGGCGTGGTGTGGAAGTTTGAAGGAAAGTGACGAGGCAACACCTAACTTTTACACTACTCTTCCTCCATCTGAAAGTAAAAAAGATTAATAAAAAGTAAAGTATTGTTATTATTCACACAAACCAGACGGGGCCACTTTCTCTCCGTCGTAGTAGTATCAGATCAGCAACCGGAGGATTGCGAGTTCGAATCCTACGAACATCAAACCACTCCAATGTTTCTGGAGCACGTTAAAGCTGTCGTATTCACTAAACTCCTCACGTTGGCGTGGTGTGGAAGTTCGAAGGAAAGTGACGAGGCAACACCTGACTTTTACACTACTCTTCCTCCATCTGAAAGTAAAAAAGATTAATGAAAAGTACAGTATTGTTATTATTCACACAAACCAGACGGGGCCTCTTTCTCTCCGTCGTAGTAGTAACAGATCAGCAACCGGAGGATTGCGAGTTCGAATCCAACGAACATCAAACCACTCCAATGTTTCTGGGGCACGTTAAAGCTGTCGTACTCACTAAACTCCTCACGTTGGCGTGGTGTGGAAGTTTGAAGGAAATTGACGAGGCAACACCTGACTTTTACACTACTCTTCCTCCATCTGAAAGTAAAAAAGATTAATGAAAAGTAAAGTATTGTTATTATTCACACAAACCAGACGGGGCCACTTTCTCTCCGTCGTAGTAGTATCAGATCAGCAACCGGAGGATTGCGAGTTCGAATCCTACGAACATCAAACCACTCCAATGTTTCTGGAGCACGTTAAAGCTGTCGTACTCACAAAACTCCTCACGTTGGCGTGGTGTGGAAGTTTGAGGGAAAGTGACGAGGCAACACCTGACTTTTACACTACTCTTCCTCCATCTGAAAGTAAAAAAGATTAATGAAAAGTACAGTATTGTTATTATTCACACAAACCAGACGGGGCCACTTTCTCTCCGTCGTAGTAGCATCAGATCAGCAACCGGAGGATTGCGAGTTCGAATCCTACGAACATCAAACCACTCCAATGTTTCTGGAGCACGTTAAAGCTGTCGTACTCACTAAACTCCTCACGTTGGCGTGGTGTGGAAGTTTGAAGGAAAGTGACGAGGCAACACCTGATTTTTACACTACTCTTCCTCCATCTGAAAGTAAAAAAGATTAATGAAAAGTACAGTATTGTTATTATTCACACAAACCAGACGGGGCCACTTTCTCTCCGTCGTAGTAGTATCAGATCAGCAACCGGAGGATTGCGAGTTCGAATCCTACGAACTTCAAACCACTCCAATGTTTCTGGAGCACGTTAAAGCTGTCGTACTCACTAAACTCCTCACGTTGGCGTGGTGTTTAAGTTTGAAGGAAAGTGACGAGGCAACACCTGACTTTTACACTACTCTTCCTCCATCTAAAAGTAAAAAAGATTAATGAAAAGTAAAGTATTGTTATTATTCACACAAACCAGACGGGGCAACTTTCTCTCCGACGTAATAGTATCAGATCAGCAATAGGAGGATTGCGAGTTCAAATCCTACGAACATCAAACCACTCCAATGTTTCTGGAGCACGTTAAAGCTGTCGTACTCACTAAACTCCTCACGTTGGCGTGTTGTCGAAGTTTGAAGGAAAGTGACGAGGCAACACCTGACTATTACACTACTCTTCCTCCATCTGAAAGTAAAAAAGATTAATGAAAAGTAAAGTATTGTTATTATTCACACAAACCAGACGGGGCCACTTTCTCTCCGTCGTAGTAGTATCAGATCAGCAACCGGAGGATTGCGAGTTCGAATCCTACGAACATCAAACCACTCCAATGTTTCTGGAGCACGTTAAAGCTGTCGTACTCACTAAACTCCTCACGTTGGCGTGGTGTGGAAGTTTGAAGGAAAGTGACGAGGCAACACCTAACTTTTACACTACTCTTCCTCCATCTGAAAGTAAAAAAGATTAATAAAAAGTAAAGTATTGTTATTATTCACACAAACCAGACGGGGCCACTTTCTCTCCGTCGTAGTAGTATCAGATCAGCAACCGGAGGATTGCGAGTTCGAATCCTACGAACATCAAACCACTCCAATGTTTCTGGAGCACGTTAAAGCTGTCGTATTCACTAAACTCCTCACGTTGGCGTGGTGTGGAAGTTCGAAGGAAAGTGACGAGGCAACACCTGACTTTTACACTACTCTTCCTCCATCTGAAAGTAAAAAAGATTAATGAAAAGTACAGTATTGTTATTATTCACACAAACCAGACGGGGCCTCTTTCTCTCCGTCGTAGTAGTAACAGATCAGCAACCGGAGGATTGCGAGTTCGAATCCAACGAACATCAAACCACTCCAATGTTTCTGGGGCACGTTAAAGCTGTCGTACTCACTAAACTCCTCACGTTGGCGTGGTGTGGAAGTTTGAAGGAAATTGACGAGGCAACACCTGACTTTTACACTACTCTTCCTCCATCTGAAAGTAAAAAAGATTAATGAAAAGTAAAGTATTGTTATTATTCACACAAACCAGACGGGGCCACTTTCTCTCCGTCGTAGTAGTATCAGATCAGCAACCGGAGGATTGCGAGTTCGAATCCTACGAACATCAAACCACTCCAATGTTTCTGGAGCACGTTAAAGCTGTCGTACTCACAAAACTCCTCACGTTGGCGTGGTGTGGAAGTTTGAGGGAAAGTGACGAGGCAACACCTGACTTTTACACTACTCTTCCTCCATCTGAAAGTAAAAAAGATTAATGAAAAGTACAGTATTGTTATTATTCACACAAACCAGACGGGGCCACTTTCTCTCCGTCGTAGTAGCATCAGATCAGCAACCGGAGGATTGCGAGTTCGAATCCTACGAACATCAAACCACTCCAATGTTTCTGGAGCACGTTAAAGCTGTCGTACTCACTAAACTCCTCACGTTGGCGTGGTGTGGAAGTTTGAAGGAAAGTGACGAGGCAACACCTGATTTTTACACTACTCTTCCTCCATCTGAAAGTAAAAAAGATTAATGAAAAGTACAGTATTGTTATTATTCACACAAACCAGACGGGGCCACTTTCTCTCCGTCGTAGTAGTATCAGATCAGCAACCGGAGGATTGCGAGTTCGAATCCTACGAACTTCAAACCACTCCAATGTTTCTGGAGCACGTTAAAGCTGTCGTACTCACTAAACTCCTCACGTTGGCGTGGTGTTTAAGTTTGAAGGAAAGTGACGAGGCAACACCTGACTTTTACACTACTCTTCCTCCATCTAAAAGTAAAAAAGATTAATGAAAAGTAAAGTATTGTTATTATTCACACAAACCAGACGGGCCACTTTCTCTCCGTCGTAGTAGTATCAGATCAGCAATCGGAGGATTGCGAGTTCGAATCCTACGAAAATCAAACCACTCCAATGTTTCTGGAGCACGTTAAAGCTGTCGTACTCACTAAACTCCTCACGTTGGCGTGGTGTGGTAGTTTGTAGGAAAGTGACGAGGCAACACCTAACTTTTACACTACTCTTCCACAATCTGAAAGTAAAAAAGATTAATGAAAAGTACAGTATTGTTATTATTCACACAAACCAGACGGGGCCACTTTCTCTCCGTCGTAGTAGTATCAGATCAGCAACCGGAGGATTGCGAGTTCGAATCCTACGAACATCAAACCACTCCAATGTTTCTGGAGCACGTTAAAGCTGTCGTACTCTCAAAACTCCTCACGTTGGCGTGGTGTGGAAGTTTGAGGGAAACCGACGAGGCAACACCTGACTTTTACACTACTCTTCCTCCATCTGAAAGTAAAAACGATTAATGAAAAGTACAGTATTGTTATTATTCACACAAACCAGACGGGGCCACTTTCTCTCCGTCGTAGTAGCATCAGATCAGCAACCGGAGGATTGCGAGTTCGAATCCTACGAACTTCAAACCACTCCAATGTTTCTGGAGCACGTTAAAGCTGTCGTACTCACTAAATTCCTCACGTTGGCGTGGTGTGGAAGTTTGAAGGAAAGTGACGATGCAACACCTGACTTTTACACTACTCTTCCTCCATCTGAAAGTAAAAAAGATTAATGAAAAGTAAAGTATTGTTATTATTCACACGAACCAGACGGGGCCACTTTCTCTCCGTCGTGGTAGTATCAGATCAGCAACCGGAGGATTGCGAGTTCGAATCCTACGAACATCAAACCACTCCAATGTTTCTGGAGCACGTTAAAGCTGTCGTACTCACTAAACTCCTCACGTTAGCGTGGTGTGGAAGTTTGAAGGAAAGTGACGAGGCAACACCTGACTTTTACACAATTCTTCCTCCATCTGAAAGTAAAAAAGATTAATGAAAAGTAAAGTATTGTTACTATTCACACAAACCAGACGGGGCCACTTTCTCTCCGCCGTAGTAGTATCAGATCAGCAACCGGAGGATTGCGAGTTCGAATCCTACGAACATCAAACCACTCCAATGTTTCTGGAGAACGTTAAAGATGTCGTACTCACAAAACTCCTCACGTTGGCGTGGTGTGGAAGTTTGAGGGAAAGTGACGAGGCAACACCTGACTTTTACACTACTCTTCCTCCATCTGAAAGTAAAAAAGATTAATGAAAAGTACAGTATTGTTATTATTCACACAAACCAGACGGGGCCACTTTCTCTCCGTCGTAGTAGTATCAGATCAGCAACCGGAGGATTGCGAGTTCGAATCCTACGAACATCAAACCACTCCAATGTTTCTGGAGCACGTTAAAGCTGTCGTACTCACTAAACTCCTCACGTTAGCGTGGTGTGGAAGTTTGAAGGAAAGTGACGAGGCAACACCTGACTTTTACACAATTCTTCCTCCATCTGAAAGTAAAAAAGATTAATGAAAAGTAAAGTATTGTTACTATTCACACAAACCAGACGGGGCCACTTTCTCTCCGCCGTAGTAGTATCAGATCAGCAACCGGAGGATTGCGAGTTCGAATCCTACGAACATCAAACCACTCCAATGTTTCTGGAGAACGTTAAAGATGTCGTACTCACAAAACTCCTCACGTTGGCGTGGTGTGGAAGTTTGAGGGAAAGTGACGAGGCAACACCTGACTTTTACACTACTCTTCCTCCATCTGAAAGTAAAAAAGATTAATGAAAAGTACAGTATTGTTATTATTCACACAAACCAGACGGGGCCACTTTCTCTCCGTCGTAGTAGTATCAGATCAGCAACCGGAGGATTGCGAGTTCGAATCCTACGAACATCAAACCACTCCAATGTTTCTGGAGCACGTTAAAGCTGTCGTACTCTCAAAACTCCTCACGTTGGCGTGGTGTGGAAGTTTGAGGGAAACCGACGAGGCAACACCTGACTTTTACACTACTCTTCCTCCATCTGAAAGTAAAAACGATTAATGAAAAGTACAGTATTGTTATTATTCACACAAACCAGACGGGGCCACTTTCTCTCCGTCGTAGTAGCATCAGATCAGCAACCGGAGGATTGCGAGTTCGAATCCTACGAACTTCAAACCACTCCAATGTTTCTGGAGCACGTTAAAGCTGTCGTACTCACTGAACTCCTCACGTTGGCGTGGTGTTTAAGTTTGAAGGAAAGTGACGAGGCAACACCTGACTTTTACACTACTCTTCCTCCATCTAAAAGTAAAAAAGATTAATGAAAAGTAAAGTATTGTTATTATTCACACAAACCAGACGGGGCAACTTTCTCTCCGACGTAATAGTATCAGATCAGCAACCGGAGGATTGCGAGTTCAAATCCTACGAACATCAAACCACTCCAATGTTTCTGGAGCACGTTAAAGCTGTCGTACTCACTAAACTCCTCACGTTGGCGTGTTGTCGAAGTTTGAAGGAAAGTGACGAGGCAACACCTGACTATTACACTACTCTTCCTCCATCTGAAAGTAAAAAAGATTAATGAAAAGTAAAGTATTGTTATTATTCACACAAACCAGACGGGGCCACTTTCTCTCCGTCGTAGTAGTATCAGATCAGCAACCGGAGGATTGCGAGTTCGAATCCTACGAACATCAAACCACTCCAATGTTTCTGGAGCACGTTAAAGCTGTCGTACTCACTAAACTCCTCACGTTGGCGTGGTGTGGAAGTTTGAAGGAAAGTGACGAGGCAACACCTAACTTTTACACTACTCTTCCTCCATCTGAAAGTAAAAAAGATTAATAAAAAGTAAAGTATTGTTATTATTCACACAAACCAGACGGGGCCACTTTCTCTCCGTCGTAGTAGTATCAGATCAGCAACCGGAGGATTGCGAGTTCGAATCCTACGAACATCAAACCACTCCAATGTTTCTGGAGCACGTTAAAGCTGTCGTATTCACTAAACTCCTCACGTTGGCGTGGTGTGGAAGTTCGAAGGAAAGTGACGAGGCAACACCTGACTTTTACACTACTCTTCCTCCATCTGAAAGTAAAAAAGATTAATAAAAAGTAAAGTATTGTTATTATTCACACAAACCAGACGGGGCCACTTTCTCTCCGTCGTAGTAGTATCAGATCAGCAACCGGAGGATTGCGAGTTCGAATCCTACGAACATCAAACCACTCCAATGTTTCTGGAGCACGTTAAAGCTGTCGTACTCACAAAACTCCTCACGTTGGCGTGGTGTGGAAGTTTGAGGGAAAGTGACGAGGCAACACCTGACTTTTACACTACTCTTCCACAATCTGAAAGTAAAAAAGATTAATGAAAAGTACAGTATTGTTATTATTCACACAAACCAGACGGGGCCACTTTCTCTCCGTCGTAGTAGTATCAGATCAGCAACCGGAGGATTGCGAGTTCGAATCCTACGAAAATCAAACCACTCCAATGTTTCTGGAGCACGTTAAAGCTGTCGTACTCACTAAACTCCTCACGTTGGCGTGGTGTGGTAGTTTGTAGGAAAGTGACGAGGCAACACCTAACTTTTACACTACTCTTCCACAATCTGAAAGTAAAAAAGATTAATGAAAAGTACAGTATTGTTATTATTCACACAAACCAGACGGGGCCACTTTCTCTCCGTCGTAGTAGTATCAGATCAGCAACCGGAGGATTGCGAGTTCGAATCCTACGAACATCAAACCACTCCAATGTTTCTGGAGCACGTTAAAGCTGTCGTACTCTCAAAACTCCTCACGTTGGCGTGGTGTGGAAGTTTGAGGGAAACCGACGAGGCAACACCTGACTTTTACACTACTCTTCCTCCATCTGAAAGTAAAAACGATTAATGAAAAGTACAGTATTGTTATTATTCACACAAACCAGACAGGGCCACTTTCTCTCCGTCGTAGTAGCATCAGATCAGCAACCGGAGGATTGCGAGTTCGAATCCTACGAACTTCAAACCACTCCAATGTTTCTGGAGCACGTTAAAGCTGTCGTACTCACTAAACTCCTCACGTTAGCGTGGTGTGGAAGTTTGAAGGAAAGTGACGAGGCAACACCTGACTTTTACACAATTCTTCCTCCATCTGAAAGTAAAAAAGATTAATGAAAAGTAAAGTATTGTTACTATTCACACAAACCAGACGGGGCCACTTTCTCTCCGCCGTAGTAGTATCAGATCAGCAACCGGAGGATTGCGAGTTCGAATCCTACGAACATCAAACCACTCCAATGTTTCTGGAGAACGTTAAAGATGTCGTACTCACAAAACTCCTCACGTTGGCGTGGTGTGGAAGTTTGAGGGAAAGTGACGAGGCAACACCTGACTTTTACACTACTCTTCCTCCATCTGAAAGTAAAAAAGATTAATGAAAAGTACAGTATTGTTATTATTCACACAAACCAGACGGGGCCACTTTCTCTCCGTCGTAGTAGTATCAGATCAGCAACCGGAGGATTGCGAGTTCGAATCCTACGAACATCAAACCACTCCAATGTTTCTGGAGCACGTTAAAGCTGTCGTACTCACTAAACTCCTCACGTTAGCGTGGTGTGGAAGTTTGAAGGAAAGTGACGAGGCAACACCTGACTTTTACACAATTCTTCCTCCATCTGAAAGTAAAAAAGATTAATGAAAAGTAAAGTATTGTTACTATTCACACAAACCAGACGGGGCCACTTTCTCTCCGCCGTAGTAGTATCAGATCAGCAACCGGAGGATTGCGAGTTCGAATCCTACGAACATCAAACCACTCCAATGTTTCTGGAGAACGTTAAAGATGTCGTACTCACAAAACTCCTCACGTTGGCGTGGTGTGGAAGTTTGAGGGAAAGTGACGAGGCAACACCTGACTTTTACACTACTCTTCCTCCATCTGAAAGTAAAAAAGATTAATGAAAAGTACAGTATTGTTATTATTCACACAAACCAGACGGGGCCACTTTCTCTCCGTCGTAGTAGTATCAGATCAGCAACCGGAGGATTGCGAGTTCGAATCCTACGAACATCAAACCACTCCAATGTTTCTGGAGCACGTTAAAGCTGTCGTACTCTCAAAACTCCTCACGTTGGCGTGGTGTGGAAGTTTGAGGGAAACCGACGAGGCAACACCTGACTTTTACACTACTCTTCCTCCATCTGAAAGTAAAAACGATTAATGAAAAGTACAGTATTGTTATTATTCACACAAACCAGACGGGGCCACTTTCTCTCCGTCGTAGTAGCATCAGATCAGCAACCGGAGGATTGCGAGTTCGAATCCTACGAACTTCAAACCACTCCAATGTTTCTGGAGCACGTTAAAGCTGTCGTACTCACTGAACTCCTCACGTTGGCGTGGTGTTTAAGTTTGAAGGAAAGTGACGAGGCAACACCTGACTTTTACACTACTCTTCCTCCATCTAAAAGTAAAAAAGATTAATGAAAAGTAAAGTATTGTTATTATTCACACAAACCAGACGGGGCAACTTTCTCTCCGACGTAATAGTATCAGATCAGCAACCGGAGGATTGCGAGTTCAAATCCTACGAACATCAAACCACTCCAATGTTTCTGGAGCACGTTAAAGCTGTCGTACTCACTAAACTCCTCACGTTGGCGTGTTGTCGAAGTTTGAAGGAAAGTGACGAGGCAACACCTGACTATTACACTACTCTTCCTCCATCTGAAAGTAAAAAAGATTAATGAAAAGTAAAGTATTGTTATTATTCACACAAACCAGACGGGGCCACTTTCTCTCCGTCGTAGTAGATTCAGATCAGCAACCGGAGGATTGCGAGTTCGAATCCTACGAACATCAAACCACTCCAATGTTTCTGGAGCACGTTAAAGCTGTCGTACTCACTAAACTCCTCACGTTGGCGTGGTGTGGAAGTTTGAAGGAAAGTGACGAGGCAACACCTAACTTTTACACTACTCTTCCTCCATCTGAAAGTAAAAAAGATTAATAAAAAGTAAAGTATTGTTATTATTCACACAAACCAGACGGGGCCACTTTCTCTCCGTCGTAGTAGTATCAGATCAGCAACCGGAGGATTGCGAGTTCGAATCCTACGAACATCAAACCACTCCAATGTTTCTGGAGCACGTTAAAGCTGTCGTATTCACTAAACTCCTCACGTTGGCGTGGTGTGGAAGTTCGAAGGAAAGTGACGAGGCAACACCTGACTTTTACACTACTCTTCCTCCATCTGAAAGTAAAAAAGATTAATGAAAAGTACAGTATTGTTATTATTCACACAAACCAGACGGGGCCTCTTTCTCTCCGTCGTAGTAGTAACAGATCAGCAACCGGAGGATTGCGAGTTCGAATCCAACGAACATCAAACCACTCCAATGTTTCTGGGGCACGTTAAAGCTGTCGTACTCACTAAACTCCTCACGTTGGCGTGGTGTGGAAGTTTGAAGGAAATTGACGAGGCAACACCTGACTTTTACACTACTCTTCCTCCATCTGAAAGTAAAAAAGATTAATGAAAAGTAAAGTATTGTTATTATTCACACAAACCAGACGGGGCCACTTTCTCTCCGTCGTAGTAGTATCAGATCAGCAACCGGAGGATTGCGAGTTCGAATCCTACGAACATCAAACCACTCCAATGTTTCTGGAGCACGTTACAGCTGTCGTACTCACAAAACTCCTCACGTTGGCGTGGTGTGGAAGTTTGAGGGAAAGTGACGAGGCAACACCTGACTTTTACACTACTCTTCCTCCATCTGAAAGTAAAAAAGATTAATGAAAAGTACAGTATTGTTATTATTCACACAAACCAGACGGGGCCACTTTCTCTCCGTCGTAGTAGCATCAGATCAGCAACCGGAGGATTGCGAGTTCGAATCCTACGAACATCAAACCACTCCAATGTTTCTGGAGCACATTAAAGCTGTCGTACTCACTAAACTCCTCACGTTGGCGTGGTGTGGAAGTTTGAAGGAAAGTGACGAGGCAACACCTGATTTTTACACTACTCTTCCTCCATCTGAAAGTAAAAAAGATTAATGAAAAGTACAGTATTGTTATTATTCACACAAACCAGACGGGGCCACTTTCTCTCCGTCGTAGTAGTATCAGATCAGCAACCGGAGGATTGCGAGTTCGAATCCTACGAACATCAAACCACTCCAATGTTTCTGGAGCACGTTAAAGCTGTCGTACTCACTAAACTCCTCACGTTGGCGTGTTGTCGAAGTTTGAAGGAAAGTGACGAGGCAACACCTGACTATTACACTACTCTTCCTCCATCTGAAAGTAAAAAAGATTAATGAAAAGTAAAGTATTGTTATTATTCACACAAACCAGACGGGGCCACTTTCTCTCCGTCGTAGTAGCATCAGATCAGCAACCGGAGGATTGCGAGTTCGAATCCTACGAACTTCAAACCACTCCAATGTTTCTGGAGCACGTTAAAGCTGTCGTACTCACTAAACTCCTCACGTTAGCGTGGTGTGGAAGTTTGAAGGAAAGTGACGAGGCAACACCTGACTTTTACACAATTCTTCCTCCATCTGAAAGTAAAAAAGATTAATGAAAAGTAAAGTATTGTTACTATTCACACAAACCAGACGGGGCCACTTTCTCTCCGCCGTAGTAGTATCAGATCAGCAACCGGAGGATTGCGAGTTCGAATCCTACGAACATCAAACCACTCCAATGTTTCTGGAGAACGTTAAAGATGTCGTACTCACAAAACTCCTCACGTTGGCGTGGTGTGGAAGTTTGAGGGAAAGTGACGAGGCAACACCTGACTTTTACACTACTCTTCCTCCATCTGAAAGTAAAAAAGATTAATGAAAAGTACAGTATTGTTATTATTCACACAAACCAGACGGGGCCACTTTCTCTCCGTCGTAGTAGTATCAGATCAGCAACCGGAGGATTGCGAGTTCGAATCCTACGAACATCAAACCACTCCAATGTTTCTGGAGCACGTTAAAGCTGTCGTACTCACTAAACTCCTCACGTTAGCGTGGTGTGGAAGTTTGAAGGAAAGTGACGAGGCAACACCTGACTTTTACACAATTCTTCCTCCATCTGAAAGTAAAAAAGATTAATGAAAAGTAAAGTATTGTTACTATTCACACAAACCAGACGGGGCCACTTTCTCTCCGCCGTAGTAGTATCAGATCAGCAACCGGAGGATTGCGAGTTCGAATCCTACGAACATCAAACCACTCCAATGTTTCTGGAGAACGTTAAAGATGTCGTACTCACAAAACTCCTCACGTTGGCGTGGTGTGGAAGTTTGAGGGAAAGTGACGAGGCAACACCTGACTTTTACACTACTCTTCCTCCATCTGAAAGTAAAAAAGATTAATGAAAAGTACAGTATTGTTATTATTCACACAAACCAGACGGGGCCACTTTCTCTCCGTCGTAGTAGTATCAGATCAGCAACCGGAGGATTGCGAGTTCGAATCCTACGAACATCAAACCACTCCAATGTTTCTGGAGCACGTTAAAGCTGTCGTACTCTCAAAACTCCTCACGTTGGCGTGGTGTGGAAGTTTGAGGGAAACCGACGAGGCAACACCTGACTTTTACACTACTCTTCCTCCATCTGAAAGTAAAAACGATTAATGAAAAGTACAGTATTGTTATTATTCACACAAACCAGACGGGGCCACTTTCTCTCCGTCGTAGTAGCATCAGATCAGCAACCGGAGGATTGCGAGTTCGAATCCTACGAACTTCAAACCACTCCAATGTTTCTGGAGCACGTTAAAGCTGTCGTACTCACTGAACTCCTCACGTTGGCGTGGTGTTTAAGTTTGAAGGAAAGTGACGAGGCAACACCTGACTTTTACACTACTCTTCCTCCATCTAAAAGTAAAAAAGATTAATGAAAAGTAAAGTATTGTTATTATTCACACAAACCAGACGGGGCAACTTTCTCTCCGACGTAATAGTATCAGATCAGCAACCGGAGGATTGCGAGTTCAAATCCTACGAACATCAAACCACTCCAATGTTTCTGGAGCACGTTAAAGCTGTCGTACTCACTAAACTCCTCACGTTGGCGTGTTGTCGAAGTTTGAAGGAAAGTGACGAGGCAACACCTGACTATTACACTACTCTTCCTCCATCTGAAAGTAAAAAAGATTAATGAAAAGTAAAGTATTGTTATTATTCACACAAACCAGACGGGGCCACTTTCTCTCCGTCGTAGTAGATTCAGATCAGCAACCGGAGGATTGCGAGTTCGAATCCTACGAACATCAAACCACTCCAATGTTTCTGGAGCACGTTAAAGCTGTCGTACTCACTAAACTCCTCACGTTGGCGTGGTGTGGAAGTTTGAAGGAAAGTGACGAGGCAACACCTAACTTTTACACTACTCTTCCTCCATCTGAAAGTAAAAAAGATTAATAAAAAGTAAAGTATTGTTATTATTCACACAAACCAGACGGGGCCACTTTCTCTCCGTCGTAGTAGTATCAGATCAGCAACCGGAGGATTGCGAGTTCGAATCCTACGAACATCAAACCACTCCAATGTTTCTGGAGCACGTTAAAGCTGTCGTATTCACTAAACTCCTCACGTTGGCGTGGTGTGGAAGTTCGAAGGAAAGTGACGAGGCAACACCTGACTTTTACACTACTCTTCCTCCATCTGAAAGTAAAAAAGATTAATGAAAAGTACAGTATTGTTATTATTCACACAAACCAGACGGGGCCTCTTTCTCTCCGTCGTAGTAGTAACAGATCAGCAACCGGAGGATTGCGAGTTCGAATCCAACGAACATCAAACCACTCCAATGTTTCTGGGGCACGTTAAAGCTGTCGTACTCACTAAACTCCTCACGTTGGCGTGGTGTGGAAGTTTGAAGGAAATTGACGAGGCAACACCTGACTTTTACACTACTCTTCCTCCATCTGAAAGTAAAAAAGATTAATGAAAAGTAAAGTATTGTTATTATTCACACAAACCAGACGGGGCCACTTTCTCTCCGTCGTAGTAGTATCAGATCAGCAACCGGAGGATTGCGAGTTCGAATCCTACGAACATCAAACCACTCCAATGTTTCTGGAGCACGTTACAGCTGTCGTACTCACAAAACTCCTCACGTTGGCGTGGTGTGGAAGTTTGAGGGAAAGTGACGAGGCAACACCTGACTTTTACACTACTCTTCCTCCATCTGAAAGTAAAAAAGATTAATGAAAAGTACAGTATTGTTATTATTCACACAAACCAGACGGGGCCACTTTCTCTCCGTCGTAGTAGCATCAGATCAGCAACCGGAGGATTGCGAGTTCGAATCCTACGAACATCAAACCACTCCAATGTTTCTGGAGCACATTAAAGCTGTCGTACTCACTAAACTCCTCACGTTGGCGTGGTGTGGAAGTTTGAAGGAAAGTGACGAGGCAACACCTGATTTTTACACTACTCTTCCTCCATCTGAAAGTAAAAAAGATTAATGAAAAGTACAGTATTGTTATTATTCACACAAACCAGACGGGGCCACTTTCTCTCCGTCGTAGTAGTATCAGATCAGCAACCGGAGGATTGCGAGTTCGAATCCTACGAACTTCAAACCACTCCAATGTTTCTGGAGCACGTTAAAGCTGTCGTACTCACTAAACTCCTCACGTTGGCGTGGTGTTTAAGTTTGAAGGAAAGTGACGAGGCAACACCTGACTTTTACACTACTCTTCCTCCATCTAAAAGTAAAAAAGATTAATGAAAAGTAAAGTATTGTTATTATTCACACAAACCAGACGGGGCCACTTTCTCTCCGTCGTAGTAGTATCAGATCAGCAATCGGAGGATTGCGAGTTCGAATCCTACGAAAATCAAACCACTCCAATGTTTCTGGAGCACGTTAAAGCTGTCGTACTCACTAAACTCCTCACGTTGGCGTGGTGTGGTAGTTTGTAGGAAAGTGACGAGGCAACACCTAACTTTTACACTACTCTTCCACAATCTGAAAGTAAAAAAGATTAATGAAAAGTACAGTATTGTTATTATTCACACAAACCAGACGGGGCCACTTTCTCTCCGTCGTAGTAGTATCAGATCAGCAACCGGAGGATTGCGAGTTCGAATCCTACGAACATCAAACCACTCCAATGTTTCTGGAGCACGTTAAAGCTGTCGTACTCTCAAAACTCCTCACGTTGGCGTGGTGTGGAAGTTTGAGGGAAACCGACGAGGCAACACCTGACTTTTACACTACTCTTCCTCCATCTGAAAGTAAAAACGATTAATGAAAAGTACAGTATTGTTATTATTCACACAAACCAGACGGGGCCACTTTCTCTCCGTCGTAGTAGCATCAGATCAGCAACCGGAGGATTGCGAGTTCGAATCCTACGAACTTCAAACCACTCCAATGTTTCTGGAGCACGTTAAAGCTGTCGTACTCACTAAACTCCTCACGTTGGCGTGGTGTTTAAGTTTGAAGGAAAGTGACGAGGCAACACCTGACTTTTACACTACTCTTCCTCCATCTAAAAGTAAAAAAGATTAATGAAAAGTAAAGTATTGTTATTATTCACACAAACCAGACGGGGCAACTTTCTCTCCGACGTAATAGTATCAGATCAGCAACCGGAGGATTGCGAGTTCAAATCCTACGAACATCAAACCACTCCAATGTTTCTGGAGCACGTTAAAGCTGTCGTACTCACTAAACTCCTCACGTTGGCGTGTTGTCGAAGTTTGAAGGAAAGTGACGAGGCAACACCTGACTATTACACTACTCTTCCTCCATCTGAAAGTAAAAAAGATTAATGAAAAGTAAAGTATTGTTATTATTCACACAAACCAGACGGGGCCACTTTCTCTCCGTCGTAGTAGTATCAGATCAGCAACCGGAGGATTGCGAGTTCGAATCCTACGAACATCAAACCACTCCAATGTTTCTGGAGCACGTTAAAGCTGTCGTACTCACTAAACTCCTCACGTTGGCGTGGTGTTTAAGTTTGAAGGAAAGTGACGAGGCAACACCTGACTTTTACACTACTCTTCCTCCATCTAAAAGTAAAAAAGATTAATGAAAAGTAAAGTATTGTTATTATTCACACAAACCAGACGGGGCCACTTTCTCTCCGTCGTAGTAGTATCAGATCAGCAATCGGAGGATTGCGAGTTCGAATCCTACGAAAATCAAACCACTCCAATGTTTCTGGAGCACGTTAAAGCTGTCGTACTCACTAAACTCCTCACGTTGGCGTGGTGTGGTAGTTTGTAGGAAAGTGACGAGGCAACACCTAACTTTTACACTACTCTTCCACAATCTGAAAGTAAAAAAGATTAATGAAAAGTACAGTATTGTTATTATTCACACAAACCAGACGGGGCCACTTTCTCTCCGTCGTAGTAGTATCAGATCAGCAACCGGAGGATTGCGAGTTCGAATCCTACGAACATCAAACCACTCCAATGTTTATGGAGCACGTTAAAGCTGTCGTACTCTCAAAACTCCTCACGTTGGCGTGTTGTCGAAGTTTGAAGGAAAGTGACGAGGCAACACCTGACTATTACACTACTCTTCCTCCATCTGAAAGTAAAAAAGATTAATGAAAAGTAAAGTATTGTTATTATTCACACAAACCAGACGGGGCCACTTTCTCTCCGTCGTAGTAGTATCAGATCAGCAACCGGAGGATTGCGAGTTCGAATCCTACGAACATCAAACCACTCCAATGTTTCTGGAGCACGTTAAAGCTGTCGTATTCACTAAACTCCTCACGTTGGCGTGGTGTGGAAGTTCGAAGGAAAGTGACGAGGCAACACCTGACTTTTACACTACTCTTCCTCCATCTGAAAGTAAAAAAGATTAATGAAAAGTACAGTATTGTTATTATTCACACAAACCAGACGGGGCCTCTTTCTCTCCGTCGTAGTAGTAACAGATCAGCAACCGGAGGATTGCGAGTTCGAATCCAACGAACATCAAACCACTCCAATGTTTCTGGGGCACGTTAAAGCTGTCGTACTCACTAAACTCCTCACGTTGGCGTGGTGTGGAAGTTTGAAGGAAATTGACGAGGCAACACCTGACTTTTACACTACTCTTCCTCCATCTGAAAGTAAAAAAGATTAATGAAAAGTAAAGTATTGTTATTATTCACACAAACCAGACGGGGCCACTTTCTCTCCGTCGTAGTAGTATCAGATCAGCAACCGGAGGATTGCGAGTTCGAATCCTACGAACATCAAACCACTCCAATGTTTCTGGAGCACGTTAAAGCTGTCGTACTCACAAAACTCCTCACGTTGGCGTGGTGTGGAAGTTTGAGGGAAAGTGACGAGGCAACACCTGACTTTTACACTACTCTTCCTCCATCTGAAAGTAAAAAAGATTAATGAAAAGTACAGTATTGTTATTATTCACACAAACCAGACGGGGCCACTTTCTCTCCGTCGTAGTAGTATCAGATAAGCAACCGGAGGATTGCGAGTTCGAATCCTACGAACATCAAACCACTCCAATGTTTCTGGAGCACGTTAAAGCTGTCGTACTCACTAAACTCCTCACGTTGGCGTGGTGTGGAAGTTTGAAGGAAAGTGACGAGGCAACACCTAACTTTTACACTACTCTTCCTCCATCTGAAAGTAAAAAAGATTAATAAAAAGTAAAGTATTGTTATTATTCACACAAACCAGACGGGGCCACTTTCTCTCCGTCGTAGTAGTATCAGATCAGCAACCGGAGGATTGCGAGTTCGAATCCTACGAACATCAAACCACTCCAATGTTTCTGGAGCACGTTAAAGCTGTCGTATTCACTAAACTCCTCACGTTGGCGTGGTGTGGAAGTTCGAAGGAAAGTGACGAGGCAACACCTGACTTTTACACTACTCTTCCTCCATCTGAAAGTAAAAAAGATTAATGAAAAGTACAGTATTGTTATTATTCACACAAACCAGACGGGGCCTCTTTCTCTCCGTCGTAGTAGTAACAGATCAGCAACCGGAGGATTGCGAGTTCGAATCCAACGAACATCAAACCACTCCAATGTTTCTGGGGCACGTTAAAGCTGTCGTACTCACTAAACTCCTCACGTTGGCGTGGTGTGGAAGTTTGAAGGAAATTGACGAGGCAACACCTGACTTTTACACTACTCTTCCTCCATCTGAAAGTAAAAAAGATTAATGAAAAGTAAAGTATTGTTATTATTCACACAAACCAGACGGGGCCACTTTCTCTCCGTCTTAGTAGTATCAGATCAGCAACCGGAGGATTGCGAGTTCGAATCCTACGAACATCAAACCACTCCAATGTTTCTGGAGCACGTTAAAGCTGTCGTACTCACAAAACTCCTCACGTTGGCGTGGTGTGGAAGTTTGAGGGAAAGTGACGAGGCAACACCTGACTTTTACACTACTCTTCCTCCATCTGAAAGTAAAAAAGATTAATGAAAAGTACAGTATTGTTATTATTCACACAAACCAGACGGGGCCACTTTCTCTCCGTCGTAGTAGCATCAGATCAGCAACCGGAGGATTGCGAGTTCGAATCCTACGAACATCAAACCACTCCAATGTTTCTGGAGCACGTTAAAGCTGTCGTACTCACTAAACTCCTCACGTTGGCGTGGTGTGGAAGTTTGAAGGAAAGTGACGAGGCAACACCTGATTTTTACACTACTCTTCCTCCATCTGAAAGTAAAAAAGATTAATGAAAAGTACAGTATTGTTATTATTCACACAAACCAGACGGGGCCACTTTCTCTCCGTCGTAGTAGTATCAGATCAGCAACCGGAGGATTGCGAGTTCGAATCCTACGAACTTCAAACCACTCCAATGTTTCTGGAGCACGTTAAAGCTGTCGTACTCACTAAACTCCTCACGTTGGCGTGGTGTTTAAGTTTGAAGGAAAGTGACGAGGCAACACCTGACTTTTACACTACTCTTCCTCCATCTAAAAGTAAAAAAGATTAATGAAAAGTAAAGTATTGTTATTATTCACACAAACCAGACGGGGCCACTTTCTCTCCGTCGTAGTAGTATCAGATCAGCAATCGGAGGATTGCGAGTTCGAATCCTACGAAAATCAAACCACTCCAATGTTTCTGGAGCACGTTAAAGCTGTCGTACTCACTAAACTCCTCACGTTGGCGTGGTGTGGTAGTTTGTAGGAAAGTGACGAGGCAACACCTAACTTTTACACTACTCTTCCACAATCTGAAAGTAAAAAAGATTAATGAAAAGTAAAGTATTGTTATTATTCACACAAACCAGACGGGGCAACTTTCTCTCCGACGTAATAGTATCAGATCAGCAACCGGAGGATTGCGAGTTCGAATCCTAGGAACATCAAACCACTCCAATGTTTCTGGAGCACGTTAAAGCTGTCGTACTCACTAAACTCCTCACGTTGGCGTGGTGTGGAAGTTTGAAGGAAAGTGACGAGGCAACACCTGATTTTTACACTACTCTTCCTCCATCTGAAAGTAAAAAAGATTAATGAAAAGTACAGTATTGTTATTATTCACACAAACCAGACGGGGCCACTTTCTCTCCGTCGTAGTAGTATCAGATCAGCAACCGGAGGATTGCGAGTTCGAATCCTACGAACTTCAAACCACTCCAATGTTTCTGGAGCACGTTAAAGCTGTCGTACTCACTAAACTCCTCACGTTGGCGTGGTGTTTAAGTTTGAAGGAAAGTGACGAGGCAACACCTGACTTTTACACTACTCTTCCTCCATCTAAAAGTAAAAAAGATTAATGAAAAGTAAAGTATTGTTATTATTCACACAAACCAGACGGGGCCACTTTCTCTCCGTCGTAGTAGTATCAGATCAGCAATCGGAGGATTGCGAGTTCGAATCCTACGAAAATCAAACCACTCCAATGTTTCTGGAGCACGTTAAAGCTGTCGTACTCACTAAACTCCTCACGTTGGCGTGGTGTGGAAGTTTGAAGGAAAGTGACGAGGCAACACCTAACTTTTACACTACTCTTCCTCCATCTGAAAGTAAAAAAGATTAATAAAAAGTAAAGTATTGTTATTATTCACACAAACCAGACGGGGCCACTTTCTCTCCGTCGTAGTAGTATCAGATCAGCAACCGGAGGATTGCGAGTTCGAATCCTACGAACATCAAACCACTCCAATGTTTCTGGAGCACGTTAAAGCTGTCGTATTCACTAAACTCCTCACGTTGGCGTGGTGTGGAAGTTCGAAGGAAAGTGACGAGGCAACACCTGACTTTTACACTACTCTTCCTCCATCTGAAAGTAAAAAAGATTAATGAAAAGTACAGTATTGTTATTATTCACACAAACCAGACGGGGCCTCTTTCTCTCCGTCGTAGTAGTAACAGATCAGCAACCGGAGGATTGCGAGTTCGAATCCAACGAACATCAAACCACTCCAATGTTTCTGGGGCACGTTAAAGCTGTCGTACTCACTAAACTCCTCACGTTGGCGTGGTGTGGAAGTTTGAAGGAAATTGACGAGGCAACACCTGACTTTTACACTACTCTTCCTCCATCTGAAAGTAAAAAAGATTAATGAAAAGTAAAGTATTGTTATTATTCACACAAACCAGACGGGGCCACTTTCTCTCCGTCTTAGTAGTATCAGATCAGCAACCGGAGGATTGCGAGTTCGAATCCTACGAACATCAAACCACTCCAATGTTTCTGGAGCACGTTAAAGCTGTCGTACTCACAAAACTCCTCACGTTGGCGTGGTGTGGAAGTTTGAGGGAAAGTGACGAGGCAACACCTGACTTTTACACTACTCTTCCTCCATCTGAAAGTAAAAAAGATTAATGAAAAGTACAGTATTGTTATTATTCACACAAACCAGACGGGGCCACTTTCTCTCCGTCGTAGTAGCATCAGATCAGCAACCGGAGGATTGCGAGTTCGAATCCTACGAACATCAAACCACTCCAATGTTTCTGGAGCACGTTAAAGCTGTCGTACTCACTAAACTCCTCACGTTGGCGTGGTGTGGAAGTTTGAAGGAAAGTGACGAGGCAACACCTGATTTTTACACTACTCTTCCTCCATCTGAAAGTAAAAAAGATTAATGAAAAGTACAGTATTGTTATTATTCACACAAACCAGACGGGGCCACTTTCTCTCCGTCGTAGTAGTATCAGATCAGCAACCGGAGGATTGCGAGTTCGAATCCTACGAACTTCAAACCACTCCAATGTTTCTGGAGCACGTTAAAGCTGTCGTACTCACTAAACTCCTCACGTTGGCGTGGTGTTTAAGTTTGAAGGAAAGTGACGAGGCAACACCTGACTTTTACACTACTCTTCCTCCATCTAAAAGTAAAAAAGATTAATGAAAAGTAAAGTATTGTTATTATTCACACAAACCAGACGGGGCCACTTTCTCTCCGTCGTAGTAGTATCAGATCAGCAATCGGAGGATTGCGAGTTCGAATCCTACGAAAATCAAACCACTCCAATGTTTCTGGAGCACGTTAAAGCTGTCGTACTCACTAAACTCCTCACGTTGGCGTGGTGTGGTAGTTTGTAGGAAAGTGACGAGGCAACACCTAACTTTTACACTACTCTTCCACAATCTGAAAGTAAAAAAGATTAATGAAAAGTAAAGTATTGTTATTATTCACACAAACCAGACGGGGCAACTTTCTCTCCGACGTAATAGTATCAGATCAGCAACCGGAGGATTGCGAGTTCGAATCCTAGGAACATCAAACCACTCCAATGTTTCTGGAGCACGTTAAAGCTGTCGTACTCACTAAACTCCTCACGTTGGCGTGGTGTGGAAGTTTGAAGGAAAGTGACGAGGCAACACCTGATTTTTACACTACTCTTCCTCCATCTGAAAGTAAAAAAGATTAATGAAAAGTACAGTATTGTTATTATTCACACAAACCAGACGGGGCCACTTTCTCTCCGTCGTAGTAGTATCAGATCAGCAACCGGAGGATTGCGAGTTCGAATCCTACGAACTTCAAACCACTCCAATGTTTCTGGAGCACGTTAAAGCTGTCGTACTCACTAAACTCCTCACGTTGGCGTGGTGTTTAAGTTTGAAGGAAAGTGACGAGGCAACACCTGACTTTTACACTACTCTTCCTCCATCTAAAAGTAAAAAAGATTAATGAAAAGTAAAGTATTGTTATTATTCACACAAACCAGACGGGGCCACTTTCTCTCCGTCGTAGTAGTATCAGATCAGCAATCGGAGGATTGCGAGTTCGAATCCTACGAAAATCAAACCACTCCAATGTTTCTGGAGCACGTTAAAGCTGTCGTACTCACTAAACTCCTCACGTTGGCGTGGTGTGGAAGTTTGAAGGAAAGTGACGAGGCAACACCTAACTTTTACACTACTCTTCCTCCATCTGAAAGTAAAAAAGATTAATAAAAAGTAAAGTATTGTTATTATTCACACAAACCAGACGGGGCCACTTTCTCTCCGTCGTAGTAGTATCAGATCAGCAACCGGAGGATTGCGAGTTCGAATCCTACGAACATCAAACCACTCCAATGTTTCTGGAGCACGTTAAAGCTGTCGTATTCACTAAACTCCTCACGTTGGCGTGGTGTGGAAGTTCGAAGGAAAGTGACGAGGCAACACCTGACTTTTACACTACTCTTCCTCCATCTGAAAGTAAAAAAGATTAATGAAAAGTACAGTATTGTTATTATTCACACAAACCAGACGGGGCCTCTTTCTCTCCGTCGTAGTAGTAACAGATCAGCAACCGGAGGATTGCGAGTTCGAATCCAACGAACATCAAACCACTCCAATGTTTCTGGGGCACGTTAAAGCTGTCGTACTCACTAAACTCCTCACGTTGGCGTGGTGTGGAAGTTTGAAGGAAATTGACGAGGCAACACCTGACTTTTACACTACTCTTCCTCCATCTGAAAGTAAAAAAGATTAATGAAAAGTAAAGTATTGTTATTATTCACACAAACCAGACGGGGCCACTTTCTCTCCGTCTTAGTAGTATCAGATCAGCAACCGGAGGATTGCGAGTTCGAATCCTACGAACATCAAACCACTCCAATGTTTCTGGAGCACGTTAAAGCTGTCGTACTCACAAAACTCCTCACGTTGGCGTGGTGTGGAAGTTTGAGGGAAAGTGACGAGGCAACACCTGACTTTTACACTACTCTTCCTCCATCTGAAAGTAAAAAAGATTAATGAAAAGTACAGTATTGTTATTATTCACACAAACCAGACGGGGCCACTTTCTCTCCGTCGTAGTAGCATCAGATCAGCAACCGGAGGATTGCGAGTTCGAATCCTACGAACATCAAACCACTCCAATGTTTCTGGAGCACGTTAAAGCTGTCGTACTCACTAAACTCCTCACGTTGGCGTGGTGTGGAAGTTTGAAGGAAAGTGACGAGGCAACACCTGATTTTTACACTACTCTTCCTCCATCTGAAAGTAAAAAAGATTAATGAAAAGTACAGTATTGTTATTATTCACACAAACCAGACGGGGCCACTTTCTCTCCGTCGTAGTAGTATCAGATCAGCAACCGGAGGATTGCGAGTTCGAATCCTACGAACTTCAAACCACTCCAATGTTTCTGGAGCACGTTAAAGCTGTCGTACTCACTAAACTCCTCACGTTGGCGTGGTGTTTAAGTTTGAAGGAAAGTGACGAGGCAACACCTGACTTTTACACTACTCTTCCTCCATCTAAAAGTAAAAAAGATTAATGAAAAGTAAAGTATTGTTATTATTCACACAAACCAGACGGGGCCACTTTCTCTCCGTCGTAGTAGTATCAGATCAGCAATCGGAGGATTGCGAGTTCGAATCCTACGAAAATCAAACCACTCCAATGTTTCTGGAGCACGTTAAAGCTGTCGTACTCACTAAACTCCTCACGTTGGCGTGGTGTGGTAGTTTGTAGGAAAGTGACGAGGCAACACCTAACTTTTACACTACTCTTCCACAATCTGAAAGTAAAAAAGATTAATGAAAAGTAAAGTATTGTTATTATTCACACAAACCAGACGGGGCAACTTTCTCTCCGACGTAATAGTATCAGATCAGCAACCGGAGGATTGCGAGTTCGAATCCTAGGAACATCAAACCACTCCAATGTTTCTGGAGCACGTTAAAGCTGTCGTAATCACTAAACTCCTCACGTTGGCGTGGTGTGGAAGTTTGAAGGAAAGTGACGAGGTAACACCTAACTTTTACACTACTCTTCCTCCATCTGAAAGTACAAAAGATTAATGAAAAGTACAGTATTGTTATTATTCACACAAACCAGACGGGGCCACTTTCTCTCCGTCGTAGTAGTATCAGATCAGCAACCGGAGGATTGCGAGTTCGAATCCTACGAACTTCAAACCACTCCAATGTTTCTGGAGCACGTTAAAGCTGTCGTACTCACTAAACTCCTCACGTTGGCGTGGTGTTTAAGTTTGAAGGAAAGTGACGAGGCAACACCTGACTTTTACACTACTCTTCCTCCATCTAAAAGTAAAAAAGATTAATGAAAAGTAAAGTATTGTTATTATTCACACAAACCAGACGGGGCCACTTTCTCTCCGTCGTAGTAGTATCAGATCAGCAATCGGAGGATTGCGAGTTCGAATCCAACGAACATCAAACCACTCCAATGTTTCTGGGGCACGTTAAAGCTGTCGTACTCACTAAACTCCTCACGTTGGCGTGGTGTGGAAGTTTGAAGGAAATTGACGAGGCAACACCTGACTTTTACACTACTCTTCCTCCATCTGAAAGTAAAAAAGATTAATGAAAAGTACAGTATTGTTATTATTCACACAAACCAGACGGGGCCACTTTCTCTCCGTCGTAGTAGCATCAGATCAGCAACCGGAGGATTGCGAGTTCGAATCCTACGAACATCAAACCACTCCAATGTTTCTGGAGCACGTTAAAGCTGTCGTACTCACTAAACTCCTCACGTTGGCGTGGTGTGGAAGTTTGAAGGAAAGTGACGAGGCAACACCTGATTTTTACACTACTCTTCCTCCATCTGAAAGTAAAAAAGATTAATGAAAAGTACAGTATTGTTATTATTCACACAAACCAGACGGGGCCACTTTCTCTCCGTCGTAGTAGTATCAGATCAGCAACCGGAGGATTGCGAGTTCGAATCCTACGAACTTCAAACCACTCCAATGTTTCTGGAGCACGTTAAAGCTGTCGTACTCACTAAACTCCTCACGTTGGCGTGGTGTTTAAGTTTGAAGGAAAGTGACGAGGCAACACCTGACTTTTACACTACTCTTCCTCCATCTAAAAGTAAAAAAGATTAATGAAAAGTAAAGTATTGTTATTATTCACACAAACCAGACGGGGCCACTTTCTCTCCGTCGTAGTAGTATCAGATCAGCAATCGGAGGATTGCGAGTTCGAATCCTACGAAAATCAAACCACTCCAATGTTTCTGGAGCACGTTAAAGCTGTCGTACTCACTAAACTCCTCACGTTGGCGTGGTGTGGTAGTTTGTAGGAAAGTGACGAGGCAACACCTAACTTTTACACTACTCTTCCACAATCTGAAAGTAAAAAAGATTAATGAAAAGTAAAGTATTGTTATTATTCACACAAACCAGACGGGGCAACTTTCTCTCCGACGTAATAGTATCAGATCAGCAACCGGAGGATTGCGAGTTCGAATCCTAGGAACATCAAACCACTCCAATGTTTCTGGAGCACGTTAAAGCTGTCGTAATCACTAAACTCCTCACGTTGGCGTGGTGTGGAAGTTTGAAGGAAAGTGACGAGGTAACACCTAACTTTTACACTACTCTTCCTCCATCTGAAAGTACAAAAGATTAATGAAAAGTACAGTATTGTTATTATTCACACAAACCAGACGGGGCCACTTTCTCTCCGTCGTAGTAGTATCAGATCAGCAACCGGAGGATTGCGAGTTCGAATCCTACGAACTTCAAACCACTCCAATGTTTCTGGAGCACGTTAAAGCTGTCGTACTCACTAAACTCCTCACGTTGGCGTGGTGTTTAAGTTTGAAGGAAAGTGACGAGGCAACACCTGACTTTTACACTACTCTTCCTCCATCTAAAAGTAAAAAAGATTAATGAAAAGTAAAGTATTGTTATTATTCACACAAACCAGACGGGGCCACTTTCTCTCCGTCGTAGTAGTATCAGATCAGCAATCGGAGGATTGCGAGTTCGAATCCAACGAACATCAAACCACTCCAATGTTTCTGGGGCACGTTAAAGCTGTCGTACTCACTAAACTCCTCACGTTGGCGTGGTGTGGAAGTTTGAAGGAAATTGACGAGGCAACACCTGACTTTTACACTACTCTTCCTCCATCTGAAAGTAAAAAAGATTAATGAAAAGTAAAGTATTGTTATTATTCACACAAACCAGACGGGGCCACTTTCTCTCCGTCTTAGTAGTATCAGATCAGCAACCGGAGGATTGCGAGTTCGAATCCTACGAACATCAAACCACTCCAATGTTTCTGGAGCACGTTAAAGCTGTCGTACTCACAAAACTCCTCACGTTGGCGTGGTGTGGAAGTTTGAGGGAAAGTGACGAGGCAACACCTGACTTTTACACTACTCTTCCTCCATCTGAAAGTAAAAAAGATTAACCCTTCGACCGGCTGGAACGTAGAAAGTCGCTCTCCGATGACTGTTCTTCAACCGGCTCCGTCGCAGAAAGTCGTTCTTCGATTGCTACTGTAAGACCGGCTGCGGCGTAGAAAGTTGCTCTCAGTTTACTTTCCGACAACCGGCTCCGACGTAGAATATCGCTAGTGCTTTCCCCCTCGCTCACAATAAGGGAGCGGGTCAGCTGCGATAAGGTCGTTTTGTGGTTACGGGGACAGGGGAAAAGAATGTTGTCGGATTCACAACGAGACGCCTGGATCCATTAAACGCGTCTTTCCCCATTCTTCTGCAGGGCTTTCGAAGAAGAGTGAATGGTGCCAATTTTTAGACTCTAGTCATCCAAATTGAAAATGGAAGATAGGATTTTTTTTCAACTTTAAAAATCCTTTTTTTTTACAGAAGGTAATTGGTTTATGCTCAATAGCTTATGCTTAATTTATAGGTTCAGATAATACAAATTTCGCACTTCCATGTGCACACTACATATCTGTTAGAAGACGTTTATATTTCGTTTTCTCGGCATTGAACACACTTTCTTTTTCGGACATCTATTATGCTCCTCTTATGTATGTGTGGGATGGAAGAAATGAATGTGTTTTTTTGTCTTTTTCCAGTCGAATACTTTTTGTCTATATCGGAGATTAATTCCAATTTAAAATCGTAAAGAGAATTGTTCCTCTCAGGGACCGGCGTGCTTCTAAAAAGATGCAAAATATACGCATTATTGACAGCTGTATCAAGAAGGAAGTGAAATAAATACTTCCACCATTCTGAGGATTTTCTTGAAGTAGTGTAATATTTCCTCTTTTTGTCAGCTAAATCCACTCCACCCATATGCTTATTGTACTTCATAAAAGCGATAGGGCAAACTTTATCTCTTTTAAAAGGATCTAGCACCTTAAAAATGACAAAAATATAGAAAAAATTAGTTTGCTTCAAAAGTTGCCTTATACTGTTTAAAATGTTGTCCTAGAAAATCAGACTGATTCTTGTATTTTTTTTTAAGTTATAAGGAATTTTGTGAGACTACACCTGTGCAATCAGTGTTTTGAAAGCGAAACTAACCGCATTTGTACGTCTGCAGAGCCTCGATATTTATTTACGATTGAATAAATGAAATAGCTTAGAAGATGGAACGTTTCTTCGTACTGTTACTGATATCCTGGCTTTTTTATTTACATCAGTATTAGCGCTGTACAAGTAAATTATAGCGATAATTTGAGAAAAAGAAGGGTTTAGATTAGATTTTCTTTTTGATATTTGTTATTCTGTTGTTTCTTTTTCTGTTGGTTTATGCGTTATTATTAACTATACCTAAAAATAAACGACAGAGCTCTGAAGGTATAGAAGTAGGAAGGTATATATATATATATATATATATATATATATATATATATATATATATATATATATATATATATATACAACTTCACTTTCGGATGGGGATGCAAAAACACTTAATAATAAGTATTAAATATACCAGCGCCTTGCTTCTAATTAACTTTTAGAAGGATGTTCCAAGTTCCATGACAAAAAAGAATCTATACAACATGATTTGGTCAAAGTGTCCAAATGAGAATTTTGTGTCAAAGAAACGTGTCGAAATGGCCACATCAGAAGTAGTTTGCGAGTTATAGGGGTACTTTCAACTATTCAGAAATCTGTTGGGATTAGGTTATGATCCGAGATTCTAACGTGGACAGATAATTAATGCTTGAAAAAACTATCAGAGAATGAACAGCTGAAGTACTAAATTTCAAATATTCGAAAATTAGTGAAAACAGCAATCAGAACAAAGGAATAGGCTCTTAAAAAAAGAAGTGATCACTTATGGTCCACGGAAGTTTTACACTTCACTTATATGTAGAAAGTAGCTATAGAAAAAATTTGAATTATTTTTTTTATAATTTTATACCATAATTTTTTTTAATTTTAAAACTTTAAACTACTTTTTCTCCAACTTTATTTTTTGTGTTTATCTTTTAATTCAAAATGCAAAGGCTTTTTTAATTTCCAATCAATTGACTTCAATTTTTTTTACATGATAGATAGTATCTTGTTATGAAATACAGGTATGCATTTTTAGTTATTACGAGTAGAATATTTAAAAAATATATAAATGTGGCAGTAAAGTGACGTTTTTTGTGATATTTTAAGTAGCGTTTCAGGTTTTATTTTTTATTTCAAGATTTTTATTCAATATATCTTCAATTCCATATCTGTAAATTTAGTTTAAGTTAAAGGAATATTATAAAAAAAATTGAAGCTTATATCATAAAAATTGCAAAAGAAGATACACTTTAAAAATTCTTGAATATTTTGAAAACGGATTAATTTTTAAGGTGCTGGGTCTTCTTAACAGAATTTTGTTTTCTTTGCACAAGACCTGTTTCATTCTTGAGTTTGGGAATAGCATAAAAACACTTTTTTTGTCCATCCACGTCGTGCTAAGTAAGTTGGAATTAGTTTTGCTTTGGAAAAGCTTTATATATTTTTTTCCTCAGAAAGTTTAAGGCCTTGATGTTAGTGAGCAAATGCTTTCTGTTTACGTTCATTGTCTGGCAACCATGATGTCCCTTTTTTTTTTAAATTTATAACAATAGGAAAAACGGTCAAAATATATATCGTGGCCTTTATTCTTCAGAGTATTTATCAAATTCGTGACCACATCTTATTCAAGTCCTTTCGGGAACATTGGAATATTACTCATCTTTCCAGCATATAGTTCAAAATTTAAAACATAGCCGGATTTTGATGAACAAAGGAGCCACATTTTCAAATCTTGTTTAGCTTGTTTTAAGGGCATATATTGGACTATGCTCCCCTCGACCCTTAAATTTTATTACGGCTTCGTCAATACAGCTGTTAAAAATGGTAATTTGTAATTAACGACGTACTAGAGCAACACGACGGGCTATTGACAACGGTCCAGGATCAATTTCTTAAGGGAAAGATCCGAGGACAACACCTCGTAATTTTGAACCACGGTCAGATGACGAAGCAACACCTGGGCTGGCACCCCACTCTCCAAACTTCCACACCAACCCAACATGATGACGGCCACCACAGATTTAAGGTGAACCAGCCGCCTTTACACCAATGTATTGTTTCCATCCAAGCGAGCCCTTGAAAGCAAACAAAGATTCGTCTATTGCCACAGATTGGTTAGGTGTATAAGCGGTTTTAAATTTTTGAACCAACATTTCATGAAAACATTTTTTTTCTTCTTAACTTTGGATTTGGATGCGTTTTTTTGTGAAATTTATCCGAATCCTCAAAATGCAGAAATTTTATTAGCAAGCTATATCTTTTCTCACTCATGATTTGTCCAAAAAAGGGAGTGTTTAAAATCGGTCATTTTCTCCAGTACCATTCTTGTACTGATTTTGACACTATTCCTTGAAGTAAAAGTAAATCAAAGAATAAATTTAGTTCTTTGATGTCCGTATTTTTCCAACTTAATTTTCTTGATGATGGTGTCAGATCGGACTTGTTGAAAAAATCTTCCGCATATCTATTAGGGATGCGACATCGATGTCGATGTTTTCAAAACATCGATGTTTTTTTTAAAACATCGATGTATTTAACATCGATGTATTGGGGTCGATGTTTTGGTAACATCGATGTTTATACTTGTCGATGTTTTTACGCTGTGTCGATGTTTTATTTTTAAATGAAAAAATTACCGTTTTAAAAATTTTAAAAATAGTCAAGTAGCATAATTTTTATAATCAGCAAATTGAACATACTTTTAGATCAAAGAGACCAAGGATGAAGGGTCTGAAAAGTAGGGATGTGACATCAATGTCCATGTTTTCTAAACATTGATGTTTTAGAAAAAAACATCGATGTATTGGAGCCGATGTCGCATCACTAGTTGCTAAACCAGTTTTAAGAAATGGGAAAACAAGTTTAAATACACTGAATTTTAAAAACATCGATGTTTTTGGGTCGATGTATTATCAACATCGATGTTTTGATTTTGAACATCGATGTTAAGCTATCGATGTCGCATCCCTAATATCTATCAGTTTCTTCCATGATGAAATTCATGATTTTCTCATAAAAAAATATGCTAAAAAACATCATCGGATCATATGTGTTTCCAAGCAAAATCTTTATAGAAGTACTTATTCCAGGAGTTGAAGTAAATTGAAAATTCGGAGGAGCAGGAGTAGATGCATTGTATATCAATGGGACACCAATTGCGAGCAGCATTTAAAGTATCATCGTCAGATTCACTTTTCGTTGAAGAATTATCATCTTCAGAAGATGAAATTAAATCCTCTCTGTCAGAATAGTCCGAACCGGAATCCATGACAAGTTCAATAACCCTCTGATAAATATGATGATAAAACATTTTTGTTTGAGCAATTCAACTGTAGATTTCACTAGTATATTGGAGGAACCAGAAAATGCTTCATCACATTTTACTAAACCATCAATACTTGTTCAAACAGGAAAATATTAATAAAGTATACTCGAATTTCCTGCGCAATGCTCTTCCCTCGAGTTGCTAGACCTTTCAAAAAGAAAATGTTTGACAAAAACCTTAGTGCCTTCGTTTGGAACATTACAAGCAGCAAGTACAACTGATTTAGAGAAACCCGAAACGTTCTCACGTGAAAAGCCTCAGGACAGCAAATACTCCTCTCAGTAGACTAATTTATGACTTTGAATGGCCCTACCGAGCCCTAACCCTGAAGGGGAAGTGGGGAAGATTGACCCCTGTTGTTATACGAATCAATAGGCACAGGGGGGTGGAAAAGACTGCATGGCCGGTTTTCGTGCAGTCCGAAAAGTTTTCTTCTATCAATTTGCGCTCATTCTTAAGCTACAGAGAGGACGTTTCAAAGAAGTCCACTAAAATATTTAGGACGGTCAAAGGGTTAATGAAAAGTACAGTATTGTTATTATTCACACAAACCAGACGGGGCCACTTTCTCTCCGTCGTAGTAGCATCAGATCAGCAACCGGAGGATTGCGAGTTCGAATCCTACGAACATCAAACCACTCCAATGTTTCTGGAGCACGTTAAAGCTGTCGTACTCACTAAACTCCTCACGTTGGCGTGGTGTGGAAGTTTGAAGGAAAGTGACGAGGCAACACCTGATTTTTACACTACTCTTCCTCCATCTGAAAGTAAAAAAGATTAATGAAAAGTACAGTATTGTTATTATTCACACAAACCAGACGGGGCCACTTTCTCTCCGTCGTAGTAGTATCAGATCAGCAACCGGAGGATTGCGAGTTCGAATCCTACGAACTTCAAACCACTCCAATGTTTCTGGAGCACGTTAAAGCTGTCGTACTCACTAAACTCCTCACGTTGGCGTGGTGTTTAAGTTTGAAGGAAAGTGACGAGGCAACACCTGACTTTTACACTACTCTTCCTCCATCTAAAAGTAAAAAAGATTAATGAAAAGTAAAGTATTGTTATTATTCACACAAACCAGACGGGGCCACTTTCTCTCCGTCGTAGTAGTATCAGATCAGCAATCGGAGGATTGCGAGTTCGAATCCTACGAAAATCAAACCACTCCAATGTTTCTGGAGCACGTTAAAGCTGTCGTACTCACTAAACTCCTCACGTTGGCGTGGTGTGGTAGTTTGTAGGAAAGTGACGAGGCAACACCTAACTTTTACACTACTCTTCCACAATCTGAAAGTAAAAAAGATTAATGAAAAGTAAAGTATTGTTATTATTCACACAAACCAGACGGGGCAACTTTCTCTCCGACGTAATAGTATCAGATCAGCAACCGGAGGATTGCGAGTTCGAATCCTAGGAACATCAAACCACTCCAATGTTTCTGGAGCACGTTAAAGCTGTCGTACTCACTAAACTCCTCACGTTGGCGTGGTGTGGAAGTTTGAAGGAAAGTGACGAGGCAACACCTGATTTTTACACTACTCTTCCTCCATCTGAAAGTAAAAAAGATTAATGAAAAGTACAGTATTGTTATTATTCACACAAACCAGACGGGGCCACTTTCTCTCCGTCGTAGTAGTATCAGATCAGCAACCGGAGGATTGCGAGTTCGAATCCTACGAACTTCAAACCACTCCAATGTTTCTGGAGCACGTTAAAGCTGTCGTACTCACTAAACTCCTCACGTTGGCGTGGTGTTTAAGTTTGAAGGAAAGTGACGAGGCAACACCTGACTTTTACACTACTCTTCCTCCATCTAAAAGTAAAAAAGATTAATGAAAAGTAAAGTATTGTTATTATTCACACAAACCAGACGGGGCCACTTTCTCTCCGTCGTAGTAGTATCAGATCAGCAATCGAAGGATTGCGAGTTCGAATCCTACGAAAATCAAACCACTCCAATGTTTCTGGAGCACGTTAAAGCTGTCGTACTCACTAAACTCCTCACGTTGGCGTGGTGTGGAAGTTTGAAGGAAAGTGACGAGGCAAAACCTAACTTTTACACTACTCTTCCTCCATCTGAAAGTAAAAAAGATTAATAAAAAGTAAAGTATTGTTATTATTCACACAAACCAGACGGGGCCACTTTCTCTCCGTCGTAGTAGTATCAGATCAGCAACCGGAGGATTGCGAGTTCGAATCCTACGAACATCAAACCACTCCAATGTTTCTGGAGCACGTTAAAGCTGTCGTATTCACTAAACTCCTCACGTTGGCGTGGTGTGGAAGTTCGAAGGAAAGTGACGAGGCAACACCTGACTTTTACACTACTCTTCCTCCATCTGAAAGTAAAAAAGATTAATGAAAAGTACAGTATTGTTATTATTCACACAAACCAGACGGGGCCTCTTTCTCTCCGTCGTAGTAGTAACAGATCAGCAACCGGAGGATTGCGAGTTCGAATCCAACGAACATCAAACCACTCCAATGTTTCTGGGGCACGTTAAAGCTGTCGTACTCACTAAACTCCTCACGTTGGCGTGGTGTGGAAGTTTGAAGGAAATTGACGAGGCAACACCTGACTTTTACACTACTCTTCCTCCATCTGAAAGTAAAAAAGATTAATGAAAAGTAAAGTATTGTTATTATTCACACAAACCAGACGGGGCCACTTTCTCTCCGTCTTAGTAGTATCAGATCAGCAACCGGAGGATTGCGAGTTCGAATCCTACGAACATCAAACCACTCCAATGTTTCTGGAGCACGTTAAAGCTGTCGTACTCACAAAACTCCTCACGTTGGCGTGGTGTGGAAGTTTGAGGGAAAGTGACGAGGCAACACCTGACTTTTACACTACTCTTCCTCCATCTGAAAGTAAAAAAGATTAATGAAAAGTACAGTATTGTTATTATTCACACAAACCAGACGGGGCCACTTTCTCTCCGTCGTAGTAGCATCAGATCAGCAACCGGAGGATTGCGAGTTCGAATCCTACGAACATCAAACCACTCCAATGTTTCTGGAGCACGTTAAAGCTGTCGTACTCACTAAACTCCTCACGTTGGCGTGGTGTGGAAGTTTGAAGGAAAGTGACGAGGCAACACCTGATTTTTACACTACTCTTCCTCCATCTGAAAGTAAAAAAGATTAATGAAAAGTACAGTATTGTTATTATTCACACAAACCAGACGGGGCCACTTTCTCTCCGTCGTAGTAGTATCAGATCAGCAACCGGAGGATTGCGAGTTCGAATCCTACGAACTTCAAACCACTCCAATGTTTCTGGAGCACGTTAAAGCTGTCGTACTCACTAAACTCCTCACGTTGGCGTGGTGTTTAAGTTTGAAGGAAAGTGACGAGGCAACACCTGACTTTTACACTACTCTTCCTCCATCTAAAAGTAAAAAAGATTAATGAAAAGTAAAGTATTGTTATTATTCACACAAACCAGACGGGGCCACTTTCTCTCCGTCGTAGTAGTATCAGATCAGCAATCGGAGGATTGCGAGTTCGAATCCAACGAACATCAAACCACTCCAATGTTTCTGGGGCACGTTAAAGCTGTCGTACTCACTAAACTCCTCACGTTGGCGTGGTGTGGAAGTTTGAAGGAAATTGACGAGGCAACACCTGACTTTTACACTACTCTTCCTCCATCTGAAAGTAAAAAAGATTAATGAAAAGTAAAGTATTGTTATTATTCACACAAACCAGACGGGGCCACTTTCTCTCCGTCTTAGTAGTATCAGATCAGCAACCGGAGGATTGCGAGTTCGAATCCTACGAACATCAAACCACTCCAATGTTTCTGGAGCACGTTAAAGCTGTCGTACTCACAAAACTCCTCACGTTGGCGTGGTGTGGAAGTTTGAGGGAAAGTGACGAGGCAACACCTGACTTTTACACTACTCTTCCTCCATCTGAAAGTAAAAAAGATTAATGAAAAGTACAGTATTGTTATTATTCACACAAACCAGACGGGGCCACTTTCTCTCCGTCGTAGTAGCATCAGATCAGCAACCGGAGGATTGCGAGTTCGAATCCTACGAACATCAAACCACTCCAATGTTTCTGGAGCACGTTAAAGCTGTCGTACTCACTAAACTCCTCACGTTGGCGTGGTGTGGAAGTTTGAAGGAAAGTGACGAGGCAACACCTGATTTTTACACTACTCTTCCTCCATCTGAAAGTAAAAAAGATTAATGAAAAGTACAGTATTGTTATTATTCACACAAACCAGACGGGGCCACTTTCTCTCCGTCGTAGTAGTATCAGATCAGCAACCGGAGGATTGCGAGTTCGAATCCTACGAACTTCAAACCACTCCAATGTTTCTGGAGCACGTTAAAGCTGTCGTACTCACTAAACTCCTCACGTTGGCGTGGTGTTTAAGTTTGAAGGAAAGTGACGAGGCAACACCTGACTTTTACACTACTCTTCCTCCATCTAAAAGTAAAAAAGATTAATGAAAAGTAAAGTATTGTTATTATTCACACAAACCAGACGGGGCCACTTTCTCTCCGTCGTAGTAGTATCAGATCAGCAATCGGAGGATTGCGAGTTCGAATCCTACGAAAATCAAACCACTCCAATGTTTCTGGAGCACGTTAAAGCTGTCGTACTCACTAAACTCCTCACGTTGGCGTGGTGTGGTAGTTTGTAGGAAAGTGACGAGGCAACACCTAACTTTTACACTACTCTTCCACAATCTGAAATTAAAAAAGATTAATGAAAAGTAAAGTATTGTTATTATTCACACAAACCAGACGGGGCAACTTTCTCTCCGACGTAATAGTATCAGATCAGCAACCGGAGGATTGCGAGTTCGAATCCTAGGAACATCAAACCACTCCAATGTTTCTGGAGCACGTTAAAGCTGTCGTAATCACTAAACTCCTCACGTTGGCGTGGTGTGGAAGTTTGAAGGAAAGTGACGAGGTAACACCTAACTTTTACACTACTCTTCCTCCATCTGAAAGTAAAAAAGATTAATGAAAAGTACAGTATTGTTATTATTCACACAAACCAGACGGGGCCACTTTCTCTCCGTCGTAGTAGTATCAGATCAGCAACCGGAGGATTGCGAGTTCGAATCCTACGAACTTCAAACCACTCCAATGTTTCTGGAGCACGTTAAAGCTGTCGTACTCACTAAACTCCTCACGTTGGCGTGGTGTTTAAGTTTGAAGGAAAGTGACGAGGCAACACCTGACTTTTACACTACTCTTCCTCCATCTAAAAGTAAAAAAGATTAATGAAAAGTACAGTATTGTTATTATTCACACAAACCAGACGGGGCCACTTTCTCTCCGTCGTAGTAGCATCAGATCAGCAACCGGAGGATTGCGAGTTCGAATCCTACGAACATCAAACCACTCCAATGTTTCTGGAGCACGTTAAAGCTGTCGTACTCACTAAACTCCTCACGTTGGCGTGGTGTGGAAGTTTGAAGGAAAGTGACGAGGCAACACCTGATTTTTACACTACTCTTCCTCCATCTGAAAGTAAAAAAGATTAATGAAAAGTACAGTATTGTTATTATTCACACAAACCAGACGGGGCCACTTTCTCTCCGTCGTAGTAGTATCAGATCAGCAACCGGAGGATTGCGAGTTCGAATCCTACGAACTTCAAACCACTCCAATGTTTCTGGAGCACGTTAAAGCTGTCGTACTCACTAAACTCCTCACGTTGGCGTGGTGTTTAAGTTTGAAGGAAAGTGACGAGGCAACACCTGACTTTTACACTACTCTTCCTCCATCTAAAAGTAAAAAAGATTAATGAAAAGTAAAGTATTGTTATTATTCACACAAACCAGACGGGGCCACTTTCTCTCCGTCGTAGTAGTATCAGATCAGCAATCGGAGGATTGCGAGTTCGAATCCAACGAACATCAAACCACTCCAATGTTTCTGGGGCACGTTAAAGCTGTCGTACTCACTAAACTCCTCACGTTGGCGTGGTGTGGAAGTTTGAAGGAAATTGACGAGGCAACACCTGACTTTTACACTACTCTTCCTCCATCTGAAAGTAAAAAAGATTAATGAAAAGTAAAGTATTGTTATTATTCACACAAACCAGACGGGGCCACTTTCTCTCCGTCTTAGTAGTATCAGATCAGCAACCGGAGGATTGCGAGTTCGAATCCTACGAACATCAAACCACTCCAATGTTTCTGGAGCACGTTAAAGCTGTCGTACTCACAAAACTCCTCACGTTGGCGTGGTGTGGAAGTTTGAGGGAAAGTGACGAGGCAACACCTGACTTTTACACTACTCTTCCTCCATCTGAAAGTAAAAAAGATTAATGAAAAGTACAGTATTGTTATTATTCACACAAACCAGACGGGGCCACTTTCTCTCCGTCGTAGTAGCATCAGATCAGCAACCGGAGGATTGCGAGTTCGAATCCTACGAACATCAAACCACTCCAATGTTTCTGGAGCACGTTAAAGCTGTCGTACTCACTAAACTCCTCACGTTGGCGTGGTGTGGAAGTTTGAAGGAAAGTGACGAGGCAACACCTGATTTTTACACTACTCTTCCTCCATCTGAAAGTAAAAAAGATTAATGAAAAGTACAGTATTGTTATTATTCACACAAACCAGACGGGGCCACTTTCTCTCCGTCGTAGTAGTATCAGATCAGCAACCGGAGGATTGCGAGTTCGAATCCTACGAACTTCAAACCACTCCAATGTTTCTGGAGCACGTTAAAGCTGTCGTACTCACTAAACTCCTCACGTTGGCGTGGTGTTTAAGTTTGAAGGAAAGTGACGAGGCAACACCTGACTTTTACACTACTCTTCCTCCATCTAAAAGTAAAAAAGATTAATGAAAAGTAAAGTATTGTTATTATTCACACAAACCAGACGGGGCCACTTTCTCTCCGTCGTAGTAGTATCAGATCAGCAATCGGAGGATTGCGAGTTCGAATCCTACGAAAATCAAACCACTCCAATGTTTCTGGAGCACGTTAAAGCTGTCGTACTCACTAAACTCCTCACGTTGGCGTGGTGTGGTAGTTTGTAGGAAAGTGACGAGGCAACACCTAACTTTTACACTACTCTTCCACAATCTGAAAGTAAAAAAGATTAATGAAAAGTAAAGTATTGTTATTATTCACACAAACCAGACGGGGCAACTTTCTCTCCGACGTAATAGTATCAGATCAGCAACCGGAGGATTGCGAGTTCGAATCCTAGGAACATCAAACCACTCCAATGTTTCTGGAGCACGTTAAAGCTGTCGTAATCACTAAACTCCTCACGTTGGCGTGGTGTGGAAGTTTGAAGGAAAGTGACGAGGTAACACCTAACTTTTACACTACTCTTCCTCCATCTGAAAGTACAAAAGATTAATGAAAAGTACAGTATTGTTATTATTCACACAAACCAGACGGGGCCACTTTCTCTCCGTCGTAGTAGTATCAGATCAGCAACCGGAGGATTGCGAGTTCGAATCCTACGAACTTCAAACCACTCCAATGTTTCTGGAACACGTTAAAGCTGTCGTACTCACTAAACTCCTCACGTTGGCGTGGTGTTTAAGTTTGAAGGAAAGTGACGAGGCAACACCTGACTTTTACACTACTCTTCCTCCATCTAAAAGTAAAAAAGATTAATGAAAAGTAAAGTATTGTTATTATTCACACAAACCAGACGGGGCCACTTTCTCTCCGTCGTAGTAGTATCAGATCAGCAATCGGAGGATTGCGAGTTCGAATCCAACGAACATCAAACCACTCCAATGTTTCTGGGGCACGTTAAAGCTGTCGTACTCACTAAACTCCTCACGTTGGCGTGGTGTGGAAGTTTGAAGGAAATTGACGAGGCAACACCTGACTTATACACTACTCTTCCTCCATCTGAAAGTAAAAAAGATTAATGAAAAGTAAAGTATTGTTATTATTCACACAAACCAGACGGGGCCACTTTCTCTCCGTCTTAGTAGTATCAGATCAGCAACCGGAGGATTGCGAGTTCGAATCCTACGAACATCAAACCACTCCAATGTTTCTGGAGCACGTTAAAGCTGTCGTACTCACAAAACTCCTCACGTTGGCGTGGTGTGGAAGTTTGAGGGAAAGTGACGAGGCAACACCTGACTTTTACACTACTCTTCCTCCATCTGAAAGTAAAAAAGATTAATGAAAAGTACAGTATTGTTATTATTCACACAAACCAGACGGGGCCACTTTCTCTCCGTCGTAGTAGCATCAGATCAGCAACCGGAGGATTGCGAGTTCGAATCCTACGAACATCAAACCACTCCAATGTTTCTGGAGCACGTTAAAGCTGTCGTACTCACTAAACTCCTCACGTTGGCGTGGTGTGGAAGTTTGAAGGAAAGTGACGAGGCAACACCTGATTTTTACACTACTCTTCCTCCATCTGAAAGTAAAAAAGATTAATGAAAAGTACAGTATTGTTATTATTCACACAAACCAGACGGGGCCACTTTCTCTCCGTCGTAGTAGTATCAGATCAGCAACCGGAGGATTGCGAGTTCGAATCCTACGAACTTCAAACCACTCCAATGTTTCTGGAGCACGTTAAAGCTGTCGTACTCACTAAACTCCTCACGTTGGCGTGGTGTTTAAGTTTGAAGGAAAGTGACGAGGCAACACCTGACTTTTACACTACTCTTCCTCCATCTAAAAGTAAAAAAGATTAATGAAAAGTAAAGTATTGTTATTATTCACACAAACCAGACGGGGCCACTTTCTCTCCGTCGTAGTAGTATCAGATCAGCAATCGGAGGATTGCGAGTTCGAATCCTACGAAAATCAAACCACTCCAATGTTTCTGGAGCACGTTAAAGCTGTCGTACTCACTAAACTCCTCACGTTGGCGTGGTGTGGTAGTTTGTAGGAAAGTGACGAGGCAACACCTAACTTTTACACTACTCTTCCACAATCTGAAAGTAAAAAAGATTAATGAAAAGTAAAGTATTGTTATTATTCACACAAACCAGACGGGGCAACTTTCTCTCCGACGTAATAGTATCAGATCAGCAACCGGAGGATTGCGAGTTCGAATCCTAGGAACATCAAACCACTCCAATGTTTCTGGAGCACGTTAAAGCTGTCGTAATCACTAAACTCCTCACGTTGGCGTGGTGTGGAAGTTTGAAGGAAAGTGACGAGGCAACACCTGACTATTACACTACTCTTCCTCCATCTGAAAGTAAAAAAGATTAATGAAAAGTAAAGTATTGTTATTATTCACACAAACCAGACGGGGCCACTTTCTCTCCGTCGTAGTAGTATCAGATCAGCAACCGGAGGATTGCGAGTTCGAATCCTACGAACATCAAACCACTCCAATGTTTCTGGAGCACGTTAAAGCTGTCGTACTCACTAAACTCCTCACGTTGGCGTGGTGTGGAAGTTTGAAGGAAAGTGACGAGGCAACACCTAACTTTTACACTACTCTTCCACAATCTGAAAGTAAAAAAGATTAATGAAAAGTAAAGTATTGTTATTATTCACACAAACCAGACGGGGCAACTTTCTCTCCGACGTAATAGTATCAGATCAGCAACCGGAGGATTGTGAGTTCGAATCCTACGAACATCAAACCACTCCAATGTTTCTGGAGCACGTTAAAGCTGTCGTACTCACTAAACTCCTCACGTTGGCGTGGTGTGGAAGTTTGAAGGAAAGTGACGAGGCAACACCTGACTATTACACTACTCTTCCTCCATCTGAAAGTAAAAAAGATTAATGAAAAGTAAAGTATTGTTATTATTCACACAAACCAGACGGGGCAACTTTCTCTCCGACGTAATAGTATCAGATCAGCAACCGGAGGATTGCGAGTTCGAATCCTAGGAACATCAAACCACTCCAATGTTTCTGGAGCACGTTAAAGCTGTCGTAATCACTAAACTCCTCACGTTGGCGTGGTGTGGAAGTTTGAAGGAAAGTGACGAGGTAACACCTAACTTTTACACTACTCTTCCTCCATCTGAAAGTACAAAAGATTAATGAAAAGTACAGTATTGTTATTATTCACACAAACCAGACGGGGCCACTTTCTCTCCGTCGTAGTAGTATCAGATCAGCAACCGGAGGATTGCGAGTTCGAATCCTACGAACTTCAAACCACTCCAATGTTTCTGGAACACGTTAAAGCTGTCGTACTCACTAAACTCCTCACGTTGGCGTGGTGTTTAAGTTTGAAGGAAAGTGACGAGGCAACACCTGACTTTTACACTACTCTTCCTCCATCTAAAAGTAAAAAAGATTAATGAAAAGTAAAGTATTGTTATTATTCACACAAACCAGACGGGGCCACTTTCTCTCCGTCGTAGTAGTATCAGATCAGCAATCGGAGGATTGCGAGTTCGAATCCAACGAACATCAAACCACTCCAATGTTTCTGGGGCACGTTAAAGCTGTCGTACTCACTAAACTCCTCACGTTGGCGTGGTGTGGAAGTTTGAAGGAAATTGACGAGGCAACACCTGACTTATACACTACTCTTCCTCCATCTGAAAGTAAAAAAGATTAATGAAAAGTAAAGTATTGTTATTATTCACACAAACCAGACGGGGCCACTTTCTCTCCGTCTTAGTAGTATCAGATCAGCAACCGGAGGATTGCGAGTTCGAATCCTACGAACATCAAACCAATCCAATGTTTCTGGAGCACGTTAAAGCTGTCGTACTCACAAAACTCCTCACGTTGGCGTGGTGTGGAAGTTTGAGGGAAAGTGACGAGGCAACACCTGACTTTTACACTACTCTTCCTCCATCTGAAAGTAAAAAAGATTAATGAAAAGTACAGTATTGTTATTATTCACACAAACCAGACGGGGCCACTTTCTCTCCGTCGTAGTAGCATCAGATCAGCAACCGGAGGATTGCGAGTTCGAATCCTACGAACATCAAACCACTCCAATGTTTCTGGAGCACGTTAAAGCTGTCGTACTCACTAAACTCCTCACGTTGGCGTGGTGTGGAAGTTTGAAGGAAAGTGACGAGGCAACACCTGATTTTTACACTACTCTTCCTCCATCTGAAAGTAAAAAAGATTAATGAAAAGTACAGTATTGTTATTATTCACACAAACCAGACGGGGCCACTTTCTCTCCGTCGTAGTAGTATCAGATCAGCAACCGGAGGATTGCGAGTTCGAATCCTACGAACTTCAAACCACTCCAATGTTTCTGGAGCACGTTAAAGCTGTCGTACTCACTAAACTCCTCACGTTGGCGTGGTGTTTAAGTTTGAAGGAAAGTGACGAGGCAACACCTGACTTTTACACTACTCTTCCTCCATCTAAAAGTAAAAAAGATTAATGAAAAGTAAAGTATTGTTATTATTCACACAAACCAGACGGGGCCACTTTCTCTCCGTCGTAGTAGTATCAGATCAGCAATCGGAGGATTGCGAGTTCGAATCCTACGAAAATCAAACCACTCCAATGTTTCTGGAGCACGTTAAAGCTGTCGTACTCACTAAACTCCTCACGTTGGCGTGGTGTGGTAGTTTGTAGGAAAGTGACGAGGCAACACCTAACTTTTACACTACTCTTCCACAATCTGAAAGTAAAAAAGATTAATGAAAAGTAAAGTATTGTTATTATTCACACAAACCAGACGGGGCAACTTTCTCTCCGACGTAATAGTATCAGATCAGCAACCGGAGGATTGCGAGTTCGAATCCTAGGAACATCAAACCACTCCAATGTTTCTGGAGCACGTTAAAGCTGTCGTAATCACTAAACTCCTCACGTTGGCGTGGTGTGGAAGTTTGAAGGAAAGTGACGAGGCAACACCTGACTATTACACTACTCTTCCTCCATCTGAAAGTAAAAAAGATTAATGAAAAGTAAAGTATTGTTATTATTCACACAAACCAGACGGGGCCACTTTCTCTCCGTCGTAGTAGTATCAGATCAGCAACCGGAGGATTGCGAGTTCGAATCCTACGAACATCAAACCACTCCAATGTTTCTGGAGCACGTTAAAGCTGTCGTACTCACTAAACTCCTCACGTTGGCGTGGTGTGGAAGTTTGAAGGAAAGTGACGAGGCAACACCTAACTTTTACACTACTCTTCCACAATCTGAAAGTAAAAAAGATTAATGAAAAGTAAAGTATTGTTATTATTCACACAAACCAGACGGGGCAACTTTCTCTCCGACGTAATAGTATCAGATCAGCAACCGGAGGATTGTGAGTTCGAATCCTACGAACATCAAACCACTCCAATGTTTCTGGAGCACGTTAAAGCTGTCGTACTCACTAAACTCCTCACGTTGGCGTGGTGTGGAAGTTTGAAGGAAAGTGACGAGGCAACACCTGACTATTACACTACTCTTCCTCCATCTGAAAGTAAAAAAGATTAATGAAAAGTAAAGTATTGTTATTATTCACACAAACCAGACGGGGCCACTTTCTCTCCGTCGTAGTAGTATCAGATCAGCAACCGGAGGATTGCGAGTTCGAATCCTACGAACATCAAACCACTCCAATGTTTCTGGAGCACGTTAAAGCTGTCGTACTCACTAAACTCCTCACGTTGGCGTGGTGTGGAAGTTTGAAGGAAAGTGACGAGGCAACACCTAACTTTTACACTACTCTTCCTCCATCTGAAAGTAAAAAAGATTAATGAAAAGTAAAGTATTGTTATTATTCACACAAACCAGACGGGGCCACTTTCTCTCCGTCGTAGTAGTATCAGATCAGCAACCGGAGGATTGCGAGTTCGAATCCTACGAACATCAAACCACTCCAATGTTTCTGGAGCACGTTAAAGCTGTCGTACTCACTAAACTCCTCACGTTGGCGTGGTGTGGAAGTTTGAAGGAAAGTGACGAGGCAACACCTGACTATTACACTACTCTTCCTCCATCTGAAAGTAAAAAAGATTAATGAAAAGTAAAGTATTGTTATTATTCACACAAACCAGACGGGGCCACTTTCTCTCCGTCGTAGTAGTATCAGATCAGCAACCGGAGGATTGCGAGTTCGAATCCTACGAACATCAAACCACTCCAATGTTTCTGGAGCACGTTAAAGCTGTCGTACTCACTAAACTCCTCACGTTGGCGTGGTGTGGAAGTTTGAAGGAAAGTGACGAGGCAACACCTAACTTTTACACTACTCTTCCTCCATCTGAAAGTAAAAAAGATTAATGAAAAGTAAAGTATTGTTATTATTCACACAAACCAGACGGGGCCACTTTCTCTCCGTCGTAGTAGTATCAGATCAGCAACCGGAGGATTGCGAGTTCGAATCCTACGAACATCAAACCACTCCAATGTTTCTGGAGCACGTTAAAGCTGTCGTATTCACTAAACTCCTCACGTTGGCGTGGTGTGGAAGTTCGAAGGAAAGTGACGAGGCAACACCTGACTTTTACACTACTCTTCCTCCATCTGAAAGTAAAAAAGATTAATGAAAAGTACAGTATTGTTATTATTCACACAAACCAGACGGGGTCTCTTTCTCTCCGTCGTAGTAGTAACAGATCAGCAACCGGAGGATTGCGAGTTCGAATCCAACGAACATCAAACCACTCCAATGTTTCTGGAGCACGTTAAAGCTGTCGTACTCACTAAACTCCTCACGTTGGCGTGGTGTGGAAGTTTGAAGGAAAGTGACGAGGCAACACCTGACTATTACACTACTCTTCCTCCATCTGAAAGTAAAAAAGATTAATGAAAAGTAAAGTATTGTTATTATTCACACAAACCAGACGGGGCCACTTTCTCTCCGTCGTAGTAGTATCAGATCAGCAACCGGAGGATTGCGAGTTCGAATCCTACGAACATCAAACCACTCCAATGTTTCTGGAGCACGTTAAAGCTGTCGTACTCACTAAACTCCTCACGTTGGCGTGGTGTGGAAGTTTGAAGGAAAGTGACGAGGCAACACCTGACTTTTACACTACTCTTCCACAATCTGAAAGTAAAAAAGATTAATGAAAAGTAAAGTATTGTTATTATTCACACAAACCAGACGGGGCAACTTTCTCTCCGACGTAATAGTATCAGATCAGCAACCGGAGGATTGTGAGTTCGAATCCTACGAACATCAAACCACTCCAATGTTTCTGGAGCACGTTAAAGCTGTCGTACTCACTAAACTCCTCACGTTGGCGTGGTGTGGAAGTTTGAAGGAAAGTGACGAGGCAACACCTGACTATTACACTACTCTTCCTCCATCTGAAAGTAAAAAAGATTAATGAAAAGTAAAGTATTGTTATTATTCACACAAACCAGACGGGGCCACTTTCTCTTCGTCGTAGTAGTATCAGATCAGCAACCGGAGGATTGCGAGTTCGAATCCTACGAACATCAAACCACTCCAATGTTTCTGGAGCACGTTAAAGCTGTCGTACTCACTAAACTCCTCACGTTGGCGTGGTGTGGAAGTTTGAAGGAAAGTGACGAGGCAACACCTAACTTTTACACTACTCTTCCTCCATCTGAAAGTAAAAAAGATTAATGAAAAGTAAAGTATTGTTATTATTCACACAAACCAGACGGGGCCACTTTCTCTCCGTCGTAGTAGTATCAGATCAGCAACCGGAGGATTGCGAGTTCGAATCCTACGAACATCAAACCACTCCAATGTTTCTGGAGCACGTTAAAGCTGTCGTACTCACTAAACTCCTCACGTTGGCGTGGTGTGGAAGTTTGAAGGAAAGTGACGAGGCAACACCTGACTATTACACTACTCTTCCTCCATCTGAAAGTAAAAAAGATTAATGAAAAGTAAAGTATTGTTATTATTCACACAAACCAGACGGGGCCACTTTCTCTCCGTCGTAGTAGTATCAGATCAGCAACCGGAGGATTGCGAGTTCGAATCCTACGAACATCAAACCACTCCAATGTTTCTGGAGCACGTTAAAGCTGTCGTACTCACTAAACTCCTCACGTTGGCGTGGTGTGGAAGTTTGAAGGAAAGTGACGAGGCAACACCTAACTTTTACACTACTCTTCCTCCATCTGAAAGTAAAAAAGATTAATGAAAAGTAAAGTATTGTTATTATTCACACAAACCAGACGGGGCCACTTTCTCTCCGTCGTAGTAGTATCAGATCAGCAACCGGAGGATTGCGAGTTCGAATCCTACGAACATCAAACCACTCCAATGTTTCTGGAGCACGTTAAAGCTGTCGTATTCACTAAACTCCTCACGTTGGCGTGGTGTGGAAGTTCGAAGGAAAGTGACGAGGCAACACCTGACTTTTACACTACTCTTCCTCCATCTGAAAGTAAAAAAGATTAATGAAAAGTACAGTATTGTTATTATTCACACAAACCAGACGGGGTCTCTTTCTCTCCGTCGTAGTAGTAACAGATCAGCAACCGGAGGATTGCGAGTTCGAATCCAACGAACATCAAACCACTCCAATGTTTCTGGAGCACGTTAAAGCTGTCGTACTCACTAAACTCCTCACGTTGGCGTGGTGTTTAAGTTTGAAGGAAAGTGACGAGGCAACACCTGACTTTTACACTACTCTTCCTCCATCTAAAAGTAAAAAAGATTAATGAAAAGTAAAGTATTGTTATTATTCACACAAACCAGACTAGGCCACTTTCTCTCCGTCGTAGTAGTATCAGATCAGCAATCGGAGGATTGCGAGTTCGAATCCTACGAAAATCAAACCACTCCAATGTTTCTGGAGCACGTTAAAGCTGTCGTACTCACTAAACTCCTCACGTTGGCGTGGTGTGGAAGTTTGAAGGAAAGTGACGAGGCAACACCTAACTTTTACACTACTCTTCCTCCATCTGAAAGTAAAAAAGATTAATGAAAAGTAAAGTATTGTTATTATTCACACAAACCAGACGGGGCCACTTTCTCTCCGTCGTAGTAGTATCAGATCAGCAACCGGAGGATTGCGAGTTCGAATCCTACGAACATCAAACCACTCCAATGTTTCTGGAGCACGTTAAAGCTGTCGTATTCACTAAACTCCTCACGTTGGCGTGGTGTGGAAGTTCGAAGGAAAGTGACGAGGCAACACCTGACTTTTACACTACTCTTCCTCCATCTGAAAGTAAAAAAGATTAATGAAAAGTACAGTATTGTTATTATTCACACAAACCAGACGGGGTCTCTTTCTCTCCGTCGTAGTAGTAACAGATCAGCAACCGGAGGATTGCGAGTTCGAATCCAACGAACATCAAACCACTCCAATGTTTCTGGAGCACGTTAAAGCTGTCGTACTCACTAAACTCCTCACGTTGGCGTGGTGTTTAAGTTTGAAGGAAAGTGACGAGGCAACACCTGACTTTTACACTACTCTTCCTCCATCTAAAAGTAAAAAAGATTAATGAAAAGTAAAGTATTGTTATTATTCACACAAACCAGACTAGGCCACTTTCTCTCCGTCGTAGTAGTATCAGATCAGCAATCGGAGGATTGCGAGTTCGAATCCTACGAACATCAAACCACTCCAATGTTTCTGGAGCACGTTAAAGCTGTCGTACTCACTAAACTCCTCACGTTGGCGTGGTGTGGTAGTTTGTAGGAAAGTGACGAGGCAACACCTAACTTTTACACTACTCTTCCACAATCTGAAAGTAAAAAAGATTAATGAAAAGTAAAGTATTGTTATTATTCACACAAACCAGACGGGGCAACTTTCTCTCCGACGTAATAGTATCAGATCAGCAACCGGAGGATTGCGAGTTCGAATCCTACGAACATCAAACCACTCCAATGTTTCTGGAGCACGTTAAAGCTGTCGTACTCACTAAACTCCTCACGTTGGCGTGGTGTGGAAGTTTGAAGGAAAGTGACGAGGCAACACCTGACTATTACACTACTCTTCCTCCATCTGAAAGTAAAAAAGATTAATGAAAAGTAAAGTATTGTTATTATTCACACAAACCAGACGGGGCCACTTTCTCTCCGTCGTAGTAGTATCAGATCAGCAACCGGAGGATTGCGAGTTCGAATCCTACGAACATCAAACCACTCCAATGTTTCTGGAGCACGTTAAAGCTGTCGTACTCACTAAACTCCTCACGTTGGCGTGGTGTGGAAGTTTGAAGGAAAGTGACGAGGCAACACCTAACTTTTACACTACTCTTCCTCCATCTGAAAGTAAAAAAGATTAATGAAAAGTAAAGTATTGTTATTATTCACACAAACCAGACGGGGCCACTTTCTCTCCGTCGTAGTAGTATCAGATCAGCAACCGGAGAATTGCGAGTTCGAATCCTACGAACATCAAACCACTCCAATGTTTCTGGAGCACGTTAAAGCTGTCGTACTCACTAAACTCCTCACGTTGGCGTGGTGTGGAAGTTTGAAGGAAAGTGACGAGGCAACACCTGACTATTACACTACTCTTCCTCCATCTGAAAGTAAAAAAGATTAATGAAAAGTAAAGTATTGTTATTATTCACACAAACCAGACGGGGCCACTTTCTCTCCGTCGTAGTAGTATCAGATCAGCAACCGGAGGATTGCGAGTTCGAATCCTACGAACATCAAACCACTCCAATGTTTCTGGAGCACGTTAAAGCTGTCGTACTCACTAAACTCCTCACGTTGGCGTGGTGTGGAAGTTTGAAGGAAAGTGACGAGGCAACACCTAACTTTTACACTACTCTTCCTCCATCTGAAAGTAAAAAAGATTAATGAAAAGTAAAGTATTGTTATTATTCACACAAACCAGACGGGGCCACTTTCTCTCCGTCGTAGTAGTATCAGATCAGCAACCGGAGGATTGCGAGTTCGAATCCTACGAACATCAAACCACTCCAATGTTTCTGGAGCACGTTAAAGCTGTCGTATTCACTAAACTCCTCACGTTGGCGTGGTGTGGAAGTTCGAAGGAAAGTGACGAGGCAACACCTGACTTTTACACTACTCTTCCTCCATCTGAAAGTAAAAAAGATTAATGAAAAGTACAGTATTGTTATTATTCACACAAACCAGACGGGGCCTCTTTCTCTCCGTCGTAGTAGTAACAGATCAGCAACCGGAGGATTGCGAGTTCGAATCCAACGAACATCAAACCACTCCAATGTTTCTGGGTCACGTTAAAGCTGTCGTACTCACTAAACTCCTCACGTTGGCGTGGTGTGGAAGTTTGAAGGAAAGTGACGAGGCAACACCTGACTTTTACACTACTCTTCCTCCATCTGAAAGTAAAAAAGATTAATGAAAAGTAAAGTATTGTTATTATTCACACAAACCAGACGGGGCCACTTTCTCTCCGTCGTAGTAGTATCAGATCAGCAACCGGAGGATTGCGAGTTCGAATCCTACGAACATCAAACCACTCCAATGTTTCTGGAGCACGTTAAAGCTGTCGTACTCACTAAACTCCTCACGTTGGCGTGGTGTGGAAGTTTGAAGGAAAGTGACGAGGTAACACCTAACTTTTACACTACTCTTCCTCCATCTGAAAGTAAAAAAGATTAATGAAAAGTAAAGTATTGTTATTATTCACACAAACCAGACGGGGCCACTTTCTCTCCGTCGTTGTAGTATCAGATAAGCAACCGGAGGATTGCGAGTTCGAATCCAACGAACATCAAACCACTCCAATGTTTCTGGAGCACGTTAAAGCTGTCGTACTCACTAAACTCCTCACGTTGGCGTGGTGTGGAAGTTTGAAGGAAAGTGACGAGGCAACACCTGACTTTTACACTACTCTTCCTCCATCTGAAAGTAGAAAAGATTAATGAAAAGTACAGTATTGTTATTATTCACACAAACCAGACGGGGCCACTTTCTCTCCGTCGTAGTAGTAACAGATCAGCAACCGGAGGATTGCGAGTTCGAATCCAACGAACATCAAACCACTCCAATGTTTCTGGAGCACGTTAAAGCTGTCGTACTCACTAAACTCCTCACGTTGGCGTGGTGTGGAAGTTTGAAGGAAAGTGACGAGGTAACACCTAACTTTTACACTACTCTTCCTCCATCTGAAAGTAAAAAAGATTAATGAAAAGTAAATTATTGTTATTATTCACACAAACCAGACGGGGCCACTTTCTCTCCGTCGTAGTAGTATCAGCTAAGCAACCGGAGGATTGCGAGTTCGAATCCTACGAACATCAAACCACTCCAATGTTTCTGGAGCACGTTAAAGCTTTCGTACTCACTAAACTCCTCACGTTCGCGTGGTGTGGAAGTTTGAAGGAAAGTGACGAGGCAACACCTGACTTTTACACTACTCTTCCTCCATCTGAAAGTAGAAAAGATTAATGAAAAGTACAGTATTGTTATTATTCACACAAACCAGACGGGGCCACTTTCTCTCCGTCGTAGTAGTATCAGATCAGCAACCGGAGGATTGCGAGTTCGAATCCAACGAACATCAAACCATTCCAATGTTTCTGGGGCACGTTAAAGCTGTCGTACTCACTAAACTCCTCACGTTGTCGTGGTGTTTAAGTTTGAAGGAAAGTGACGAGGCAACACCTGACTTTTACACTACTCTTCCTCCATCTAAAAGTAAAAAAGATTAATGAAAAGTAAAGTATTGTTATTATTCACACAAACCAGACTAGGCCACTTTCTCTCCGTCGTAGTAGTATCAGATCAGCAACCGGAGGATTGCGAGTTCGAATCCTACGAACATGAAACCACTCCAATGTTTCTGGAGCACGTTAAAGCTGTCGTACTCACTAAACTCCTCACGTTGGCGTGGTGTGGAAGTTTGAAGGAAAGTGACGAGGCAACACCTGACTTTTACACTACTCTTCCTCCATCTGAAAGTAAAAAAGATTAATGAAAAGTAAAGTATTGTTATTATTCACACAAACCAGACGGGGCCACTTTCTTTCCGTCGTAGTAGTATCAGATCAGCAACCGGAGGATTGCGAGTTCGAATCCAACGAACATCAAACCACTCCAATGATTCTGGGGCACGTTAAAGCTGTCGTACTCACTAAACTCCTCACGTTGGCGTGGTGTGGAAGTTTGAAGGAAAGTGACGAGGTAACACCTAACTTTTACACTACTCTTCTTCCATCTGAAAGTAAAAAAGATTAATGAAAAGTAAAGTATTGTTATTATTCACACAAACCAGACGGGGCCACTTTCTCTCCGTCGTGGTAGTATCAGATCAGCAACCGGAGGATTGCGAGTTCGAATCCTACGAACATCAAACCACTCCAATGTTTCTGGAGCACGTTAAAGCTGTCGTACTCACTAAACTCCTCACGAAGGCTTAGTGTGGAAGTTTGAAGGAAAGTGACGAGGCAACACCTGACTTTTACACTACTCTTCCTCCATCTGAAAGTAAAAAAGATTAATGAAAAGTAAAGTATTGTTATTATTCACACAAACCAGACGGGGCCACTTTCTCTCCGTCGTAGTAGTATCAGATCAGCAACCGGAGGATTGCGAGTTCGAATCCTACGAACATCAAACCACTCCAATGTTTCTGGAGCACGTTAAAGCTTTCGTACTCACTAAACTCCTCACGTTCGCGTGGTGTGGAAGTTTGAAGGAAAGTGACGAGGCAACACCTGACTTTTACACTACTCTTCCTCCATCTGAAAGTAGAAAAGATTAATGAAAAGTACAGTATTGTTATTATTCACACAAACCAGACGGGGCCTCTTTCTCTCCGTCGTAGTAGTAACAGATCAGCAACCGGAGGATTGCGAGTTCGAATCCAACGAACATCAAACCACTCCAATGTTTCTGGGGCACGTTAAAGCTGTCGTACTCACTAAACTCCTCACGTTGGCGTGGTGTGGAAGTTTGAAGGAAAGTGACGAGGCAACACCTGACTTTTACACTACTCTTCCTCCATCTGAAAGTAAAAAAGATTAATGAAAAGTAAAGTATTGTTATTATTCACACAAACCAGACGGGGCCACTTTCTCTCTGTCGTAGTAGTATCAGATCAGCAACCGGAGGATTGCGAGTTCGAATCCTACGAACATCAAACCACTCCAATGTTTCTGGAGCACGTTAAAGCTGTCGTACTCACTAAACTCCTCACGTTGGCGTGGTGTGGAAGTTTGAAGGAAAGTGACGAGGTAACACCTAACTTTTACACTACTCTTCCTCCATCTGAAAGTAAAAAAGATTAATGAAAAGTAAAGTATTGTTATTATTCACACAAACCAGACGGGGCCACTTTCTCTCCGTCGTTGTAGTATCAGATAAGCAACCGGAGGATTGCGAGTTCGAATCCAACGAACATCAAACCACTCCAATGTTTCTGGAGCACGTTAAAGCTGTCGTACTCACTAAACTCCTCACGTTGGCGTGGTGTGGAAGTTTGAAGGAAAGTGACGAGGCAACACCTGACTTTTACACTACTCTTCCTCCATCTGAAAGTAGAAAAGATTAATGAAAAGTACAGTATTGTTATTATTCACACAAACCAGACGGGGCCACTTTCTCTCCGTCGTAGTAGTATCAGATCAGCAACCGGAGGATTGCGAGTTCGAATCCAACGAACATCAAACCACTCCAATGATTCTGGGGCACGTTAAAGCTGTCGTACTCACTAAACTCCTCACGTTGGCGTGGTGTGGAAGTTTGAAGGAAAGTGACGAGGTAACACCTAACTTTTACACTACTCTTCTTCCATCTGAAAGTAAAAAAGATTAATGAAAAGTAAAGTATTGTTATTATTCACACAAACCAGACGGGGCCACTTTCTCTCCGTCGTGGTAGTATCAGATCAGCAACCGGAGGATTGCGAGTTCGAATCCTACGAACATCAAACCACTCCAATGTTTCTGGAGCACGTTAAAGCTGTCGTACTCACTAAACTCCTCACGAAGGCTTAGTGTGGAAGTTTGAAGGAAAGTGACGAGGCAACACCTGACTTTTACACTACTCTTCCTCCATCTGAAAGTAAAAAAGATTAATGAAAAGTAAAGTATTGTTATTATTCACACAAACCAGACGGGGCCACTTTCTCTCCGTCGTAGTAGTATCAGATCAGCAACCGGAGGATTGCGAGTTCGAATCCTACGAACATCAAACCACTCCAATGTTTCTGGAGCACGTTAAAGCTTTCGTACTCACTAAACTCCTCACGTTCGCGTGGTGTGGAAGTTTGAAGGAAAGTGACGAGGCAACACCTGACTTTTACACTACTCTTCCTCCATCTGAAAGTAGAAAAGATTAATGAAAAGTACAGTATTGTTATTATTCACACAAACCAGACGGGGCCTCTTTCTCTCCGTCGTAGTAGTAACAGATCAGCAACCGGAGGATTGCGAGTTCGAATCCAACGAACATCAAACCACTCCAATGTTTCTGGGGCACGTTAAAGCTGTCGTACTCACTAAACTCCTCACGTTGGCGTGGTGTGGAAGTTTGAAGGAAAGTGACGAGGCAACACCTGACTTTTACACTACTCTTCCTCCATCTGAAAGTAAAAAAGATTAATGAAAAGTAAAGTATTGTTATTATTCACACAAACCAGACGGGGCCACTTTCTCTCCGTCGTAGTAGTATCAGATCAGCAACCGGAGGATTGCGAGTTCGAATCCTACGAACATCAAACCACTCCAATGTTTCTGGAGCACGTTAAAGCTGTCGTACTCACTAAACTCCTCACGTTGGCGTGGTGTGGAAGTTTGAAGGAAAGTGACGAGGTAACACCTAACTTTTACACTACTCTTCCTCCATCTGAAAGTAAAAAAGATTAATGAAAAGTAAAGTATTGTTATTATTCACACAAACCAGACGGGGCCACTTTCTCTCCGTCGTTGTAGTATCAGATAAGCAACCGGAGGATTGCGAGTTCGAATCCAACGAACATCAAACCACTCCAATGTTTCTGGAGCACGTTAAAGCTGTCGTACTCACTAAACTCCTCACGTTGGCGTGGTGTGGAAGTTTGAAGGAAAGTGACGAGGCAACACCTGACTTTTACACTACTCTTCCTCCATCTGAAAGTAGAAAAGATTAATGAAAAGTACAGTATTGTTATTATTCACACAAACCAGACGGGGCCACTTTCTCTCCGTCGTAGTAGTAACAGATCAGCAACCGGAGGATTGCGAGTTCGAATCCAACGAACATCAAACCACTCCAATGTTTCTGGAGCACGTTAAAGCTGTCGTACTCACTAAACTCCTCACGTTGGCGTGGTGTGGAAGTTTGAAGGAAAGTGACGAGGTAACACCTAACTTTTACACTACTCTTCCTCCATCTGAAAGTAAAAAAGAATAATGAAAAGTAAATTATTGTTATTATTCACACAAACCAGACGGGGCCACTTTCTCTCCGTCGTAGTAGTATCAGCTAAGCAACCGGAGGATTGCGAGTTCGAATCCTACGAACATCAAACCACTCCAATGTTTCTGGAGCACGTTAAAGCTTTCGTACTCACTAAACTCCTCACGTTCGCGTGGTGTGGAAGTTTGAAGGAAAGTGACGAGGCAACACCTGACTTTTACACTACTCTTCCTCCATCTGAAAGTAGAAAAGATTAATGAAAAGTACAGTATTGTTATTATTCACACAAACCAGACGGGGCCACTTTCTCTCCGTCGTAGTAGTATCAGATCAGCAACCGGAGGATTGCGAGTTCGAATCCAACGAACATCAAACCATTCCAATGTTTCTGGGGCACGTTAAAGCTGTCGTACTCACTAAACTCCTCACGTTGTCGTGGTGTTTAAGTTTGAAGGAAAGTGACGAGGCAACACCTGACTTTTACACTACTCTTCCTCCATCTAAAAGTAAAAAAGATTAATGAAAAGTAAAGTATTGTTATTATTCACACAAACCAGACTAGGCCACTTTCTCTCCGTCGTAGTAGTATCAGATCAGCAACCGGAGGATTGCGAGTTCGAATCCTACGAACATGAAACCACTCCAATGTTTCTGGAGCACGTTAAAGCTGTCGTACTCACTAAACTCCTCACGTTGGCGTGGTGTGGAAGTTTGAAGGAAAGTGACGAGGCAACACCTGACTTTTACACTACTCTTCCTCAATCTGAAAGTAAAAAAGATTAATGAAAAGTAAAGTATTGTTATTATTCACACAAACCAGACGGGGCCACTTTCTTTCCGTCGTAGTAGTATCAGATCAGCAACCGGAGGATTGCGAGTTCGAATCCAACGAACATCAAACCACTCCAATGATTCTGGGGCACGTTAAAGCTGTCGTACTCACTAAACTCCTCACGTTGGCGTGGTGTGGAAGTTTGAAGGAAAGTGACGAGGTAACACCTAACTTTTACACTACTCTTCTTCCATCTGAAAGTAAAAAAGATTAATGAAAAGTAAAGTATTGTTATTATTCACACAAACCAGACGGGGCCACTTTCTCTCCGTCGTGGTAGTATCAGATCAGCAACCGGAGGATTGCGAGTTCGAATCCTACGAACATCAAACCACTCCAATGTTTCTGGAGCACGTTAAAGCTGTCGTACTCACTAAACTCCTCACGTTGGCGTGGTGTGGAAGTTTGAAGGAAAGTGACGAGGCAACACCTGACTTTTACACTACTCTTCCTCCATCTGAAAGTAGAAAAGATTAATGAAAAGTACAGTATTGTTATTATTCACACAAACCAGACGGGGCCACTTTCTCTCCGTCGTAGTAGTATCAGATCAGCAACCGGAGGATTGCGAGTTCGAATCCTACGAACATCAAACCACTCCAATGTTTCTGGAGCACGTTAAAGCTGTCGTACTCACTAAACTCCTCACGTTGGCGTGGTGTGGAAGTTTGAAGGAAAGTGACGAGGCAACACCTGACTTTTACACTACTCTTCCTCCATCTGAAAGTAAAAAAGATTAATGAAAAGTAAAGTATTGTTATTATTCACACAAACCAGACGGGGCCACTTTCTTTCCGTCGTAGTAGTATCAGATCAGCAACCGGAGGATTGCGAGTTCGAATCCAACGAACATCAAACCACTCCAATGTTTCTGGGGCACGTTAAAGCTGTCGTACTCACTAAACTCCTCACGTTGGCGTGGTGTGGAAGTTTGAAGGAAAGTGACGAGGCAACACCTAACTTTTACACTACTCTTCTTCCATCTGAAAGTAAAAAAGATTAATGAAAAGTAAAGTATTGTTATTATTCACACAAACCAGACGGGGCCACTTTCTCTCCGTCGTGGTAGTATCAGATCAGCAACCGGAGGATTGCGAGTTCGAATCCTACGAACATCAAACCACTCCAATGTTTCTGGAGCACGTTAAAGCTGTCGTACTCACTAAACTCCTCACGTTGGCGTGGTGTGGAAGTTTGAAGGAAAGTGACGAGGCAACACCTGACTTTTACACTACTCTTCCTCCATCTGAAAGTAGAAAAGATTAATGAAAAGTACAGTATTGTTATTATTCACACAAACCAGACGGGGCCACTTTCTCTCCGTCGTAGTAGTAACAGATCAGCAACCGGAGGATTGCGAGTTCGAATCCTACGAACATCAAACCACTCCAATGTTTCTGGAGCACGTTAAAGCTGTAGTACTCACTAAACTCCTCACGTTGGCGTGGTGTGGAATTTTGAAGGAAAGTGACGAGGCAACACCTGACTTTTACACTACTCTTCCTCCATCTGAAAGTAAAAAAGATTAATGAAAAGTAAAGTATTGTTATTATTCACACAAACCAGACGGGGCCACTTTCTCTCCGTCGTAGTAGTATCAGATCAGCAACCGGAGGATTGCGAGTTCGAATCCAACGAACATCAAACCACTCCAATGTTTCTGGGGCACGTTAAAGCTGTCGTACTCACTAAACTCCTCACGTTGGCGTGGTGTGGAAGTTTGAAGGAAAGTGACGAGGCAACACCTAACTTTTACACTACTCTTCTTCCATCTGAAAGTAAAAAAGATTAATGAAAAGTAAAGTATTGTTATTATTCACACAAACCAGACGGGGCCACTTTCTCTCCGTCGTGGTAGTATCAGATCAGCAACCGGAGGATTGCGAGTTCGAATCCTACGAACATCAAACCACTCCAATGTTTCTGGAGCACGTTAAAGCTGTCGTACTCACTAAACTCCTCACGTTGGCATGGTGTGGAAGTTTGAAGGAAAGTGACGAGGTAACACCTGACTTTTACACTACTCTTCCTCCATCTGAAAGTAGAAAAGATTAATGAAAAGTACAGTATTGTTATTATTCACACAAACCAGACGGGGCCACTTTCTCTCCGTCGTAGTAGTAACAGATCAGCAACCGGAGGATTGCGAGTTCGAATCCAACGAACATCAAACAACTCCAATGTTTCTGGGGCACGTTAAAGCTGTCGTACTCACTAAACTCCTCACGTTGGCGTGGTGTTTAAGTTTGAAGGAAAGTGACGAGGCAACACCTGACTTTTACACTACTCTTCCTCCATCTAAAAGTAAAAAAGATTAATGAAAAGTAAAGTATTGTTATTATTCACACAAACCAGACTAGGCCACTTTCTCTCCGTCGTAGTAGTATCAGATCAGCAACCGGAGGATTGCGAGTTCGAATCCTACGAAAATCAAACCACTCCAATGTTTCTGGAGCACGTTAAAGCTGTCGTACTCACTAAACTCCTCACGTTGGCGTGGTGTGGAATTTTGAAGGAAAGTGACGAGGCAACACCTGACTTTTACACTACTCTTCCTCCATCTGAAAGTAAAAAAGATTAATGAAAAGTAAAGTATTGTTATTATTCACACAAACCAGACGGGGCCACTTTCTCTCCGTCGTAGTAGTATCAGATCAGCAACCGGAGGATTGCGAGTTCGAATCCAACGAAAATCAAACCACTCCAATGTTTCTGGGGCACGTTAAAGCTGTCGTACTCACTAAACTCCTCACGTTGGCGTGGTGTGGAAGTTTGAAGGAAAGTGACGAGGCAACACCTAACTTTTACACTACTCTTCTTCCATCTGAAAGTAAAAAAGATTAATGAAAAGTAAAGTATTGTTATTATTCACACAAACCAGACGGGGCCACTTTCTCTCCGTCGTGGTAGTACCAGATCAGCAACCGGAGGATTGCGAGTTCGAATCCTACGAACATCAAACCACTCCAATGTTTCTGGAGCACGTTAAAGCTGTCGTACTCACTAAACTCCTCACGTTGGCGTGGTGTGGAAGTTTGAAGGAAAGTGACGAGGCAACACCTGACTTTTACACTACTCTTCCTCCATCTGAAAGTAGAAAAGATTAATGAAAAGTACAGTATTGTTATTATTCACACAAACCAGACGGGGCCACTTTCTCTCCGTCGTAGTAGTAACAGATCAGCAACCGGAGGATTGCGAGTTCGAATCCAACGAACATCAAACAACTCCAATGTTTCTGGGGCACGTTAAAGCTGTCGTACTCACTAAACTCCTCACGTTGGCGTGGTGTTTAAGTTTGAAGGAAAGTGACGAGGCAACACCTGACTTTTACACTACTCTTCCTCCATCTAAAAGTAAAAAAGATTAATGAAAAGTAAAGTATTGTTATTATTCACACAAACCAGACTAGGCCACTTTCTCTCCGTCGTAGTAGTATCAGATCAGCAACCGGAGGATTGCGAGTTCGAATCCTACGAACATCAAACCACTCCAATGTTTCTGGAGCACGTTAAAGCTGTCGTACTCACTAAACTCCTCACGTTGGCGTGGTGTGGAATTTTGAAGGAAAGTGACGAGGCAACACCTGACTTTTACACTACTCTTCCTCCGATCTGAAAGTAAAAAAGATTAATGAAAAGTAAAGTATTGTTATTATTCACACAAACCAGACGGGGCCACTTTCTCTCCGTCGTAGTAGTATCAGATCAGCAACCGGAGGATTGCGAGTTCGAATCCTACGAACATCAAACCACTCCAATGTTTCTGGAGCACGTTAAAGCTGTCGTACTCACTAAACTCCTCACGTTGGCGTGGTGTGGAAGTTTGAAGGAAAGTGACGAGGTAACACCTAACTTTTACACTACTCTTCCTCCATCTGAAAGTAAAAAAGATTAATGAAAAGTAAAGTATTGTTATTATTCACACAAACCAGACGGGGCCACTTTCTCTCCGTCGTAGTAGTATCAGATAAGCAACCGGAGGATTGCGAGTTCGAATCCTACGAACATCAAACCACTCCAATGTTTCTGGAGCACGTTAAAGCTTTCGTACTCACTAAACTCCTCACGTTGGCGTGGTGTGGAAGTTTGAAGGAAAGTGACGAGGCAACACCTAACTTTTACACTACTCTTCTTCCATCTGAAAGTAAAAAAGATTAATGAAAAGTAAAGTATTGTTATTATTCACACAAACCAGACGGGGCCACTTTCTCTCCGTCGTGGTAGTATCAGATCAGCAACCGGAGGATTGCGAGTTCGAATCCTACGAACATCAAACCACTCCAATGTTTCTGGAGCACGTTAAAGCTGTCGTACTCACTAAACTCCTCAAGTTGGCGTGGTGTGGAAGTTTGAAGGAAAGTGACGAGGCAACACCTGACTTTTACACTACTCTTCCTCCATCTGAAAGTAGAAAAGATTAATGAAAAGTACAGTATTGTTATTATTCACACAAACCAGACGGGGCCACTTTCTCTCCGTCGTAGTAGTAACAGATCAGCAACCGGAGGATTGCGAGTTCGAATCCAACGAACATCAAACCACTCCAATGTTTCTGGAGCACGTTAAAGCTGTCGTACTCACTAAACTCCTCACGTTGGCGTGGTGTGGAAGTTTGAAGGAAAGTGACGAGGTAACACCTAACTTTTACACTACTCTTCCTCCATCTGAAAGTAAAAAAGATTAATGAAAAGTAAATTATTGTTATTATTCACACAAACCAGACGGGGCCACTTTCTCTCCGTCGTAGTAGTATCAGATAAGCAACCGGAGGATTGCGAGTTCGAATCCAACGAACATCAAACCACTCCAATGTTTCTGGAGCACGTTAAAGCTTTCGTACTCACTAAACTCCTCACGTTGGCGTGGTGTGGAAGTTTGAAGGAAAGTGACGAGGCAACACCTGACTTTTACACTACTCTTCCTCCATCTGAAAGTAGAAAAGATTAATGAAAAGTACAGTATTGTTATTATTCACACAAACCAGACGGGGCCACTTTCTCTCCGTCGTAGTAGTATCAGATCAGCAACCGGAGGATTGCGAGTTCGAATCCAACGAACATCAAACCACTCCAATGTTTCTGGGGCACGTTAAAGCTGTCGTACTCACTAAACGCCTCACGTTGGCGTGGTGTTTAAGTTTGAAGGAAAGTGACGAGGCAACACCTGACTTTTACACTACTCTTCCTCCATCTAAAAGTAAAAAAGATTAATGCAAAGTAAAGTATTGTTATTATTGACACAAACCAGACTAGGCCACTTTCTCTCCGTCGTAGTAGTATCAGATCAGCGACCGGAGGATTGCGAGTTCGAATCCTACGAACATCAAACCACTCCAATGTTTCTGGAGCACGTTAAAGCTGTCGTACTCACTAAACTCCTCACGTTGGCGTGGTGTGGAAGTTTGAAGGAAAGTGACGAGGCAACACCTGACTTTTACACTACTCTTCCTCCATCTGAAAGTAAAAAAGATTAATGAAAAGTAAAGTATTGTTATTATTCACACAAACCAGACGGGGCCACTTTCTCTCCGTCGTAGTAGTATCAGATCAGCAACCGAAGGATTGCGAGTTCGAATCCAACGAACATCAAACCACTCCAATGTTTCTGGGGCACTTTAAAGCTGTCGTACTCACTAAACTCCTCACGTTGTCGTGGTGTGGAAGTTTGAAGGAAAGTGACGAGGTAACACCTAACTTTTACACTACTCTTCCTCCATCTGAAAGTAAAAAAGATTAATGAAAAGTAAAGTATTGTTATTATTCACACAAACCAGACGGGGCCACTTTCTCTCCGTCGTAGTAGTATCAGATCAGCAACCGGAGGATTGCGAGTTCGAATCCAACGAACATCAAACCACTCCAATGTTTCTGGAGAACGTTAAAGCTGTCGTACTCACTAAACTCCTCACGTTGGCGTGGTGTGGAAGTTTGAAGGAAAGTGACGAGGCAACACCTGACTTTTACACTACTCTTCCTCCATCTGAAAGTAAAAAAGATTAATGAAAAGTAAAGTATTGTTATTATTCACACAAACCAGACGGGGCCACTTTCTCTCCGTCGTAGTAGTATCAGATCAGCAACCGGAGGATTGCGAGTTCGAATGCTACGAACATCAAACCATTCCAATGTTTCTGGAGCACGTTAAAGCTGTCGTACTCACTAAACTCCTCACGTTGGCGTGGTGTGGAAGTTTGAAGGAAAGTGACGAGGTAACACCTCACTTTTACACTACTCTTCCTCCATCTGAAAGTAAAAAAGATTAATGAAAAGTAAAGTATTGTTATTATTCACACAAACCAGACGGTTCCACTTTCTCTCCGTCGTGGTAGTATCAGATAAGCAACCGGAGGATTGCGAGTTCGAATCCAACGAACATCAAACCACTCCAATGTTTCTGGAGCACGTTAAAGCTGTCGTACTCACTAAACTCCTCACGTTGGCGTGGTGTGGAAGTTTGAAGGAAAGTGACGAGGCAACACCTGACTTTTACACTACTCTTCCTCCATCTGAAAGTAGAAAAGATTAATGAAAAGTACAGTATTGTTATTATTCACACAAACCAGACGGGGCCACTTTCTCTCCGTCGTGGTAGTACCAGATCAGCAACCGGAGGATTGCGAGTTCGAATCCTACGAACATCAAACCACTCCAATGTTTCTGGAGCACGTTAAAGCTGTCGTACTCACTAAACTCCTCACGTTGTCGTGGTGTGGAAGTTTGAAGGAAAGTGACGAGGCAACACCTGACTTTTACACTACTCTTCCTCCATCTGAAAGTAGAAAAGATTAATGAAAAGTACAGTATTGTTATTATTCACACAAACCAGACGGGGCCACTTTCTCTCCGTCGTAGTAGTAACAGATCAGCAACCGGAGGATTGCGAGTTCGAATCCAACGAACATCAAACCACTCCAATGTTTCTGGAGCACGTTAAAGCTGTCGTACTCACTAAACTCCTCACGTTGGCGTGGTGTGGAAGTTTGAAGGAAAGTGACGAGGTAACACCTAACTTTTACACTACTCTTCCTCCATCTGAAAGTAAAAAAGATTAATGAATAGTAAAGTATTGTTATTATTCACACAAACCAGACGGGGCCACTTTCTCTCCGTCGTAGTAGTATCAGATAAGCAACCGGAGGATTGCGAGTTCGAATCCTACGAACATCAAACCACTCCAATGTTTCTGGAGCACGTTAAAGCTTTCGTACTCACTAAACTCCTCACGTTGGCGAGGTGTGGAAGTTTGAAGGAAAGTGACGAGGCAACACCTGACTTTTACACTATTCTTCCTCCATCTGAAAGTAGAAAAGATTAATGAAAAGTACAGTATTGTTATTATTCACACAAACCAGACGGGGCCACTTTCTCTCCGTCGTAGTAGTAACAGATCAGCAACCGGAGGATTGCGAGTTCGAATCCAACGAACATCAAACCACTCCAATGTTTCTGGGGCACGTTAAAGCTGTCGTACTCACTAAACTCCTCACGTTGGCGTGGTGTTTAAGTTTGAAGGAAAGTGACGAGGCAACACCTGACTTTTACACTACTCTTCCTCCATCTAAAAGTAAAAAAGATTAATGAAAAGTAAAGTATTGTTATTATTCACACAAACCAGACTAGGCCACTATCTCTCCGTCGTAGTAGTATCAGATCAGCAACCGGAGGATTGCGAGTTCGAATCCTACGAACATCAAACCAATGTTTCTGGAGCACGTTAAAGCTGTCGTACTCACTAAACTCCTCACGTTGGCGTGGTGTGGAAGTTTGAAGGAAAGTGACGAGGCAACACCTGACTTTTACACTACTCTTCCTCCATCTGAAAGTAAAAAAGATTAATGAAAAGTAAAGTATTGTTATTATTCACACAAACCAGACGGGGCCACTTTCTCTCCGTCGTAGTAGTATCAGATCAGCAACCGGAGGATTGCGAGTTCGAATCCTACGAACATCAAACCACTCCAATGTTTCTGGAGCACGTTAAAGCTGTCGTACTCACTAAACTCCTCACGTTGGCGTGGTGTGGAAGTTTGAAGGAAAGTGACGAGGCAACACCTGACTTTTACACTACTCTTCCTCCATCTGAAAGTAGAAAAGATTAATGAAAAGTACAGTATTGTTATTATTCACACAAACCAGACGGGGCCACTTTCTCTCCGTCGTAGTAGTAACAGATCAGCAACCGGAGGATTGCGAGTTCGAATCCAACGAACATCAAACCACTCCAATGTTTCTGGAGCACGTTAAAGCTATCGTACTCACTAAACTCCTCACGTTGGCGTGGTGTGGAAGTTTGAAGGAAAGTGACGAGGCAACACCTAACTTTTACACTACTCTTCTTCCATCTGAAAGTAAAAAAGATTAATGAAAAGTAAAGTATTGTTATTATTCACACAAACCAGACGGGGCCACTTTCTCTCCGTCGTGGTAGTATCAGATCAGCAACCGGAGGATTGCGAGTTCGAATCCTACGAACATCAAACCACTCCAATGTTTCTGGAGCACGTTAAAGCTGTCGTACTCACTAAACTCCTCACGTTGGCGTGGTGTGGAAGTTTGAAGGAAAGTGACGAGGCAACACCTGACTTTTACACTACTCTTCCTCCATCTGAAAGTAGAAAAGATTAATGAAAAGTACAGTATTGTTATTATTCACACAAACCAGACGGGGCCACTTTCTCTCCGTCGTAGTAGTAACAGATCAGCAACCAGAGGATTGCGAGTTCGAATCCAACGAACATCAAAACAATCCAATGTTTCTGGAGCACGTTAAAGCTGTCGTACTCACTAAACTCCTCACGTTGTCGTGGTGTGGAAGTTTGAAGGAAAGTGACGAGGTAACACCTAACTTTTACACTACTCTTCCTCCATCTGAAAGTAAAAAAGATTAATGAAAAGTAAAGTATTGTTATTATTCACACAAACCAGACGGGGCCACTTTCTCTCCGTCGTAGTAGTATCAGATCAGCAACCGGAGGATTGCGAGTTCGAATCCAACGAACATCAAACCACTCCAATGTTTCTGGAGAACGTTAAAGCTGTCGTACTCACTAAACTCCTCACGTTGGCGTGGTGTGGAAGTTTGAAGGAAAGTGACGAGGCAACACCTGACTTTTACACTACTCTTCCTCCATCTGAAAGTAAAAAAGATTAATGAAAAGTAAAGTATTGTTATTATTCACACAAACCAGACGGGGCCACTTTCTCTCCGTCGTAGTAGTATCAGATCAGCAACCGGAGGATTGCGAGTTCGAATGCTACGAACATCAAACCATTCCAATGTTTCTGGAGCACGTTAAAGCTGTCGTACTCACTAAACTCCTCACGTTGGCGTGGTGTGGAAGTTTGAAGGAAAGTGACGAGGTAACACCTAACTTTTACACTACTCTTCCTCCATCTGAAAGTAAAAAAGATTAATGAAAAGTAAAGTATTGTTATTATTCACACAAACCAGACGGTTCCACTTTCTCTCCGTCGTGGTAGTATCAGATAAGCAACCGGAGGATTGCGAGTTCGAATCCAACGAACATCAAACCACTCCAATGTTTCTGGAGCACGTTAAAGCTGTCGTACTCACTAAACTCCTCACGTTGGCGTGGTGTGGAAGTTTGAAGGAAAGTGACGAGGCAACACCTGACTTTTACACTACTCTTCCTCCATCTGAAAGTAGAAAAGATTAATGAAAAGTACAGTATTGTTATTATTCACACAAACCAGACGGGGCCACTTTCTCTCCGTCGTAGTAGTAACAGATCAGCAACCGGAGGATTGCGAGTTCGAATCCAACGAACATCAACCCACTCCAATGTTTCTGGGGCACGTTAAAGCTGTCGTACTCACTAAACTCCTCACGTTGGCGTGGTGTGGAAGTTTGAAGGAAAGTGACGAGGCAACACCTGACTTTTACACTACTCTTCCTCCATCTGAAAGTAAAAAAGATTAATGAAAAGTAAAGTATTGTTATTATTCACACAAACCAGACGGGGCCACTTTCTCTCCGTCGTAGTAGTATCAGATCAGCAACCGGAGGATTGCGAGTTCGAATCCAACGAACATCAAACCACTCCAATGTTTCTGGGGCACGTTAAAGCTGTCGTAATCACTAAACTCCTCACGTTGGCGTGGTGTTTAAGTTTGAAGGAAAGTGACGAGGCAACACCTGACTTTTACACTACTCTTCCTCCATCTAAAAGTAAAAAAGATTAATGAAAAGTAAAGTATTGTTATTATTCACACAAACCAGACTAGGCCACTTTCTCTCCGTCGTAGTAGTATCAGATCAGCAACCGGAGGATTGCGAGTTCGAATCCTACGAACATCAAACCACTCCAATGTTTCTGGAGCACGTTAAAGCTGTCGTACTCACTAAACTCCTCACGTTGGCGTGGTGTGGAAGTTTGAAGGAAAGTGACGAGGCAACACCTGACTTTTACACTACTCTTCCTCCATCTGAAAGTAAAAAAGATTAATGAAAAGTAAAGTATTGTTATTATTCACACAAACCAGACGGGGCCACTTTCTCTCCGTCGTGGTAGTATCAGATCAGCAACCGGAGGATTGCGAGTTCGAATCCTACGAACATCAAACCACTCCAATGTTTCTGGAGCACGTTAAAGCCGTCGTACTCACTAAACTCCTCACGTTGGCGTGGTGTGGAAGTTTGAAGGAAAGTGACGAGGCAACACCTGACTTTTACACTACTCTTCCTCCATCTGAAAGTAGAAAAGATTAATGAAAAGTACAGTATTGTTATTATTCACACAAACCAGACGGGGCCACTTTCTCTCCGTCGTAGTAGTAACAGATCAGCAACCGGAGGATTGCGAGTTCGAATCCAACGAACATCAAACCACTCCAATGTTTCTGGAGCACGTTAAAGCTGTCGTACTCACTAAACTCCTCACGTTGGCGTGGTGTGGAAGTTTGAAGGAAAGTGACGAGGTAACACCTAACTTTTACACTACTCTTCCTCCATCTGAAAGTAAAAAAGATTAATGAAAAGTAAAGTATTGTTATTATTCACACAAACCAGACGGGGCCACTTTCTCTCCGTCGTAGTAGTATCAGATAAGCAACCGGAGGATTGCGAGTTCGAATCCTACGAACATCAAACCACTCCAATGTTTCTGGAGCACGTTAAAGCTGTCGTACTCACTAAACTCCTCACGTTGGCGTGGTGTGGAAGTTTGAAGGAAAGTGACGAGGCAACACCTAACTTTTACACTGCTCTTCTTCCATCTGAAAGTAAAAAAGATTAATGAAAAGTAAAGTATTGTTATTATTCACACAAACCAGACGGGGCCACTTTCTCTCCGTCGTGGTAGTATCAGATCAGCAACCGGAGGATTGCGAGTTCGAATCCAACGAACATCAAACCACTCCAATGTTTCTGGAGCACGTTAAAGCTGTCGTACTCACTAAACTCCTCACGTTGGCGTGGTGTGGAAGTTTGAAGGAAAGTGACGAGGTAACACCTAACTTTTACACTACTCTTCCTCCATCTGAAAGTAAAAAAGATTAATGAAAAGTAAATTATTGTTATTATTCACACAAACCAGACGGGGCCACTTTCTCTCCGTCGTAGTAGTATCAGATCAGCAACCGGAGGATTGCGAGTTCGAATCCAACGAACATCAAACCACTCCAATGTTTCTGGGGCACGTTAAAGCTGTCGTACTCACTAAACGCCTCACGTTGGCGTGGTGTTTAAGTTTGAAGGAAAGTGACGAGGCAACACCTGACTTTTACACTACTCTTCCTCCATCTAAAAGTAAAAAAGATTAATGAAAAGTAAAGTATTGTTATTATTGACACAAACCAGACTAGGCCACTTTCTCTCCGTCGTAGTAGTATCAGATCAGCAACCGGAGGATTGCGAGTTCGAATCCTACGAACATCAAACCACTCCAATGTTTCTGGAGCACGTTAAAGCTGTCGTACTCACTAAACTCCTCACGTTGGCGTGGTGTGGAAGTTTGAAGGAAAGTGACGAGGCAACACCTGACTTTTACACTACTCTTCCTCCATCTGAAAGTAAAAAAGATTAATGAAAAGTAAAGTATTGTTATTATTCACACAAACCAGACGGGGCCACTTTCTCTCCGTCGTAGTAGTATCAGATCAGCAACCGGAGGATTGCGAGTTCGAATCCAACGAACATCAAACCACTCCAATGTTTCTGGGGCACGTTAAAGCTGTCGTACTCACTAAACTCCTCACGTTGGCGTGGTGTGGAAGTTTGAAGGAAAGTGACGAGGCAATACCTAACTTTTACACTACTCTTTTTCCATCTGAAAGTAAAAAAGATTAATGAAAAGTAAAGTATTGTTATTATTCACACAAACCAGACGGGGCCACTTTCTCTCCGTCGTGGTAGTACCAGATCAGCAACCGGAGGATTGCGAGTTCGAATCCTACGAACATCAAACCACTCCAATGTTTCTGGAGCACGTTAAAGCTGTCGTACTCACTAAACTCCTCACGTTGGCGTGGTGTGGAAGTTTGAAGGAAAGTGACGAGGCAACACCTGACTTTTACACTACTCTTCCTTCATCTGAAAGTAGAAAAGATTAATGAAAAGTACAGTATTGTTATTATTCACACAAACCAGACGGGGCCACTTTCTCTCCGTCGTAGTAGTAACAGATCAGCAACCGGAGGATTGCGAGTTCGAATCCAACGAACATCAAACCAATCCAATGTTTCTGGAGCACGTTAAAGCTGTCGTACTCACTAAACTCCTCACGTTGGCGTGGTGTGGAAGTTTGAAGGAAAGTGACGAGGTAACACCTAACTTTTACACTACTCTTCCTCCATCTGAAAGTAAAAAAGATTAATGAAAAGTAAAGTATTGTTATTATTCACACAAACCAGACGGGGCCACTTTCTCTCCGTCGTAGTAGTATCAGATAAGCAACCGGAGGATTGCGAGTTCGAATCCTACGAACATCAAACTACTCCAATGTTTCTGGAGCACGTTAAAGCTTTCGTACTCACTAAACTCCTCACGTTGGCGTGGTGTGGAAGTTTGAAGGAAAGTGACGAGGCAACACCTGACTTTTACACTACTCTTCCTCCATCTGAAAGTAGAAAAGATTAATGAAAAGTACAGTATTGTTATTATTCACACAAACCAGACGGGGCCACTTTCTCTCCGTCGTAGTAGTAACAGATCAGCAACCGGAGGATTGCGAGTTCGAATCCAACGAACATCAAACCACTCCAATGTTTCTGGGGCACGTTAAAGCTGTCGTACTCACTAAACTCCTCACGTTGGCGTGGTGTGGAAGTTTGAAGGAAAGTGACGAGGCAACACCTGACTTTTACACTACTCTTCCTCCATCTGAAAGTAGAAAAGATTAATGAAAAGTACAGTATTGTTATTATTCACACAAACCAGACGGGGCCACTTTCTCTCCGTCGTAGTAGTAACAGATCAGCAACCGGAGGATTGCGAGTTCGAATCCAACGAACATCAAACCACTCCAATGTTTCTGGAGCACGTTAAAGCTGTCGTACTCACTAAACTCCTCACGTTGGCGTGGTGTGGAAGTTTGAAGGAAAGTGACGAGGTAACACCTAACTTTTACACTACTCTTCCTCCATCTGAAAGTAAAAAAGATTAATGAAAAGTAAAGTATTGTTATTATTCACACAAACCAGACGGGGCCACTTTCTCTCCGTCGTAGTAGTATCAGATAAGCAACCGGAGGATTGCGAGTTCGAATCCTACGAACATCAAACCACTCCAATGTTTCTGGAGCACGTTAAAGCTGTCGTACTCACTAAACTCCTCACGTTGGCGTGGTGTGGAAGTTTGAAGGAAAGTGACGAGGCAACACCTAACTTTTACACTACTCTTCTTCCATCTGAAAGTAAAAAAGATTAATGAAAAGTAAAGTATTGTTATTATTCACACAAACCAGACGGGGCCACTTTCTCTCCGTCGTGGTAGTATCAGATCAGCAACCGGAGGATTGCGAGTTCGAATCCAACGAACATCAAACCACTCCAATGTTTCTGGAGCACGTTAAAGCTGTCGTACTCACTAAACTCCTCACGTTGGCGTGGTGTGGAAGTTTGAAGGAAAGTGACGAGGTAACACCTAACTTTTACACTACTCTTCCTCCATCTGAAAGTAAAAAAGATTAATGAAAAGTAAATTATTGTTATTATTCACACAAACCAGACGGGGCCACTTTCTCTCCGTCGTAGTAGTATCAGATAAGCAACCGGAGGATTGCGAGTTCGAATCCAACGAACATCAAACCACTCCAATGTTTCTGGAGCACGTTAAAGCTTTCGTACTCACTAAACTCCTCACGTTGGCGTGGTGTGGAAGTTTGAAGGAAAGTGACGAGGCAACACCTGACTTTTACACTACTTTTCCTCCATCTGAAAGTAGAAAAGATTAATGAAAAGTACAGTATTGTTATTATTCACACAAACCAGACGGGGCCACTTTCTCTCCGTCGTAGTAGTATCAGATCAGCAACCGGAGGATTGCGAGTTCGAATCCAACGAACATCAAACCACTCCAATGTTTCTGGGGCACGTTAAAGCTGTCGTACTCACTAAACGCCTCACGTTGGCGTGGTGTTTAAGTTTGAAGGAAAGTGACGAGGCAACACCTGACTTTTACACTACTCTTCCTCCATCTAAAAGTAAAAAAGATTAATGAAAAGTAAAGTATTGTTATTATTGACACAAACCAGACTAGGCCACTTTCTCTCCGTCGTAGTAGTATCAGATCAGCAACCGGAGGATTGCGAGTTCGAATCCTACGAACATCAAACCACTCCAATGTTTCTGGAGCACGTTAAAGCTGTCGTACTCACTAAACTCCTCACGTTGGCGTGGTGTGGAAGTTTGAAGGAAAGTGACGAGGCAACACCTGACTTTTACACTACTCTTCCTCCATCTGAAAGTAAAAAAGATTAATGAAAAGTAAAGTATTGTTATTATTCACACAAACCAGACGGGGCCACTTTCTCTCCGTCGTAGTAGTATCAGATCAGCAACCGGAGGATTGCGAGTTCGAATCCAACGAACATCAAACCACTCCAATGTTTCTGGGGCACGTTAAAGCTGTCGTACTCACTAAACTCCTCACGTTGGCGTGGTGTGGAAGTTTGAAGGAAAGTGACGAGGCAATACCTAACTTTTACACTACTCTTTTTCCATCTGAAAGTAAAAAAGATTAATGAAAAGTAAAGTATTGTTATTATTCACACAAACCAGACGGGGCCACTTTCTCTCCGTCGTGGTAGTACCAGATCAGCAACCGGAGGATTGCGAGTTCGAATCCTACGAACATCAAACCACTCCAATGTTTCTGGAGCACGTTAAAGCTGTCGTACTCACTAAACTCCTCACGTTGGCGTGGTGTGGAAGTTTGAAGGAAAGTGACGAGGCAACACCTGACTTTTACACTACTCTTCCTCCATCTGAAAGTAGAAAAGATTAATGAAAAGTACAGTATTGTTATTATTCACACAAACCAGACGGGGCCACTTTCTCTCCGTCGTAGTAGTAACAGATCAGCAACCGGAGGATTGCGAGTTCGAATCCAACGAACATCAAACCAATCCAATGTTTCTGGAGCACGTTAAAGCTGTCGTACTCACTAAACTCCTCACGTTGGCGTGGTGTGGAAGTTTGAAGGAAAGTGACGAGGTAACACCTAACTTTTACACTACTCTTCCTCCATCTGAAAGTAAAAAAGATTAATGAAAAGTAAAGTATTGTTATTATTCACACAAACCAGACGGGGCCACTTTCTCTCCGTCGTAGTAGTATCAGATAAGCAACCGGAGGATTGCGAGTTCGAATCCTACGAACATCAAACTACTCCAATGTTTCTGGAGCACGTTAAAGCTTTCGTACTCACTAAACTCCTCACGTTGGCGTGGTGTGGAAGTTTGAAGGAAAGTGACAAGGCAACACCTGACTTTTACACTACTCTTCCTCCATCTGAAAGTAGAAAAGATTAATGAAAAGTACAGTATTGTTATTATTCACACAAACCAGACGGGGCCACTTTCTCTCCGTCGTAGTAGTAACAGATCAGCAACCGGAGGATTGCGAGTTCGAATCCAACGAACATCAAACCACTCCAATGTTTCTGGGGCACGTTAAAGCTGTCGTACTCACTAAACTTCTCACGTTGGCGTGGTGTTTAAGTTTGAAGGAAAGTGACGAGGCAACACCTGACTTTTACACTACTCTTCCTCCATCTAAAAGTAAAAAAGATTAATGAAAAGTATAGTATTGTTATTATTCACACAAACCAGATTAGGCCACTTTCTCTCCGTCGTAGTAGTATCAGATCAGCAACCGGAGGATTGCGAGTTCGAATCCTACGAACATAAAACCACTCCAATGTTTCTGGAGCACGTTAAAGCTGTCGTACTCACTAAACTCCTCACGTTGGCGTGGTGTGGAAGTTTGAAGGAAAGTGACGAGGCAACACATGACTTTTACACTACTCTTCCTCCATCTGAAAGTAAAAAAGATTAATGAAAAGTAAAGTATTGTTATTATTCACACAAACCAGACGGGGCCACTTTCTCTCCGTCGTAGTAGTATCAGATCAGCAACCGGAGGATTGCGAGTTCGAATCCAACGAACATCAAACCACTCCAATGGTTCTGGGGCACGTTAAAGCTGTCGTACTCACTAAACTCCTCACGTTGGCGTGGTGTGGAAGTTTGAAGGAAAGTGACGAGGCAACACCTAACTTTTACACTACTCTTCTTCCATCTGAAAGTAAAAAAGATTAATGAAAAGTAAAGTATTGTTATTATTCACACAAACCAGACGGGGCCACTTTCTCTCCGTCGTGGTAGTATCAGATCAGCAACCGGAGGATTGCGAGTTCGAATCCTACGAACATCAAACCACTCCAATGTTTCTGGAGCACGTTAAAGCTGTCGTACTCACTAAACTCCTCACGTTGGCGTGGTGTGGAAGTTTGAAGGAAAGTGACGAGGCAACACCTGACTTTTACACTACTCTTCCTCCATCTGAAAGTAAAAAAGATTAATGAAAAGTAAAGTATTGTTATTATTCACACAAACCAGACGGGGCCACTTTCTCTCCGTCGTAGTAGTATCAGATCAGCAACCGGAGGATTGCGAGTTCGAATCCTACGAACATCAAACCACTCCAATGTTTCTGGGGCACGTTAAAGCTGTCGTACTCACTAAACTCCTCACGTTGGCGTGGTGTTTAAGTTTGAAGGAAAGTGACGAGGCAACACCTGACTTTTACACTACTCTTCCTCCATCTAAAAGTAAAAAAGATTAATGAAAAGTAAAGTATTGTTATTATTCACACAAACCAGACTAGGCCACTTTCTCTCCGTCGTAGTAGTATCAGATCAGCAACCGGAGGATTGCGAGTTCGAATCCTACGAACATCAAACCACTCCAATGTTTCTGGAGCACGTTAAAGCTGTCGTACTCACTAAACTCCTCACGTTGACGTGGTGTGGAAGTTTGAAGGAAAGTGACGAGGCAACACCTGACTTTTACACTACTCTTCCTCCATCTGAAAGTAAAAAAGATTAATGAAAAGTAAAGTATTGTTATTATTCACACAAACCAGACGGGACCACTTTCTGTCCGTCGTAGAAGTATCAGATCAGCAACCGGAGGATTGCGAGTTCGAATCCAACGAACATCAAACCACTCCAATGTTTCTGGGGCACGTTAAAGCTGTCGTACTCACTAAACTCCTCACGTTGGCGTGGTGTGGAAGTTTGAAGGAAAGTGCCGAGGCAACACCTAACTTTTACACTACTCTTCTTCCATCTGAAAGTAAAAAAGATTAATGAAAAGTAAAGTATTGTTATTATTCACACAAACCAGACGGGGCCACTTACTCTCCGTCGTAGTAGTAACAGATCAGCAACCGGAGGATTGCGAGTTCGAATCCAACGAACATCAAACCACTCCAATGTTTCTGGAGCACGTTAAAGCTGTCGTACTCATTAAACTCCTCCCGTTGGCGTGGTGTGGAAGTTTGAAGGAAAGTGACGAGGCAACACCTGACTTTTACACTACTCTTCCTCCATCTGAAAGAAAAAAAGATTAATGAAAAGTACAGTATTGTTATTATTCACACAAACCAGACGGGGCCACTTTCTCTCCGTCGTAGTAGTAACAGATCAGCAACCGGAGGATTGCGAGTTCGAATCCAACGAACATCAAACCACTCCAATGTTTCTGGAGCACGTTAAAGCTGTCGTACTCATTAAACTCCTCCCGTTGGCGTGGTGTGGAAGTTTGAAGGAAAGTGACGAGGCAACACCTGACTTTTACACTACTCTTCCTCCATCTGAAAGTAAAAAAGATTAATGAAAAGTACAGTATTGTTATTATTCACACAAACCAGACGGGGCCACTTTCTCTCCGTCGTAGTAGTAACAGATCAGCAACCGGAGGATTGCGAGTTCGAATCCAACGAACATCAAACCACTCCAATGTTGCTGGAGCACGTTAAAGCTGTCGTACTCACTAAACTCCTCACGTTGGCGTGGTGTGGAAGTTTGAAGGAAAGTGACGAGGTAACACCTAACTTTTACACTACTCTTCCTCCATCTGAAAGTAAAAAAGATTAATGAAAAGTAAAGTATTGTTATTATTCACACAAACCAGACGGGGCCACTTTCTCTCCGTCGTAGTAGTATCAGATAAGCAACCGGAGGATTGCGAGTTCGAATCCTACGAACATCAAACCACTCCAATGTTTCTGGAGCACGTTAAAGCTTTCGTACTCACTAAACTCCTCACGTTGGCGTGGTGTGGAAGTTTGAAGGAAAGTGACGAGGCAACACCTGACTTTTACACTACTCTTCCTCCATCTGAAAGTAGAAAAGATTAATGAAAAGTACAGTATTGTTATTATTCACACAAACCAGACGGGGCCACTTTCTCTCCGTCGTAGTAGTAACAGATCAGCAACCGGAGGATTGCGAGTTCGAATCCAACGAACATCAAACCACTCCAATGTTTCTGGGGCACGTTAAAGCTGTCGTACTCACTAAACTTCTCACGTTGGCGTGGTGTTTAAGTTTGAAGGAAAGTGACGAGGCAACACCTGACTTTTACACTACTCTTCCTCCATCTAAAAGTAAAAAAGATTAATGAAAAGTATAGTATTGTTATTATTCACACAAACCAGATTAGGCCACTTTCTCTCCGTCGTAGTAGTATCAGATCAGCAACCGGAGGATTGCGAGTTCGAATCCTACGAACATAAAACCACTCCAATGTTTCTGGAGCACGTTAAAGCTGTCGTACTCACTAAACTCCTCACGTTGGCGTGGTGTGGAAGTTTGAAGGAAAGTGACGAGGCAACACATGACTTTTACACTACTCTTCCTCCATCTGAAAGTAAAAAAGATTAATGAAAAGTAAAGTATTGTTATTATTCACACAAACCAGACGGGGCCACTTTCTCTCCGTCGTAGTAGTATCAGATCAGCAACCGGAGGATTGCGAGTTCGAATCCAACGAACATCAAACCACTCCAATGGTTCTGGGGCACGTTAAAGCTGTCGTACTCACTAAACTCCTCACGTTGGCGTGGTGTGGAAGTTTGAAGGAAAGTGACGAGGCAACACCTAACTTTTACACTACTCTTCTTCCATCTGAAAGTAAAAAAGATTAATGAAAAGTAAAGTATTGTTATTATTCACACAAACCAGACGGGGCCACTTTCTCTCCGTCGTGGTAGTATCAGATCAGCAACCGGAGGATTGCGAGTTCGAATCCTACGAACATCAAACCACTCCAATGTTTCTGGAGCACGTTAAAGCTGTCGTACTCACTAAACTCCTCACGTTGGCGTGGTGTGGAAGTTTGAAGGAAAGTGACGAGGCAACACCTGACTTTTACACTACTCTTCCTCCATCTGAAAGTAAAAAAGATTAATGAAAAGTAAAGTATTGTTATTATTCACACAAACCAGACGGGGCCACTTTCTCTCCGTCGTAGTAGTATCAGATCAGCAACCGGAGGATTGCGAGTTCGAATCCTACGAACATCAAACCACTCCAATGTTTCTGGGGCACGTTAAAGCTGTCGTACTCACTAAACTCCTCACGTTGGCGTGGTGTTTAAGTTTGAAGGAAAGTGACGAGGCAACACCTGACTTTTACACTACTCTTCCTCCATCTAAAAGTAAAAAAGATTAATGAAAAGTAAAGTATTGTTATTATTCACACAAACCAGACTAGGCCACTTTCTCTCCGTCGTAGTAGTATCAGATCAGCAACCGGAGGATTGCGAGTTCGAATCCTACGAACATCAAACCACTCCAATGTTTCTGGAGCACGTTAAAGCTGTCGTACTCACTAAACTCCTCACGTTGACGTGGTGTGGAAGTTTGAAGGAAAGTGACGAGGCAACACCTGACTTTTACACTACTCTTCCTCCATCTGAAAGTAAAAAAGATTAATGAAAAGTAAAGTATTGTTATTATTCACACAAACCAGACGGGACCACTTTCTCTCCGTCGTAGTAGTATCAGATCAGCAACCGGAGGATTGCGAGTTCGAATCCAACGAACATCAAACCACTCCAATGTTTCTGGGGCACGTTAAAGCTGTCGTACTCACTAAACTCCTCACGTTGGCGTGGTGTGGAAGTTTGAAGGAAAGTGCCGAGGCAACACCTAACTTTTACACTACTCTTCTTCCATCTGAAAGTAAAAAAGATTAATAAAAAGTAAAGTATTGTTATTATTCACACAAACCAGACGGGGCCACTTACTCTCCGTCGTAGTAGTAACAGATCAGCAACCGGAGGATTGCGAGTTCGAATCCAACGAACATCAAACCACTCCAATGTTTCTGGAGCACGTTAAAGCTGTCGTACTCATTAAACTCCTCCCGTTGGCGTGGTGTGGAAGTTTGAAGGAAAGTGACGAGGCAACACCTGACTTTTACACTACTCTTCCTCCATCTGAAAGTAAAAAAGATTAATGAAAAGTACAGTATTGTTATTATTCACACAAACCAGACGGGGCCACTTTCTCTCCGTCGTAGTAGTAACAGATCAGCAACCGGAGGATTGCGAGTTCGAATCCAACGAACATCAAACCACTCCAATGTTTCTGGAGCACGTTAAAGCTGTCGTACTCATTAAACTCCTCCCGTTGGCGTGGTGTGGAAGTTTGAAGGAAAGTGACGAGGCAACACCTGACTTTTACACTACTCTTCCTCCATCTGAAAGTAAAAAAGATTAATGAAAAGTACAGTATTGTTATTATTCACACAAACCAGACGGGGCCACTTTCTCTCCGTCGTAGTAGTAACAGATCAGCAACCGGAGGATTGCGAGTTCGAATCCAACGAACATCAAACCACTCCAATGTTGCTGGAGCACGTTAAAGCTGTCGTACTCACTAAACTCCTCACGTTGGCGTGGTGTGGAAGTTTGAAGGAAAGTGACGAGGTAACACCTAACTTTTACACTACTCTTCCTCCATCTGAAAGTAAAAAAGATTAATGAAAAGTAAAGTATTGTTATTATTCACACAAACCAGACGGGGCCACTTTCTCTCCGTCGTAGTAGTATCAGATAAGCAACCGGAGGATTGCGAGTTCGAATCCTACGAACATCAAACCACTCCAATGTTTCTGGAGCACGTTAAAGCTTTCGTACTCACTAAACTCCTCACGTTGGCGTGGTGTGGAAGTTTGAAGGAAAGTGACGAGGCAACACCTGACTTTTACACTACTCTTCCTCCATCTGAAAGTAGAAAAGATTAATGAAAAGTACAGTATTGTTATTATTCACACAAACCAGACGGGGCCACTTTCTCTCCGTCGTAGTAGTAACAGATCAGCAACCGGAGGATTGCGAGTTCGAATCCAACGAACATCAAACCACTCCAATGTTTCTGGAGCACGTTAAAGCTGTCGTACTCATTAAACTCCTCACGTTGACGTGGTGTGGAAGTTTGAAGGAAAGTGACGAGGCAACACCTGACTTTTACACTACTCTTCCTCCATCTGAAAGTAAAAAAGATTAATGAAAAGTAAAGTATTGTTATTATTCACACAAACCAGACGGGACCACTTTCTCTCCGTCGTAGTAGTATCAGATCAGCAACCGGAGGATTGCGAGTTCGAATCCAACGAACATCAAACCACTCCAATGTTTCTGGGGCACGTTAAAGCTGTCGTACTCACTAAACTCCTCACGTTGGCGTGGTGTGGAAGTTTGAAGGAAAGTGCCGAGGCAACACCTAACTTTTACACTACTCTTCTTCCATCTGAAAGTAAAAAAGATTAATGAAAAGTAAAGTATTGTTATTATTCACACAAACCAGACGGGGCCACTTACTCTCCGTCGTAGTAGTAACAGATCAGCAACCGGAGGATTGCGAGTTCGAATCCAACGAACATCAAACCACTCCAATGTTTCTGGAGCACGTTAAAGCTGTCGTACTCATTAAACTCCTCCCGTTGGCGTGGTGTGGAAGTTTGAAGGAAAGTGACGAGGCAACACCTGACTTTTACACTACTCTTCCTCCATCTGAAAGTAAAAAAGATTAATGAAAAGTACAGTATTGTTATTATTCACACAAACCAGACGGGGCCACTTTCTCTCCGTCGTAGTAGTAACAGATCAGCAACCGGAGGATTGCGAGTTCGAATCCAACGAACATCAAACCACTCCAATGTTGCTGGAGCACGTTAAAGCTGTCGTACTCACTAAACTCCTCACGTTGGCGTGGTGTGGAAGTTTGAAGGAAAGTGACGAGGTAACACCTAACTTTTACACTACTCTTCCTCCATCTGAAAGTAAAAAAGATTAATGAAAAGTAAAGTATTGTTATTATTCACACAAACCAGACGGGGCCACTTTCTCTCCGTCGTAGTAGTATCAGATAAGCAACCGGAGGATTGCGAGTTCGAATCCTACGAACATCAAACCACTCCAATGTTTCTGGAGCACGTTAAAGCTTTCGTACTCACTAAACTCCTCACGTTGGCGTGGTGTGGAAGTTTGAAGGAAAGTGACGAGGCAACACCTGACTTTTACACTACTCTTCCTCCATCTGAAAGTAGAAAAGATTAATGAAAAGTACAGTATTGTTATTATTCACACAAACCAGACGGGGCCACTTTCTCTCCGTCGTAGTAGTAACAGATCAGCAACCGGAGGATTGCGAGTTCGAATCCAACGAACATCAAACCACTCCAATGTTTCTGGAGCACGTTAAAGCTGTCGTACTCATTAAACTCCTCACGTTGACGTGGTGTGGAAGTTTGAAGGAAAGTGACGAGGCAACACCTGACTTTTACACTACTCTTCCTCCATCTGAAAGTAAAAAAGATTAATGAAAAGTAAAGTATTGTTATTATTCACACAAACCAGACGGGACCACTTTCTCTCCGTCGTAGTAGTATCAGATCAGCAACCGGAGGATTGCGAGTTCGAATCCAACGAACATCAAACCACTCCAATGTTTCTGGGGCACGTTAAAGCTGTCGTACTCACTAAACTCCTCACGTTGGCGTGGTGTGGAAGTTTGAAGGAAAGTGCCGAGGCAACACCTAACTTTTACACTACTCTTCTTCCATCTGAAAGTAAAAAAGATTAATGAAAAGTAAAGTATTGTTATTATTCACACAAACCAGACGGGGCCACTTACTCTCCGTCGTAGTAGTAACAGATCAGCAACCGGAGGATTGCGAGTTCGAATCCAACGAACATCAAACCACTCCAATGTTTCTGGAGCACGTTAAAGCTGTCGTACTCATTAAACTCCTCCCGTTGGCGTGGTGTGGAAGTTTGAAGGAAAGTGACGAGGCAACACCTGACTTTTACACTACTCTTCCTCCATCTGAAAGTAAAAAAGATTAATGAAAAGTACAGTATTGTTATTATTCACACAAACCAGACGGGGCCACTTTCTCTCCGTCGTAGTAGTAACAGATCAGCAACCGGAGGATTGCGAGTTCGAATCCAACGAACATCAAACCACTCCAATGTTTCTGGAGCACGTTAAAGCTGTCGTACTCATTAAACTCCTCCCGTTGGCGTGGTGTGGAAGTTTGAAGGAAAGTGACGAGGCAACACCTGACTTTTACACTACTCTTCCTCCATCTGAAAGTAAAAAAGATTAATGAAAAGTACAGTATTGTTATTATTCACACAAACCAGACGGGGCCACTTTCTCTCCGTCGTAGTAGTAACAGATCAGCAACCGGAGGATTGCGAGTTCGAATCCAACGAACATCAAACCACTCCAATGTTGCTGGAGCACGTTAAAGCTGTCGTACTCACTAAACTCCTCACGTTGGCGTGGTGTGGAAGTTTGAAGGAAAGTGACGAGGTAACACCTAACTTTTACACTACTCTTCCTCCATCTGAAAGTAAAAAAGATTAATGAAAAGTAAAGTATTGTTATTATTCACACAAACCAGACGGGGCCACTTTCTCTCCGTCGTAGTAGTATCAGATAAGCAACCGGAGGATTGCGAGTTCGAATCCTACGAACATCAAACCACTCCAATGTTGCTGGAGCACGTTAAAGCTGTCGTACTCACTAAACTCCTCACGTTGGCGTGGTGTGGAAGTTTGAAGGAAAGTGACGAGGTAACACCTAACTTTTACACTACTCTTCCTCCATCTGAAAGTAAAAAAGATTAATGAAAAGTAAAGTATTGTTATTATTCACACAAACCAGACGGGGCCACTTTCTCTCCGTCGTAGTAGTATCAGATAAGCAACCGGAGGATTGCGAGTTCGAATCCTACGAACATCAAACCACTCCAATGTTTCTGGAGCACGTTAAAGCTTTCGTACTCACTAAACTCCTCACGTTGGCGTGGTGTGGAAGTTTGAAGGAAAGTGACGAGGCAACACCTGACTTTTACACTACTCTTCCTCCATCTGAAAGTAGAAAAGATTAATGAAAAGTACAGTATTGTTATTATTCACACAAACCAGACGGGGCCACTTTCTCTCCGTCGTAGTAGTAACAGATCAGCAACCGGAGGATTGCGAGTTCGAATCCAACGAACATCAAACCACTCCAATGTTTCTGGAGCACGTTAAAGCTGTCGTACTCATTAAACTCCTCACGTTGACGTGGTGTGGAAGTTTGAAGGAAAGTGACGAGGCAACACCTGACTTTTACACTACTCTTCCTCCATCTGAAAGTAAAAAAGATTAATGAAAAGTAAAGTATTGTTATTATTCACACAAACCAGACGGGACCACTTTCTCTCCGTCGTAGTAGTATCAGATCAGCAACCGGAGGATTGCGAGTTCGAATCCAACGAACATCAAACCACTCCAATGTTTCTGGGGCACGTTAAAGCTGTCGTACTCACTAAACTCCTCACGTTGGCGTGGTGTGGAAGTTTGAAGGAAAGTGCCGAGGCAACACCTAACTTTTACACTACTCTTCTTCCATCTGAAAGTAAAAAAGATTAATGAAAAGTAAAGTATTGTTATTATTCACACAAACCAGACGGGGCCACTTACTCTCCGTCGTAGTAGTAACAGATCAGCAACCGGAGGATTGCGAGTTCGAATCCAACGAACATCAAACCACTCCAATGTTTCTGGAGCACGTTAAAGCTGTCGTACTCATTAAACTCCTCCCGTTGGCGTGGTGTGGAAGTTTGAAGGAAAGTGACGAGGCAACACCTGACTTTTACACTACTCTTCCTCCATCTGAAAGTAAAAAAGATTAATGAAAAGTACAGTATTGTTATTATTCACACAAACCAGACGGGGCCACTTTCTCTCCGTCGTAGTAGTAACAGATCAGCAACCGGAGGATTGCGAGTTCGAATCCAACGAACATCAAACCACTCCAATGTTTCTGGAGCACGTTAAAGCTGTCGTACTCATTAAACTCCTCCCGTTGGCGTGGTGTGGAAGTTTGAAGGAAAGTGACGAGGCAACACCTGACTTTTACACTACTCTTCCTCCATCTGAAAGTAAAAAAGATTAATGAAAAGTACAGTATTGTTATTATTCACACAAACCAGACGGGGCCACTTTCTCTCCGTCGTAGTAGTAACAGATCAGCAACCGGAGGATTGCGAGTTCGAATCCAACGAACATCAAACCACTCCAATGTTGCTGGAGCACGTTAAAGCTGTCGTACTCACTAAACTCCTCACGTTGGCGTGGTGTGGAAGTTTGAAGGAAAGTGACGAGGTAACACCTAACTTTTACACTACTCTTCCTCCATCTGAAAGTAAAAAAGATTAATGAAAAGTAAAGTATTGTTATTATTCACACAAACCAGACGGGGCCACTTTCTCTCCGTCGTAGTAGTATCAGATAAGCAACCGGAGGATTGCGAGTTCGAATCCTACGAACATCAAACCACTCCAATGTTTCTGGAGCACGTTAAAGCTTTCGTACTCACTAAACTCCTCACGTTGGCGTGGTGTGGAAGTTTGAAGGAAAGTGACGAGGCAACACCTGACTTTTACACTACTCTTCCTCCATCTGAAAGTAGAAAAGATTAATGAAAAGTACAGTATTGTTATTATTCACACAAACCAGACGGGGCCACTTTCTCTCCGTCGTAGTAGTATCAGATAAGCAACCGGAGGATTGCGAGTTCGAATCCTACGAACATCAAACCACTCCAATGTTTCTGGAGCACGTTAAAGCTTTCGTACTCACTAAACTCCTCACGTTGGCGTGGTGTGGAAGTTTGAAGGAAAGTGACGAGGCAACACCTGACTTTTACACTACTCTTCCTCCATCTGAAAGTAGAAAAGATTAATGAAAAGTACAGTATTGTTATTATTCACACAAACCAGACGGGGCCACTTTCTCTCCGTCGTAGTAGTAACAGATCAGCAACCGGAGGATTGCGAGTTCGAATCCAACGAACATCAAACCACTCCAATGTTTCTGGAGCACGTTAAAGCTGTCGTACTCATTAAACTCCTCACGTTGACGTGGTGTGGAAGTTTGAAGGAAAGTGACGAGGCAACACCTGACTTTTACACTACTCTTCCTCCATCTGAAAGTAAAAAAGATTAATGAAAAGTAAAGTATTGTTATTATTCACACAAACCAGACGGGACCACTTTCTCTCCGTCGTAGTAGTATCAGATCAGCAACCGGAGGATTGCGAGTTCGAATCCAACGAACATCAAACCACTCCAATGTTTCTGGGGCACGTTAAAGCTGTCGTACTCACTAAACTCCTCACGTTGGCGTGGTGTGGAAGTTTGAAGGAAAGTGCCGAGGCAACACCTAACTTTTACACTACTCTTCTTCCATCTGAAAGTAAAAAAGATTAATGAAAAGTAAAGTATTGTTATTATTCACACAAACCAGACGGGGCCACTTACTCTCCGTCGTAGTAGTAACAGATCAGCAACCGGAGGATTGCGAGTTCGAATCCAACGAACATCAAACCACTCCAATGTTTCTGGAGCACGTTAAAGCTGTCGTACTCATTAAACTCCTCCCGTTGGCGTGGTGTGGAAGTTTGAAGGAAAGTGACGAGGCAACACCTGACTTTTACACTACTCTTCCTCCATCTGAAAGTAAAAAAGATTAATGAAAAGTACAGTATTGTTATTATTCACACAAACCAGACGGGGCCACTTTCTCTCCGTCGTAGTAGTAACAGATCAGCAACCGGAGGATTGCGAGTTCGAATCCAACGAACATCAAACCACTCCAATGTTGCTGGAGCACGTTAAAGCTGTCGTACTCACTAAACTCCTCACGTTGGCGTGGTGTGGAAGTTTGAAGGAAAGTGACGAGGTAACACCTAACTTTTACACTACTCTTCCTCCATCTGAAAGTAAAAAAGATTAATGAAAAGTAAAGTATTGTTATTATTCACACAAACCAGACGGGGCCACTTTCTCTCCGTCGTAGTAGTATCAGATAAGCAACCGGAGGATTGCGAGTTCGAATCCTACGAACATCAAACCACTCCAATGTTTCTGGAGCACGTTAAAGCTTTCGTACTCACTAAACTCCTCACGTTGGCGTGGTGTGGAAGTTTGAAGGAAAGTGACGAGGCAACACCTGACTTTTACACTACTCTTCCTCCATCTGAAAGTAGAAAAGATTAATGAAAAGTACAGTATTGTTATTATTCACACAAACCAGACGGGGCCACTTTCTCTCCGTCGTAGTAGTAACAGATCAGCAACCGGAGGATTGCGAGTTCGAATCCAACGAACATCAAACCACTCCAATGTTTCTGGAGCACGTTAAAGCTGTCGTACTCATTAAACTCCTCCCGTTGGCGTGGTGTGGAAGTTTGAAGGAAAGTGACGAGGCAACACCTGACTTTTACACTACTCTTCCTCCATCTGAAAGTAAAAAAGATTAATGAAAAGTACAGTATTGTTATTATTCACACAAACCAGACGGGGCCACTTTCTCTCCGTCGTAGTAGTAACAGATCAGCAACCGGAGGATTGCGAGTTCGAATCCAACGAACATCAAACCACTCCAATGTTGCTGGAGCACGTTAAAGCTGTCGTACTCACTAAACTCCTCACGTTGGCGTGGTGTGGAAGTTTGAAGGAAAGTGACGAGGTAACACCTAACTTTTACACTACTCTTCCTCCATCTGAAAGTAAAAAAGATTAATGAAAAGTAAAGTATTGTTATTATTCACACAAACCAGACGGGGCCACTTTCTCTCCGTCGTAGTAGTATCAGATAAGCAACCGGAGGATTGCGAGTTCGAATCCTACGAACATCAAACCACTCCAATGTTTCTGGAGCACGTTAAAGCTTTCGTACTCACTAAACTCCTCACGTTGGCGTGGTGTGGAAGTTTGAAGGAAAGTGACGAGGCAACACCTGACTTTTACACTACTCTTCCTCCATCTGAAAGTAGAAAAGATTAATGAAAAGTACAGTATTGTTATTATTCACACAAACCAGACGGGGCCACTTTCTCTCCGTCGTAGTAGTATCAGATAAGCAACCGGAGGATTGCGAGTTCGAATCCTACGAACATCAAACCACTCCAATGTTTCTGGAGCACGTTAAAGCTTTCGTACTCACTAAACTCCTCACGTTGGCGTGGTGTGGAAGTTTGAAGGAAAGTGACGAGGCAACACCTGACTTTTACACTACTCTTCCTCCATCTGAAAGTAGAAAAGATTAATGAAAAGTACAGTATTGTTATTATTCACACAAACCAGACGGGGCCACTTTCTCTCCGTCGTAGTAGTAACAGATCAGCAACCGGAGGATTGCGAGTTCGAATCCAACGAACATCAAACCACTCCAATGTTTCTGGAGCACGTTAAAGCTGTCGTACTCATTAAACTCCTCACGTTGACGTGGTGTGGAAGTTTGAAGGAAAGTGACGAGGCAACACCTGACTTTTACACTACTCTTCCTCCATCTGAAAGTAAAAAAGATTAATGAAAAGTAAAGTATTGTTATTATTCACACAAACCAGACGGGACCACTTTCTCTCCGTCGTAGTAGTATCAGATCAGCAACCGGAGGATTGCGAGTTCGAATCCAACGAACATCAAACCACTCCAATGTTTCTGGGGCACGTTAAAGCTGTCGTACTCACTAAACTCCTCACGTTGGCGTGGTGTGGAAGTTTGAAGGAAAGTGCCGAGGCAACACCTAACTTTTACACTACTCTTCTTCCATCTGAAAGTAAAAAAGATTAATGAAAAGTAAAGTATTGTTATTATTCACACAAACCAGACGGGGCCACTTACTCTCCGTCGTAGTAGTAACAGATCAGCAACCGGAGGATTGCGAGTTCGAATCCAACGAACATCAAACCACTCCAATGTTTCTGGAGCACGTTAAAGCTGTCGTACTCATTAAACTCCTCCCGTTGGCGTGGTGTGGAAGTTTGAAGGAAAGTGACGAGGCAACACCTGACTTTTACACTACTCTTCCTCCATCTGAAAGTAAAAAAGATTAATGAAAAGTACAGTATTGTTATTATTCACACAAACCAGACGGGGCCACTTTCTCTCCGTCGTAGTAGTAACAGATCAGCAACCGGAGGATTGCGAGTTCGAATCCAACGAACATCAAACCACTCCAATGTTGCTGGAGCACGTTAAAGCTGTCGTACTCACTAAACTCCTCACGTTGGCGTGGTGTGGAAGTTTGAAGGAAAGTGACGAGGTAACACCTAACTTTTACACTACTCTTCCTCCATCTGAAAGTAAAAAAGATTAATGAAAAGTAAAGTATTGTTATTATTCACACAAACCAGACGGGGCCACTTTCTCTCCGTCGTAGTAGTATCAGATAAGCAACCGGAGGATTGCGAGTTCGAATCCTACGAACATCAAACCACTCCAATGTTTCTGGAGCACGTTAAAGCTTTCGTACTCACTAAACTCCTCACGTTGGCGTGGTGTGGAAGTTTGAAGGAAAGTGACGAGGCAACACCTGACTTTTACACTACTCTTCCTCCATCTGAAAGTAGAAAAGATTAATGAAAAGTACAGTATTGTTATTATTCACACAAACCAGACGGGGCCACTTTCTCTCCGTCGTAGTAGTAACAGATCAGCAACCGGAGGATTGCGAGTTCGAATCCAACGAACATCAAACCACTCCAATGTTTCTGGAGCACGTTAAAGCTGTCGTACTCATTAAACTCCTCACGTTGACGTGGTGTGGAAGTTTGAAGGAAAGTGACGAGGCAACACCTGACTTTTACACTACTCTTCCTCCATCTGAAAGTAAAAAAGATTAATGAAAAGTAAAGTATTGTTATTATTCACACAAACCAGACGGGACCACTTTCTCTCCGTCGTAGTAGTATCAGATCAGCAACCGGAGGATTGCGAGTTCGAATCCAACGAACATCAAACCACTCCAATGTTTCTGGGGCACGTTAAAGCTGTCGTACTCACTAAACTCCTCACGTTGGCGTGGTGTGGAAGTTTGAAGGAAAGTGCCGAGGCAACACCTAACTTTTACACTACTCTTCTTCCATCTGAAAGTAAAAAAGATTAATGAAAAGTAAAGTATTGTTATTATTCACACAAACCAGACGGGGCCACTTACTCTCCGTCGTAGTAGTAACAGATCAGCAACCGGAGGATTGCGAGTTCGAATCCAACGAACATCAAACCACTCCAATGTTTCTGGAGCACGTTAAAGCTGTCGTACTCATTAAACTCCTCCCGTTGGCGTGGTGTGGAAGTTTGAAGGAAAGTGACGAGGCAACACCTGACTTTTACACTACTCTTCCTCCATCTGAAAGTAAAAAAGATTAATGAAAAGTACAGTATTGTTATTATTCACACAAACCAGACGGGGCCACTTTCTCTCCGTCGTAGTAGTAACAGATCAGCAACCGGAGGATTGCGAGTTCGAATCCAACGAACATCAAACCACTCCAATGTTTCTGGAGCACGTTAAAGCTGTCGTACTCATTAAACTCCTCCCGTTGGCGTGGTGTGGAAGTTTGAAGGAAAGTGACGAGGCAACACCTGACTTTTACACTACTCTTCCTCCATCTGAAAGTAAAAAAGATTAATGAAAAGTACAGTATTGTTATTATTCACACAAACCAGACGGGGCCACTTTCTCTCCGTCGTAGTAGTAACAGATCAGCAACCGGAGGATTGCGAGTTCGAATCCAACGAACATCAAACCACTCCAATGTTGCTGGAGCACGTTAAAGCTGTCGTACTCACTAAACTCCTCACGTTGGCGTGGTGTGGAAGTTTGAAGGAAAGTGACGAGGTAACACCTAACTTTTACACTACTCTTCCTCCATCTGAAAGTAAAAAAGATTAATGAAAAGTAAAGTATTGTTATTATTCACACAAACCAGACGGGGCCACTTTCTCTCCGTCGTAGTAGTATCAGATAAGCAACCGGAGGATTGCGAGTTCGAATCCTACGAACATCAAACCACTCCAATGTTTCTGGAGCACGTTAAAGCTTTCGTACTCACTAAACTCCTCACGTTGGCGTGGTGTGGAAGTTTGAAGGAAAGTGACGAGGCAACACCTGACTTTTACACTACTCTTCCTCCATCTGAAAGTAGAAAAGATTAATGAAAAGTACAGTATTGTTATTATTCACACAAACCAGACGGGGCCACTTTCTCTCCGTCGTAGTAGTAACAGATCAGCAACCGGAGGATTGCGAGTTCGAATCCAACGAACATCAAACCACTCCAATGTTTCTGGAGCACGTTAAAGCTGTCGTACTCATTAAACTCCTCACGTTGGCGTGGTGTGGAAGTTTGAAGGAAAGTGACGAGGCAACACCTGACTTTTACACTACTCTTCCTCCATCTGAAAGTAAAAAAGATTAATGAAAAGTACAGTATTGTTATTATTCACACAAACCAGACGGGGCCACTTTCTCTCCGTCGTAGTAGTATCAGATCAGGAACCGGAGGATTGCGAGTTCGAATTCTGCGAACATCAAACCACTCCAATGCTTCTGGAGCACGTTAAAGCTGTCGTACTCACTAAACTCCTCACGTTGGCGTGGTGTGGAAGTTTGAAGGAAAGTGACGAGGCAACACCTGACTTTTACACTACTCTTCCTCCATCTGAAAGTAAAAAAGATTAATGAAAAGTAAAGTATTGTTATTATTCACACAAACCAGACGGGGCCACTTTCTCTCCGTCGTAGTAGTAACAGATCAGCAACCGGAGGATTGCGAGTTCGAATCCAACGAACATCAAACCACTCCAATGTTTCTGGGGCACGTTAAAGCTGTCGTACTCACTAAACTCCTCACGTTGGCGTGGTGTGGAAGTTTGAAGGAAAGTGACGAGGCAACACCTAACTTTTACACTACTCTTCTTCCATCTGAAAGTAAAAAAGATTAATGAAAAGTAAAGTATTGTTATTATTCACACAAACCAGACGGGGCCACTTTCTCTCCGTCGTAGTAGTATCAGATAAGCAACCGGAGGATTGCGAGTTCGAATCCTACGAACATCAAACCACTCCAATGTTTCTGGAGCACGTTAAAGCTTTCGTACTCACTAAACTCCTCACGTTGGCGTGGTGTGGAAGTTTGAAGGAAAGTGACGAGGCAACACCTGACTTTTACACTACTCTTCCTCCATCTGAAAGTAAAAAAGATTAATGAAAAGTACAGTATTGTTATTATTCACACAAACCAGACGGGGCCACTTTCTCTCCGTCGTAGTAGTATCAGATCAGGAACCGGAGGATTGCGAGTTCGAATTCTGCGAACATCAAACCACTCCAATGCTTCTGGAGCACGTTAAAGCTGTCGTACTCACTAAACTCCTCACGTTGGCGTGGTGTGGAAGTTTGAAGGAAAGTGACGAGGCAACACCTGACTTTTACACTACTCTTCCTCCATCTGAAAGTAAAAAAGATTAATGAAAAGTAAAGTATTGTTATTATTCACACAAACCAGACGGGGCCACTTTCTCTCCGTCGTAGTAGTAACAGATCAGCAACCGGAGGATTGCGAGTTCGAATCCAACGAACATCAAACCACTCCAATGTTGCTGGAGCACGTTAAAGCTGTCGTACTCACTAAACTCCTCACGTTGGCGTGGTGTGAAAGTTTGAAGGAAAGTGACGAGGTAACACCTAACTTTTACACTACTCTTCCTCCATCTGAAAGTAAAAAAGATTAATGAAAAGTAAAGTATTGTTATTATTCATACAAACCAGACGGGGCCACTTTCTCTCCGTCGTAGTAGTATCAGATAAGCAACCGGAGGATTGCGAGTTCGAATCCTACGAACATCAAACCACTCCAATGTTTCTGGAGCACGTTAAAGCTTTCGTACTCACTAAACTCCTCACGTTGGCGTGGTGTGGAAGTTTGAAGGAAAGTGACGAGGCAACACCTGACTTTTACACTACTCTTCCTCCATCTGAAAGTAGAAAAGATTAATGAAAAGTACAGTATTGTTATTATTCACACAAACCAGACGGGGCCACTTTCTCTCCGTCGTAGTAGTAACAGATCAGCAACCGGAGGATTGCGAGTTCGAATCCAACGAACATCAAACCACTCCAATGTTTCTGGAGCACGTTAAAGCTGTCGTACTCATTAAACTCCTCACGTTGGCGTGGTGTGGAAGTTTGAAGGAAAGTGACGAGGCAACACCTGACTTTTACACTACTCTTCCTCCATCTGAAAGTAAAAAAGATTAATGAAAAGTACAGTATTGTTATTATTCACACAAACCAGACGGGGCCACTTTCTCTCCGTCGTAGTAGTATCAGATCAGGAACCGGAGGATTGCGAGTTCGAATTCTACGAACATCAAACCACTCCAATGTTTCTGGAGCATGTTAAAGCTGTCGTACTCACTAAACTCCTCACGTTGGCGTGGTGTGGAAGTTTGAAGGAAAGTGACGAGGCAACACCTGACTTTTACACTACTCTTCCTCCATTTGAAAGTAAAAAAGATTAATGAAAAGTAAAGTATTGTTATTATTCACACAAACCAGACGGGGCCACTTTCTCTCCGTCGTAGTAGTATCAGATCAGCAACCGTAGGATTGCGAGTTCGAATCCTACGAATATCAAACCACTCCAATGTTTCTGGAGCACGTTAAAGCTGTCGTACTCACTAAACTCCTCACGTTGGCGTGGTGTGGAAGTTTGAAGGAAAGTGACGAGGCAACACCTGACTTTTACTCTACTCTTCCTCCAACTGAAAGTAAAAAAGAATAATGAAAAGTAAAGTATTGTTATTATTCACACAAACCAGACGGGGCCACTTTCTCTCCGTCGTAGTAGTATCAGATCAGCAACCGGAGGATTGCGAGTTCGAATCCTACGAACATCAAACCACTCCAATGTTTCTGGAGCACGTTAAAGCTGTCAAACTCACTAAACTCCTCACGTTGGCGTGGTGTGGAAGTTTGAAGGAAAGTGACGAGGCAACACCTGACTTTTACACTACTCTTCCTCCATCTGAAAGTAAAAAAGATTAATGAAAAGTACAGTATTGTTATTATTCACATAAACCAGACGGGGCCACTTTCTCTCCGTCGTAGTAGTAACAGATCAGCAACCGGAGGATTGCGAGTTCGAATCCTACGAACATCAAACCACTCCAATGTTTCTGGAGCACGTTAAAGCTGTCGTACTCACTAAACTCCTCACGTTGGCGTGGTGTGGAAGTTTGAAGAAAAGTGACGATGCAACACCTGACTTTTACACTAATCTTCCTCCATCTGAAAGTAGAAAAGATTAATGAAAAGTACAGTATTGTTATTATTCACACAAACCAGACGGGGCCACTTTCTCTCCGTTGTAGTAGTATCAGATCAGCAACCGGATTAATGCGAGTTCGAATCCTACGAACATTAAACCACTCCAATGTTTCTGGAGCACGTTAAAGCTGTCAAACTCACTAAACTCCTCACGTTGGCGTGGTGTGGAAGTTTGAAGGAAAAAGACGAGGCAACACCTGACTTTTACACTACTCTTCCTCCATCTGAAAGTAAAAAAGATTAATGAAAAGTAAAGTATTGTTATTATTCACACAAACCAGACGGGGCCACTTTCTCTCCGTCGTAGTAGTAACAGATCAGCAACCGGAGGATTGCGAGTTCGAATCCAACGAACATCAAACCACTCCAATGTTTCTGGAGCACGTTAAAGCTGTCGTACTCATTAAACTCCTCACGTTGGCGTGGTGTGGAAGTTTGAAGGAAAGTGACGAGGCAACACCTGACTTTTACACTACTCTTCCTCCATCTGAAAGTAAAAAAGATTAATGAAAAGTACAGTATTGTTATTATTCACACAAACCAGACGGGGCCACTTTCTCTCCGTCGTAGTAGTATCAGATCAGGAACCGGAGGATTGCGAGTTCGAATTCTACGAACATCAAACCACTCCAATGCTTCTGGAGCACGTTAAAGCTGTCGTACTCACTAAACTCCTCACGTTGGCGTGGTGTGGAAGTTTGAAGGAAAGTGACGAGGCAACACCTGACTTTTACTCTACTCTTCCTCCATCTGAAAGTAAAAAAGAATAATGAAAAGTAAAGTATTGTTATTATTCACACAAACCAGACGGGGCCACTTTTTCTCCGTCGTAGTAGTATCAGATCAGCAACCGGAGGATTGCGAGTTCGAATCCTACGAACATCAAACCACTCCAATGTTTCTGGAGCACGTTAAAGCTGTCAAACTCACTAAACTCCTCACGTTGGCGTGGTGTGGAAGTTTGAAGGAAAGTGACGAGGCAACACCTGACTTTTACACTACTCTTCCTCCATCTGAAAGTAAAAAAGATTAATGAAAAGTACAGTATTGTTATTATTCACATAAACCAGACGGGGCCACTTTCTCTCCGTCGTAGTAGTAACAGATCAGCAACCGGAGGATTGCGAGTTCGAATCCTACGAACATCAAACCACTCCAATGTTTCTGGAGCACGTTAAAGCTGTCGTACTCACTAAACTCCTCACGTTGGCGTGGTGTGGAAGTTTGAAGAAAAGTGACGATGCAACACCTGACTTTTACACTACTCTTCCTCCATCTGAAAGTAGAAAAGATTAATGAAAAGTACAGTATTGTTATTATTCACACAAACCAGACGGGGCCACTTTCTCTCCGTTGTAGTAGTATCAGATCAGCAACCGGATTAATGCGAGTTCGAATCCTACGAACATTAAACCACTCCAATGTTTCTGGAGCACGTTAAAGCTGTCAAACTCACTAAACTCCTCACGTTGGCGTGGTGTGGAAGTTTGAAGGAAAGTGACGAGGCAACACCTGACTTTTACACTACTCTTCCTCCATCTGAAAGTAAAAAAGATTAATGAAAAGTAAAGTATTGTTATTATTCACACAAACCAGACGGGGCCACTTTCTCTCCGTCGTAGTAGTATCAGATCAGCAACCGGAGGATTGCGAGTTCGAATCCTACGAACATCAAACCACTCCAATGTTTCTGGAGCACGTTAAAGCTGTCAAACTCACTAAACTCCTCACGTTGGCGTGGTGTGGAAGTTTGAAGGAAAGTGACGAGGCAACACCTGACTTTTACACTACTCTTCCTCCATCTGAAAGTAAAAAAGATTAATGAAAAGTACAGTATTGTTATTATTCACATAAACCAGACGGGGCCACTTTCTCTCCGTCGTAGTAGTAACAGATCAGCAACCGGAGGATTGCGAGTTCGAATCCTACGAACATCAAACCACTCCAATGTTTCTGGAGCACGTTAAAGCTGTCGTACTCACTAAACTCCTCACGTTGGCGTGGTGTGGAAGTTTGAAGAAAAGTGACGATGCAACACCTGACTTTTACACTAATCTTCCTCCATCTGAAAGTAGAAAAGATTAATGAAAAGTACAGTATTGTTATTATTCACACAAACCAGACGGGGCCACTTTCTCTCCGTTGTAGTAGTATCAGATCAGCAACCGGATTAATGCGAGTTCGAATCCTACGAACATTAAACCACTCCAATGTTTCTGGAGCACGTTAAAGCTGTCAAACTCACTAAACTCCTCACGTTGGCGTGGTGTGGAAGTTTGAAGGAAAAAGACGAGGCAACACCTGACTTTTACACTACTCTTCCTCCATCTGAAAGTAAAAAAGATTAATGAAAAGTAAAGTATTGTTATTATTCACACAAACCAGACGGGGCCACTTTCTCTCCGTCGTAGTAGTAACAGATCAGCAACCGGAGGATTGCGAGTTCGAATCCAACGAACATCAAACCACTCCAATGTTTCTGGAGCACGTTAAAGCTGTCGTACTCATTAAACTCCTCACGTTGGCGTGGTGTGGAAGTTTGAAGGAAAGTGACGAGGCAACACCTGACTTTTACACTACTCTTCCTCCATCTGAAAGTAAAAAAGATTAATGAAAAGTACAGTATTGTTATTATTCACACAAACCAGACGGGGCCACTTTCTCTCCGTCGTAGTAGTATCAGATCAGGAACCGGAGGATTGCGAGTTCGAATTCTACGAACATCAAACCACTCCAATGCTTCTGGAGCACGTTAAAGCTGTCGTACTCACTAAACTCCTCACGTTGGCGTGGTGTGGAAGTTTGAAGGAAAGTGACGAGGCAACACCTGACTTTTACTCTACTCTTCCTCCATCTGAAAGTAAAAAAGAATAATGAAAAGTAAAGTATTGTTATTATTCACACAAACCAGACGGGGCCACTTTTTCTCCGTCGTAGTAGTATCAGATCAGCAACCGGAGGATTGCGAGTTCGAATCCTACGAACATCAAACCACTCCAATGTTTCTGGAGCACGTTAAAGCTGTCAAACTCACTAAACTCCTCACGTTGGCGTGGTGTGGAAGTTTGAAGGAAAGTGACGAGGCAACACCTGACTTTTACACTACTCTTCCTCCATCTGAAAGTAAAAAAGATTAATGAAAAGTACAGTATTGTTATTATTCACATAAACCAGACGGGGCCACTTTCTCTCCGTCGTAGTAGTAACAGATCAGCAACCGGAGGATTGCGAGTTCGAATCCTACGAACATCAAACCACTCCAATGTTTCTGGAGCACGTTAAAGCTGTCGTACTCACTAAACTCCTCACGTTGGCGTGGTGTGGAAGTTTGAAGAAAAGTGACGATGCAACACCTGACTTTTACACTACTCTTCCTCCATCTGAAAGTAGAAAAGATTAATGAAAAGTACAGTATTGTTATTATTCACACAAACCAGACGGGGCCACTTTCTCTCCGTTGTAGTAGTATCAGATCAGCAACCGGATTAATGCGAGTTCGAATCCTACGAACATTAAACCACTCCAATGTTTCTGGAGCACGTTAAAGCTGTCAAACTCACTAAACTCCTCACGTTGGCGTGGTGTGGAAGTTTGAAGGAAAGTGACGAGGCAACACCTGACTTTTACACTACTCTTCCTCCATCTGAAAGTAAAAAAGATTAATGAAAAGTAAAGTATTGTTATTATTCACACAAACCAGACGGGGCCACTTTCTCTACGTCGTAGTAGTATCAGATCAGCAACCGGAGGATTGCGAGTTCGAATCCTACGAACATCAAACCACTCCAATGTTTCTGGAGCACGTTAAAGCTGTCGTACTCACTAAACTCCTCACGTTGGCGTGGTGTGGAAGTTTGAAGGAAAGTGACAGGCAACACCTGACTTTTACACTACTCTTCCTCCATCTGAAAGTTAAAATGATTAATGAAAAGTAAAGTATTGTTATTATTCACACAAACCAGACGGGGCCACTTTCTCTCCGTCGTAGTAGTATCAGATCAGCAACCCGAGGATTGCGAGTTCGAATCCTACGAACATCAAACCACTCCAATGTTTCTGCAGCACGTTAAAGCTGTCGTACTCACTAAACTCCTCACGTTGGCGTGGTGTGGAAGTTTGAAGGAAAGTGACGAGGCAACACCTGACTTTTACACTACTCTTCCTCCATCTGAAAGTAGAAAAGATTAATGAAAAGTACAGTATTGTTATTATTCACACAAACCGAACGGGGCCACTTTCTCTCCCTCGTATTAGTATCAGATCAGCAACCGGAGGATTGCGAGTTCGAATTCTACGAACATCAAACCACTCCAATGCTTCTGGAGCACGTTAAAGCTGTCGTACTCACTAAACTCCTCACGTTGGCGTGGTGTGGAAGTTTGAAGGAAAGTGACGAGGCAACACCTGACTTTTACACTACTCTTCCTCCATCTGAAAGTAAAAAAGATTAATGAAAAGTTAAGTATTGTTATTATTTACACAAACCAGACGGGGCCACTTTCTCTCCGTCGTAGTAGTATCAGATCAGCAACCGGAGGATTGCAAAATCGAATCCTACGAACATCAAACCACTCCAATGTTTCTGGAGCATGTTAAAGCTGTCGTACTCACTAAACTCCTCACGTTGGCGTGGTGTGGAAGTTTGAAGGAAAGTGACGAGGCAACACCTGACTTTTACACTACTCTTCCTCCATCTGAAAGTAAAAAAGATTAATGAAAAGTAAAGTATTGTTAATATTCACACAAACCAGACGGGGCCACTTTCTCTCCGTCGTAGTAGTATCAGATCAGCAACCGGAAGATTGCGAGTTCGAATCCAACGAACATCAAACCACTCCAATGTTTCTGGAGAACGTTAAAACTGTCGTACTCACTAAACTCCTCACGTTGGCGTGGTGTGGAAGTTTAAAGGAAAGTGACGAGAAACACCTGACTTTTACACTACTCTTCCTCCATCTGAAAGTAAAAAAGAATAATGAAAAGTAAAGTATTGTTATTAGTCACACAAACAAAACGGGGCCACTTTCTCTCCGTCGTAGTAGTATCAGATCAGCAACCGGAGGATTGCGAGTTCGAATCCTACGAACATCAAAACACTCCAATGTTTCTGGAGCACGTTAAAGCTGTCGTACTCACTAAACTCCTCACGTTGGCGTGGTGTGGAAGTTTGAAGGAAAGTGACGAGGCAACACCTGACTTTTACACTACTCTTCCTCCATCTGAAAGTAAAAAAGATTAATGAAAAGTAAAGTATTGTTATTATTCACACAAACCAGACGGGGCCACTTTCTCTCCGTCGTAGTAGTATCAGATCAGCAACCGTAGGATTGCGAGTTCGAATCCTACGAATATCAAACCACTCCAATGTTTCTGGAGCACGTTAAAGCTGTCGTACTCACTAAACTCCTCACGTTGGCGTGGTGTGGAAGTTTGAAGGAAAGTGACGAGGCAACACCTGACTTTTACTCTACTCTTCCTCCATCTGAAAGTAAAAAAGAATAATGAAAAGTAAAGTATTGTTATTATTCACACAAACCAGACGGGGCCACTTTTTCTCCGTCGTAGTAGTATCAGATCAGCAACCGGAGGATTGCGAGTTCGAATCCTACGAACATCAAACCACTCCAATGTTTCTGGAGCACGTTAAAGCTGTCAAACTCACTAAACTCCTCACGTTGGCGTGGTGTGGAAGTTTGAAGGAAAGTGACGAGGCAACACCTGACTTTTACACTACTCTTCCTCCATCTGAAAGTAAAAAAGATTAATGAAAAGTACAGTATTGTTATTATTCACATAAACCAGACGGGGCCACTTTCTCTCCGTCGTAGTAGTAACAGATCAGCAACCGGAGGATTGCGAGTTCGAATCCTACGAACATCAAACCACTCCAATGTTTCTGGAGCACGTTAAAGCTGTCGTACTCACTAAACTCCTCACGTTGGCGTGGTGTGGAAGTTTGAAGGAAAGTGACGAGGCAACACCTGACTTTTACACTACTCTTCCTCCATCTGAAAGTAAAAAAGATTAATGAAAAGTTAAGTATTGTTATTATTTACACAAACCAGACGGGGCCACTTTCTCTCCGTCGTAGTAGTATCAGATCAGCAACCGGAGGATTGCAAAATCGAATCCTACGAACATCAAACCACTCCAATGTTTCTGGAGCATGTTAAAGCTGTCGTACTCACTAAACTCCTCACGTTGGCGTGGTGTGGAAGTTTGAAGGAAAGTGACGAGGCAACACCTGACTTTTACACTACTCTTCCTCCATCTGAAAGTAAAAAAGATTAATGAAAAGTAAAGTATTGTTAATATTCACACAAACCAGACGGGGCCACTTTCTCTCCGTCGTAGTAGTATCAGATCAGCAACCGGAAGATTGCGAGTTCGAATCCAACGAACATCAAACCACTCCAATGTTTCTGGAGAACGTTAAAACTGTCGTACTCACTAAACTCCTCACGTTGGCGTGGTGTGGAAGTTTAAAGGAAAGTGACGAGAAACACCTGACTTTTACACTACTCTTCCTCCATCTGAAAGTAAAAAAGAATAATGAAAAGTAAAGTATTGTTATTAGTCACACAAACAAAACGGGGCCACTTTCTCTCCGTCGTAGTAGTATCAGATCAGCAACCGGAGGATTGCGAGTTCGAATCCTACGAACATCAAAACACTCCAATGTTTCTGGAGCACGTTAAAGCTGTCGTACTCACTAAACTCCTCACGTTGGCGTGGTGTGGAAGTTTGAAGGAAAGTGACGAGGCAACACCTGACTTTTACACTACTCTTCCTCCATCTGAAAGTAAAAAAGATTAATGAAAAGTAAAGTATTGTTATTATTCACACAAACCAGACGGGGCCACTTTCTCTCCGTCGTAGTAGTATCAGATCAGCAACCGTAGGATTGCGAGTTCGAATCCTACGAATATCAAACCACTCCAATGTTTCTGGAGCACGTTAAAGCTGTCGTACTCACTAAACTCCTCACGTTGGCGTGGTGTGGAAGTTTGAAGGAAAGTGACGAGGCAACACCTGACTTTTACTCTACTCTTCCTCCATCTGAAAGTAAAAAAGAATAATGAAAAGTAAAGTATTGTTATTATTCACACAAACCAGACGGGGCCACTTTTTCTCCGTCGTAGTAGTATCAGATCAGCAACCGGAGGATTGCGAGTTCGAATCCTACGAACATCAAACCACTCCAATGTTTCTGGAGCACGTTAAAGCTGTCAAACTCACTAAACTCCTCACGTTGGCGTGGTGTGGAAGTTTGAAGGAAAGTGACGAGGCAACACCTGACTTTTACACTACTCTTCCTCCATCTGAAAGTAAAAAAGATTAATGAAAAGTACAGTATTGTTATTATTCACATAAACCAGACGGGGCCACTTTCTCTCCGTCGTAGTAGTAACAGATCAGCAACCGGAGGATTGCGAGTTCGAATCCTACGAACATCAAACCACTCCAATGTTTCTGGAGCACGTTAAAGCTGTCGTACTCACTAAACTCCTCACGTTGGCGTGGTGTGGAAGTTTGAAGAAAAGTGACGATGCAACACCTGACTTTTACACTACTCTTCCTCCATCTGAAAGTAGAAAAGATTAATGAAAAGTACAGTATTGTTATTATTCACACAAACCAGACGGGGCCACTTTCTCTCCGTTGTAGTAGTATCAGATCAGCAACCGGATTAATGCGAGTTCGAATCCTACGAACATTAAACCACTCCAATGTTTCTGGAGCACGTTAAAGCTGTCAAACTCACTAAACTCCTCACGTTGGCGTGGTGTGGAAGTTTGAAGGAAAGTGACGAGGCAACACCTGACTTTTACACTACTCTTCCTCCATCTGAAAGTAAAAAAGATTAATGAAAAGTAAAGTATTGTTATTATTCACACAAACCAGACGGGGCCACTTTCTCTACGTCGTAGTAGTATCAGATCAGCAACCGGAGGATTGCGAGTTCGAATCCTACGAACATCAAACCACTCCAATGTTTCTGGAGCACGTTAAAGCTGTCGTACTCACTAAACTCCTCACGTTGGCGTGGTGTGGAAGTTTGAAGGAAAGTGACGAGGCAACACCTGACTTTTACACTACTCTTCCTCCATCTGAAAGTTAAAATGATTAATGAAAAGTAAAGTATTGTTATTATTCACACAAACCAGACGGGGCCACTTTCTCTCCGTCGTAGTAGTATCAGATCAGCAACCCGAGGATTGCGAGTTCGAATCCTACGAACATCAAACCACTCCAATGTTTCTGCAGCACGTTAAAGCTGTCGTACTCACTAAACTCCTCACGTTGGCGTGGTGTGGAAGTTTGAAGGAAAGTGACGAGGCAACACCTGACTTTTACACTACTCTTCCTCCATCTGAAAGTAGAAAAGATTAATGAAAAGTACAGTATTGTTATTATTCACACAAACCGAACGGGGCCACTTTCTCTCCCTCGTATTAGTATCAGATCAGCAACCGGAGGATTGCGAGTTCGAATTCTACGAACATCAAACCACTCCAATGCTTCTGGAGCACGTTAAAGCTGTCGTACTCACTAAACTCCTCACGTTGGCGTGGTGTGGAAGTTTGAAGGAAAGTGACGAGGCAACACCTGACTTTTACACTACTCTTCCTCCATCTGAAAGTAAAAAAGATTAATGAAAAGTAAAGTATTGTTATTATTTACACAAACCAGACGGGGCCACTTTCTCTCCGTCGTAGTAGTATCAGATCAGCAACCGGAGGATTGCAAAATCGAATCCTACGAACATCAAACCACTCCAATGTTTCTGGAGCATGTTAAAGCTGTCGTACTCACTAAACTCCTCACGTTGGCGTGGTGTGGAAGTTTGAAGGAAAGTGACGAGGCAACACCTGACTTTTACACTACTCTTCCTCCATCTGAAAGTAAAAAAGATTAATGAAAAGTAAAGTATTGTTAATATTCACACAAACCAGACGGGGCCACTTTCTCTCCGTCGTAGTAGTATCAGATCAGCAACCGGAAGATTGCGAGTTCGAATCCAACGAACATCAAACCACTCCAATGTTTCTGGAGAACGTTAAAACTGTCGTACTCACTAAACTCCTCACGTTGGCGTGGTGTGGAAGTTTAAAGGAAAGTGACGAGAAACACCTGACTTTTACACTACTCTTCCTCCATCTGAAAGTAAAAAAGAATAATGAAAAGTAAAGTATTGTTATTAGTCACACAAACAAAACGGGGCCACTTTCTCTCCGTCGTAGTAGTATCAGATCAGCAACCGGAGGATTGCGAGTTCGAATCCTACGAACATCAAAACACTCCAATGTTTCTGGAGCACGTTAAAGCTGTCGTACTCACTAAACTCCTCACGTTGGCGTGGTGTGGAAGTTTGAAGGAAAGTGACGATGCAACACCTGACTTTTACACTACTCTTCCTCCATCTGAAAGTAGAAAAGATTAATGAAAAGTACAGTATTGTTATTATTCAAACAAACCAGACGGGGCCACTTTCTCTCCGTCGTAGTAGTAACAGATCAGCAACCGGATTATTGCGAGTTCGAATCCTACGAACATCAAACCACTCCAATGTTTCTGGAGCACGTTAAAGCTGTCGTCGTCTCAAATCTCCTCACGTTGGCGTCGTGTGGAAGTTGGAAGAGTAGTGTTCAAGTCAGGTGTTGCCTCGTCACTTCCCTTCATCTATCTGAAAGTAAAAAGATTTATGAAAAGTAAAGTATTGTTATTATTCACACAAACCATACGGGGCAACTTTCTCCCCATCGTAGTTGTAACAGGTCAGCAACCGGAGGGTAGCGAGTTGGAATCCAACGAACATCGACAAATTCCAATGTTTCTGGAGCACGTTAAAGCTGTCGTCCTCTCTAATCTCCTCACGCTGGAGTGGTAATGAAGTTGGAAGAGTAGTGTCCAAGTCAGATGTTGCCTCGTCACTGTCCTTCATCCATCTGAAAGTCGAAAGATTTATGAAAAGTAAAGTATTGTTATTATTCAAACAAACCATACGGGGAAACTTTCTCCCCATCGTAGTTGTAACAGGTCAGCAACCAAATGGTTGCGAGTTCGAATCCAACGAACATCGACCCATTCCAATGTTTCTGGAGCACGTTAAAGCTGTCGTCGTCTCTAATCTCCTCAAGTTGGCGTGGTGCGGAAGTTGGAAGAGTAGTGTCCAAGTCAGGTGTTGCCTCATCACTTCCCTTCATCTATCTGAAAGTAAAAAGATTTATGAAAAGTAAAGTATTGTTATTATTCACACAAACCATACGGGGCAACTTTCTCCTCATCGTAGTTGTAACAGGTCAGCAACCAGATGGTTGCGAGTTCGAATCCAACGAACATCGACCCATTCCAATGTTTCTGTAGCACGTTAAAGCTGTAGTCGTCTCAAATCTCCTCATGTTGGGGTGTTGTGGAAGTTGGAAGAGTAGTGTCCAAGTCAGGTGTTGCCTCGTCACTTTCCTTAATCCATCTGAAAGTAAAAAGATTTATGAGAAGTAAAGTATTGTTATTATTCACACAAACCATACGGGGCAACTTTCTCCCCGTCGTAGTTGTAACAGGTTAGCAACCGGAGAGTTTCGAGTTCGGATCCAACGAACATCGACCTATTCCAATGTTTCTGGAGCACGTTAAAGCTGTAGTCGTCTCAAATCTCCTCACGTTGGCTTGGTGTGGAAGTTGGAAGAGTAGTGTCCAAGTCAGGTGTTGCCTCGTCACTTTCCTTAATCCATCTGAAAGTAAAAAGATTTATGAGAAGTAAAGTATTGTTATTATTCACACAAACCATACGGGGCAACTTTCTCCCCGTCGTAGTTGTAACAGGCCAGCAACCGGATAGTTGCGAGTTCGAATCCAACGAACATCGACCCATTGCAATGTTTCTGGAGCACGTTAAAGCTGTAGTTGTCTCAAATCTCCTCACGTTGGCGTGGTGTGGAAGTTGGAAGAGTAGTGTCCAAGTCAGATGTTGCCTCGTCACTTTCCTTCATCTATCTGAAAGTAAAAAGATTTATGAAAAGTAAAGTATTGTTATTATTCGCACAAACCATACGGGGCCACTTTCTCAACGTCGTGATTGCAACAGATCAGCAACCGGAGGGTTGCGAGTTGGTATCCAACGAACATCGACCCATTCCAATGTTCCTGGAGCACGTTAAAGCTGTAGTTGTCTCAAATCTCCTCACGTTGGCGTGGTGTGGAAGTTGGAAGAGTAGTGTCCAAGTCAGGTGTTGCCTCGTCACTTTCCTTAATCCATCTGAAAGTAAAAAGATTTATGAGAAGTAAAGTATTGTTACTATTCATACAAACCATACCGGGCAACTTTCTCCCCGTCGTAGTTGTAACAGGCCAGCAACCGGATAGTTGCGAGTTCGAATCCAACGAACATCGACCCATTGCAATGTTTCTGGAGCACGTTAAAGCTGTAGTTGTCTCAAATCTCCTCACGTTGGCGTGGTGTGGAAGTTGGAAGAGTAGTGTCCAAGTCAGATGTTGCCTCGTCACTTTCCTTCATCTATCTGAAAGTAAAAAGATTTATGAAAAGTAAAGTATTGTTATTATTCGCACAAACCATACGGGGCAACTTTCTCCCCGTCGTTGTTGTAACAGGCCAGCAACCGGATAGTTGCGAGTTCTAATACAACGAACATCGATACATTCCAATGTTTCTGGAGCACGTTAAAGCTGTAGTTGTCTCAAATCTCCTTACGTTGGCGTGGTGTGGAAGTTGGAAGAGTAGTGTCCAAGTCAGGTGTTGCCTCGTCACTTTTCTTAATCCATCTGAAAGTAAAAAGATTTATGAGAAGTAAAGTATTGTTACTATTCACACAAACCATACGGGGCAACTTTCTCCCCGTCGTAGTTGCAACAGATCAGCAACCGGAGGGTTGCGAGTTGGAATCCAACGAACATCGACCCATTTCAATGTTTCTGGAGCACGTTAAAAATGTCGTCGTCTCAAATCTCCTCACGTTGGCATCGTGTGGAAGTTGGAAGAGTAGTGTCCAAGTCAGGTGTTACCTCGTCACTTTCCTTAATCCATCTGAAAGTAAAAAGATTTATGAGAAGTAAAGTATTGTTACTATTCATACAAACCATACCGGGCAACTTTCTCCCCGTCGTAGTTGTAACAGACCAGCAACCGGATAGTTGCGAGTTCGAATCCAACGAACATCGACCCATTCCAATGTTTCTGGAGCACGTTAAAGCTGTAGTCGTCTCAAATCTCCTCACGTTGGCTTGGTGTGGAAGTTGGAAGAGTAGTGTCCAAGTCAGGTGTTGCCTCGTCACTTTCCTTAATCCATCTGAAAGTAAAAAGATTTATGAGAAGTAAAGTATTGTTATTATTCACACAAACCATACGGGGCAACTTTCTCCCCGTCGTAGTTGTAACAGGCCAGCAACCGGATAGTTGCGAGTTCGAATCCAACGAACATCGACCCATTGCAATGTTTCTGGAGCACGTTAAAGCTGTAGTTGTCTCAAATCTCCTCACGTTGGCGTGGTGTGGAAGTTGGAAGAGTAGTGTCCAAGTCAGATGTTGCCTCGTCACTTTCCTTCATCTATCTGAAAGTAAAAAGATTTATGAGAAGTAAAGTATTGTTTCTATTCACACAAACCATACGGGGCAACTTTCTCCCCGTCGTAGTTGTAACAGGCCAGCAACCGGATAGTTGCGAGTTCGAATCCAACGAACATCGACCCATTGCAATGTTTCTGGAGCACGTTAAAGCTGTAGTTGTCTCAAATCTCCTCACGTTGGCGTGGTGTGGAAGTTGGAAGAGTAGTGTCCAAGTCAGATGTTGCCTCATCACTTTCCTTCATCTATCTGAAAGTAAAAAGATTTATGAAAAGTAAAGTATTGTTATTATTCGCACAAACCATACGGGGCCACTTTCTCAACGTCGTGATTGCAACAGATCAGCAACCGGAGGGTTGCGAGTTGGTATCCAACGAACATCGACCCATTCCAATGTTCCTGGAGCACGTTAAAGCTGTCGTCGTCTCTAATCTCCTCAAGTTGGCGTGGTGCGGAAGTTGGAAGAGTAGTGTCCAAGTCAGGTGTTGCCTCATCACTTCCCTTCATCTATCTGAAAGTAAAAAGATTTATGAAAAGTAAAGTATTGTTATTATTCACACAAACCATACGGGGCAACTTTCTCCCCATCGTAGTTGTAACAGGTCAGCAACCAGATGGTTGCGAGTTCGAATCCAACGAACATCGACCCATTCCAATGTTTCTGTAGCACGTTAAAGCTGTAGTCGTCTCAAATCTCCTCATGTTGGGGTGTTGTGGAAGTTGGAAGAGTAGTGTCCAAGTCAGGTGTTGCCTCGTCACTTTCCTTAATCCATCTGAAAGTAAAAAGATTTATGAGAAGTAAAGTATTGTTATTATTCACACAAACCATACGGGGCAACTTTCTCCCCGTCGTAGTTGTAACAGGTTAGCAACCGGAGAGTTTCGAGTTCGGATCCAACGAACATCGACCTATTCCAATGTTTCTGGAGCACGTTAAAGCTGTAGTCGTCTCAAATCTCCTCACGTTGGCTTGGTGTGGAAGTTGGAAGAGTAGTGTCCAAGTCAGGTGTTGCCTCGTCACTTTCCTTAATCCATCTGAAAGTAAAAAGATTTATGAGAAGTAAAGTATTGTTATTATTCACACAAACCATACGGGGCAACTTTCTCCCCGTCGTAGTTGTAACAGGCCAGCAACCGGATAGTTGCGAGTTCGAATCCAACGAACATCGACCCATTGCAATGTTTCTGGAGCACGTTAAAGCTGTAGTTGTCTCAAATCTCCTCACGTTGGCGTGGTGTGGAAGTTGGAAGAGTAGTGTCCAAGTCAGATGTTGCCTCGTCACTTTCCTTCATCTATCTGAAAGTAAAAAGATTTATGAAAAGTAAAGTATTGTTATTATTCGCACAAACCATACGGGGCCACTTTCTCAACGTCGTGATTGCAACAGATCAGCAACCGGAGGGTTGCGAGTTGGTATCCAACGAACATCGACCCATTCCAATGTTCCTGGAGCACGTTAAAGCTGTAGTTGTCTCAAATCTCCTCACGTTGGCGTGGTGTGGAAGTTGGAAGAGTAGTGTCCAAGTCAGGTGTTGCCTCGTCACTTTCCTTAATCCATCTGAAAGTAAAAAGATTTATGAGAAGTAAAGTATTGTTACTATTCATACAAACCATACCGGGCAACTTTCTCCCCGTCGTAGTTGTAACAGGCCAGCAACCGGATAGTTGCGAGTTCGAATCCAACGAACATCGACCCATTGCAATGTTTCTGGAGCACGTTAAAGCTGTAGTTGTCTCAAATCTCCTCACGTTGGCGTGGTGTGGAAGTTGGAAGAGTAGTGTCCAAGTCAGATGTTGCCTCGTCACTTTCCTTCATCTATCTGAAAGTAAAAAGATTTATGAAAAGTAAAGTATTGTTATTATTCGCACAAACCATACGGGGCAACTTTCTCCCCGTCGTTGTTGTAACAGGCCAGCAACCGGATAGTTGCGAGTTCTAATACAACGAACATCGATACATTCCAATGTTTCTGGAGCACGTTAAAGCTGTAGTTGTCTCAAATCTCCTTACGTTGGCGTGGTGTGGAAGTTGGAAGAGTAGTGTCCAAGTCAGGTGTTGCCTCGTCACTTTTCTTAATCCATCTGAAAGTAAAAAGATTTATGAGAAGTAAAGTATTGTTACTATTCACACAAACCATACGGGGCAACTTTCTCCCCGTCGTAGTTGCAACAGATCAGCAACCGGAGGGTTGCGAGTTGGAATCCAACGAACATCGACCCATTTCAATGTTTCTGGAGCACGTTAAAAATGTCGTCGTCTCAAATCTCCTCACGTTGGCATCGTGTGGAAGTTGGAAGAGTAGTGTCCAAGTCAGGTGTTACCTCGTCACTTTCCTTAATCCATCTGAAAGTAAAAAGATTTATGAGAAGTAAAGTATTGTTACTATTCATACAAACCATACCGGGCAACTTTCTCCCCGTCGTAGTTGTAACAGACCAGCAACCGGATAGTTGCGAGTTCGAATCCAACGAACATCGACCCATTCCAATGTTTCTGGAGCACGTTAAAGCTGTAGTCGTCTCAAATCTCCTCACGTTGGCTTGGTGTGGAAGTTGGAAGAGTAGTGTCCAAGTCAGGTGTTGCCTCGTCACTTTCCTTAATCCATCTGAAAGTAAAAAGATTTATGAGAAGTAAAGTATTGTTATTATTCACACAAACCATACGGGGCAACTTTCTCCCCGTCGTAGTTGTAACAGGCCAGCAACCGGATAGTTGCGAGTTCGAATCCAACGAACATCGACCCATTGCAATGTTTCTGGAGCACGTTAAAGCTGTAGTTGTCTCAAATCTCCTCACGTTGGCGTGGTGTGGAAGTTGGAAGAGTAGTGTCCAAGTCAGATGTTGCCTCGTCACTTTCCTTCATCTATCTGAAAGTAAAAAGATTTATGAGAAGTAAAGTATTGTTTCTATTCACACAAACCATACGGGGCAACTTTCTCCCCGTCGTAGTTGTAACAGGCCAGCAACCGGATAGTTGCGAGTTCGAATCCAACGAACATCGACCCATTGCAATGTTTCTGGAGCACGTTAAAGCTGTAGTTGTCTCAAATCTCCTCACGTTGGCGTGGTGTGGAAGTTGGAAGAGTAGTGTCCAAGTCAGATGTTGCCTCGTCACTTTCCTTCATCTATCTGAAAGTAAAAAGATTTATGAAAAGTAAAGTATTGTTATTATTCGCACAAACCATACGGGGCCACTTTCTCAACGTCGTGATTGCAACAGATCAGCAACCGGAGGGTTGCGAGTTGGTATCCAACGAACATCGACCCATTCCAATGTTCCTGGAGCACGTTAAAGCTGTAGTTGTCTCAAATCTCCTCACGTTGGCGTGGTGTGGAAGTTGGAAGAGTAGTGTCCAAGTCAGGTGTTGCCTCGTCACTTTCCTTAATCCATCTGAAAGTAAAAAGATTTATGAGAAGTAAAGTATTGTTACTATTCATACAAACCATACCGGGCAACTTTCTCCCCGTCGTAGTTGTAACAGGCCAGCAACCGGATAGTTGCGAGTTCGAATCCAACGAACATCGACCCATTGCAATGTTTCTGGAGCACGTTAAAGCTGTAGTTGTCTCAAATCTCCTCACGTTGGCGTGGTGTGGAAGTTGGAAGAGTAGTGTCCAAGTCAGATGTTGCCTCGTCACTTTCCTTCATCTATCTGAAAGTAAAAAGATTTATGAAAAGTAAAGTATTGTTATTATTCGCACAAACCATACGGGGCAACTTTCTCCCCGTCGTTGTTGTAACAGGCCAGCAACCGGATAGTTGCGAGTTCTAATACAACGAACATCGATACATTCCAATGTTTCTGGAGCACGTTAAAGCTGTAGTTGTCTCAAATCTCCTTACGTTGGCGTGGTGTGGAAGTTGGAAGAGTAGTGTCCAAGTCAGGTGTTGCCTCGTCACTTTTCTTAATCCATCTGAAAGTAAAAAGATTTATGAGAAGTAAAGTATTGTTACTATTCACACAAACCATACGGGGCAACTTTCTCCCCGTCGTAGTTGCAACAGATCAGCAACCGGAGGGTTGCGAGTTGGAATCCAACGAACATCGACCCATTTCAATGTTTCTGGAGCACGTTAAAAATGTCGTCGTCTCAAATCTCCTCACGTTGGCATCGTGTGGAAGTTGGAAGAGTAGTGTCCAAGTCAGGTGTTACCTCGTCACTTTCCTTAATCCATCTGAAAGTAAAAAGATTTATGAGAAGTAAAGTATTGTTACTATTCATACAAACCATACCGGGCAACTTTCTCCCCGTCGTAGTTGTAACAGACCAGCAACCGGATAGTTGCGAGTTCGAATCCAACGAACATCGACCCATTCCAATGTTTCTGGAGCACGTTAAAGCTGTAGTCGTCTCAAATCTCCTCACGTTGGCTTGGTGTGGAAGTTGGAAGAGTAGTGTCCAAGTCAGGTGTTGCCTCGTCACTTTCCTTAATCCATCTGAAAGTAAAAAGATTTATGAGAAGTAAAGTATTGTTATTATTCACACAAACCATACGGGGCAACTTTCTCCCCGTCGTAGTTGTAACAGGCCAGCAACCGGATAGTTGCGAGTTCGAATCCAACGAACATCGACCCATTGCAATGTTTCTGGAGCACGTTAAAGCTGTAGTTGTCTCAAATCTCCTCACGTTGGCGTGGTGTGGAAGTTGGAAGAGTAGTGTCCAAGTCAGATGTTGCCTCGTCACTTTCCTTCATCTATCTGAAAGTAAAAAGATTTATGAGAAGTAAAGTATTGTTTCTATTCATACAAACCATACCGGGCAACTTTCTCCCCGTCGTAGTTGTAACAGGCCAGCAACCGGATAGTTGCGAGTTCGAATCCAACGAACATCGACCCATTGCAATGTTTCTGGAGCACGTTAAAGCTGTAGTTGTCTCAAATCTCCTCACGTTGGCGTCGTGTGGAAGTTGGAAGAGTAGTGTCCAAGTCAGGTGTTGCCTCTTCACTTTCCTTAATCCATCTGAAAGTAAAAAGATTTATGAGAAGTAAAGTATTGTTACTATTCATACAAACCATACCGGGCAACTTTCTCCCCGTCGTAGTTGTAACAGGCCAGCAACCGGATAGTTGCGAGTTCGAATCCAACGAACATCGACCCATTGCAATGTTTCTGGAGCACGTTAAAGCTGTAGTTGTCTCAAATCTCCTCACGTTGGCGTGGTGTGGAAGTTGGAAGAGTAGTGTCCAAGTCAGATGTTGCCTCGTCACTTTCCTTCATCTATCTGAAAGTAAAAAGATTTATGAAAAGTAAAGTATTGTTATTATTCGCACAAACCATACGGGGCCACTTTCTCCCCGTCGTGTTTGCAACAGATCAGCAACCGGAGGGTTGCGAGTTGGTATCCAACGAACATCGACCCATTCCAATGTTCCTGGAGCACGTTAAAGCTGTAGTTGTCTCAAATCTCCTCACGTTGGCGTGGTGTGGAAGTTGGAAGAGTAGTGTCCAAGTCAGATGTTGCCTCGTCACTTTCCTTCATCTATCTGAAAGTAAAAAGATTTATGAAAAGTAAAGTATTGTTATTATTCGCACAAACCATACGGGGCCACTTTCTCCCCGTCGTGTTTGCAACAGATCAGCAACCGGAGGGTTGCGAGTTGGTATCCAACGAACATCGACCCATTCCAATGTTCCTGGAGCACGTTAAAGCTGTAGTTGTCTCAAATCTCCTCACGTTGGCGTCGTGTGGAAGTTGGAAGAGTAGTGTTCAAGTCAGGTGTTGCCTCGTCACTTCCCTTCATCTAACTGAAAGTAAAAAGATTTATGAAAAGTAAAGTATTGTTATTATTCACACAAACCATACGGGGCAACTTTCTCCCCATCGTAGTTGTAACAGGTCAGCAACCGGAGGGTAGCGAGTTGGAATCCAACGAACATCGACAAATTCCAATGTTTCTGGAGCACGTTAAAGCTGTCGTCCTCTCTAATCTCCTCACGCTGGAGTGGTAATGAAGTTGGAAGAGTAGTGTCCAAGTCAGATGTTGCCTCGTCACTGTCCTTCATCCATCTGAAAGTAGAAAGATTTATGAAAAGTAAAGTATTGTTATTATTCAAACAAACCATACGGGGAAACTTTCTCCCCATCGTAGTTGTAACAGGTCAGCAACCAAATGGTTGCGAGTTCGAATCCAACGAACATCGACCCATTCCAATGTTTCTGGAGCACGTTAAAGCTGTCGTCGTCTCTAATCTCCTCAAGTTGGCGTGGTGCGGAAGTTGGAAGAGTAGTGTCCAAGTCAGGTGTTGCCTCATCACTTCCCTTCATCTATCTGAAAGTAAAAAGATTTATGAAAAGTAAAGTATTGTTATTATTCACACAAACCATACGGGGCAACTTTCTCCCCATCGTAGTTGTAACAGGTCAGCAACCAGATGGTTGCGAGTTCGAATCCAACGAACATCGACCCATTCCAATGTTTCTGTAGCACGTTAAAGCTGTAGTCGTCTCAAATCTCCTCATGTTGGGGTGGTGTGGAAGTTGGAAGAGTAGTGGCCAAGTCAGGTGTTGCCTCGTCACTTTTCTTAATCCATCTGAAAGTAAAAAGATTTATGAGAAGTAAAGTATTGTTATTATTCACACAAACCATACGGGGCAACTTTCTCCCCGTCGTAGTTGTAACAGGTTAGCAACCGGAGAGTTTCGAGTTCGGATCCAACGAACATCGACCTATTCCAATGTTTCTGGAGCACGTTAAAGCTGTAGTCATCTCAAATCTCCTCACGTTGGCTTGGTGTGGAAGTTGGAAGAGTAGTGTCCAAGTCAGGTGTTGCCTCGTCACTTTCCTTAATCCATCTGAAAGTAAAAAGATTTATGAGAAGTAAAGTATTGTTATTATTCACACAAACCATACGGGGCAACTTTCTCCCCGTCGTAGTTGTAACAGGCCAGCAACCGGATAGTTGCGAGTTCGAATCCAACGAACATCGACCCATTGCAATGTTTCTGGAGCACGTTAAAGCTGTAGTTGTCTCAAATCTCCTCACGTTGGCGTGGTGTGGAAGTTGGAAGAGTAGTGTCCAAGTCAGATGTTGCCTCGTCACTTTCCTTCATCTATCTGAAAGTAAAAAGATTTATGAAAAGTAAAGTATTGTTATTATTCGCACAAACCATACGGGGCCACTTTCTCAACGTCGTGATTGCAACAGATCAGCAACCGGAGGGTTGCGAGTTGGTATCCAACGAACATCGACCCATTCCAATGTTCCTGGAGCACGTTAAAGCTGTAGTTGTCTCAAATCTCCTCACGTTGGCGTGGTGTGGAAGTTGGAAGAGTAGTGTCCAAGTCAGGTGTTGCCTCGTCACTTTCCTTAATCCATCTGAAAGTAAAAAGATTTATGAGAAGTAAAGTATTGTTACTATTCATACAAACCATACCGGGCAACTTTCTCCCCGTCGTAGTTGTAACAGGCCAGCAACCGGATAGTTGCGAGTTCGAATCCAACGAACATCGACCCATTGCAATGTTTCTGGAGCACGTTAAAGCTGTAGTTGTCTCAAATCTCCTCACGTTGGCGTGGTGTGGAAGTTGGAAGAGTAGTGTCCAAGTCAGATGTTGCCTCGTCACTTTCCTTCATCTATCTGAAAGTAAAAAGATTTATGAAAAGTAAAGTATTGTTATTATTCGCACAAACCATACGGGGCCACTTTCTCCCCGTCGTGATTGCAACAGATCAGCAACCGGAGGGTTGCGAGTTGGTATCCAACGAACATCGACCCATTCCAATGTTCCTCGAGCACGTTAAAGCTGTAGTTGTCTCAAATCTCCTCACGTTGGCGTGGTGTGGAAGTTGGAAGAGTAGTGTCCAAGTCAGGTGTTGCCTCGTCACTTTCCTTAATCCATCTGAAAGTAAAAAGATTTATGAGAAGTAAAGTATTGTTACTATTCACACAAACCATACGGGGCAACTTTCTCCCCGTCGTTGTTGTAACAGGCCAGCAACCGGATAGTTGCGAGTTCTAATACAACGAACATCGATACATTCCAATGTTTCTGGAGCACGTTAAAGCTGTAGTTGTCTCAAATCTCCTTACGTTGGCGTGGTGTGGAAGTTGGAAGAGTAGTGTCCAAGTCAGGTGTTGCCTCGTCACTTTTCTTAATCCATCTGAAAGTAAAAAGATTTATGAGAAGTAAAGTATTGTTACTATTCACACAAACCATACGGGGCAACTTTCTCCCCGTCGTAGTTGCAACAGATCAGCAACCGGAGGGTTGCGAGTTGGAATCCAACGAACATCGACCCATTCCAATGTTCCTGGAGCACGTTAAAGCTGTAGTTGTCTCAAATCTCCTCACGTTGGCGTGGTGTGGAAGTTGGAAGAGTAGTGTCCAAGTCAGGTGTTGCCTCTTCACTTTCCTTAATCCATCTGAAAGTAAAAAGATTTATGAGAAGTAAAGTATTGTTACTATTCACACAAACCATACGGGGCAACTTTCTCCCCGTCGTAGTTGTAACAGGCCAGCAACCGGATAGTTGCGAGTTCGAATCCAACGAACATCGACCCATTGCAATGTTTCTGGAGCACGTTAAAGCTGTAGTTGTCTCAAATCTCCTCACGTTGGCGTCGTGTGGAAGTTGGAAGAGTAGTGTCCAAGTCAGGTGTTGCCTCTTCACTTTCCTTAATCCATCTGAAAGTAAAAAGATTTATGAGAAGTAAAGTATTGTTACTATTCATACAAACCATACCGGGCAACTTTCTCCCCGTCGTAGTTGTAACAGGCCAGCAACCGGATAGTTGCGAGTTCGAATCCAACGAACATCGACCCATTGCAATGTTTCTGGAGCACGTTAAAGCTGTAGTTGTCTCAAATCTCCTCACGTTGGCGTGGTGTGGAAGTTGGAAGAGTAGTGTCCAAGTCAGATGTTGCCTCGTCACTTTCCTTCATCTATCTGAAAGTAAAAAGATTTATGAAAAGTAAAGTATTGTTATTATTCGCACAAACCATACGGGGCCACTTTCTCCCCGTCGTGTTTGCAACAGATCAGCAACCGGAGGGTTGCGAGTTGGTATCCAACGAACATCGACCCATTCCAATGTTCCTGGAGCACGTTAAAGCTGTAGTTGTCTCAAATCTCCTCACGTTGGCGTCGTGTGGAAGTTGGAAGAGTAGTGTTCAAGTCAGGTGTTGCCTCGTCACTTCCCTTCATCTATCTGAAAGTAAAAAGATTTATGAAAAGTAAAGTATTGTTATTATTCACACAAACCATACGGGGCAACTTTCTCCCCATCGTAGTTGTAACAGGTCAGCAACCGGAGGGTAGCGAGTTGGAATCCAACGAACATCGACAAATTCCAATGTTTCTGGAGCACGTTAAAGCTGTCGTCCTCTCTAATCTCCTCACGCTGGAGTGGTAATGAAGTTGGAAGAGTAGTGTCCAAGTCAGATGTTGCCTCGTCACTGTCCTTCATCCATCTGAAAGTAGAAAGATTTATGAAAAGTAAAGTATTGTTATTATTCAAACAAACCATACGGGGAAACTTTCTCCCCATCGTAGTTGTAACAGGTCAGCAACCAAATGGTTGCGAGTTCGAATCCAACGAACATCGACCCATTCCAATGTTTCTGGAGCACGTTAAAGCTGTCGTCGTCTCTAATCTCCTCAAGTTGGCGTGGTGCGGAAGTTGGAAGAGTAGTGTCCAAGTCAGGTGTTGCCTCGTCACTTTCCTTAATCCATCTGAAAGTAAAAAGATTTATGAGAAGTAAAGTATTGTTACTATTCATACAAACCATACCGGGCAACTTTCTCCCCGTCGTAGTTGTAACAGGCCAGCAACCGGATAGTTGCGAGTTCGAATCCAACGAACATCGACCCATTGCAATGTTTCTGGAGCACGTTAAAGCTGTAGTTGTCTCAAATCTCCTCACGTTGGCGTGGTGTGGAAGTTGGAAGAGTAGTGTCCAAGTCAGATGTTGCCTCGTCACTTTCCTTCATCTATCTGAAAGTAAAAAGATTTATGAAAAGTAAAGTATTGTTATTATTCGCACAAACCATACGGGGCCACTTTCTCCCCGTCGTGATTGCAACAGATCAGCAACCGGAGGGTTGCGAGTTGGTATCCAACGAACATCGACCCATTCCAATGTTCCTCGAGCACGTTAAAGCTGTAGTTGTCTCAAATCTCCTCACGTTGGCGTGGTGTGGAAGTTGGAAGAGTAGTGTCCAAGTCAGGTGTTGCCTCGTCACTTTCCTTAATCCATCTGAAAGTAAAAAGATTTATGAGAAGTAAAGTATTGTTACTATTCACACAAACCATACGGGGCAACTTTCTCCCCGTCGTTGTTGTAACAGGCCAGCAACCGGATAGTTGCGAGTTCTAATACAACGAACATCGATACATTCCAATGTTTCTGGAGCACGTTAAAGCTGTAGTTGTCTCAAATCTCCTTACGTTGGCGTGGTGTGGAAGTTGGAAGAGTAGTGTCCAAGTCAGGTGTTGCCTCGTCACTTTTCTTAATCCATCTGAAAGTAAAAAGATTTATGAGAAGTAAAGTATTGTTACTATTCACACAAACCATACGGGGCAACTTTCTCCCCGTCGTAGTTGCAACAGATCAGCAACCGGAGGGTTGCGAGTTGGAATCCAACGAACATCGACCCATTCCAATGTTCCTGGAGCACGTTAAAGCTGTAGTTGTCTCAAATCTCCTCACGTTGGCGTGGTGTGGAAGTTGGAAGAGTAGTGTCCAAGTCAGGTGTTGCCTCTTCACTTTCCTTAATCCATCTGAAAGTAAAAAGATTTATGAGAAGTAAAGTATTGTTACTATTCACACAAACCATACGGGGCAACTTTCTCCCCGTCGTAGTTGTAACAGGCCAGCAACCGGATAGTTGCGAGTTCGAATCCAACGAACATCGACCCATTGCAATGTTTCTGGAGCACGTTAAAGCTGTAGTTGTCTCAAATCTCCTCACGTTGGCGTCGTGTGGAAGTTGGAAGAGTAGTGTCCAAGTCAGGTGTTGCCTCTTCACTTTCCTTAATCCATCTGAAAGTAAAAAGATTTATGAGAAGTAAAGTATTGTTACTATTCATACAAACCATACCGGGCAACTTTCTCCCCGTCGTAGTTGTAACAGGCCAGCAACCGGATAGTTGCGAGTTCGAATCCAACGAACATCGACCCATTGCAATGTTTCTGGAGCACGTTAAAGCTGTAGTTGTCTCAAATCTCCTCACGTTGGCGTGGTGTGGAAGTTGGAAGAGTAGTGTCCAAGTCAGATGTTGCCTCGTCACTTTCCTTCATCTATCTGAAAGTAAAAAGATTTATGAAAAGTAAAGTATTGTTATTATTCGCACAAACCATACGGGGCCACTTTCTCCCCGTCGTGTTTGCAACAGATCAGCAACCGGAGGGTTGCGAGTTGGTATCCAACGAACATCGACCCATTCCAATGTTCCTGGAGCACGTTAAAGCTGTAGTTGTCTCAAATCTCCTCACGTTGGCGTGGTGTGGAAGTTGGAAGAGTAGTGTCCAAGTCAGATGTTGCCTCGTCACTTTCCTTCATCTATCTGAAAGTAAAAAGATTTATGAAAAGTAAAGTATTGTTATTATTCGCACAAACCATACGGGGCAACTTTCTCCCCGTCGTGTTTGCAACAGATCAGCAACCGGAGGGTTGCGAGTTGGTATCCAACGAACATCGACCCATTCCAATGTTCCTGGAGCACGTTAAAGCTGTAGTTGTCTCAAATCTCCTCACGTTGGCGTCGTGTGGAAGTTGGAAGAGTAGTGTTCAAGTCAGGTGTTGCCTCGTCACTTCCCTTCATCTATCTGAAAGTAAAAAGATTTATGAAAAGTAAAGTATTGTTATTATTCACACAAACCATACGGGGCAACTTTCTCCCCATCGTAGTTGTAACAGGTCAGCAACCGGAGGGTAGCGAGTTGGAATCCAACGAACATCGACAAATTCCAATGTTTCTGGAGCACGTTAAAGCTGTCGTCCTCTCTAATCTCCTCACGCTGGAGTGGTAATGAAGTTGGAAGAGTAGTGTCCAAGTCAGATGTTGCCTCGTCACTGTCCTTCATCCATCTGAAAGTAGAAAGATTTATCAAAAGTAAAGTATTGTTATTATTCAAACAAACCATACGGGGAAACTTTCTCCCCATCGTAGTTGTAACAGGTCAGCAACCAAATGGTTGCGAGTTCGAATCCAACGAACATCGACCCATTCCAATGTTTCTGGAGCACGTTAAAGCTGTCGTCGTCTCTAATCTCCTCAAGTTGGCGTGGTGCGGAAGTTGGAAGAGTAGTGTCCAAGTCAGGTGTTGCCTCATCACTTCCCTTCATCTATCTGAAAGTAAAAAGATTTATGAAAAGTAAAGTATTGTTATTATTCACACAAACCATACGGGGCAACTTTCTCCCCATCGTAGTTGTAACAGGTCAGCAACCAGATGGTTGCGAGTTCGAATCCAACGAACATCGACCCATTCCAATGTTTCTGTAGCACGTTAAAGCTGTAGTCGTCTCAAATCTCCTCATGTTGGGGTGGTGTGGAAGTTGGAAGAGTAGTGGCCAAGTCAGGTGTTGCCTCGTCACTTTCCTTAATCCATCTGAAAGTAAAAAGATTTATGAGAAGTAAAGTATTGTTATTATTCACACAAACCATACGGGGCAACTTTCTCCCCGTCGTAGTTGTAACAGGTTAGCAACCGGAGAGTTTCGAGTTCGGATCCAACGAACATCGACCTATTCCAATGTTTCTGGAGCACGTTAAAGCTGTAGTCATCTCAAATCTCCTCACGTTGGCTTGGTGTGGAAGTTGGAAGAGTAGTGTCCAAGTCAGGTGTTGCCTCGTCACTTTCCTTAATCCATCTGAAAGTAAAAAGATTTATGAAAAGTAAAGTATTGTTATTATTCGCACAAACCATACGGGGCCACTTTCTCAACGTCGTGATTGCAACAGATCAGCAACCGGAGGGTTGCGAGTTGGTATCCAACGAACATCGACCCATTCCAATGTTCCTGGAGCACGCTAAAGCTGTAGTTGTCTCAAATCACCTCACGTTGGCGTGGTGTGGAAGTTGGAAGAGTAGTGTCCAAGTCAGGTGTTGCCTCGTCACTTTCCTTAATCCATCTGAAAGTAAAAAGATTTATGAGAAGTAAAGTATTGTTACTATTCATACAAACCATACCGGGCAACTTTCTCCCCGTCGTAGTTGTAACAGGCCAGCAACCGGATAGTTGCGAGTTCGAATCCAACGAACATCGACCCATTGCAATGTTTCTGGAGCACGTTAAAGCTGTAGTTGTCTCAAATCTCCTCACGTTGGCGTGGTGTGGAAGTTGGAAGAGTAGTGTCCAAGTCAAATGTTGCCTCGTCACTTTCCTTCATCTATCTGAAAGTAAAAAGATTTATGAAAAGTAAAGTATTGTTATTATTCGCACAAACCATACGGGGCCACTTTCTCCCCGTCGTGATTGCAACAGATCAGCAACCGGAGGGTTGCGAGTTGGTATCCAACGAACATCGACCCATTCCAATGTTCCTCGAGCACGTTAAAGCTGTAGTTGTCTCAAATCTCCTCACGTTGGCGTGGTGTGGAAGTTGGAAGAGTAGTGTCCAAGTCAGGTGTTGCCTCGTCACTTTCCTTAATCCATCTGAAAGTAAAAAGATTTATGAGAAGTAAAGTATTGTTACTATTCACACAAACCATACGGGGCAACTTTCTCCCCGTCGTTGTTGTAACAGGCCAGCAACCGGATAGTTGCGAGTTCTAATACAACGAACATCGATACATTCCAATGTTTCTGGAGCACGTTAAAGCTGTAGTTGTCTCAAATCTCCTTACGTTGGCGTGGTGTGGAAGTTGGAAGAGTAGTGTCCAAGTCAGGTGTTGCCTCGTCACTTTTCTTAATCCATCTGAAAGTAAAAAGATTTATGAGAAGTAAAGTATTGTTACTATTCACACAAACCATACGGGGCAACTTTCTCCCCGTCGTAGTTGCAACAGATCAGCAACCGGAGGGTTGCGAGTTGGAATCCAACGAACATCGACCCATTCCAATGTTTCTGGAGCACGTTAAAAATGTCGTCGTCTCAAATCTCCTCACGTTGGCGTCGTGTGGAAGTTTGAAGAGTAGTGTCCAAGTCAGGTGTTGCCTCTTCACTTTCCTTAATCCATCTGAAAGTAAAAAGATTTATGAGAAGTAAAGTATTGTTACTATTCATACAAACCATACCGGGCAACTTTCTCCCCGTCGTAGTTGTAACAGGCCAGCAACCGGATAGTTGCGAGTTCGAATCCAACGAACATCGACCCATTCCAATGTTTCTGGAGCACGTTAAAGCTGTAGTCGTCTCAAATCTCCTCATGTTGGGGTGGTGTGGAAGTTGGAAGAGTAGTGTCCAAGTCAGGTGTTGCCTCGTCACTTTCCTTAATCCATCTGAAAGTAAAAAGATTTATGAGAAGTAAAGTATTGTTATTATTCACACAAACCATACGGGGCAACTTTCTTCCCGTCGCAGTTGTAACAGGTCAGCAACCGGAGAGTTTCGAGTACGGATCCAACGAACATCGACCCATTCCAATGTTTCTGGAGCACGTTAAAGCTGTAGTCGTCTCAAATCTCCTCACGTTGGCTTGGTGTGGAAGTTGGAAGAGTAGTGTCCAAGTCAGGTGTTGCCTCGTCACTTTCCTTAATCCATCTGAAAGTAAAAAGATTTATGAGAAGTAAAGTATTGTTATTATTCACACAAACCATACGGGGCAACTTTCTCCCCGTCGTAGTTGTAACAGGCCAGCAACCGGATAGTTGCGAGTTCGAATCCAACGAACATCGACCCATTGCAATGTTTCAGGAGCACGTTAAAGCTGTAGTTGTCTCAAATCTCCTCACGTTGGCGTGGTGTGGAAGTTGGAAGAGTAGTGTCCAAGTCAGATGTTGCCTCGTCACTTTCCTTCATCCATCTGAATGTAAAAAGATTTATGAAAAGTAAAGTATTGTTATTATTCACACAAACCATACGGGGCAATTTTCTCCCCATCGTAGTTGTAACAGGTCAGCAACCAGATGGTTGCGAGTTCGAATCCAACGAACATCGACCCATTCCAATGTTTCTGGAGCACGTTAAAGCTGTCGTCGTCGCGAATTTCCTCACGTTGGGGTGGTGTGGAAGTTGGAAGAGTAGTGTCCAAGTCAGGTGTTGCCTCGTCACTTTCCTTCATCTATCTGAAAGTAAAAAGATTTATGAAAAGTAAAGTATTGTTATTATTCACACAAACCATACGGGGCAACTTTCTCCCCGTCGTAGTTGTAACAGGTCAGCAACCGGATAGTTGCGAGTTCGGATCCAACGAACATCGACCTATTCCAATGTTTCTGGAGCACGTTAAAGCTGTAGTCATCTCAAATCTCCTCACGTTGGCTTGGTGTGGAAGTTGGAAGAGTAGTGTCCAAGTCAGGTGTTGCCTCGTCACTTTCCTTAATCCATCTGAAAGTAAAAAGATTTATGAGAAGTAAAGTATTGTTATTATTCACACAAACCATACGGGGCAACTTTCTCCCCGTCGTAGTTGTAACAGGCCAGCAACCGGATAGTTGCGAGTTCGAATCCAACGAACATCGACAAATTCCAATGTTTCTGGAGCACGTTAAAGCTGTCGTCCTCTCTAATCTCCTCACGCTGGAGTGGTAATGAAGTTGGAAGAGTAGTGTCCAAGTCAGATGTTGCCTCGTCACTGTCCTTCATCCATCTGAAAGTAGAAAGATTTATGAAAAGTAAAGTATTGTTATTATTCAAACAAACCATACGGGGAAACTTTCTCCCCATCGTAGTTGTAACAGGTCAGCAACCAAATGGTTGCGAGTTCAAATCCAACGAACATCGACCCATTCCAATGTTTCTGGAGCACGTTAAAGCTGTCGTCGTCACTAAACTCCTCAAGTTGGCGTGGTGCGGAAGTTGGAAGAGTACTGTCCAAGTCAGATGTTACCTCGTCACTGTCCTTCATCCATCTGAAAGTAAAAATATTTATGAAAAGTAAAGTATTGTTATTATTCACACAAACCATAGGGGGCAACTTTCTCCACGTCGTAGTTGTAACAGGTCAGCAACCGGATAGTTGCGAGTTCGAATCCAACGAACATCGACCCATTGCAATGTTTCTGGAGCACGTTAAAGCTGTAGTTGTCTCAAATCTCCTCACGTTGGCGTGGTGTGGAAGTTGGAAGAGTAGTGTCCAAGTCAAATGTTGCCTCGTCACTTTCCTTCATCTATCTGAAAGTAAAAAGATTTATGAAAAGTAAAGTATTGTTATTATTCGCACAAACCATACGGGGCCACTTTCTCCCCGTCGTGATTGCAACAGATCAGCAACCGGAGGGTTGCGAGTTGGTATCCAACGAACATCGACCCATTCCAATGTTCCTCGAGCACGTTAAAGCTGTAGTTGTCTCAAATCTCCTCACGTTGGCGTGGTGTGGAAGTTGGAAGAGTAGTGTCCAAGTCAGGTGTTGCCTCGTCACTTTCCTTAATCCATCTGAAAGTAAAAAGATTTATGAGAAGTAAAGTATTGTTACTATTCACACAAACCATACGGGGCAACTTTCTCCCCGTCGTTGTTGTAACAGGCCAGCAACCGGATAGTTGCGAGTTCTAATACAACGAACATCGATACATTCCAATGTTTCTGGAGCACGTTAAAGCTGTAGTTGTCTCAAATCTCCTTACGTTGGCGTGGTGTGGAAGTTGGAAGAGTAGTGTCCAAGTCAGGTGTTGCCTCGTCACTTTTCTTAATCCATCTGAAAGTAAAAAGATTTATGAGAAGTAAAGTATTGTTACTATTCACACAAACCATACGGGGCAACTTTCTCCCCGTCGTAGTTGCAACAGATCAGCAACCGGAGGGTTGCGAGTTGGAATCCAACGAACATCGACCCATTCCAATGTTTCTGGAGCACGTTAAAAATGTCGTCGTCTCAAATCTCCTCACGTTGGCGTCGTGTGGAAGTTTGAAGAGTAGTGTCCAAGTCAGGTGTTGCCTCTTCACTTTCCTTAATCCATCTGAAAGTAAAAAGATTTATGAGAAGTAAAGTATTGTTACTATTCATACAAACCATACCGGGCAACTTTCTCCCCGTCGTAGTTGTAACAGGCCAGCAACCGGATAGTTGCGAGTTCGAATCCAACGAACATCGACCCATTCCAATGTTTCTGGAGCACGTTAAAGCTGTAGTCGTCTCAAATCTCCTCATGTTGGGGTGGTGTGGAAGTTGGAAGAGTAGTGTCCAAGTCAGGTGTTGCCTCGTCACTTTCCTTAATCCATCTGAAAGTAAAAAGATTTATGAGAAGTAAAGTATTGTTATTATTCACACAAACCATACGGGGCAACTTTCTTCCCGTCGCAGTTGTAACAGGTCAGCAACCGGAGAGTTTCGAGTACGGATCCAACGAACATCGACCCATTCCAATGTTTCTGGAGCACGTTAAAGCTGTAGTCGTCTCAAATCTCCTCACGTTGGCTTGGTGTGGAAGTTGGAAGAGTAGTGTCCAAGTCAGGTGTTGCCTCGTCACTTTCCTTAATCCATCTGAAAGTAAAAAGATTTATGAGAAGTAAAGTATTGTTATTATTCACACAAACCATACGGGGCAACTTTCTCCCCGTCGTAGTTGTAACAGGCCAGCAACCGGATAGTTGCGAGTTCGAATCCAACGAACATCGACCCATTGCAATGTTTCAGGAGCACGTTAAAGCTGTAGTTGTCTCAAATCTCCTCACGTTGGCGTGGTGTGGAAGTTGGAAGAGTAGTGTCCATGTCAGGTGTTACCTCGTCACTTTCCTTCATCTATCTGAAAGTAAAAAGATTTATGAAAAGTAAAGTATTGTTATTATTCACACAAACCATATGGGGCAACTTTCTCCCCATCGTAGTTGTAACAGGTCAGCAACCAGATGGTTGCGAGTTCGAATCCAACGAACATCGACCCATTCCAATGTTTCTGGAGCACGTTAAAGCTGTCGTCGTCGCGAATTTCCTCACGTTGGGGTGGTGTGGAAGTTGGAAGAGTAGTGTCCAAGTCAGGTGTTGCCTCGTCACTTTCCTTCATCTATCTGAAAGTAAAAAGATTTATGAAAAGTAAAGTATTGTTATTATTGACACAAACCATACGGGGCAACTTTCTCCCCGTCGTAGTTGTAACAGGTCAGCAACCGGATAGTTGCGAGTTCGAATCCAACAAACATCGACCCATTCCAATGTTTCTGGAGCACGTTAAAGCTGTCGTCGTCTCAAATCTCCTCACGTTGGCGTCGTGTGGAAGTTGGAAGAGTAGTGTTCAAGTCAGGTGTTGCCTCGTCACTTCCCTTCATCTATCTGAAAGTAAAAAGATTTATGAAAAGTAAAGTATTGTTATTATTCACACAAACCATACGGGGCAACTTTCTCCCCATCGTAGTTGTAACAGGTCAGCAACCGGAGGGTAGCGAGTTGGAATCCAACGAACATCGACAAATTCCAATGTTTCTGGAGCACGTTAAAGCTGTCGTCCTCTCTAATCTCCTCACGCTGGAGTGGTAATGAAGTTGGAAGAGTAGTGTCCAAGTCAGATGTTGCCTCGTCACTGTCCTTCATCCATCTGGAAGTAGAAAGATTTATGAAAAGTAAAGTATTGTTATTATTCAAACAAACCATACGGGGAAACTTTCTCCCCATCGTAGTTGTAACAGGTCAGCAACCAAATGGTTGCGAGTTCGAATCCAACGAACATCGACCCATTCCAATGTTTCTGGAGCACGTTAAAGCTGTCGTCGTCACTAAACTCCTCAAGTTGGCGTGGTGCGGAAGTTGGAAGAGTAGTGTCCAAGTCAGATGTTACCTCGTCACTGTCCTTCATCCATCTGAAAGTAAAAATATTTATGAAAAGTAAAGTATTGTTATTATTCACACAAACCATAGGGGGCAACTTTCTCCACGTCGTAGTTGTAACAGGTCAGCAACCGGATGGTTGCGAGTTCGAATAAAACGAACATCGACCCATTGCAATGTTTCTGGAGCTCGTTAAAGCTGTCGTCGTCTCTAATCTCCTCAAGTTGGCGTGGTGCGGAAGTTGGAAGAGTAGTGTCCAAGTCAGGTGTTGCCTCATCACTTCCCTTCATCTATCTGAAAGTAAAAAGATTTATGAAAAGTAAAGTATTGTTATTATTCACACAAACCATACGGGGCAACTTTCTCCCCATCGTAGTTGTAACAGGTCAGCAACCAGATGGTTGCGAGTTCGAATCCAACGAACATCGACCCATTCCAATGTTTCTGGAGCACGTTAAAACTGTCGTCGTCTCAAATTTCCTCACGTTGGGGTGGTATGGAAGTTGGAAGAGTAGTGTCCATGTCAGGTGTTACCTCGTCACTTTCCTTCATCTATCTGAAAGTAAAAAGATTTATGAAAAGTAAAGTATTGTTATTATTCACACAAACCATATGGGGCAACTTTCTCCCCATCGTAGTTGTAACAGGTCAGCAACCAGATGGTTGCGAGTTCGAATCCAACGAACATCGACCCATTCCAATGTTTCTGGAGCACGTTAAAGCGGTCGTCGTCTCAAATCTCCTCACGTTGGCGTCGTGTGGAAGTTGGAAGAGTAGTGTCCAAGTCAGGTGTTGACTCGTCACTTTCCTTAATCCATCTGAAAGTAAAAAGATTTATGAGAAGTAAAGTATTGTTATTATTCACACAAACCATACGGGGCAACTTTCTCCCCGTCGTAGTTGTAACAGGCCAGCAACCGGATAGTTGCGAGTTCGAATCCGACGAACGTCGACCCATTCCAATGTTTCTGGAGCACGTTATAGCTGTAGTCGTCGCAAATCTCCTCACGTTGGCGTTGTGTGGAAAATGAAAGAGTAGTGTCCAAGTCAGGTGTTGCCACGTCACTTCCCTTCATCTATCTGAAAGTAAAAAAAATTATGAAAATTAAAGTATTGTTATTATTCACACAAACCATACGGGGCAACTTTCTACCCGTCGTAGTTGTAACAGGTCAGCAACCGGATAGTTGCGTGTTCTATTCTAACGAACATCGACCCATTCCAATGTTTCTGGAGCACGTTAAAGCTGTCGTCGTCGCGAATTTCCTCACGTTGGGGTGGTGTGGAAGTTGGAAGAGTAGTGTCCAAGTCAGGTGTTGCCTCGTCACTTTCCTTCATCTATCTGAAAGTAAAAAGATTTATGAAAAGTAAAGTATTGTTATTATTCACACAAACCATACGGGGCAACTTTCTCCCCGTCGTAGTTGTAACAGGTCAGCAACCGGATAGTTGCGAGTTCGAATCCAACAAACATCTACCCATTCCAATGTTTCTGGAGCACGTTAAAGCTGTCGTCGTCTCAAATCTCCTCACGTTGGCGTCGTGTGGAAGTTGGAAGAGTAGTGTTCAAGTCAGGTGTTGCCTCGTCACTTCCCTTCATCTATCTGAAAGTAAAAAGATTTATGAAAAGTAAAGTATTGTTATTATTCACACAAACCATACGGGGCAACTTTCTCCCCATCGTAGTTGTAACAGGTCAGCAACCGGAGGGTAGCGAGTTGGAATCCAACGAACATCGACAAATTCCAATGTTTCTGGAGCACGTTAAAGCTGTCGTCCTCTCTAATCTCCTCACGCTGGAGTGGTAATGAAGTTGGAAAAGTAGTGACCAAGTCAGATGTTGCCTCGTCACTGTCCTTCATCCATCTGAAAGTAAAAAGATTTATGAAAAGTAAAGTATTGTTATTATTCAAACAAACCATACGGGGAAACTTTCTCCCCATCGTAGTTGTAACAGGTCAGCAACCAAATGGTTGCGAGTTCGAATAAAACGAACATCGACCCATTGCAATGTTTCTGGAGCTCGTTAAAGCTGTCGTCGTCTCTAATCTCCTCAAGTTGGCGTGGTGCGGAAGTTGGAAGAGTAGTGTCCAAGTCAGGTGTTTCCTCATCACTTCCCTTCATCTATCTGAAAGTAAAAAGATTTATGAAAAGTAAAGTATTGTTATTATTCACACAAACCATACGGGGCAACTTTCTCCCCATCGTAGTTGTAACAGGTCAGCAACCAGATGGTTGCGAGTTCGAATCCAACGAACATCGACCCATTCCAATGTTTCTGGAGCACGTTAAAACTGTCGTCGTCTCAAATTTCCTCACGTTGGGGTGGTATGGAAGTTGGAAGAGTAGTGTCCATGTCAGGTGTTACCTCGTCACTTTCCTTCATCTATCTGAATGTAAAAAGATTTATGAAAAGTAAAGTATTGTTATTATTCACACAAACCATATGGGGCAACTTTCTCCCCATCGTAGTTGTAACAGGTCAGCAACCAGATGGTTGCGAGTTCGAATCCAACGAACATCGACCCATTCCAATGTTTCTGGAGCACGTTAAAGCTGTCGTCGTCTCAAATCTCCTCACGTTGGCGACGTGTGGAAGTTGGAAGAGTAGTGTCCAAGTCAGGTGTTGCCTCGTCACTTTCCTTAATCCATCTGAAAGTAAAAAGATTTATGAGAAGTAAAGTATTGTTATTATTCACACAAACCATACGGGGCAACTTTCTCCCCGTCGTAGTTGTAACAGGCCAGCAACCGGATAGTTGCGAGTTCGAATCCAACGAACATCGACAAATTCCAATGTTTCTGGAGCACGTTAAAGCTGTCGTCCTCTCTAATCTCCTCACGCTGGAGTGGTAATGAAGTTGGAAGAGTAGTGTCCAAGTCAGATGTTGCCTCGTCACTGTCCTTCATCCATCTGAAAGTAGAAAGATTTATGAAAAGTAAAGTATTGTTATTATTCAAACAAACCATACGGGGAAACTTTCTCCCCATCGTAGTTGTAACAGGTCAGCAACCAAATGGTTGCGAGTTCAAATCCAACGAACATCGACCCATTCCAATGTTTCTGGAGCACGTTAAAGCTGTCGTCGTCACTAAACTCCTCAAGTTGGCGTGGTGCGGAAGTTGGAAGAGTACTGTCCAAGTCAGATGTTACCTCGTCACTGTCCTTCATCCATCTGAAAGTAAAAATATTTATGAAAAGTAAAGTATTGGTATTATTCACACAAACCATAGGGGGCAACTTTCTCCACGTCGTAGTTGTAACAGGTCAGCAACCGGATGGTTGCGAGTTCGAATAAAACGAACATCGACCCATTGCAATGTTTCTGGAGCTCGTTAAAGCTGTCGTCGTCTCTAATCTCCTCAAGTTGGCGTGGTGCGGAAGTTGGAAGAGTAGTGTCCAAGTCAGGTGTTGCCTCATCACTTCCCTTCATCTATCTGAAAGTAAAAAGATTTATGAAAAGTAAAGTATTGTTATTATTCACACAAACCATACGGGGCAACTTTCTCCCCATCGTAGTTGTAACAGGTCAGCAACCAGATGGTTGCGAGTTCGAATCCAACGAACATCGACCCATTCCAATGTTTCTGGAGCACGTTAAAACTGTCGTCGTCTCAAATTTCCTCACGTTGGGGTGGTATGGAAGTTGGAAGAGTAGTGTCCATGTCAGGTGTTACCTCGTCACTTTCCTTCATCTATCTGAAAGTAAAAAGATTTATGAAAAGTAAAGTATTGTTATTATTCACACAAACCATATGGGGCAACTTTCTCCCCATCGTAGTTGTAACAGGTCAGCAACCAGATGGTTGCGAGTTCGAATCCAACGAACATCGACCCATTCCAATGTTTCTGGAGCACGTTAAAGCTGTCGTCGTCGCGAATTTCCTCACGTTGGGGTGGTGTGGAAGTTGGAAGAGTAGTGTCCAAGTCAGGTGTTGCCTCGTCACTTTCCTTCATCTATCTGAAAGTAAAAAGATTTATGAAAAGTAAAGTATTGTTATTATTGACACAAACCATACGGGGCAACTTTCTCCCCGTCGTAGTTGTAACAGGTCAGCAACCGGATAGTTGCGAGTTCGAATCCAACAAACATCGACCCATTCCAATGTTTCTGGAGCACGTTAAAGCTGTCGTCGTCTCAAATCTCCTCACGTTGGCGTCGTGTGGAAGTTGGAAGAGTAGTGTTCAAGTCAGGTGTTGCCTCGTCACTTCCCTTCATCTATCTGAAAGTAAAAAGATTTATGAAAAGTAAAGTATTGTTATTATTCACACAAACCATACGGGGCAACTTTCTCCCCATCGTAGTTGTAACAGGTCAGCAACCGGAGGGTAGCGAGTTGGAATCCAACGAACATCGACAAATTCCAATGTTTCTGGAGCACGTTAAAGCTGTCGTCCTCTCTAATCTCCTCACGCTGGAGTGGTAATGAAGTTGGAAGAGTAGTGTCCAAGTCAGATGTTGCCTCGTCACTGTCCTTCATCCATCTGGAAGTAGAAAGATTTATGAAAAGTAAAGTATTGTTATTATTCAAACAAACCATACGGGGAAACTTTCTCCCCATCGTAGTTGTAACAGGTCAGCAACCAAATGGTTGCGAGTTCGAATCCAACGAACATCGACCCATTCCAATGTTTCTGGAGCACGTTAAAGCTGTCGTCGTCACTAAACTCCTCAAGTTGGCGTGGTGCGGAAGTTGGAAGAGTAGTGTCCAAGTCAGATGTTACCTCGTCACTGTCCTTCATCCATCTGAAAGTAAAAATATTTATGAAAAGTAAAGTATTGTTATTATTCACACAAACCATAGGGGGCAACTTTCTCCACGTCGTAGTTGTAACAGGTCAGCAACCGGATGGTTGCGAGTTCGAATAAAACGAACATCGACCCATTGCAATGTTTCTGGAGCTCGTTAAAGCTGTCGTCGTCTCTAATCTCCTCAAGTTGGCGTGGTGCGGAAGTTGGAAGAGTAGTGTCCAAGTCAGGTGTTGCCTCATCACTTCCCTTCATCTATCTGAAAGTAAAAAGATTTATGAAAAGTAAAGTATTGTTATTATTCACACAAACCATACGGGGCAACTTTCTCCCCATCGTAGTTGTAACAGGTCAGCAACCAGATGGTTGCGAGTTCGAATCCAACGAACATCGACCCATTCCAATGTTTCTGGAGCACGTTAAAACTGTCGTCGTCTCAAATTTCCTCACGTTGGGGTGGTATGGAAGTTGGAAGAGTAGTGTCCATGTCAGGTGTTACCTCGTCACTTTCCTTCATCTATCTGAAAGTAAAAAGATTTATGAAAAGTAAAGTATTGTTATTATTCACACAAACCATATGGGGCAACTTTCTCCCCATCGTAGTTGTAACAGGTCAGCAACCAGATGGTTGCGAGTTCGAATCCAACGAACATCGACCCATTCCAATGTTTCTGGAGCACGTTAAAGCGGTCGTCGTCTCAAATCTCCTCACGTTGGCGTCGTGTGGAAGTTGGAAGAGTAGTGTCCAAGTCAGGTGTTGACTCGTCACTTTCCTTAATCCATCTGAAAGTAAAAAGATTTATGAGAAGTAAAGTATTGTTATTATTCACACAAACCATACGGGGCAACTTTCTCCCCGTCGTAGTTGTAACAGGCCAGCAACCGGATAGTTGCGAGTTCGAATCCGACGAACGTCGACCCATTCCAATGTTTCTGGAGCACGTTATAGCTGTAGTCGTCGCAAATCTCCTCACGTTGGCGTTGTGTGGAAAATGAAAGAGTAGTGTCCAAGTCAGGTGTTGCCACGTCACTTCCCTTCATCTATCTGAAAGTAAAAAAAATTATGAAAATTAAAGTATTGTTATTATTCACACAAACCATACGGGGCAACTTTCTACCCGTCGTAGTTGTAACAGGTCAGCAACCGGATAGTTGCGTGTTCTATTCTAACGAACATCGACCCATTCCAATGTTTCTGGAGCACGTTAAAGCTGTCGTCGTCGCGAATTTCCTCACGTTGGGGTGGTGTGGAAGTTGGAAGAGTAGTGTCCAAGTCAGGTGTTGCCTCGTCACTTTCCTTCATCTATCTGAAAGTAAAAAGATTTATGAAAAGTAAAGTATTGTTATTATTCACACAAACCATACGGGGCAACTTTCTCCCCGTCGTAGTTGTAACAGGTCAGCAACCGGATAGTTGCGAGTTCGAATCCAACAAACATCTACCCATTCCAATGTTTCTGGAGCACGTTAAAGCTGTCGTCGTCTCAAATCTCCTCACGTTGGCGTCGTGTGGAAGTTGGAAGAGTAGTGTTCAAGTCAGGTGTTGCCTCGTCACTTCCCTTCATCTATCTGAAAGTAAAAAGATTTATGAAAAGTAAAGTATTGTTATTATTCACACAAACCATACGGGGCAACTTTCTCCCCATCGTAGTTGTAACAGGTCAGCAACCGGAGGGTAGCGAGTTGGAATCCAACGAACATCGACAAATTCCAATGTTTCTGGAGCACGTTAAAGCTGTCGTCCTCTCTAATCTCCTCACGCTGGAGTGGTAATGAAGTTGGAAAAGTAGTGACCAAGTCAGATGTTGCCTCGTCACTGTCCTTCATCCATCTGAAAGTAAAAAGATTTATGAAAAGTAAAGTATTGTTATTATTCAAACAAACCATACGGGGAAACTTTCTCCCCATCGTAGTTGTAACAGGTCAGCAACCAAATGGTTGCGAGTTCGAATAAAACGAACATCGACCCATTGCAATGTTTCTGGAGCTCGTTAAAGCTGTCGTCGTCTCTAATCTCCTCAAGTTGGCGTGGTGCGGAAGTTGGAAGAGTAGTGTCCAAGTCAGGTGTTTCCTCATCACTTCCCTTCATCTATCTGAAAGTAAAAAGATTTATGAAAAGTAAAGTATTGTTATTATTCACACAAACCATACGGGGCAACTTTCTCCCCATCGTAGTTGTAACAGGTCAGCAACCAGATGGTTGCGAGTTCGAATCCAACGAACATCGACCCATTCCAATGTTTCTGGAGCACGTTAAAACTGTCGTCGTCTCAAATTTCCTCACGTTGGGGTGGTATGGAAGTTGGAAGAGTAGTGTCCATGTCAGGTGTTACCTCGTCACTTTCCTTCATCTATCTGAATGTAAAAAGATTTATGAAAAGTAAAGTATTGTTATTATTCACACAAACCATATGGGGCAACTTTCTCCCCATCGTAGTTGTAACAGGTCAGCAACCAGATGGTTGCGAGTTCGAATCCAACGAACATCGACCCATTCCAATGTTTCTGGAGCACGTTAAAGCTGTCGTCGTCTCAAATCTCCTCACGTTGGCGACGTGTGGAAGTTGGAAGAGTAGTGTCCAAGTCAGGTGTTGACTCGTCACTTTCCTTAATCCATCTGAAAGTAAAAAGATTTATGAGAAGTAAAGTATTGTTATTATTCACACAAACCATACGGGGCAACTTTCTCCCCGTCGTAGTTGTAACAGGCCAGCAACCGGATAGTTGCGAGTTCGAATCCGACGAACGTCGACCCATTCCAATGTTTCTGGAGCACGTTATAGCTGTAGTCGTCGCAAATCTCCTCACGTTGGCGTTGTGTGGAAAATGAAAGAGTAGTGTCCAAGTCAGGTGTTGCCACGTCACTTCCCTTCATCTATCTGAAAGTAAAAAAAATTATGAAAATTAAAGTATTGTTATTATTCACACAAACCATACGGGGCAACTTTCTACCCGTCGTAGTTGTAACAGGTCAGCAACCGGATAGTTGCGTGTTCTATTCTAACGAACATCGACCCATTCCAATGTTTCTGGAGCACGTTAAAGCTGTAGTCGACTCAAATCTCCTCACGTTGGGGTGGTATGGAAGTTCTAAGAGTAGTGTCCAAGTCAGGTGTTGCCTCGTCACTTTCCTTCATCTATCTGAAAGTAAAAAGATTTATGAAAAGTAAAGTATTGTTATTATTCACACAAACCATACGGGGCAAATTTCTTCCCGTCGTAGTTGTAACAGGTCAGCAACCGGATAGTTGCGAGTTCGAATCCAACGAACATCGACCCATTCCAATGTTTCTGGAGCACGTTAAAGCTGTAGTCGTCTCAAATCTCCTCACGTTGGGGTGGTGTGGAAGTTGGAAGAGTAGTGTCCAAGTCAGGTGTTGCCTCTTCACTTTCCTTAATCCATCTGAAAGTAAAAAGATTTATGAGAAGTAAAGTATTGTTACTATTCATACAAACCATACCGGGCAACTTTCTCCCCGTCGTAGTTGTAACAGGCCAGCAACCGGATAGTTGCGAGTTCGAATCCAACGAACATCGACCCATTCCAATGTTTCTGGAGCACGTTAAAGCTGTAGTTGTCTCAAATCTCCTCACGTTGGCGTGGTGTGGAAGTTGGAAGAGTAGTGTCCAAGTCAGGTGTTGCCTCGTCACTTTTCTTAATCCATCTGAAAGTAAAAAGATTTATGAGAAGTAAAGTATTGTTACTATTCACACAAACCATACGGGGCAAATTTCTCCCCGTCGTAGTTGTAACAGGCCAGCAACCGGATAGTTGCGAGTTCTAATACAACGAACATCGATACATTCCAATGTTTCTGGAGCACGTTAAAGCTGTAGTTGTCTCAAATCTCCTTACGTTGGCGTGGTGTGGAAGTTGGAAGAGTAGTGTCCAAGTCAGGTGTTGCCTCGTCACTTTTCTTAATCCATCTGAAAGTAAAAAGATTTATGAGAAGTAAAGTATTGTTACTATTCACACAAACCATACGGGGCAACTTTCTCCCCGTCGTAGTTGTAAAAAGCCAGCAACCGGATAGTTGCGAGTTCGAATCCAACGAACGTCGACCCATTCCAATGTTTCTGGAGCACGTTAAAGCTGTAGTCGTCGCAAATCTCCTCACGTTGGCGTTGTGTGGAAGTTGGAAGAGTAGTGTCCAAGTCAGGTGTTGCCACGTCACTTTCCTTAATCCATCTGAAAGTAAAAAGATTTATGAGAAGTAAAGTATTGTTACTATTCACACAAACCTTACGGGGCAACTTTCTCCCCGTCGTAGTTGCAACAGATCAGCAACCGGAGGGTTGCGAGTTGGAATCCAACGAACATCGACCCATTCCAATGTTTCTGGAGCACGTTAAAAATGTCGTCGTCTCAAATCTCCTCACGTTGGCATCGTGTGGAAGTTGGAAGAGTAGTGTCCAAGTCAGGTGTTACCTCGTCACTTTCCTTAATCCATCTGAAAGTAAAAAGATTTATGAGAAGTAAAGTATTGTTACTATTCATACAAACCATACCGGGCAACTTTCTCCCCGTCTTAGTTGTAACAGACCAGCAACCGGATAGTTGCGAGTTCGAATCCAACGAACATCGACCCATTCCAATGTTTCTGTAGCACGTTAAAGCTGTAGTCGTCTCAAATCTCCTCATGTTGGGGTGGTGTGGAAGTTGGAAGAGTAGTGTCCAAGTCAGGTGTTGCCTCGTCACTTTCCTTAATCCATCTGAAAGTAAAAAGATTTATGAGAAGTAAAGTATTGTTATTATTCACACAAACCATACGGGGCAACTTTCTCCCCGTCGTAGTTGTAACACGTCAGCAACCGGAGAGTTTCGAGTTCGGATCCAACGAACATCGACCTATTCCAATGTTTCTGGAGCACGTTAAAGCTGTAGTTGTCTCAAATCTCCTCACGTTGGCGTGGTGTGGAAGTTGGAAGAGTAGTGTCCAAGTCAGGTGTTGCCTCGTCACTTTCCTTAATCCATCTGAAAGTAAAAAGATTTATGAGAAGTAAAGTATTGTTACTATTCACACAAACCATACGGGGCAACTTTCTCCAAGTCGTTGTTGTAACAGGCCAGCAACCGGATAGTTTCGAGTTCTAATACAACGAACATCGATACATTCCAATGTTTCTGGAGCACGTTAAAGCTGTAGTTGTCTCAAATCTCCTTACGTTGGCGTGGTGTGGAAGTTGGAAGAGTAGTGTCCAAGTCAGGTGTTGCCTCGTCACTTTCCTTAATCCATCTGAAAGTAAAAAGATTTATGAAAAGTAAAGTATTGTTATTATTCACACAAACCATACGGGGCAACTTTCTCCCCGTCGTAGTTGTAACAGGCCAGCAACCGGATAGTTGCGAGTTCGAATCCGACGAACGTCGACCCATTCCAATGTTTCTGGAGCACGTTATAGCTGTAGTCGTCTTAAATCTCCTCACGTTGGGGTGGTATGGAAGTTGGAAGAGTAGTGTCCAAGTCAGGTGTTGCCACGTCACTTTCCTTAATCCATCTGAAAATGAAAAGATTTATGAGAAGTAAAGTATTGTTACTATTCACACAAACCATACGGGGCAACTTTCTCCCCGTCGTAGTTGCAACAGATCAGCAACCGGAGGGTTGCGAGTTGGAATCCAACGAACATCGACCCATTCCAATGTTTCTGGAGCACGTTAAAAATGTCGTAGTCTCAAATCTCCTCACGTTGGCATCGTGTGGAAGTTGGAAGAGTAGTGTCCAAGTCAGGTGTTACCTCGTCACTTTCCTTAATCCATCTGAAAGTAAAAAGATTTATGAGAAGTAAAGTATTGTTACTATTCATACAAACCATACCGGGCAACTTTCTCCCCGTCGTAGTTGTAACAGACCAGCAACCGGATAGTTGCGAGTTCGAATCCAACGAACATCGACCCATTCCAATGTTTCTGTAGCACGTTAAAGCTGTAGTCATCTCAAATCTCCTCATGTTGGGGTGGTGTGGAAGTTGGAAGAGTAGTGTCCAAGTCAGGTGTTGCCTCGTCACTTTCCTTAATCCATCTGAAAGTAAAAAGATTTATGAGAAGTAAAGTATTGTTATTATTCACACAAACCATACGGGGCAACTTTCTCCCCGTCGTAGTTGTAACAGGTCAGCAACCGGAGAGTTTCGAGTTCGGATCCAACGAACATCGACCTATTCCAATGTTTCTGGAGCACGTTAAAGCTGTAGTCGTCTCAAATCTCCTCACGTTGGCGTGGTGTGGAAGTTGGAAGAGTAGTGTCCAAGTCAGATGTTGCCTCGTCACTTTCCTTCATCTATCTGAAAGTAAAAAGATTTATGAAAAGTAAAGTATTGTTATTATTCGCACAAACCATACGGGGCCACTTTCTCCCCGTCGTGATTGCAACAGATCAGCAACCGGAGGGTTGCGAGTTGGTATCCAACGAACATCGACCCATTCCAATGTTTCTGGAGCACGTTAAAGCTGTAGTTGTCTCAAATCTCCTCACGTTGGCGTGGTGTGGAAGTTGGAAGAGTAGTGTCCAAGTCAGGTGTTGCCTCGTCACTTTCCTTAATCCATCTGAAAGTAAAAAGATTTATGAGAAGTAAAGTATTGTTACTATTCACACAAACCATACGGGGCAACTTTCTCCAAGTCGTTGTTGTAACAGGCCAGCAACCGGATAGTTGCGAGTTCTAATACAACGAACATCGATACATTCCAATGTTTCTGGAGCACGTTAAAGCTGTAGTTGTCTCAAATCTCCTCACGTTGGGGTGGTATGGAAGTTGGAAGAGTAGTGTCCAAGTCAGGTGTTGCCACGTCACTTTCCTTAATCCATCTGAAAGTGAAAAGATTTATGAGAAGTAAAGTATTGTTACTATTCACACAAACCATACGGGGCAACTTTCTCCCCGTCGTAGTTGCAACAGATCAGCAACCGGAGGGTTGCGAGTTGGAATCCAACGAACATCGACCCATTCCAATTTTTCTGGAGCACGTTAAAAATGTCGTCGTCTCAAATCTCCTCACGTTGGCATCGTGTGGAAGTTGGAAGAGTAGTGTCCAAGTCAGGTGTTACCTCGTCACTTTCCTTAATCCATCTGAAAGTAAAAAGATTTATGAGAAGTAAAGTATTGTTACTATTCATACAAACCATACCGGGCAACTTTCTCCCCGTCGTAGTTGTAACAGACCAGCAACCGGATAGTTGCGAGTTCGAATCCAACGAACATCGACCCATTCCAATGTTTCTGTAGCACGTTAAAGCTGTAGTCGTCTCAAATCTCCTCATGTTGGGGTGGTGTGGAAGTTGGAAGAGTAGTGTCCAAGTCAGGTGTTGCCTCGTCACTTTCCTTAATCCATCTGAAAGTAAAAAGATTTATGAGAAGTAAAGTATTGTTACTATTCACACAAACCATACGGGGCAACTTTCTCCCCGTCGTAGTTGTAAAAAGCCAGCAACCGGATAGTTGCGAGTTCGAATCCAACGAACGTCGACCCATTCCAATGTTTCTGGAGCACGTTAAAGCTGTAGTCGTCGCAAATCTCCTCACGTTGGCGTTGTGTGGAAGTTGGAAGAGTAGTGTCCAAGTCAGGTGTTACCTCGTCACTTTCCTTAATCCATCTGAAAGTAAAAAGATTTATGAGAAGTAAAGTATTGTTACTATTCATACAAACCATACCGGGCAACTTTCTCCCCGTCTTAGTTGTAACAGACCAGCAACCGGATAGTTGCGAGTTCGAATCCAACGAACATCGACCCATTCCAATGTTTCTGTAGCACGTTAAAGCTGTAGTCGTCTCAAATCTCCTCATGTTGGGGTGGTGTGGAAGTTGGAAGAGTAGTGTCCAAGTCAGGTGTTGCCTCGTCACTTTCCTTAATCCATCTGAAAGTAAAAAGATTTATGAGAAGTAAAGTATTGTTATTATTCACACAAACCATACGGGGCAACTTTCTCCCCGTCGTAGTTGTAACACGTCAGCAACCGGAGAGTTTCGAGTTCGGATCCAACGAACATCGACCTATTCCAATGTTTCTGGAGCACGTTAAAGCTGTAGTTGTCTCAAATCTCCTCACGTTGGCGTGGTGTGGAAGTTGGAAGAGTAGTGTCCAAGTCAGGTGTTGCCTCGTCACTTTCCTTAATCCATCTGAAAGTAAAAAGATTTATGAGAAGTAAAGTATTGTTACTATTCACACAAACCATACGGGGCAACTTTCTCCAAGTCGTTGTTGTAACAGGCCAGCAACCGGATAGTTTCGAGTTCTAATACAACGAACATCGATACATTCCAATGTTTCTGGAGAACGTTAAAGCTGTAGTTGTCTCAAATCTCCTTACGTTGGCGTGGTGTGGAAGTTGGAAGAGTAGTGTCCAAGTCAGGTGTTGCCTCGTCACTTTCCTTAATCCATCTGAAAGTAAAAAGATTTATGAAAAGTAAAGTATTGTTATTATTCACACAAACCATACGGGGCAACTTTCTCCCCGTCGTAGTTGTAACAGGCCAGCAACCGGATAGTTGCGAGTTCGAATCCGACGAACGTCGACCCATTCCAATGTTTCTGGAGCACGTTATAGCTGTAGTCGTCTTAAATCTCCTCACGTTGGGGTGGTATGGAAGTTGGAAGAGTAGTGTCCAAGTCAGGTGTTGCCACGTCACTTTCCTTAATCCATCTGAAATGAAAAGATTTATGAGAAGTAAAGTATTGTTACTATTCACACAAACCATACGGGGCAACTTTCTCCCCGTCGTAGTTGCAACAGATCAGCAACCGGAGGGTTGCGAGTTGGAATCCAACGAACATCGACCCATTCCAATGTTTCTGGAGCACGTTAAAAATGTCGTCGTCTCAAATCTCCTCACGTTGGCATCGTGTGGAAGTTGGAAGAGTAGTGTCCAAGTCAGGTGTTACCTCGTCACTTTCCTTAATCCATCTGAAAGTAAAAAGATTTATGAGAAGTAAAGTATTGTTACTATTCATACAAACCATACCGGGCAACTTTCTCCCCGTCTTAGTTGTAACAGACCAGCAACCGGATAGTTGCGAGTTCGAATCCAACGAACATCGACCCATTCCAATGTTTCTGTAGCACGTTAAAGCTGTAGTCGTCTCAAATCTCCTCATGTTGGGGTGGTGTGGAAGTTGGAAGAGTAGTGTCCAAGTCAGGTGTTGCCTCGTCACTTTCCTTAATCCATCTGAAAGTAAAAAGATTTATGAGAAGTAAAGTATTGTTATTATTCACACAAACCATACGGGGCAACTTTCTCCCCGTCGTAGTTGTAACACGTCAGCAACCGGAGAGTTTCGAGTTCGGATCCAACGAACATCGACCTATTCCAATGTTTCTGGAGCACGTTAAAGCTGTAGTTGTCTCAAATCTCCTCACGTTGGCGTGGTGTGGAAGTTGGAAGAGTAGTGTCCAAGTCAGGTGTTGCCTCGTCACTTTCCTTAATCCATCTGAAAGTAAAAAGATTTATGAGAAGTAAAGTATTGTTACTATTCACACAAACCATACGGGGCAACTTTCTCCAAGTCGTTGTTGTAACAGGCCAGCAACCGGATAGTTTCGAGTTCTAATACAACGAACATCGATACATTCCAATGTTTCTGGAGCACGTTAAAGCTGTAGTTGTCTCAAATCTCCTTACGTTGGCGTGGTGTGGAAGTTGGAAGAGTAGTGTCCAAGTCAGGTGTTGCCACGTCACTTTCCTTAATCCATCTGAAAATGAAAAGATTTATGAGAAGTAAAGTATTGTTACTATTCACACAAACCATACGGGGCAACTTTCTCCCCGTCGTAGTTGCAACAGATCAGCAACCGGAGGGTTGCGAGTTGGAATCCAACGAACATCGACCCATTCCAATGTTTCTGGAGCACGTTAAAAATGTCGTAGTCTCAAATCTCCTCACGTTGGCATCGTGTGGAAGTTGGAAGAGTAGTGTCCAAGTCAGGTGTTACCTCGTCACTTTCCTTAATCCATCTGAAAGTAAAAAGATTTATGAGAAGTAAAGTATTGTTACTATTCATACAAACCATACCGGGCAACTTTCTCCCCGTCGTAGTTGTAACAGACCAGCAACCGGATAGTTGCGAGTTCGAATCCAACGAACATCGACCCATTCCAATGTTTCTGTAGCACGTTAAAGCTGTAGTCATCTCAAATCTCCTCATGTTGGGGTGGTGTGGAAGTTGGAAGAGTAGTGTCCAAGTCAGGTGTTGCCTCGTCACTTTCCTTAATCCATCTGAAAGTAAAAAGATTTATGAGAAGTAAAGTATTGTTATTATTCACACAAACCATACGGGGCAACTTTCTCCCCGTCGTAGTTGTAACAGGTCAGCAACCGGAGAGTTTCGAGTTCGGATCCAACGAACATCGACCTATTCCAATGTTTCTGGAGCACGTTAAAGCTGTAGTCGTCTCAAATCTCCTCACGTTGGCGTGGTGTGGAAGTTGGAAGAGTAGTGTCCAAGTCAGATGTTGCCTCGTCACTTTCCTTCATCTATCTGAAAGTAAAAAGATTTATGAAAAGTAAAGTATTGTTATTATTCGCACAAACCATACGGGGCCACTTTCTCCCCGTCGTGATTGCAACAGATCAGCAACCGGAGGGTTGCGAGTTGGTATCCAACGAACATCGACCCATTCCAATGTTTCTGGAGCACGTTAAAGCTGTAGTTGTCTCAAATCTCCTCACGTTGGCGTGGTGTGGAAGTTGGAAGAGTAGTGTCCAAGTCAGGTGTTGCCTCGTCACTTTCCTTAATCCATCTGAAAGTAAAAAGATTTATGAGAAGTAAAGTATTGTTACTATTCACACAAACCATACGGGGCAACTTTCTCCAAGTCGTTGTTGTAACAGGCCAGCAACCGGATAGTTGCGAGTTCTAATACAACGAACATCGATACATTCCAATGTTTCTGGAGCACGTTAAAGCTGTAGTTGTCTCAAATCTCCTCACGTTGGGGTGGTATGGAAGTTGGAAGAGTAGTGTCCAAGTCAGGTGTTGCCACGTCACTTTCCTTAATCCATCTGAAAGTGAAAAGATTTATGAGAAGTAAAGTATTGTTACTATTCACACAAACCATACGGGGCAACTTTCTCCCCGTCGTAGTTGCAACAGATCAGCAACCGGAGGGTTGCGAGTTGGAATCCAACGAACATCGACCCATTCCAATTTTTCTGGAGCACGTTAAAAATGTCGTCGTCTCAAATCTCCTCACGTTGGCATCGTGTGGAAGTTGGAAGAGTAGTGTCCAAGTCAGGTGTTACCTCGTCACTTTCCTTAATCCATCTGAAAGTAAAAAGATTTATGAGAAGTAAAGTATTGTTACTATTCATACAAACCATACCGGGCAACTTTCTCCCCGTCGTAGTTGTAACAGACCAGCAACCGGATAGTTGCGAGTTCGAATCCAACGAACATCGACCCATTCCAATGTTTCTGTAGCACGTTAAAGCTGTAGTCGTCTCAAATCTCCTCATGTTGGGGTGGTGTGGAAGTTGGAAGAGTAGTGTCCAAGTCAGGTGTTGCCTCGTCACTTTCCTTAATCCATCTGAAAGTAAAAAGATTTATGAGAAGTAAAGTATTGTTACTATTCACACAAACCATACGGGGCAACTTTCTCCCCGTCGTAGTTGTAAAAAGCCAGCAACCGGATAGTTGCGAGTTCGAATCCAACGAACGTCGACCCATTCCAATGTTTCTGGAGCACGTTAAAGCTGTAGTCGTCGCAAATCTCCTCACGTTGGCGTTGTGTGGAAGTTGGAAGAGTAGTGTCCAAGTCAGGTGTTGCCACGTCACTTTCCTTAATCCATCTGAAAGTAAAAAGATTTATGAGAAGTAAAGTATTGTTACTATTCACACAAACCATACGGGGCAACTTTCTCCCCGTCGTAGTTGCAACAGATCAGCAACCGGAGGGTTGCGAGTTGGAATCCAACGAACATCGACCCATTCCAATGTTTCTGGAGCACGTTAAAAATGTCGTCGTCTCAAATCTCCTCACGTTGGCATCGTGTGGAAGTTGGAAGAGTAGTGTCCAAGTCAGGTGTTACCTCGTCACTTTCCTTAATCCATCTGAAAGTAAAAAGATTTATGAGAAGTAAAGTATTGTTACTATTCATACAAACCATACCGGGCAACTTTCTCCCCGTCGTAGTTGTAACAGACCAGCAACCGGATAGTTGCGAGTTCGAATCCAACGAACATCGACCCATTCCAATGTTTCTGTAGCACGTTAAAGCTGTAGTCGTCTCAAATCTCCTCATGTTGGGGTGGTGTGGAAGTTGGAAGAGTAGTGTCCAAGTCAGGTGTTGCCTCGTCACTTTCCTTAATCCATCTGAAAGTAAAAAGATTTATGAGAAGTAAAGTATTGTTATTATTCACACAAACCATACGGGGCAACTTTCTCCCCGTCGTAGTTGTAACACGTCAGCAACCGGAGAGTTTCGAGTTCGGATCCAACGAACATCGACCTATTCCAATGTTTCTGGAGCACGTTAAAGCTGTAGTCGTCTCAAATCTCCTCACGTTGGCTTGGTGTGGAAGTTGGAAGAGTAGTATCCAAGTCAGGTGTTGCCTCGTCACTTTCCTTAATCCATCTGAAAGTAAAAAGATTTATGAAAAGTAAAGTATTGTTATTATTCGCACAAACCATACGGGGCCACTTTCTCCCCGTCGTGATTGCAACAGATCAGCAACCGGAGGGTTGCGAGTTGGTATCCAACGAACATCGACCCATTCCAATGTTTCTGGAGCACGTTAAAGCTGTAGTTGTCTCAAATCTCCTCACGTTGGCGTGGTGTGGAAGTTGGAAGAGTAGTGTCCAAGTCAGGTGTTGCCTCGTCACTTTCCTTAATCCATCTGAAAGTAAAAAGATTTATGAGAAGTAAAGTATTGTTACTATTCACACAAACCATACGGGGCAACTTTCTCCAAGTCGTTGTTGTAACAGGCCAGCAACCGGATAGTTGCGAGTTCTAATACAACGAACATCGATACATTCCAATGTTTCTGGAGCACGTTAAAGCTGTAGTTGTCTCAAATCTCCTTACGTTGGCGTGGTGTGGAAGTTGGAAGAGTAGTGTCCAAGTCAGGTGTTGCCTCGTCACTTTCCTTAATCCATCTGAAAGTAAAAAGATTTATGAAAAGTAAAGTATTGTTATTATTCACACAAACCATACGGGGCAACTTTCTCCCCGTCGTAGTTGTAACAGGCCAGCAACCGGATAGTTGAGAGTTCGAATCCGACGAACGTCGACCCATTCCAATGTTTCTGGAGCACGTTATAGCTGTAGTCGTCTCAAATCTCCTCACGTTGGGGTGGTATGGAAGTTGGAAGAGTAGTGTCCAAGTCAGTTGTTGCCACGTCACTTTCCTTAATCCATCTGAAAGTGAAAAGATTTATGAGAAGTAAAGTATTGTTACTATTCACACAAACCATACGGGGCAACTTTCTCCCCGTCGTAGTTGCAACAGATCAGCAACCGGAGGGTTGCGAGTTGGAATCCAACGAACATCGACCCATTCCAATGTTTCTGGAGCACGTTAAAAATGTCGTAGTCTCAAATCTCCTCACGTTGGCATCGTGTGGAAGTTGGAAGAGTAGTGTCCAAGTCAGGTGTTACCTCGTCACTTTCCTTAATCCATCTGAAAGTAAAAAGATTTATGAGAAGTAAAGTATTGTTACTATTCATACAAACCATACCGGGCAACTTTCTCCCCGTCGTAGTTGTAACAGACCAGCAACCGGATAGTTGCGAGTTCGAATCCAACGAACATCGACCCATTCCAATGTTTCTGTAGCACGTTAAAGCTGTAGTCGTCTCAAATCTCCTCATGTTGGGGTGGTGTGGAAGTTGGAAGAGTAGTGTCCAAGTCAGGTGTTGCCTCGTCACTTTCCTTAATCCATCTGAAAGTAAAAAGATTTATGAGAAGTAAAGTATTGTTATTATTCACACAAACCATACGGGGCAACTTTCTCCCCGTCGTAGTTGTAACAGGTCAGCAACCGGAGAGTTTCGAGTTCGGATCCAACGAACATCGACCTATTCCAATGTTTCTGGAGCACGTTAAAGCTGTAGTCGTCTCAAATCTCCTCACGTTGGCTTGGTGTGGAAGTTGGAAGAGTAGTGTCCAAGTCAGGTGTTGCCTCGTCACTTTCCTTAATCCATCTGAAAGTAAAAAGATTTATGAGAAGTAAAGTATTGTTATTATTCACACAAACCATACGGGGCAACTTTCTCCCCGTCGTAGTTGTAACAGGCCAGCAACCGGATAGTTGCGAGTTCGAATCCAACGAACATCGACCCAGTGCAATGTTTCTGGAGCACGTTAAAGCTGTAGTTGTCTCAAATCTCCTCACGTTGGCGTGGTGTGGAAGTTGGAAGAGTAGTGTCCAAGTCAGATGTTGCCTCGTCACTTTCCTTCATCTATCTGAAAGTAAAAAGATTTATGAAAAGTAAAGTATTGTTATTATTCGCACAAACCATACGGGGCCACTTTCTCCCCGTCGTGATTGCAACAGATCAGCAACCGGAGGGTTGCGAGTTGGTATCCAACGAACATCGACCCATTCCAATGTTTCTGGAGCACGTTAAAGCTGTAGTTGTCTCAAATCTCCTCACGTTGGCGTGGTGTGGAAGTTGGAAGAGTAGTGTCCAAGTCAGGTGTTGCCTCGTCACTTTCCTTAATCCATCTGAAAGTAAAAAGATTTATGAGAAGTAAAGTATTGTTACTATTCACACAAACCATACGGGGCAACTTTCTCCAAGTCGTTGTTGTAACAGGCCAGCAACCGGATAGTTACGAGTTCTAATACAACGAACATCGATACATTCCAATGTTTCTGGAGCACGTTAAAGCTGTTGTTGTCTCAAATCTCCTTACGTTGGCGTGGTGTGGAAGTTGGAAGAGTAGTGTCCAAGTCAGGTGTTGCCTCGTCACTTTCCTTAATCCATCTGAAAGTAAAAAGATTTATGAAAAGTAAAGTATTGTTATTATTCACACAAACCATACGGGGCCACTTTCTCCCCGTCGTAGTTGTAACAGGTCAGCAACCAGATGGTTGCGAGTTCGAATCCAACGAACATCGACCCATTCCAATGTTTCTGGAGCACGTTAAAACTGTCGTCGTCTCAAATTTCCTCACGTTGGGGTGGTATGGAAGTTGGAAGAGTAGTGTCCATGTCAGGTGTTACCTAGTCACTTTCCTTCATCTATCTGAAAGTAAAAAGATTTATTAAAAGTAAAGTATTGTTATTATTCACACAAACCATATGGGGCAACTTTGTCCCCATCGTAGTTGTAACAGGTCAGCAACCAGATGGTTGCGAGTTCGAATCCAACGAACATCGACCCATTCCAATGTTTCTGGAGCACGTTAAAGCTGTCGTCGTCTCAAATCTCCTCACGTTGGCGACGTGTGGAAGTTGGAAGAGTAGTGTCCAAGTCAGGTGTTGACTCGTCACTTTCCTTAATCCATCTGAAAGTAAAAAGATTTATGAGATGTAAAGTATTGTTATTATTCACACAAACCATACGGGGCAACTTTCTGCCCGTCGTAGTTGTAACAGGCCAGCAACCGGATAGTTGCGAGTTCGAATCCGACGAACGTCGACCCATTCCAATGTTTCTGGAGCACGTTATAGCTGTAGTCGTCGCAAATCTCCTCACGTTGGCGTTGTGTGGAAAATGAAAGAGTAGTGTCCAAGTCAGGTGTTGCCACGTCACTTCCCTTCATCTATCTGAAAGTAAAAAAAATTATGAAAATTAAAGTATTGTTATTATTCACACAAACCATACGGGGCAACTTTCTACCCGTCGTAGTTGTAACAGGTCAGCAACCGGATAGTTGCGTGTTCTATTCTAACGAACATCGACCCATTCCAATGTTTCTGGAGCACGTTAAAGCTGTAGTCGTCTCAAATCTCCTCACGTTGGGGTGGTATGGAAGTTCTAAGAGTAGTGTCCAAGTCAGGTGTTGCCTCGTCACTTTCCTTCATCTATCTGAAAGTAAAAAGATTTATGAAAAGTAAAGTATTGTTATTATTCACACAAACCATACGGGGCAACTTTCTTCCCGTCGTAGTTGTAACAGGTCAGCAACCGGATAGTTGCGAGTTCGAATCCAACGAACATCGACCCATTCCAATGTTTCTGGAGCACGTTAAAGCTGTAGTCGTCTCAAATCTCCTCACGTTGGGGTGGTGTGGAAGTTGGAAGAGTAGTGTCCAAGTCAGGTGTTGCCTCTTCACTTTCCTTAATCCATCTGAAAGTAAAAAGATTTATGAGAAGTAAAGTATTGTTACTATTCATACAAACCATACCGGGCAACTTTCTCCCCGTCGTAGTTGTAACAGGCCAGCAACCGGATAGTTGCGAGTTCGAATCCAACGAACATCGACCCATTCCAATGTTTCTGGAGCACGTTAAAGCTGTAGTTGTCTCAAATCTCCTCACGTTGGCGTGGTGTGGAAGTTGGAAGAGTAGTGTCCAAGTCAGATGTTGCCTCGTCACTTTTCTTCATCTATCTGAAAGTAAAAAGATTTATGAAAAGTAAGGTATTGTTATTATTCGCACAAACCATACGGGGCAACTTTCTCCCCGTCGTAGTTGCAACAGATCAGCAACCGGAGGGTTGCGAGTTGGAATCCAACGAACATCGACCCATTCCAATGTTTCTGGAGCACGTTAAAGCTGTAGTTGTCTCAAATCTCCTTACGTTGGCGTGGTGTGGAAGTTGGAAGAGTAGTGTCCAAGTCAGGTGTTGCCTCGTCACTTTTCTTAATCCATCTGAAAGTAAAAAGATTTATGAGAAGTAAAGTATTGTTACTTTTCACACAAACCATACGGGGCAACTTTCTCCCCGTCGTAGTTGTAACAGGTCAGCAACCAGATGGTTGCGAGTTGGAATCCAACGAACGTCGACCCATTCCAATGTTTCTGGAGCACGTTAAAGCTGTAGTCGTCGCAAATCTCCTCACGTTGGCGTTGTGTGGAAGTTGGAAGAGTAGTGTCCAAGTCAGGTGTTGCCACGTCACTTTCCTTAATCCATCTGAAAGTAAAAAGATTTATGAGAAGTAAAGTATTGTTACTATTCACACAAACCATACGGGGCAACTTTCTCCCCGTCGTAGTTGCAACAGATCAGCAACCGGAGGGTTGCGAGTTGGAATCCAACGAACATCGACCCATTCCAATGTTTCTGGAGCACGTTAAAAATGTCGTCGTCTCAAATCTCCTCACGTTGGCATCGTGTGGAAGTTGGAAGAGTAGTGTCCAAGTCAGGTGTTACCTCGTCACTTTCCTTAATCCATCTGAAAGTAAAAAGATTTATGAGAAGTAAAGTATTGTTACTATTCATACAAACCATACCGGGCAACTTTCTCCCCGTCGTAGTTGTAACAGACCAGCAACCGGATAGTTGCGAGTTCGAATCCAACGAACATCGACCCATTCCAATGTTTCTGTAGCACGTTAAAGCTGTAGTCGTCTCAAATCTCCTCATGTTGGGGTGGTGTGGAAGTTGGAAGAGTAGTGTCCAAGTCAGGTGTTGCCTCGTCACTTTCCTTAATCCATCTGAAAGTAAAAAGATTTATGAGAAGTAAAGTATTGTTATTATTCACACAAACCATACGGGGCAACTTTCTCCCCGTCGTAGTTGTAACAGGTCAGCAACCGGAGAGTTTCGAGTTCGGATCCAACGAACATCGACCTATTCCAATGTTTCTGGAGCACGTTAAAGCTGTAGTCGTCTCAAATCTCCTCACGTTGGCTTGGTGTGGAAGTTGGAAGAGTAGTGTCCAAGTCAGGTGTTGCCTCGTCACTTTCCTTAATCCATCTGAAAGTAAAAAGATTTATGAGAAGTAAAGTATTGTTATTATTCACACAAACCATACGGGGCAACTTTCTCCCCGTCGTAGTTGTAACAGGCCAGCAACCGGATAGTTGCGAGTTCGAATCCAACGAACATCGACCCATTGCAATGTTTCTGGAGCACGTTAAAGCTGTAGTTGTCTAAAATCTCCTCACGTTGGCGTGGTGTGGAAGTTGGAAGAGTAGTGTCCAAGTCAGATGTTGCCTCGTCACTTTCCTTCATCTATCTGAAAGTAAAAAGATTTATGAAAAGTAAAGTATTGTTATTATTAGCACAAACCATACGGGGCCACTTTCTCCCCGTCGTGATTGCAACAGATCAGCAACCGGAGGGTTGCGAGTTGGTATCCAACGAACATCGACCCATTCCAATGTTTCTGGAGCACGTTAAAGCTGTAGTTGTCTCAAGTCTCCTCACGTTGGCGTGGTGTGGAAGTTGGAAGAGTAGTGTCCAAGTCAGGTGTTGCCTCGTCACTTTCCTTAATCCATCTGAAAGTAAAAAGATTTATGAGAAGTAAAGTATTGTTACTATTCACACAAACCATACGGGGCAACTTTCTCCCCGTCGTTGTTGTAACAGGCCAGCAACCGGATAGTTGCGAGTTCTAATACAACGAACATCGATACATTCCAATGTTTCTGGAGCACGTTAAAGCTGTAGTTGTCTCAAATCTCCTTACGTTGGCGTGGTGTGGAAGTTGGAAGAGTAGTGTCCAAGTCAGGTGTTGCCTCGTCACTTTTCTTAATCCATATGAAAGTAAAAAGATTTATGAGAAGTAAAGTATTGTTACTATTCACACAAACCATACGGGGCAACTTTCTCCCCGTCGTAGTTGTAACAGGTCAGCAACCAGATGGTTGCGAGTTCGAATCCAACGAACGTCGACCCATTCCAATGTTTCTGGAGCACGTTAAAGCTGTAGTCGTCGCAAATCTCCTCACGTTGGCGTTGTGTGGAAGTTGGAAGAGTAGTGTCCAAGTCAGGTGTTGCCACGTCACTTTCCTTAATCCATCTGAAAGTAAAAAGATTTATGAGAAGTAAAGTATTGTTACTATTCACACAAACCATACGGGGCAACTTTCTCCCCGTCGTAGTTGCAACAGATCAGCAACCGGAGGGTTGCGAGTTGGAATCCAACGAACATCGACCCATTCCAATGTTTCTGGAGCACGTTAAAAATGTCGTCGTCTCAAATCTCCTCACGTTGGCATCGTGTGGAAGTTGGAAGAGTAGTGTCCAAGTCAGGTGTTACCTCGTCACTTTCCTTAATCCATCTGAAAGTAAAAAGATTTATGAGAAGTAAAGTATTGTTACTATTCATACAAACCATACCGGGCAACTTTCTCCCCGTCGTAGTTGTAACAGACCAGCAACCGGATAGTTGCGAGTTCGAATCCAACGAACATCGACCCATTCCAATGTTTCTGTAGCACGTTAAAGCTGTAGTCGTCTCAAATCTCCTCATGTTGGGGTGGTGTGGAAGTTGGAAGAGTAGTGTCCAAGTCAGGTGTTGCCTCGTCACTTTCCTTAATCCATCTGAAAGTAAAAAGATTTATGAGAAGTAAAGTATTGTTATTATTCACACAAACCATACGGGGCAACTTTCTCCCCGTCGTAGTTGTAACAGGTCAGCAACCGGAGAGTTTCGAGTTCGGATCCAACGAACATCGACCTATTCCAATGTTTCTGGAGCACGTTAAAGCTGTAGTCGTCTCAAATCTCCTCACGTTGGCTTGGTGTGGAAGTTGGAAGAGTAGTGTCCAAGTCAGGTGTTGCCTCGTCACTTTCCTTAATCCATCTGAAAGTAAAAAGATTTATGAGAAGTAAAGTATTGTTACTATTCACACAAACCATACGGGGCAACTTTCTCCCCGTCGTAGTTGTAACAGGCCAGCAACCGGATAGTTGCGAGTTCGAATCCAACGAACATCGACCCATTGCAATGTTTCCGGAGCACGTTAAAGCTGTAGTTGTCTAAAATCTCCTCACGTTGGCGTGGTGTGGAAGTTGGAAGAGTAGTGTCCAAGTCAGATGTTGCCTCGTCACTTTTCTTCATCTATCTGAAAGTAAAAAGATTTATGAAAAGTAAGGTATTGTTATTATTCGCACAAACCATACGGGGCCACTTTCTCCCCGTCGTGATTGCAACAGATCAGCAACCGGAGGGTTGCGAGTTGGTATCCAACGAACATCGACCCATTCCAATGTTTCTGGAGCACGTTAAAGCTGTAGTTGTCTCAAGTCTCCTCACGTTGGCGTGGTGTGGAAGTTGGAAGAGTAGTGTCCAAGTCAGGTGTTGCCTCGTCACTTTCCTTAATCCATCTGAAAGTAAAAAGATTTATGAGAAGTAAAGTATTGTTACTATTCATACAAACCATACCGGGCAACTTTCTCCCCGTCGTAGTTGTAACAGACCAGCAACCGGATAGTTGCGAGTTCGAATCCAACGAACATCGACCCATTCCAATGTTTCTGTAGCACGTTAAAGCTGTAGTCGTCTCAAATCTCCTCATGTTGGGGTGGTGTGGAAGTTGGAAGAGTAGTGTCCAAGTCAGGTGTTGCCTCGTCACTTTCCTTAATCCATCTGAAAGTAAAAAGATTTATGAGAAGTAAAGTATTGTTATTATTCACACAAACCATACGGGGCAACTTTCTCCCCGTCGTAGTTGTAACAGGTCAGCAACCGGAGAGTTTCGAGTTCGGATCCAACGAACATCGACCTATTCCAATGTTTCTGGAGCACGTTAAAGCTGTAGTCGTCTCAAATCTCCTCACGTTGGCTTGGTGTGGAAGTTGGAAGAGTAGTGTCCAAGTCAGGTGTTGCCTCGTCACTTTCCTTAATCCATCTGAAAGTAAAAAGATTTATGAGAAGTAAAGTATTGTTATTATTCACACAAACCATACGGGGCAACTTTCTCCCCGTCGTAGTTGTAACAGGCCAGCAACCGGATAGTTGCGAGTTCGAATCCAACGAACATCGACCCAGTGCAATGTTTCTGGAGCACGTTAAAGCTGTAGTTGTCTCAAATCTCCTCACGTTGGCGTGGTGTGGAAGTTGGAAGAGTAGTGTCCAAGTCAGATGTTGCCTCGTCACTTTCCTTCATCTATCTGAAAGTAAAAAGATTTATGAAAAGTAAAGTATTGTTATTATTCGCACAAACCATACGGGGCCACTTTCTCCCCGTCGTGATTGCAACAGATCAGCAACCGGAGGGTTGCGAGTTGGTATCCAACGAACATCGACCCATTCCAATGTTTCTGGAGCACGTTAAAGCTGTAGTTGTCTCAAATCTCCTCACGTTGGCGTGGTGTGGAAGTTGGAAGAGTAGTGTCCAAGTCAGGTGTTGCCTCGTCACTTTCCTTAATCCATCTGAAAGTAAAAAGATTTATGAGAAGTAAAGTATTGTTACTATTCACACAAACCATACGGGGCAACTTTCTCCAAGTCGTTGTTGTAACAGGCCAGCAACCGGATAGTTGCGAGTTCTAATACAACGAACATCGATACATTCCAATGTTTCTGGAGCACGTTAAAGCTGTTGTTGTCTCAAATCTCCTTACGTTGGCGTGGTGTGGAAGTTGGAAGAGTAGTGTCCAAGTCAGGTGTTGCCTCGTCACTTTCCTTAATCCATCTGAAAGTAAAAAGATTTATGAAAAGTAAAGTATTGTTATTATTCACACAAACCATACGGGGCCACTTTCTCCCCGTCGTAGTTGTAACAGGTCAGCAACCAGATGGTTGCGAGTTCGAATCCAACGAACATCGACCCATTCCAATGTTTCTGGAGCACGTTAAAACTGTCGTCGTCTCAAATTTCCTCACGTTGGGGTGGTATGGAAGTTGGAAGAGTAGTGTCCATGTCAGGTGTTACCTAGTCACTTTCCTTCATCTATCTGAAAGTAAAAAGATTTATTAAAAGTAAAGTATTGTTATTATTCACACAAACCATATGGGGCAACTTTGTCCCCATCGTAGTTGTAACAGGTCAGCAACCAGATGGTTGCGAGTTCGAATCCAACGAACATCGACCCATTCCAATGTTTCTGGAGCACGTTAAAGCTGTCGTCGTCTCAAATCTCCTCACGTTGGCGACGTGTGGAAGTTGGAAGAGTAGTGTCCAAGTCAGGTGTTGACTCGTCACTTTCCTTAATCCATCTGAAAGTAAAAAGATTTATGAGATGTAAAGTATTGTTATTATTCACACAAACCATACGGGGCAACTTTCTCCCCGTCGTAGTTGTAACAGGCCAGCAACCGGATAGTTGCGAGTTCGAATCCGACGAACGTCGACCCATTCCAATGTTTCTGGAGCACGTTATAGCTGTAGTCGTCGCAAATCTCCTCACGTTGGCGTTGTGTGGAAAATGAAAGAGTAGTGTCCAAGTCAGGTGTTGCCACGTCACTTCCCTTCATCTATCTGAAAGTAAAAAAAATTATGAAAATTAAAGTATTGTTATTATTCACACAAACCATACGGGGCAACTTTCTACCCGTCGTAGTTGTAACAGGTCAGCAACCGGATAGTTGCGTGTTCTATTCTAACGAACATCGACCCATTCCAATGTTTCTGGAGCACGTTAAAGCTGTAGTCGTCTCAAATCTCCTCACGTTGGGGTGGTATGGAAGTTCTAAGAGTAGTGTCCAAGTCAGGTGTTGCCTCGTCACTTTCCTTCATCTATCTGAAAGTAAAAAGATTTATGAAAAGTAAAGTATTGTTATTATTCACACAAACCATACGGGGCAACTTTCTTCCCGTCGTAGTTGTAACAGGTCAGCAACCGGATAGTTGCGAGTTCGAATCCAACGAACATCGACCCATTCCAATGTTTCTGGAGCACGTTAAAGCTGTAGTCGTCTCAAATCTCCTCACGTTGGGGTGGTGTGGAAGTTGGAAGAGTAGTGTCCAAGTCAGGTGTTGCCTCTTCACTTTCCTTAATCCATCTGAAAGTAAAAAGATTTATGAGAAGTAAAGTATTGTTACTATTCATACAAACCATACCGGGCAACTTTCTCCCCGTCGTAGTTGTAACAGGCCAGCAACCGGATAGTTGCGAGTTCGAATCCAACGAACATCGACCCATTCCAATGTTTCTGGAGCACGTTAAAGCTGTAGTTGTCTCAAATCTCCTCACGTTGGCGTGGTGTGGAAGTTGGAAGAGTAGTGTCCAAGTCAGATGTTGCCTCGTCACTTTTCTTCATCTATCTGAAAGTAAAAAGATTTATGAAAAGTAAGGTATTGTTATTATTCGCACAAACCATACGGGGCAACTTTCTCCCCGTCGTAGTTGCAACAGATCAGCAACCGGAGGGTTGCGAGTTGGAATCCAACGAACATCGACCCATTCCAATGTTTCTGGAGCACGTTAAAGCTGTAGTTGTCTCAAATCTCCTTACGTTGGCGTGGTGTGGAAGTTGGAAGAGTAGTGTCCAAGTCAGGTGTTGCCTCGTCACTTTTCTTAATCCATCTGAAAGTAAAAAGATTTATGAGAAGTAAAGTATTGTTACTTTTCACACAAACCATACGGGGCAACTTTCTCCCCGTCGTAGTTGTAACAGGTCAGCAACCAGATGGTTGCGAGTTCGAATCCAACGAACGTCGACCCATTCCAATGTTTCTGGAGCACGTTAAAGCTGTAGTCGTCGCAAATCTCCTCACGTTGGCGTTGTGTGGAAGTTGGAAGAGTAGTGTCCAAGTCAGGTGTTGCCACGTCACTTTCCTTAATCCATCTGAAAGTAAAAAGATTTATGAGAAGTAAAGTATTGTTACTATTCACACAAACCATACGGGGCAACTTTCTCCCCGTCGTAGTTGCAACAGATCAGCAACCGGAGGGTTGCGAGTTGGAATCCAACGAACATCGACCCATTCCAATGTTTCTGGAGCACGTTAAAAATGTCGTCGTCTCAAATCTCCTCACGTTGGCATCGTGTGGAAGTTGGAAGAGTAGTGTCCAAGTCAGGTGTTACCTCGTCACTTTCCTTAATCCATCTGAAAGTAAAAAGATTTATGAGAAGTAAAGTATTGTTACTATTCATACAAACCATACCGGGCAACTTTCTCCCCGTCGTAGTTGTAACAGACCAGCAACCGGATAGTTGCGAGTTCGAATCCAACGAACATCGACCCATTCCAATGTTTCTGTAGCACGTTAAAGCTGTAGTCGTCTCAAATCTCCTCATGTTGGGGTGGTGTGGAAGTTGGAAGAGTAGTGTCCAAGTCAGGTGTTGCCTCGTCACTTTCCTTAATCCATCTGAAAGTAAAAAGATTTATGAGAAGTAAAGTATTGTTATTATTCACACAAACCATACGGGGCAACTTTCTCCCCGTCGTAGTTGTAACAGGTCAGCAACCGGAGAGTTTCGAGTTCGGATCCAACGAACATCGACCTATTCCAATGTTTCTGGAGCACGTTAAAGCTGTAGTCGTCTCAAATCTCCTCACGTTGGCTTGGTGTGGAAGTTGGAAGAGTAGTGTCCAAGTCAGGTGTTGCCTCGTCACTTTCCTTAATCCATCTGAAAGTAAAAAGATTTATGAGAAGTAAAGTATTGTTATTATTCACACAAACCATACGGGGCAACTTTCTCCCCGTCGTAGTTGTAACAGGCCAGCAACCGGATAGTTGCGAGTTCGAATCCAACGAACATCGACCCATTGCAATGTTTCTGGAGCACGTTAAAGCTGTAGTTGTCTAAAATCTCCTCACGTTGGCGTGGTGTGGAAGTTGGAAGAGTAGTGTCCAAGTCAGATGTTGCCTCGTCACTTTCCTTCATCTATCTGAAAGTAAAAAGATTTATGAAAAGTAAAGTATTGTTATTATTAGCACAAACCATACGGGGCCACTTTCTCCCCGTCGTGATTGCAACAGATCAGCAACCGGAGGGTTGCGAGTTGGTATCCAACGAACATCGACCCATTCCAATGTTTCTGGAGCACGTTAAAGCTGTAGTTGTCTCAAGTCTCCTCACGTTGGCGTGGTGTGGAAGTTGGAAGAGTAGTGTCCAAGTCAGGTGTTGCCTCGTCACTTTCCTTAATCCATCTGAAAGTAAAAAGATTTATGAGAAGTAAAGTATTGTTACTATTCACACAAACCATACGGGGCAACTTTCTCCCCGTCGTTGTTGTAACAGGCCAGCAACCGGATAGTTGCGAGTTCTAATACAACGAACATCGATACATTCCAATGTTTCTGGAGCACGTTAAAGCTGTAGTTGTCTCAAATCTCCTTACGTTGGCGTGGTGTGGAAGTTGGAAGAGTAGTGTCCAAGTCAGGTGTTGCCTCGTCACTTTTCTTAATCCATATGAAAGTAAAAAGATTTATGAGAAGTAAAGTATTGTTACTATTCACACAAACCATACGGGGCAACTTTCTCCCCGTCGTAGTTGTAACAGGTCAGCAACCAGATGGTTGCGAGTTCGAATCCAACGAACGTCGACCCATTCCAATGTTTCTGGAGCACGTTAAAGCTGTAGTCGTCGCAAATCTCCTCACGTTGGCGTTGTGTGGAAGTTGGAAGAGTAGTGTCCAAGTCAGGTGTTGCCACGTCACTTTCCTTAATCCATCTGAAAGTAAAAAGATTTATGAGAAGTAAAGTATTGTTACTATTCACACAAACCATACGGGGCAACTTTCTCCCCGTCGTAGTTGCAACAGATCAGCAACCGGAGGGTTGCGAGTTGGAATCCAACGAACATCGACCCATTCCAATGTTTCTGGAGCACGTTAAAAATGTCGTCGTCTCAAATCTCCTCACGTTGGCATCGTGTGGAAGTTGGAAGAGTAGTGTCCAAGTCAGGTGTTACCTCGTCACTTTCCTTAATCCATCTGAAAGTAAAAAGATTTATGAGAAGTAAAGTATTGTTACTATTCATACAAACCATACCGGGCAACTTTCTCCCCGTCGTAGTTGTAACAGACCAGCAACCGGATAGTTGCGAGTTCGAATCCAACGAACATCGACCCATTCCAATGTTTCTGTAGCACGTTAAAGCTGTAGTCGTCTCAAATCTCCTCATGTTGGGGTGGTGTGGAAGTTGGAAGAGTAGTGTCCAAGTCAGGTGTTGCCTCGTCACTTTCCTTAATCCATCTGAAAGTAAAAAGATTTATGAGAAGTAAAGTATTGTTATTATTCACACAAACCATACGGGGCAACTTTCTCCCCGTCGTAGTTGTAACAGGTCAGCAACCGGAGAGTTTCGAGTTCGGATCCAACGAACATCGACCTATTCCAATGTTTCTGGAGCACGTTAAAGCTGTAGTCGTCTCAAATCTCCTCACGTTGGCTTGGTGTGGAAGTTGGAAGAGTAGTGTCCAAGTCAGGTGTTGCCTCGTCACTTTCCTTAATCCATCTGAAAGTAAAAAGATTTATGAGAAGTAAAGTATTGTTACTATTCACACAAACCATACGGGGCAACTTTCTCCCCGTCGTAGTTGTAACAGGCCAGCAACCGGATAGTTGCGAGTTCGAATCCAACGAACATCGACCCATTGCAATGTTTCCGGAGCACGTTAAAGCTGTAGTTGTCTAAAATCTCCTCACGTTGGCGTGGTGTGGAAGTTGGAAGAGTAGTGTCCAAGTCAGATGTTGCCTCGTCACTTTTCTTCATCTATCTGAAAGTAAAAAGATTTATGAAAAGTAAGGTATTGTTATTATTCGCACAAACCATACGGGGCCACTTTCTCCCCGTCGTGATTGCAACAGATCAGCAACCGGAGGGTTGCGAGTTGGTATCCAACGAACATCGACCCATTCCAATGTTTCTGGAGCACGTTAAAGCTGTAGTTGTCTCAAGTCTCCTCACGTTGGCGTGGTGTGGAAGTTGGAAGAGTAGTGTCCAAGTCAGGTGTTGCCTCGTCACTTTCCTTAATCCATCTGAAAGTAAAAAGATTTATGAGAAGTAAAGTATTGTTACTATTCACACAAACCATACGGGGCAACTTTCTCCCCGTCGTTGTTGTAACAGGCCAGCAACCGGATAGTTGCGAGTTCTAATACAACGAACATCGATACATTCCAATGTTTCTGGAGCACGTTAAAGCTGTAGTTGTCTCAAATCTCCTTACGTTGGCGTGGTGTGGAAGTTGGAAGAGTAGTGTCCAAGTCAGGTGTTGCCTCGTCACTTTTCTTAATCCATATGAAAGTAAAAAGATTTATGAGAAGTAAAGTATTGTTACTATTCACACAAACCATACGGGGCAACTTTCTCCCCGTCGTAGTTGTAACAGGTCAGCAACCAGATGGTTGCGAGTTCGAATCCAACGAACGTCGACCCATTCCAATGTTTCTGGAGCACGTTAAAGCTGTAGTCGTCGCAAATCTCCTCACGTTGGCGTTGTGTGGAAGTTGGAAGAGTAGTGTCCAAGTCAGGTGTTGCCACGTCACTTTCCTTAATCCATCTGAAAGTAAAAAGATTTATGAGAAGTAAAGTATTGTTACTATTCACACAAACCATACGGGGCAACTTTCTCCCCGTCGTAGTTGCAACAGATCAGCAACCGGAGGGTTGCGAGTTGGAATCCAACGAACATCGACCCATTCCAATGTTTCTGGAGCACGTTAAAAATGTCGTCGTCTCAAATCTCCTCACGTTGGCATCGTGTGGAAGTTGGAAGAGTAGTGTCCAAGTCAGGTGTTACCTCGTCACTTTCCTTAATCCATCTGAAAGTAAAAAGATTTATGAGAAGTAATGTATTGTTACTATTCATACAAACCATACCGGGCAACTTTCTCCCCGTCGTAGTTGTAACAGACCAGCAACCGGATAGTTGCGAGTTCGAATCCAACGAACATCGACCCATTCCAATGTTTCTGTAGCACGTTAAAGCTGTAGTCGTCTCAAATCTCCTCATGTTGGGGTGGTGTGGAAGTTGGAAGAGTAGTGTCCAAGTCAGGTGTTGCCTCGTCACTTTCCTTAATCCATCTGAAAGTAAAAAGATTTATGAGAAGTAAAGTATTGTTATTATTCACACAAACCATACGGGGCAACTTTCTCCCCGTCGTAGTTGTAACAGGTCAGCAACCGGAGAGTTTCGAGTTCGGATCCAACGAACATCGACCTATTCCAATGTTTCTGGAGCACGTTAAAGCTGTAGTCGTCTCAAATCTCCTCACGTTGGCTTGGTGTGGAAGTTGGAAGAGTAGTGTCCAAGTCAGGTGTTGCCTCGTCACTTTCCTTAATCCATCTGAAAGTAAAAAGATTTATGAGAAGTAAAGTATTGTTATTATTCACACAAACCATACGGGGCAACTTTCTCCCCGTCGTAGTTGTAACAGGCCAGCAACCGGATAGTTGCGAGTTCGAATCCAACGAACATCGACCCATTGCAATGTTTCTGGAGCACGTTAAAGCTGTAGTTGTCTAAAATCTCCTCACGTTGGCGTGGTGTGGAAGTTGGAAGAGTAGTGTCCAAGTCAGATGTTGCCTCGTCACTTTCCTTCATCTATCTGAAAGTAAAAAGATTTATGAAAAGTAAAGTATTGTTATTATTAGCACAAACCATACGGGGCCACTTTCTCCCCGTCGTGATTGCAACAGATCAGCAACCGGAGGGTTGCGAGTTGGTATCCAACGAACATCGACCCATTCCAATGTTTCTGGAGCACGTTAAAGCTGTAGTTGTCTCAAATCTCCTCACGTTGGCGTGGTGTGGAAGTTGGAAGAGTAGTGTCCAAGTCAGGTGTTGCCTCGTCACTTTCCTTAATCCATCTGAAAGTAAAAAGATTTATGAGAAGTAAAGTATTGTTACTATTCACACAAACCATACGGGGCAACTTTCTCCAAGTCGTTGTTGTAACAGGCCAGCAACCGGATAGTTGCGAGTTCTAATACAACGAACATCGATACATTCCAATGTTTCTGGAGCACGTTAAAGCTGTAGTTGTCTCAAATCTCCTTACGTTGGGGTGGTGTGGAAGTTGGAAGAGTTGTGTCCAAGTCAGGTGTTGCCTCGTCACTTTCCTTCATCTATCTGAAAGTAAAAAGATTTATGAAAAGTACAGTATTGTTATTATTCACACAAACCATACGGGGCAACTTTCTCCCCGTCATAGTTGTAACAGGTCAGCAACCGGATAGTTGCGAGTTCGAATCCAACTAACATCGACCCATTCCAATGTTTCTGGAGCACGTTAAAGCTGTCATCGTCTCAAATCTTCTCACGTTGGCGTCGTGTGGAAGTTGGAAGAGTAGTGTCCAAGTCAAGTGTTGACTCGTCACTTCACTTCATGTATCTGAAAGTAAAAAGATTTATGAAAAGTAAAGTATTGTTATTATTCACACAAACCATACGGGGCAACTTTCTCCCCGTCGTAGTTGTAACAGGTCAGCAACCGGATAGTTGCGAGTTCGAATCCAACGAACATCGACCCATTCCAATGTTTCTGGAGCACGTTAAAGCTGTAGTCGTCTCAAATCTCCTCACGTTGGGGTGGTGTGGAAGTTGGAAGAGTAGTGTCCAAGTCAGGTGTTGCCTCGTCACTTTCCTTCATCTATCTGAAAGTAAAAAGATTTATGAAAAGTAAAGTATTGTTATTATTCACACAAACCATACGGGGCAACTTTCTCCCCGTCGTAGTTGTAACAGGTCAGCAACCGGATATTTGCGAGTTCGAATCCAACGAACATCGACCCATTCCAATGTTTCTGGAGCACGTTAAAGCTGTAGTCGTCTCAAATCTCCTCACGTTGGGGTGGTGTGGAAGTTGGAAGAGTAGTGTCCAAGTCAGGTGTTGCCTCGTCACTTTCCTTAATCCATCTGAAAGTAAAAAGATTTATGAGAAGTAAAGTATTGTTATTATTCACACAAACCATACGGGGCAACTTAATCCCCATCGTAGTTGTAACAGGTCAGCAACCAGATGGTTGCGAGTTCGAATCCAACGAACATCGACCCATTCCAATGTTTCTGGAGCACGTTAAAGCTGTAGTCGTCTCAAATCTCCTCACGTTGGGGTGGTATGGAAGTTGGAAGAGTAGTGTCCATGTCAGGTGTTACCTCGTCACTTTCCTTCATCTATCTGAAAGTAAAAAGATTTATGAAAAGTAAAGTATTGTTATTATTCACACAAACCATATGGGGCAACTTTCTCCCCATCGTAGTTGTAACAGGTCAGCAACCAGATGGTTGCGAGTTCGAATCCAACGAACATCGACCCATTCCAATGTTTCTGGAGCACGTTAAAGCTGTCGTCGTCTCAAATCTCCTCACGTTGGCGTCGTGTGGAAGTTGGAAGAGTAGTGTCCAAGTCAGGAGTTGACTCGTCACTTTCCTTAATCCATCTGAAAGTAAAAAGATTTATGAGAAGTAAAGTATTGTTATTATTCACACAAACCATACGGGACAACTTTCTCCCCGTCGTAGTTGTAACAGGTCAGCAACCGGATAGTTGCGAGTTCGAATCCAACTAACATCGACCCATTCCAATGTTTCTGGAGCACGTTAAAGCTGTCATCGTCTCAAATCTTCTCACGTTGGCGTCGTGTGGAAGTTGGAAGAGTAGTGTCCAAGTCAAGTGTTGACTCGTCACTTCACTTCATGTATCTGAAAGTAAAAAGATTTATGAAAAGTAAAGTATTGTTATTATTCACACAAACCATACGGGGCAACTTTCTCCCCGTCGTAGTTGTAACAGGTCAGCAACCGGATAGTTGCGAGTTCGAATCCAACGAACATCGACCCATTCCAATGTTTCTGGAGCACGTTAAAGCTGTAGTCGTCTCAAATCTCCTCACGTTGGGGTGGTGTGGAAGTTGGAAGAGTAGTGTCCAAGTCAGGTGTTGCCTCGTCACTTTCCTTCATCTATCTGAAAGTAAAAAGATTTATGAAAAGTAAAGTATTGTTATTATTCACACAAACCATACGGGGCAACTTTCTCCCCGTCGTAGTTGTAACAGGTCAGCAACCGGATATTTGCGAGTTCGAATCCAACGAACATCGACCCATTCCAATGTTTCTGGAGCACGTTAAAGCTGTAGTCGTCTCAAATCTCCTCACGTTGGGGTGGTGTGGAAGTTGGAAGAGTAGTGTCCAAGTCAGGTGTTGCCTCGTCACTTTCCTTAATCCATCTGAAAGTAAAAAGATTTATGAGAAGTAAAGTATTGTTATTATTCACACAAACCATACGGGGCAACTTAATCCCCATCGTAGTTGTAACAGGTCAGCAACCAGATGGTTGCGAGTTCGAATCCAACGAACATCGACCCATTCCAATGTTTCTGGAGCACGTTAAAGCTGTAGTCGTCTCAAATCTCCTCACGTTGGGGTGGTATGGAAGTTGGAAGAGTAGTGTCCATGTCAGGTGTTACCTCGTCACTTTCCTTCATCTATCTGAAAGTAAAAAGATTTATGAAAAGTAAAGTATTGTTATTATTCACACAAACCATATGGGGCAACTTTCTCCCCATCGTAGTTGTAACAGGTCAGCAACCAGATGGTTGCGAGTTCGAATCCAACGAACATCGACCCATTCCAATGTTTCTGGAGCACGTTAAAGCTGTCGTCGTCTCAAATCTCCTCACGTTGGCGTCGTGTGGAAGTTGGAAGAGTAGTGTCCAAGTCAGGAGTTGACTCGTCACTTTCCTTAATCCATCTGAAAGTAAAAAGATTTATGAGAAGTAAAGTATTGTTATTATTCACACAAACCATACGGGACAACTTTCTCCCCGTCGTAGTTGTAACAGGCCAGCAACCGGATAGTTGCGAGTTCGAATCCGACGAACGTCAACCCATTCCAATGTTTCTGGAGCACGTTATAGCTGTAGTCGTCGCAAATCTCCTCACGTTGGCGTTGTTTGGAAAATGGAAGAGTAGTGTCCAAGTCAGGTGTTGCCACGTCACTTCCCTTCATCTATCTGAAAGTTAAAAAAATTATGAAAATTAAAGTATTGTTATTAATTACACAAACCATACGGGGCAACTTTCTACCCGTCGTAGTTGTAACAGGTCAGCAACCGGAGGGTTGCGAATTGGAATCCAACGAACATCGACCCATTCCAATGTTTCTGGAGCACGTTAAAGCTGTCGTCGTCTCAAATCTCCTCACGTTGGCGTCGTGTGGAAGTTGGAAGAGTAGTGTCCAAGTCAGGTGTTGCCTCGTCACTTTCCTTCATCTATCTGAAAGTAAAAAGATTTATGAAAAGTAAAGAATTGTTATTATTCACACAAACCATACGGGACAACTTTCTCCCCGTCGTAGTTGTAACAGGTCAGCAACCGGATAGTTGCGAGTTCGAACCCAACGAACATCGACCCATTCCAATGTTTCTGGAGCACGTTAAAGCTGTAGTCGTCTCAAATCTCCTCACGTTGGGGTGGTGTGGAAGTTGGAAGAGTAGTGTCCAAGTCAGGTGTTGCCTCGTCACTTTCCTTAATCCATCTGAAAGTAAAAAGATTTATGAGAAGTAAAGTATTGTTATTATTCGCACAAACCATACGGGGCAACTTAATCCCCATCGTAGTTGTAACAGGTCAGCAACCAGATGGTTGCGAGTTCGAATCCAACGAACATCGACCCATTCCAATGTTTCAGGAGCACGTTAAAGCTGTAGTCGTCTCAAATCTCCTCACGTTGGGGTGGTGTGGAAGTTGGAAGAGTAGTGTACAAGTCAGGTGTTGCCTCGTCACTTTCCTTAATCCATCTGAAAGTAAAAAGATTTATGAGAAGTAAAGTATTGTTACTATTCACACAAACCATACGGGGCAACTTTCTCCAAGTCGTTGTTGTAACAGGCCAGCAACCGGATAGTTGCGAGTTCTAATACAACGAACATCGATACATTCCAATGTTTCTGGAGCACGTTAAAGCTGTAGTTGTCTCAAATCTCCTTACGTTGGGGTGGTGTGGAAGTTGGAAGAGTTGTGTCCAAGTCAGGTGTTGCCTCGTCACTTTCCTTCATCTATCTGAAAGTAAAAAGATTTATGAAAAGTACAGTATTGTTATTATTCACACAAACCATACGGGGCAACTTTCTCCCCGTCATAGTTGTAACAGGTCAGCAACCGGATAGTTGCGAGTTCGAATCCAACTAACATCGACCCATTCCAATGTTTCTGGAGCACGTTAAAGCTGTCATCGTCTCAAATCTTCTCACGTTGGCGTCGTGTGGAAGTTGGAAGAGTAGTGTCCAAGTCAAGTGTTGACTCGTCACTTCACTTCATGTATCTGAAAGTAAAAAGATTTATGAAAAGTAAAGTATTGTTATTATTCACACAAACCATACGGGGCAACTTTCTCCCCGTCGTAGTTGTAACAGGTCAGCAACCGGATAGTTGCGAGTTCGAATCCAACGAACATCGACCCATTCCAATGTTTCTGGAGCACGTTAAAGCTGTAGTCGTCTCAAATCTCCTCACGTTGGGGTGGTGTGGAAGTTGGAAGAGTAGTGTCCAAGTCAGGTGTTGCCTCGTCACTTTCCTTCATCTATCTGAAAGTAAAAAGATTTATGAAAAGTAAAGTATTGTTATTATTCACACAAACCATACGGGGCAACTTTCTCCCCGTCGTAGTTGTAACAGGTCAGCAACCGGATATTTGCGAGTTCGAATCCAACGAACATCGACCCATTCCAATGTTTCTGGAGCACGTTAAAGCTGTAGTCGTCTCAAATCTCCTCACGTTGGGGTGGTGTGGAAGTTGGAAGAGTAGTGTCCAAGTCAGGTGTTGCCTCGTCACTTTCCTTAATCCATCTGAAAGTAAAAAGATTTATGAGAAGTAAAGTATTGTTATTATTCACACAAACCATACGGGGCAACTTAATCCCCATCGTAGTTGTAACAGGTCAGCAACCAGATGGTTGCGAGTTCGAATCCAACGAACATCGACCCATTCCAATGTTTCTGGAGCACGTTAAAGCTGTAGTCGTCTCAAATCTCCTCACGTTGGGGTGGTATGGAAGTTGGAAGAGTAGTGTCCATGTCAGGTGTTACCTCGTCACTTTCCTTCATCTATCTGAAAGTAAAAAGATTTATGAAAAGTAAAGTATTGTTATTATTCACACAAACCATATGGGGCAACTTTCTCCCCATCGTAGTTGTAACAGGTCAGCAACCAGATGGTTGCGAGTTCGAATCCAACGAACATCGACCCATTCCAATGTTTCTGGAGCACGTTAAAGCTGTCGTCGTCTCAAATCTCCTCACGTTGGCGTCGTGTGGAAGTTGGAAGAGTAGTGTCCAAGTCAGGAGTTGACTCGTCACTTTCCTTAATCCATCTGAAAGTAAAAAGATTTATGAGAAGTAAAGTATTGTTATTATTCACACAAACCATACGGGACAACTTTCTCCCCGTCGTAGTTGTAACAGGTCAGCAACCGGATAGTTGCGAGTTCGAATCCAACTAACATCGACCCATTCCAATGTTTCTGGAGCACGTTAAAGCTGTCATCGTCTCAAATCTTCTCACGTTGGCGTCGTGTGGAAGTTGGAAGAGTAGTGTCCAAGTCAAGTGTTGACTCGTCACTTCACTTCATGTATCTGAAAGTAAAAAGATTTATGAAAAGTAAAGTATTGTTATTATTCACACAAACCATACGGGGCAACTTTCTCCCCGTCGTAGTTGTAACAGGTCAGCAACCGGATAGTTGCGAGTTCGAATCCAACGAACATCGACCCATTCCAATGTTTCTGGAGCACGTTAAAGCTGTAGTCGTCTCAAATCTCCTCACGTTGGGGTGGTGTGGAAGTTGGAAGAGTAGTGTCCAAGTCAGGTGTTGCCTCGTCACTTTCCTTCATCTATCTGAAAGTAAAAAGATTTATGAAAAGTAAAGTATTGTTATTATTCACACAAACCATACGGGGCAACTTTCTCCCCGTCGTAGTTGTAACAGGTCAGCAACCGGATATTTGCGAGTTCGAATCCAACGAACATCGACCCATTCCAATGTTTCTGGAGCACGTTAAAGCTGTAGTCGTCTCAAATCTCCTCACGTTGGGGTGGTGTGGAAGTTGGAAGAGTAGTGTCCAAGTCAGGTGTTGCCTCGTCACTTTCCTTAATCCATCTGAAAGTAAAAAGATTTATGAGAAGTAAAGTATTGTTATTATTCACACAAACCATACGGGGCAACTTAATCCCCATCGTAGTTGTAACAGGTCAGCAACCAGATGGTTGCGAGTTCGAATCCAACGAACATCGACCCATTCCAATGTTTCTGGAGCACGTTAAAGCTGTAGTCGTCTCAAATCTCCTCACGTTGGGGTGGTATGGAAGTTGGAAGAGTAGTGTCCATGTCAGGTGTTACCTCGTCACTTTCCTTCATCTATCTGAAAGTAAAAAGATTTATGAAAAGTAAAGTATTGTTATTATTCACACAAACCATATGGGGCAACTTTCTCCCCATCGTAGTTGTAACAGGTCAGCAACCAGATGGTTGCGAGTTCGAATCCAACGAACATCGACCCATTCCAATGTTTCTGGAGCACGTTAAAGCTGTCGTCGTCTCAAATCTCCTCACGTTGGCGTCGTGTGGAAGTTGGAAGAGTAGTGTCCAAGTCAGGAGTTGACTCGTCACTTTCCTTAATCCATCTGAAAGTAAAAAGATTTATGAGAAGTAAAGTATTGTTATTATTCACACAAACCATACGGGACAACTTTCTCCCCGTCGTAGTTGTAACAGGCCAGCAACCGGATAGTTGCGAGTTCGAATCCGACGAACGTCAACCCATTCCAATGTTTCTGGAGCACGTTATAGCTGTAGTCGTCGCAAATCTCCTCACGTTGGCGTTGTTTGGAAAATGGAAGAGTAGTGTCCAAGTCAGGTGTTGCCACGTCACTTCCCTTCATCTATCTGAAAGTTAAAAAAATTATGAAAATTAAAGTATTGTTATTAATTACACAAACCATACGGGGCAACTTTCTACCCGTCGTAGTTGTAACAGGTCAGCAACCGGAGGGTTGCGAATTGGAATCCAACGAACATCGACCCATTCCAATGTTTCTGGAGCACGTTAAAGCTGTCGTCGTCTCAAATCTCCTCACGTTGGCGTCGTGTGGAAGTTGGAAGAGTAGTGTCCAAGTCAGGTGTTGCCTCGTCACTTTCCTTCATCTATCTGAAAGTAAAAAGATTTATGAAAAGTAAAGAATTGTTATTATTCACACAAACCATACGGGACAACTTTCTCCCCGTCGTAGTTGTAACAGGTCAGCAACCGGATAGTTGCGAGTTCGAACCCAACGAACATCGACCCATTCCAATGTTTCTGGAGCACGTTAAAGCTGTAGTCGTCTCAAATCTCCTCACGTTGGGGTGGTGTGGAAGTTGGAAGAGTAGTGTCCAAGTCAGGTGTTGCCTCGTCACTTTCCTTAATCCATCTGAAAGTAAAAAGATTTATGAGAAGTAAAGTATTGTTATTATTCGCACAAACCATACGGGGCAACTTAATCCCCATCGTAGTTGTAACAGGTCAGCAACCAGATGGTTGCGAGTTCGAATCCAACGAACATCGACCCATTCCAATGTTTCAGGAGCACGTTAAAGCTGTAGTCGTCTCAAATCTCCTCACGTTGGGGTGGTGTGGAAGTTGGAAGAGTAGTGTACAAGTCAGGTGTTGCCTCGTCACTTTCCTTAATCCATCTGAAAGTAAAAAGATTTATGAGAAGTAAAGTATTGTAATTATTCACACAAAACATACGGGGCAACTTTCTCCCCGTCGTAGTTGTAACAGGTCAGCAACCGGATAGTTGCGAGTTCGAATACAACGAACATCGACCCATTCCAAAGTTTCTGGAGCACGTTAAAGCTGTAGTCGTCTCAAATCTCCTCACGTTGGGGTGGTGTGGAAGTTGGAAGAGTAGTGTCCAAGTCAGGTGTTGCCTCGTCACTTTCCTTCATCTATCTGAAAGTAAAAAGATTTATGAAAAGTAAAGTATTGTTATAATCCACACAAACCATACGGGGCAACTTTCTCCCCATCGTAGTTGTAACAGGTCAGCAACCAGATGGTTGCGAGTTCGAATCCAACGAACAATGACCCATTCCAATGTTTCTGGAGCACGTTAAAGCTATCGTCGTCTCGAATTTCCTCACGTTGGGGTGGTGTGGAAGTTGGAAGAGTTGTGTCCAAGTCAGGTGTTGCCTCGTCACTTTCCTTCATCTATCTGAAAGTAAAAAGATTTATGAAAAGTACAGTATTGTTATTATTCACACAAACCATACGGGGCAACTTTCTCCCCGTCGTAGTTGTAACAGGTCAGCAACCGGATAGTTGCGAGTTCGAATCCAACGAACATCGACCCATTCCAATGTTTCTGGAGCACGTTAAAGCTGTCGTCGTCTCAAATCTCCTCACGTTGGGGTGGTGTGGAAGTTGGAAGAGTAGTGTCCAAGTCAGGTGTTGCCTCGTCACTTTCCTTAATCCATCTGAAAGTAAAAAGATTTATGAGAAGTAAAGTATTGTTATTATTCACACAAACCATACGGGGCAACTTTCTCCCCGTCGTAGTTGTAACAGGTCAGCAACCGGAGAGTTTCGAGTTCGGATCCAACGAACATCGACCTATTCCAATGTTTCTGGAGCACGTTAAAGCTGTAGTCGTCTCAAATCTCCTCACGTTGGCTTGGTGTGGAAGTTGGAAGAGTAGTGTCCAAGTCAGGTGTTGCCTCGTCACTTTCCTTAATCCATCTGAAAGTAAAAAGATTTATGAGAAGTAAAGTATTGTTATTATTCACACAAACCATACGGGGCAACTTTCTCCCCGTCGTAGTTGTAACAGGCCAGCAACCGGATAGTTGCGAGTTCGAATCCAACGAACATCGACCCATTGCAATGTTTCTGGAGCACGTTAAAGCTGTAGTTGTCTAAAATCTCCTCACGTTGGCGTGGTGTGGAAGTTGGAAGAGTAGTGTCCAAGTCAGATGTTGCCTCGTCACTTTCCTTCATCTATCTGAAAGTAAAAAGATTTATGAAAAGTAAAGTATTGTTATTATTAGCACAAACCATACGGGGCCACTTTCTCCCCGTCGTGATTGCAACAGATCAGCAACCGGAGGGTTGCGAGTTGGTATCCAACGAACATCGACCCATTCCAATGTTTCTGGACCACGTTAAAGCTGTAGTTGTCTCAAATCTCCTCACGTTGGCGTGGTGTGGAAGTTGGAAGAGTAGTGTCCAAGTCAGGTGTTGCCTCGTCACTTTCCTTAATCCATCTGAAAGTAAAAAGATTTATGAGAAGTAAAGTATTGTTACTATTCACACAAACCATACGGGGCAACTTTCTCCAAGTCGTTGTTGTAACAGGCCAGCAACCGGATAGTTGCGAGTTCTAATACAACGAACATCGATACATTCCAATGTTTCTGGAGCACGTTAAAGCTGTAGTTGTCTCAAATCTCCTTACGTTGGCGTGGTGTGGAAGTTGGAAGAGTAGTGTCCAAGTCAGGTGTTGCCTCGTCACTTTCCTTAATCCATCTGAAAGTAAAAAGATTTATGAAAAGTAAAGTATTGTTATTATTCACACAAACCATACGGGGCCACTTTCTCCCCGTCGTAGTTGCAACAGATCAGCAACCGGAGGGTTGCGAATTGGAATCCAACGAACATCGACCCATTCCAATGTTTCTGGAGCACGTTAAAGCTGTCGTCGTCTCAAATCTCCTCACGTTGGCGTCGTGTGGAAGTTTGAAGAGTAGTGTCCAAGTCAGGTGTTGCCTCTTCACTTTCCTTAATCCATCTGAAAGTAAAAAGATTTATGAGAAGTAAAGTATTGTTAGTATTCATACAAACCATACCGGGCAACTTTCTCCCCGTCGTAGTTGTAACAGGCCGGCAACCGGATAGTTGCGAGTTCGAATCCAACGAACATCGACCCATTCCAATGTTTCTGGAGCACGTTAAAGCTATCGTCGTCTCGAATTTCCTCACGTTGGGGTGGTGTGGAAGTTGGAAGAGTTGTGTCCAAGTCAGGTGTTGCCTCGTCACTTTCCTTCATCTATCTGAAAGTAAAAAGATTTATGAAAAGTACAGTATTGTTATTATTCACACAAACCATACGGGGCAACTTTCTCCCCGTCATAGTTGTAACAGGTCAGCAACCGGATAGTTGCGAGTTCGAATCCAACTAACATCGACCCATTCCAATGTTTCTGGAGCACGTTAAAGCTGTCATCGTCTCAAATCTTCTCACGTTGGCGTCGTGTGGAAGTTGGAAGAGTAGTGTCCAAGTCAAGTGTTGACTCGTCACTTCCCTTCATGTATCTGAAAGTAAAAAGATTTATGAAAAGTAAAGTATTGTTATTATTCACACAAACCATACGGGGCAACTTTCTCCCCGTCGTAGTTGTAACAGGTCAGCAACCGGATAGTTGCGAGTTCGAATCCAACGAACATCGACCCATTCCAATGTTTCTGGAGCACGTTAAAGCTGTAGTCGTCTCAAATCTCCTCACGTTGGGGTGGTGTGGAAGTTGGAAGAGTAGTGTCCAAGTCAGGTGTTGCCTCGTCACTTTCCTTCATCTATCTGAAAGTAAAAAGATTTATGAAAAGTAAAGTATTGTTATTATTCACACAAACCATACGGGGCAACTTTCTCCCCGTCGTAGTTGTAACAGGTCAGCAACCGGATAGTTGCGAGTTCGAATCCAACGAACATCGACCCATTCCAATGTTTCTGGAGCACGTTAAAGCTGTAGTCGTCTCAAATCTCCTCACGTTGGGGTGGTGTGGAAGTTGGAAGAGTAGTGTCCAAGTCAGGTGTTGCCTCGTCACTTTCCTTAATCCATCTGAAAGTAAAAAGATTTATGACAAGTAAAGTATTGTTATTATTCACACAAACCATACGGGGCAACTTAATCCCCATCGTAGTTGTAACAGGTCAGCAACCAGATGGTTGCGAGTTCGAATCCAACGAACATCGACCCATTCCAATGTTTCTGGAGCACGTTAAAGCTGTAGTCGTCTCAAATCTCCTCACGTTGGGGTGGTATGGAAGTTGGAAGAGTAGTGTCCATGTCAGGTGTTACCTCGTCACTTTCCTTCATCTATCTGAAAGTAAAAAGATTTATGAAAAGTAAAGTATTGTTATTATTCACACAAACCATATGGGGCAACTTTCTCCCCATCGTAGTTGTAACAGGTCAGCAACCAGATGGTTGCGAGTTCGAATCCAACGAACATCGACCCATTCCAATGTTTCTGGAGCACGTTAAAGCTGTCGTCGTCTCAAATCTCCTCACGTTGGCGTCGTGTGGAAGTTGGAAGAGTAGTGTCCAAGTCAGGAGTTGACTCGTCACTTTCCTTAATCCATCTGAAAGTAAAAAGATTTATGAGAAGTAAAGTATTGTTATTATTCACACAAACCATACGGGACAACTTTCTCCCCGTCGTAGTTGTAACAGGCCAGCAACCGGATAGTTGCGAGTTCGAATCCGACGAACGTCAACCCATTCCAATGTTTCTGGAGCACGTTATAGCTGTAGTCGTCGCAAATCTCCTCACGTTGGCGTTGTTTGGAAAATGGAAGAGTAGTGTCCAAGTCAGGTGTTGCCACGTCACTTCCCTTCATCTATCTGAAAGTAAAAAAAATTATGAAAATTAAAGTATTGTTATTAATTACACAAACCATACGGGGCAACTTTCTACCCGTCGTAGTTGTAACAGGTCAGCAACCGGAGGGTTGCGAATTGGAATCCAACGAACATCGACCCATTCCAATGTTTCTGGAGCACGTTAAAGCTGTCGTCGTCTCAAATCTCCTCACGTTGGCGTCGTGTGGAAGTTGGAAGAGTAGTGTCCAAGTCAGGTGTTGCCTCGTCACTTTCCTTCATCTATCTGAAAGTAAAAAGATTTATGAAAAGTAAAGAATTGTTATTATTCACACAAACCATACGGGACAACTTTCTCCCCGTCGTAGTTGTAACAGGTCAGCAACCGGATAGTTGCGAGTTCGAACCCAACGAACATCGACCCATTCCAATGTTTCTGGAGCACGTTAAAGCTGTAGTCGTCTCAAATCTCCTCACGTTGGGGTGGTGTGGAAGTTGGAAGAGTAGTGTCCAAGTCAGGTGTTGCCTCGTCACTTTCCTTAATCCATCTGAAAGTAAAAAGATTTATGAGAAGTAAAGTATTGTTATTATTCGCACAAACCATACGGGGCAACTTAATCCCCATCGTAGTTGTAACAGGTCAGCAACCAGATGGTTGCGAGTTCGAATCCAACGAACATCGACCCATTCCAATGTTTCAGGAGCACGTTAAAGCTGTAGTCGTCTCAAATCTCCTCACGTTGGGGTGGTGTGGAAGTTGGAAGAGTAGTGTACAAGTCAGGTGTTGCCTCGTCACTTTCCTTAATCCATCTGAAAGTAAAAAGATTTATGAGAAGTAAAGTATTGTAATTATTCACACAAAACATACGGGGCAACTTTCTCCCCGTCGTAGTTGTAACAGGTCAGCAACCGGATAGTTGCGAGTTCGAATCCAACGAACATCGACCCATTCCAAAGTTTCTGGAGCACGTTAAAGCTGTAGTCGTCTCAAATCTCCTCACGTTGGGGTGGTGTGGAAGTTGGAAGAGTAGTGTCCAAGTCAGGTGTTGCCTCGTCACTTTCCTTCATCTATCTGAAAGTAAAAAGATTTATGAAAAGTAAAGTATTGTTATAATCCACACAAACCATACGGGGCAACTTTCTCCCCATCGTAGTTGTAACAGGTCAGCAACCAGATGGTTGCGAGTTCGAATCCAACGAACAATGACCCATTCCAATGTTTCTGGAGCACGTTAAAGCTATCGTCGTCTCGAATTTCCTCACGTTGGGGTGGTGTGGAAGTTGGAAGAGTTGTGTCCAAGTCAGGTGTTGCCTCGTCACTTTCCTTCATCTATCTGAAAGTAAAAAGATTTATGAAAAGTACAGTATTGTTATTATTCACACAAACCATACGGGGCAACTTTCTCCCCGTCGTAGTTGTAACAGGTCAGCAACCGGATAGTTGCGAGTTCGAATCCAACGAACATCGACCCATTCCAATGTTTCTGGAGCACGTTAAAGCTGTCGTCGTCTCAAATCTCCTCACGTTGGCGTCGTGTAAAAATTGGAAGAGTAGTGTCCAAGTCAGGTGTTGCCTCGTCACTTCCCTTCATCTATCTAAAAGTAAAAATATTTATGAAAAGTAAAGTATTGTTATTATTCACACAAACCATACGGGGCAACTTTCTCCCCATCGTAGTTGTAACAGGTCAGCAACCAGATGGTTGCGAGTTCGAATCCAACGAACATCGACCCATTCCAATGTTTCTGGAGCACGTTAAAGCTGTCATCGTCTCAAATCTTCTCACGTTGGCGTCGTGTTGAAGTTGGAAGAGTAGTGTCCAAGTCAGGTGTTGACTCGTCACTTCCCTTCATGTATCTGAAAGTAAAAATATTTATGAAAAGTAAAGTATTGTTATTATTCACACAAACCATACGGGGCAACTTTCTACCCGTCGTAATTGTAACAGGTCAGCAACCGGATAGTTGCGTGTTCTATTCCAACGAACATCGACCCATTCCAATGTTTCTGGAGCACGTTATAGCTGTAGTCGTCGCAAATCTCCTCACGTTGGCGTTGTTTGGAAAATGGAAGAGTAGTGTCCAAGTCAGGTGTTGCCACGTCACTTCCCTTCATCTATCTGAAAGTAAAAAAAATTATGAAAATTAAAGTATTGTTATTATTCACACAAACCATACGGGGCAACTTTCTACCCGTCGTAATTGTAACAGGTCAGCAACCGGAGGGTTGCGAGTTGGAATCCAACGAACATCGACCCATTCCAATGTTTCTGGAGCACGTTAAAGCTGTCGTCGTCTCAAATCTCCTCACGTTGGCGTCGTGTGGAAGTTGGAAGAGTAGTGTCCAAGTCAGGTGTTGCCTCGTCACTTTCCTTCATCTATCTGAAAGTAAAAAGATTTATGAAAAGTAAAGAATTGTTATTATTCACACAAACCATACGGGGCAACTTTCTCCCCGTCGTAGTTGTAACAGGTCAGCAACCGGATAGTTGCGAGTTCGAATCCAACGAACATCGACCCATTCCAATGTTTCTGGAGCACGTTAAAGCTGTAGTCGTCTCAAATCTCCTCACGTTGGGGTGGTGTGGAAGTTGGAAGAGTAGTGTCCAAGTCAGGTGTTGCCTCGTCACTTTCCTTAATCCATCTGAAAGTAAAAAGATTTATGAGAAGTAAAGTATTGTTATTATTCACACAAACCATACGGAGCAACTTAATCCCCATCGTAGTTGTAACAGGTCAGCAACCAGATGGTTGCGAGTTCGAATCCAACGAACATCGACCCATTCCAATGTTTCTGGAGCACGTTAAAGCTGTAGTCGTCTCAAATCTCCTCACGTTGGGGTGGTGTGGAAGTTGGAAGAGTAGTGTCCAAGTCAGGTGTTGCCTCGACACTTTCCTTAATCCATCTGAAAGTAAAAAGATTTATGAGAAGTAAAGTATTGTAATTATTCACACAAAACATACGGGGCAACTTTCTCCCCGTCGTAGTTGTAACAGGTCAGCAACCGGATAGTTGCGAGTTCGAATCCAACGAACATCGACCCATTCCAATGTTTCTGAAGCACGTTAAAGCTGTAGTCGTCTCAAATCTCCTCACGTTGGGGTGGTGTGGAAGTTGGAAGAGTAGTGTCCAAGTCAGGTGTTGCCTCGTCACTTTCCTTCATCTATCTGAAAGTAAAAAGATTTATGAAAAGTAAAGTATTGTTATAATCCACACAAACCATACGGGGCAACTTTCTTCCCATCGTAGTTGTAACAGGTCAGCAACCAGATGGTTGCGAGTTCGAATCCAACGAACATTGACCCATTCCAATGTTTCTGGAGCACGTTAAAGCTATCGTCGTCTCGAATTTCCTCACGTTGGGGTGGTGTGGAAGTTGGAAGAGTTGTGTCCAAGTCAGGTGTTGCCTCGTCACTTTCCTTCATCTATCTGAAAGTAAAAAGATTTATGAAAAGTACAGTATTGTTATTATTCACACAAACCATACGGGGCAACTTTCTCCCCGTCGTAGTTGTAACAGGTCAGCAACCGGATAGTTGCGAGTTCGAATCCAACGAACATCGACCCATTCCAATGTTTCTGGAGCACGTTAAAGCTGTCGTCGTCTCAAATCTCCTCACGTTGGCGTCGTGTAAAAATTGGAAGAGTAGTGTCCAAGTCAGGTGTTGCCTCGTCACTTCCCTTCATCTAACTGAAAGTAAAAATATTTATGAAAAGTAAAGTATTGTTATTATTCACACAAACCATACGGGGCAACTTTCTCCCCATCGTAGTTGTAACAGGTCAGCAACCAGATGGTTGCGAGTTCGAATCCAACGAACATCGACCCATTCCAATGTTTCTGGAGCACGTTAAAGCTGTCATCGTCTCAAATCTTCTCACGTTGGCGTCGTGTGGAAGTTGGAAGAGTAGTGTCCAAGTCAGGTGTTGACTCGTCACTTCCCTTCATGTATCTGAAAGTAAAAATATTTATGAAAAGTAAAGTATTGTTATTATTCACACAAACCATACGGGGCAACTTTCTACCCGTCGTAGTTGTAACAGGTCAGCAACCGGATAGTTGCGTGTTCTATTCCAACGAACATCGACCCATTCCAATGTTTCTGGAGCACGTTAAAGCTGTAGTCGTCTCAAATCTCCTCACGTTGGTGTGGTTTGGAAGTTCTTAGAGTAGTGTCCAAGTCAGGTGTTGCCTCGTCACTTTCCTTCATCTATCTGAAAGTAAAAAGATTTATGAAAAGTAAAGAATTGTTATTATTCACACAAACCATACGGGGCAACTTTTTCCCCGTCGTAGTTGTAACAGGTCAGCAACCGGATAGTTGCGAGTTCGAATCCAACGAACATCGACCCATTCCAATGTTTCTGGAGCACGTTAAAGCTGTAGTCGTCTCAAATCTCCTCACGTTGGGGTGGTGTGGAAGTTGGAAGAGTAGTGTCCAAGTCAGGTGTTGCCTCGTCACTTTCCTTAATCCATCTGAAAGTAAAAAGATTTATGAGAAGTAAAGTATTGTTATTATTCACACAAACCATACGGGGCAACTTTCTACCCGTCGTAGTTGTAACAGGTCAGCAACCAGATGGTTGCGAGTTCGAATCCAACGAACATCGACCCATTCCAATGTTTCAGGAGCACGTTAAAGCTGTAGTCGTCTCAAATCTCCTCACGTTGGGATGGTGTGGAAGTTGGAAGAGTAGTGTACAAGTCAGGTGTTGCCTCGTCACTTTCCTTAATCCATCTGAAAGTAAAAAGATTTATGAGAAGTAAAGTATTGTAATTATTCACACAAAACATACGGGGCAACTTTCTCCCCGTCGTAGTTGTAACAGGTCAGCAACCGGATAGTTGCGAGTTCGAATCCAACGAACATCGACCCATTCCAATGTTTCTGAAGCACGTTAAAGCTGTAGTCGTCTCAAATCTCCTCACGTTGGGGTGGTGTGGAAGTTGGAAGAGTAGTGTCCAAGTCAGGTGTTGCCTCGTCACTTTCCTTCATCTATCTGAAAGTAAAAAGATTTATGAAAAGTAAAGTATTGTTATAATCCACACAAACCATACGGGGCAACTTTCTCCCCATCGTAGTTGTAACAGGTCAGCAACCAGATGGTTGCGAGTTCGAATCCAACGAACAATGACCCATTCCAATGTTTCTGGAGCACGTTAAAGCTATCGTCGTCTCGAATTTCCTCACGTTGGGGTGGTGTGGAAGTTGGAAGAGTTGTGTCCAAGTCAGGTGTTGCCTCGTCACTTTCCTTCATCTATCTGAAAGTAAAAAGATTTATGAAAAGTACAGTATTGTTATTATTCACACAAACCATACGGGGCAACTTTCTCCCCGTCGTAGTTGTAACAGGTCAGCAACCGGATAGTTGCGAGTTCGAATCCAACGAACATCGACCCATTCCAATGTTTCTGGAGCACGTTAAAGCTGTCGTCGTCTCAAATCTCCTCACGTTGGCGTCGTGTAAAAATTGGAAGAGTAGTGTCCAAGTCAGGTGTTGCCTCGTCACTTCCCTTCATCTATCTAAAAGTAAAAATATTTATGAAAAGTAAAGTATTGTTATTATTCACACAAACCATACGGGGCAACTTTCTCCCCATCGTAGTTGTAACAGGTCAGCAACCAGATGGTTGCGAGTTCGAATCCAACGAACATCGACCCATTCCAATGTTTCTGGAGCACGTTAAAGCTGTCATCGTCTCAAATCTTCTCACGTTGGCGTCGTGTTGAAGTTGGAAGAGTAGTGTCCAAGTCAGGTGTTGACTCGTCACTTCCCTTCATGTATCTGAAAGTAAAAATATTTATGAAAAGTAAAGTATTGTTATTATTCACACAAACCATACGGGGCAACTTTCTACCCGTCGTAGTTGTAACAGGACAGCAACCGGATAGTTGCGTGTTCTATTCCAACGATCATCGACCCATTCCAATGTTTCTGGAGCACGTTATAGCTGTAGTCGTCGCAAATCTCCTCACGTTGGCGTTGTTTGGAAAATGGAAGAGTAGTGTCCAAGTCAGGTGTTGCCACGTCACTTCCCTTCATCTATCTGAAAGTAAAAAAAATTATGAAAATTAAAGTATTGTTATTATTCACACAAACCGTACGGGGCAACTTTCTACCCGTCGTAATTGTAACAGGTCAGCAACCGGAGGGTTGCGAGTTGGAATCCAACGAACATCGACCCATTCCAATGTTTCTGGAGCACGTTAAAGCTGTAGTCGTCTCAAATCTCCTCACGTTGGGGTGGTGTGGAAGTTGGAAGAGTAGTGTCCAAGTCAGGTGTTGCCTCGACACTTTCCTTAATCCATCTGAAAGTAAAAAGATTTATGAGAAGTAAAGTATTGTAATTATTCACACAAAACATACGGGGCAACTTTCTCCCCGTCGTAGTTGTAACAGGTCAGCAACCGGATAGTTGCGAGTTCGAATCCAACGAACATCGACCCATTCCAATGTTTCTGAAGCACGTTAAAGCTGTAGTCGTCTCAAATCTCCTCACGTTGGGGTGGTGTGGAAGTTGGAAGAGTAGTGTCCAAGTCAGGTGTTGCCTCGTCACTTTCCTTCATCTATCTGAAAGTAAAAAGATTTATGAAAAGTAAAGTATTGTTATAATCCACACAAACCATACGGGGCAACTTTCTTCCCATCGTAGTTGTAACAGGTCAGCAACCAGATGGTTGCGAGTTCGAATCCAACGAACATTGACCCATTCCAATGTTTCTGGAGCACGTTAAAGCTATCGTCGTCTCGAATTTCCTCACGTTGGGGTGGTGTGGAAGTTGGAAGAGTTGTGTCCAAGTCAGGTGTTGCCTCGTCACTTTCCTTCATCTATCTGAAAGTAAAAAGATTTATGAAAAGTACAGTATTGTTATTATTCACACAAACCATACGGGGCAACTTTCTCCCCGTCGTAGTTGTAACAGGTCAGCAACCGGATAGTTGCGAGTTCGAATCCAACGAACATCGACCCATTCCAATGTTTCTGGAGCACGTTAAAGCTGTCGTCGTCTCAAATCTCCTCACGTTGGCGTCGTGTAAAAATTGGAAGAGTAGTGTCCAAGTCAGGTGTTGCCTCGTCACTTCCCTTCATCTAACTGAAAGTAAAAATATTTATGAAAAGTAAAGTATTGTTATTATTCACACAAACCATACGGGGCAACTTTCTCCCCATCGTAGTTGTAACAGGTCAGCAACCAGATGGTTGCGAGTTCGAATCCAACGAACATCGACCCATTCCAATGTTTCTGGAGCACGTTAAAGCTGTCATCGTCTCAAATCTTCTCACGTTGGCGTCGTGTGGAAGTTGGAAGAGTAGTGTCCAAGTCAGGTGTTGACTCGTCACTTCCCTTCATGTATCTGAAAGTAAAAATATTTATGAAAAGTAAAGTATTGTTATTATTCACACAAACCATACGGGGCAACTTTCTACCCGTCGTAGTTGTAACAGGTCAGCAACCGGATAGTTGCGTGTTCTATTCCAACGAACATCGACCCATTCCAATGTTTCTGGAGCACGTTAAAGCTGTAGTCGTCTCAAATCTCCTCACGTTGGGGTGGTGTGGAAGTTCTTAGAGTAGTGTCCAAGTCAGGTGTTGCCTCGTCACTTTCCTTCATCTATCTGAAAGTAAAAAGATTTATGAAAAGTAAAGAATTGTTATTATTCACACAAACCATACGGGGCAACTTTCTCCCCGTCGTAGTTGTAACAGGTCAGCAACCGGATAGTTGCGAGTTCGAATCCAACGAACATCGACCCATTCCAATGTTTCTGGAGCACGTTAAAGCTGTAGTCGTCTCAAATCTCCTCACGTTGGGGTGGTGTGGAAGTTGGAAGAGTAGTGTCCAAGTCAGGTGTTGCCTCGTCACTTTCCTTAATCCATCTGAAAGTAAAAAGATTTATGAGAAGTAAAGTATTGTTATTATTCACACAAACCATACGGGGCAACTTAATCCCCATCGTAGTTGTAACAGGTCAGCAACCAGATGGTTGCGAGTTCGAATCCAAAGAACATCGACCCATTCCAATGTTTCTGGAGCACGTTAAAGCTGTAGTCGTCTCAAATCTCCTCACGTTGGGGTGGTGTGGAAGTTGGAAGAGTAGTGTCCAAGTCAGGTGTTGCCTCGTCACTTTCCTTAATCCATCTGAAAGTAAAAAGATTTATGAGAAGTAAAGTATTGTAATTATTCACACAAAACATAAAGGGCAACTTTCTCCCCGTCGTAGTTGTAACAGGTCAGCAACCGGATAGTTGCGAGTTCGAATCCAACGAACATCGACCCATTCCAATGTTTCTGAAGCACGTTAAAGCTGTAGTCGTCTCAAATCTCCTCACGTTGGGGTGGTGTGGAAGTTGGAAGAGTAGTGTCCAAGTCAGGTGTTGCCTCGTCACTTTCCTTCATCTATCTGAAAGTAAAAAGATTTATGAAAAGTAAAGTATTGTTATTATTCACACAAACCATACGGGGCAACTTTCTCCCCATCGTAGTTGTAACAGGTCAGCAACCAGATGGTTGCGAGTTCGAATCCAACGAACATCGACCCATTCCAATGTTTCTGGAGCACGTTAAAGCTATCGTCGTCTCGAATTTCCTCACGTTGGGGTGGTGTGGAAGTTGGAAGAGTTGTGTCCAAGTCAGGTGTTGCCTCGTCACTTTCCTTCATCTATCTGAAAGTAAAAAGATTTATGAAAAGTACAGTATTGTTATTATTCACACAAACCATACGGGGCAACTTTCTCCCCATCGTAGTTGTAACAGGTCAGCAACCAGATGGTTGCGAGTTCGAATCCAACGAACATCGACCCATTCCAATGTTTCTGGAGCACGTTAAAGCTGTCATCGTCTCAAATCTTCTCACGTTGGCGTCGTGTGGAAGTTGGAAGAGTAGTGTCCAAGTCAGGTGTTGACTCGTCACTTCCCTTCATGTATCTGAAAGTAAAAATATTTATGAAAATTAAAGTATTGTTATTATTCACACAAACCATACGGGGCAACTTTCTACCCGTCGTAGTTGTAACAGGTCAGCAACCGGAGGGTTGCGAGTTGGAATCCAACGAACATCGACCCATTCCAATGTTTCTGGAGCACGTTAAAGCTGTCGTCGTCTCAAATCTCCTCACGTTGGCGTCGTGTGGAAGTTGGAAGAGTAGTGTCCAAGTCAGGTGTTGCCTCGTCACTTTCCTTCATCTATCTGAAAGTAAAAAGATTTATGAAAAGTAAAGAATTGTTATTATTCACACAAACCATACGGGGCAACTTTCTACCCGTCGTAGTTGTAACCATAGAGGAGATATAATAGTAGAGTGAGCTATGGCAACCTTTTTATGTCCGCATGATCATATGACCAAAATCAGCAGTCACGTGACTCCTTCTCTCTTCGCGCATATTGTTTGCGCATTCCTTCTTCCTTAGCAAGTAGCAAATGCATTGAATACTCAAGTTAAAATGGATCTACAGTTATGCATATATGAATGTAACTCCAAATTATTAAAGGTGGAAACATTACATTTCACAGGTGAGCGAAACACATTTATTTCACATTTGTATTTTTCAATACTTTCTACAGGTTGACCTAAAACTTCCCGTGTTTCAACTTAAAAAAATAATTATTGCCCGTGTTTTTTTTTTTAATTATTGAATTTTATCGTCTGCTTATATTTTTATCGGTGCTTTAATTTTTATCATTTGATTTTCTTCGCACTCAAGTTGTGCGATGATAAAGTTCCACGTCATTTTGTTTTTAATTGCAAAATGAATTTATCACGCATTCAGAGAATTTCGCTGTTTGAGGCTTATTCATCAACGCCATCTTAAATTTGGCGATTTTGTTTGAAAAGTCGCCAAGAGGGATCGTACAGTCAACGATAACCAAATGTAAGATCATATTTTTTTCCTGCGTTATGTTAAAAGTGCTTTTCACCATTAGCATAAAAATAATTGTTTAAAATTCTTTTGATTTTGTATAATAAATTCACGAATCGTCAGCACAGGAACTTTTAGGACACCCTGTAGTATGATAAAAATGGATATTCTAACTTAGAAATTAATAAATACAACCTGCGGACATTTCCCGTTCTATGAAAAGATTTCATACATTTGCAATCAGTATGTATCTAAAATAATGTTTGAAACAAAATAACGGGTGGAGTGTGTTTCTAATTGTAAATTGAAATTTATACTGTCTTAAAATATTAAAAATAGTTAACCGAAATGTAAAAACTTGTGCGAAATCGTTCTCTTTCTTGGCGATTATGTTTTGGCAACTAAGAGTACTATATAACTTCTATCGTGTCTCACGATAAAAATGTTATGAATTTGGTAACATCAATTTAAGTACATCACATAAATTATTTTTCATGCTGAGAAAAATTGTTTTGTATCCACCCATCTGTGCAAACTGTAATTACATAAGAATAATATTTAAAATAAAATATAACGTTTGAAACTTCTAATTATATATTAAATAAATTCAATTTGTTAGAAATAGAATTAAAGCATTTTCTAAGCCGTATTATAATTGTGAATTTGTATTTATGATTGTTTTAGAACTATAAGTAAAACAATTTATATTTACTTGTAATAAGAACTTGTAAAGATGTGCACCTGCTGAAAACTCATTTATTCAGTTCTTATGTATTTAAAATTTTTATTTTGTTCCATTTATTAGTTTTCCCAAGATAACGAAAGAAGAAAATCGTTTAAATTAATTAATCGAAGAAGTTTGTTTCTGTCTTTTAATTCATTTAAAATGTGATGAATGTGTCAATAAATTTCATTCGTTTACTCTTTCTTATTTATCTTTTGTATTTATAAAATATTGATTTCACACTCAAAGTAATAAAAATTCTATATAAAAATCTTTACCAAACTTTTGTACATGCTTAAAAGCATAAAAATTGTCTTGCAACTTAATTAGTTTTTGAACCAGAAATCTAAAATTGCAAAATAGCTAACATCAAAGGTATGGTTTAAAATAGTTTCATTCAATCTTAAAAACTATATGTATAACTTTTTTCGTTAATATTTTTATGCGAAACTCATTGAATAAATTTGTGCTTATGGAAACGTAAGCAATTAAGAATCCATAATATCAATGAAAGCTTTAATGGTTACCCAAACGTCATATGAACAGGGAATCTTTTAATCTGTTTTCAGTATTTTTATTTTATGCATCAGTATAAAATATTTATTCATGCTTATACCAAATTTTAATCTGAACTCCTGACCTGAGAGCAATCTATTGACTGCAATTTATTTATCTCAAGCGTACTGTTTTGTTCGGAAATGTGTTGGTTAACCTTAATCCCAATGAAAAATTCAGTTAATTATAAAAACGCTCAAATAACTAAAAACATTAAAAATTAATATGAATTCAAAACATATTCAGCAGTGTAATAGTAAATATTAATTTGCATTGCCCAACAATAGTAAAATGTAACTCAAATTCAAGGAGCATTCAGTATTATGCATATTCAATATCATGCACATTAATGTAAGTTATTTCAAAATATGGGTAGTTATTTTTCAATTAATTCCAACTCATGCTGACCTCAATAATTTTTTCCAAAAGTTTGAAATATTTTCTGAAATTAAATTAGATAATTTCTCCACACCTAATACAGTTGAAAAACTATATATAAAACATCAAATTAATCTATTGACGGAAATTTATTTATCTTAAGTATACTGGCTAACCTTAATCCCAATTAGAACTTAATTCTATAATAAAACTAAACGCATTAAAAAGTGATACGAATTCAAATATATTCAGAAGTGAAAAAGTAAATATTCATTTGCATTGCCCAAAAATTTTAAAATGTAACTCAAATTCCAGAAATACTCAGTATTATACTCATCGAATCGCTAACTTTTAAAAGAAAATGTCGCCAAGAGAGGCGATAAAAGGCCAAATCAAGCATCCAAGCTGAATTTTCGTAGAGCAGTCACGTGACTACTGACAACATGTTGCGGACGCTTTGCGAAGCTCTTCTCAATAGCGATGCTCAGTCTACTTATATTAGAAGTCTATGGTTGTAACAGGTCAGCAACCGGATAGTTGCGTGTTCTATTCCAACGAACATCGACCCATTCCAATGTTTCTGGAGCACGTTAAAGCTGTAGTCGTCTCAAATCTCCTCACGTTGGGGTGGTGTGGAAGTTGGAAGAGTAGTGTCCAAGTCAGGTGTTGCCTCGTCACTTTCCTTAATCCATCTGAAAGTAAAAAGATTTATGAGAAGTAAAGTATTGTTATTATTCACACAAACCATACGGAGCAACTTAATCCCCATCGTAGTTGTAACAGGTCAGCAACCAGATGGTTGCGAGTTCGAATCCAACGAACATCGACCCATTCCAATGTTTCTGGAGCACGTTAAAGCTGTAGTCGTCTCAAATCTCCTCACGTTGGGGTGGTGTGGAAGTTGGAAGAGTAGTGTCCAAGTCAGGTGTTGCCTCGACACTTTCCTTAATCCATCTGAAAGTAAAAAGATTTATGAGAAGTAAAGTATTGTAATTATTCACACAAAACATACGGGGCAACTTTCTCCCCGTCGTAGTTGTAACAGGTCAGCAACCGGATAGTTGCGAGTTCGAATCCAACGAACATCGACCCATTCCAATGTTTCTGAAGCACGTTAAAGCTGTAGTCGTCTCAAATCTCCTCACGTTGGGGTGGTGTGGAAGTTGGAAGAGTAGTGTCCAAGTCAGGTGTTGCCTCGTCACTTTCCTTCATCTATCTGAAAGTAAAAAGATTTATGAAAAGTAAAGTATTGTTATAATCCACACAAACCATACGGGGCAACTTTCTTCCCATCGTAGTTGTAACAGGTCAGCAACCGGAGGGTTGCGAGTTGGAATCCAACGAACATCGACCCATTCCAATGTTTCTGGAGCACGTTAAAGCTGTCGTCGTCTCAAATCTCCTCACGTTGGCGTCGTGTGGAAGTTGGAAGAGTAGTGTCCAAGTCAGGTGTTGCCTCGTCACTTTCCTTCATCTATCTGAAAGTAAAAAGATTTATGAAAAGTAAAGAATTGTTATTATTCACACAAACCATACGGAGCAACTTAATCCCCATCGTAGTTGTAACAGGTCAGCAACCAGATGGTTGCGAGTTCGAATCCAACGAACATCGACCCATTCCAATGTTTCTGGAGCACGTTAAAGCTGTAGTCGTCTCAAATCTCCTCACGTTGGGGTGGTGTGGAAGTTGGAAGAGTAGTGTCCAAGTCAGGTGTTGCCTCGACACTTTCCTTAATCCATCTGAAAGTAAAAAGATTTATGAGAAGTAAAGTATTGTAATTATTCACACAAAACATACGGGGCAACTTTCTCCCCGTCGTAGTTGTAACAGGTCAGCAACCAGATGGTTGCGAGTTCGAATCCAACGAACATCGACCCATTCCAATGTTTCTGGAGCACGTTAAAGCTGTCATCGTCTCAAATCTTCTCACGTTGGCGTCGTGTGGAAGTTGGAAGAGTAGTGTCCAAGTCAGGTGTTGACTCGTCACTTCCCTTCATGTATCTGAAAGTAAAAATATTTATGAAAATTAAAGTATTGTTATTATTCACACAAACCATACGGGGCAACTTTCTACCCGTCGTAGTTGTAACAGGTCAGCAACCGGAGGGTTGCGAGTTGGAATCCAACGAACATCGACCCATTCCAATGTTTCTGGAGCACGTTAAAGCTGTCGTCGTCTCAAATCTCCTCACGTTGGCGTCGTGTGGAAGTTGGAAGAGTAGTGTCCAAGTCAGGTGTTGCCTCGTCACTTTCCTTCATCTATCTGAAAGTAAAAAGATTTATGAAAAGTAAAGAATTGTTATTATTCACACAAACCATACGGGGCAACTTTCTACCCGTCGTAGTTGTAACCATAGAGGAGATATAATAGTAGAGTGAGCTATGGCAACCTTTTTATGTCCGCATGATCATATGACCAAAATCAGCAGTCACGTGACTCCTTCTCTCTTCGCGCATATTGTTTGCGCATTCCTTCTTCCTTAGCAAGTAGCAAATGCATTGAATACTCAAGTTAAAATGGATCTACAGTTATGCATATATGAATGTAACTCCAAATTATTAAAGGTGGAAACATTACATTTCACAGGTGAGCGAAAAACATTTATTTCACATTTGTATTTTTCAATACTTTCTACAGGTTGACCTAAAACTTCCCTTGTTTCAACTTAAAAAAATAATTATTGCCCGTGTTTTTTTTTTAATTATTGAATTTTATCGTCTGCTTATATTTTTATCGGTGCTTTAATTTTTATCATTTGATTTTCTTCGCACTCAAGTTGTGCGATGATAAAGTTCCACGTCATTTTGTTTTTAATTGCAAAATTAATTTATCACGCATTCAGAGAATTTCGCTGTTTGAGGCTTATTCATCAACGCCATCTTAAATTTGGCGATTTTGTTTGAAAAGTCGCCAAGAGGGATCGTACAGTCAACGATAACCAAATGTAAGATCATATTTTTTTCCTGCGTTATGTTAAAAGTGCTTTTCACCATTAGCATAAAAATAATTGTTTAAAATTCTTTTGATTTTGTATAATAAATTCACGAATCGTCAGCACAGGAACTTTTAGGACACCCTGTAGTATGATAAAAATGGATATTCTAACTTAGAAATTAATAAATACAACCTGCGGACATTTCCCGTTCTATGAAAAGATTTCATACATTTGCAATCAGTATGTATCTAAAATAATGTTTGAAACAAAATAACGGGTGGAGTGTGTTTCTAATTGTAAATTGAAATTTATACTGTCTTAAAATATTAAAAATAGTTAACCGAAATGTAAAAACTTGTGCGAAATCGTTCTCTTTCTTGGCGATTATGTTTTGGCAACTAAGAGTACTATATAACTTCTATCGTGTCTCACGATAAAAATGTTATGAATTTGGTAACATCAATTTAAGTACATCACATAAATTATTTTTCATGCTGAGAAAAATTGTTTTGTATCCACCCATCTGTGCAAACTGTAATTACATAAGAATAATATTTAAAATAAAATATAACGTTTGAAACTTCTAATTATATATTAAATAAATTCAATTTGTTAGAAATAGAATTAAAGCATTTTCTAAGCCGTATTATAATTGTGAATTTGTATTTATGATTGTTTTAGAACTATAAGTAAAACAATTTATATTTACTTGTAATAAGAACTTGTAAAGATGTGCACCTGCTGAAAACTCATTTATTCAGTTCTTATGTATTTAAAATTTTTATTTTGTTCCATTTATTAGTTTTCCCAAGATAACGAAAGAAGAAAATCGTTTAAATTAATTAATCGAAGAAGTTTGTTTCTGTCTTTTAATTCATTTAAAATGTGATGAATGTGTCAATAAATTTCATTCGTTTACTCTTTCTTATTTATCTTTTGTATTTATAAAATATTGATTTCACACTCAAAGTAATAAAAATTCTATATAAAAATCTTTACCAAACTTTTGTACATGCTTAAAAGCATAAAAATTGTCTTGCAACTTAATTAGTTTTTGAACCAGAAATCTAAAATTGCAAAATAGCTAACATCAAAGGTATGGTTTAAAATAGTTTCATTCAATCTTAAAAACTATATGTATAACTTTTTTCGTTAATATTTTTATGCGAAACTCATTGAATAAATTTGTGCTTATGGAAACGTAAGCAATTAAGAATCCATAATATCAATGAAAGCTTTAATGGTTACCCAAACGTCATATGAACAGGGAATCTTTTAATCTGTTTTCAGTATTTTTATTTTATGCATCAGTATAAAATATTTATTCATGCTTATACCAAATTTTAATCTGAACTCCTGACCTGAGAGCAATCTATTGACTGCAATTTATTTATCTCAAGCGTACTGTTTTGTTCGGAAATGTGTTGGTTAACCTTAATCCCAATGAAAAATTCAGTTAATTATAAAAACGCTCAAATAACTAAAAACATTAAAAATTAATATGAATTCAAAACATATTCAGCAGTGTAATAGTAAATATTAATTTGCATTGCCCAACAATAGTAAAATGTAACTCAAATTCAAGGAGCATTCAGTATTATGCATATTCAATATCATGCACATTAATGTAAGTTATTTCAAAATATGGGTAGTTATTTTTCAATTAATTCCAACTCATGCTGACCTCAATAATTTTTTCCAAAAGTTTGAAATATTTTCTGAAATTAAATTAGATAATTTCTCCACACCTAATACAGTTGAAAAACTATATATAAAACATCAAATTAATCTATTGACGGAAATTTATTTATCTTAAGTATACTGGCTAACCTTAATCCCAATTAGAACTTAATTCTATAATAAAACTAAACGCATTAAAAAGTGATACGAATTCAAATATATTCAGAAGTGAAAAAGTAAATATTCATTTGCATTGCCCAAAAATTTTAAAATGTAACTCAAATTCCAGAAATACTCAGTATTATACTCATCGAATCGCTAACTTTTAAAAGAAAATGTCGCCAAGAGAGGCGATAAAAGGCCAAATCAAGCATCCAAGCTGAATTTTCGTAGAGCAGTCACGTGACTACTGACAACATGTTGCGGACGCTTTGCGAAGCTCTTCTCAATAGCGATGCTCAGTCTACTTATATTAGAAGTCTATGGTTGTAACAGGTCAGCAACCGGATAGTTGCGTGTTCTATTCCAACGAACATCGACCCATTCCAATGTTTCTGGAGCACGTTAAAGCTGTAGTCGTCTCAAATCTCCTCACGTTGGGGTGGTGTGGAAGTTGGAAGAGTAGTGTCCAAGTCAGGTGTTGCCTCGTCACTTTCCTTAATCCATCTGAAAGTAAAAAGATTTATGAGAAGTAAAGTATTGTTATTATTCACACAAACCATACGGAGCAACTTAATCCCCATCGTAGTTGTAACAGGTCAGCAACCAGATGGTTGCGAGTTCGAATCCAACGAACATCGACCCATTCCAATGTTTCTGGAGCACGTTAAAGCTGTAGTCGTCTCAAATCTCCTCACGTTGGGGTGGTGTGGAAGTTGGAAGAGTAGTGTCCAAGTCAGGTGTTGCCTCGACACTTTCCTTAATCCATCTGAAAGTAAAAAGATTTATGAGAAGTAAAGTATTGTAATTATTCACACAAAACATACGGGGCAACTTTCTCCCCGTCGTAGTTGTAACAGGTCAGCAACCGGATAGTTGCGAGTTCGAATCCAACGAACATCGACCCATTCCAATGTTTCTGAAGCACGTTAAAGCTGTAGTCGTCTCAAATCTCCTCACGTTGGGGTGGTGTGGAAGTTGGAAGAGTAGTGTCCAAGTCAGGTGTTGCCTCGTCACTTTCCTTCATCTATCTGAAAGTAAAAAGATTTATGAAAAGTAAAGTATTGTTATAATCCACACAAACCATACGGGGCAACTTTCTTCCCATCGTAGTTGTAACAGGTCAGCAACCAGATGGTTGCGAGTTCGAATCCAACGAACATTGACCCATTCCAATGTTTCTGGAGCACGTTAAAGCTATCGTCGTCTCGAATTTCCTCACGTTGGGGTGGTGTGGAAGTTGGAAGAGTTGTGTCCAAGTCAGGTGTTGCCTCGTCACTTTCCTTCATCTATCTGAAAGTAAAAAGATTTATGAAAAGTACAGTATTGTTATTATTCACACAAACCATACGGGGCAACTTTCTCCCCGTCGTAGTTGTAACAGGTCAGCAACCGGATAGTTGCGAGTTCGAATCCAACGAACATCGACCATATCCAATGTTTCTGGAGCACGTTAAAGCTGTCGTCGTCTCAAATCTCCTCACGTTGGCGTCGTGTAAAAATTGGAAGAGTAGTGTCCAAGTCAGGTGTTGCCTCGTCACTTCCCTTCATCTAACTGAAAGTAAAAATATTTATGAAAAGTAAAGTATTGTTATTATTCACACAAACCATACGGGGCAACTTTCTCCCCATCGTAGTTGTAACAGGTCAGCAACCAGATGGTTGCGAGTTCGAATCCAACGAACATCGACCCATTCCAATGTTTCTGGAGCACGTTAAAGGTGTCATCGTCTCAAATCTTCTCACGTTGGCGTCGTGTGGAAGTTGGAAGAGTAGTGTCCAAGTCAGGTGTTGACTCGTCACTTCCCTTCATGTATCTGAAAGTAAAAATATTTATGAAAAGTAAAGTATTGTTATTATTCACACAAACCATACGGGGCAACTTTCTACCCGTCGTAGTTGTAACAGGTCAGCAACCGGATAGTTGCGTGTTCTATTCCAACGAACATCGACCCATTCCAATGTTTCTGGAGCACGTTAAAGCTGTCATCGTCTCAAATCTTCTCACGTTGGCGTCGTGTTGAAGTTGGAAGAGTAGTGTCCAAGTCAGGTGTTGACTCGTCACTTCCCTTCATGTATCTGAAAGTAAAAATATTTATGAAAAGTAAAGTATTGTTATTATTCACACAAACCATACGGGGCAACTTTCTACCCGTCGTAGTTGTAACAGGACAGCAACCGGATAGTTGCGTGTTCTATTCCAACGAACATCGACCCATTCCAATGTTTCTGGAGCACGTTATAGCTGTAGTCGTCGCAAATCTCCTCACGTTGGCGTTGTTTGGAAAATGGAAGAGTAGTGTCCAAGTCAGGTGTTGCCACGTCACTTCCCTTCATCTATCTGAAAGTAAAAAAAATTATGAAAATTAAAGTATTGTTATTATTCACACAAACCGTACGGGGCAACTTTCTACCCGTCGTAATTGTAACAGCTCAGCAACCGGAGGGTTGCGAGTTGGAATCCAACGAACATCGACCCATTCCAATGTTTCTGGAGCACGTTAAAGCTGTAGTCGTCTCAAATCTCCTCACGTTGGGGTGGTGTGGAAGTTGGAAGAGTAGTGTCCAAGTCAGGTGTTGCCTCGACACTTTCCTTAATCCATCTGAAAGTAAAAAGATTTATGAGAAGTAAAGTATTGTTATAATCCACACAAACCATACGGGGCAACTTTCTTCCCATCGTAGTTGTAACAGGTCAGCAACCAGATGGTTGCGAGTTCGAATCCAACGAACATTGACCCATTCCAATGTTTCTGGAGCACGTTAAAGCTATCGTCGTCTCGAATTTCCTCACGTTGGGGTGGTGTGGAAGTTGGAAGAGTTGTGTCCAAGTCAGGTGTTGCCTCGTCACTTTCCTTCATCTATCTGAAAGTAAAAAGATTTATGAAAAGTACAGTATTGTTATTATTCACACAAACCATACGGGGCAACTTTCTCCCCGTCGTAGTTGTAACAGGTCAGCAACCGGATAGTTGCGAGTTCGAATCCAACGAACATCGACCCATTCCAATGTTTCTGGAGCACGTTAAAGCTGTCGTCGTCTCAAATCTCCTCACGTTGGCGTCGTGTTAAAATTGGAAGAGTAGTGTCCAAGTCAGGTGTTGCCTCGTCACTTCCCTTCATCTAACTGAAAGTAAAAATATTTATGAAAAGTAAAGTATTGTTATTATTCACACAAACCATACGGGGCAACTTTCTCCCCATCGTAGTTGTAACAGGTCAGCAACCAGATGGTTGCGAGTTCGAATCCAACGAACATCGACCCATTCCAATGTTTCTGGAGCACGTTAAAGCTGTCATCGTCTCAAATCTTCTCACGTTGGCGTCGTGTGGAAGTTGGAAGAGTAGTGTCCAAGTCAGGTGTTGACTCGTCACTTCCCTTCATGTATCTGAAAGTAAAAATATTTATGAAAAGTAAAGTATTGTTATTATTCACACAAACCATACGGGGCAACTTTCTACCCGTCGTAGTTGTAACAGGTCAGCAACCGGATAGTTGCGTGTTCTATTCCAACGAACATCGACCCATTCCAATGTTTCTGGAGCACGTTAAAGCTGTAGTCGTCTCAAATCTCCTCACGTTGGGGTGGTGTGGAAGTTCTTAGAGTAGTGTCCAAGTCAGGTGTTGCCTCGTCACTTTCCTTCATCTATCTGAAAGTAAAAAGATTTATGAAAAGTAAAGAATTGTTATTATTCACACAAACCATACGGGGCAACTTTCTCCCCGTCGTAGTTGTAACAGGTCAGCAACCGGATAGTTGCGAGTTCGAATCCAACGAACATCGACCCATTCCAATGTTTCTGGAGCACGTTAAAGCTGTAGTCGTCTCAAATCTCCTCACGTTGGGGTGGTGTGGAAGTTGGAAGAGTAGTGTCCAAGTCAGGTGTTGCCTCGTCACTTTCCTTAATCCATCTGAAAGTAAAAAGATTTATGAGAAGTAAAGTATTGTTATTATTCACACAAACCATACGGGGCAACTTAATCCCCATCGTAGTTGTAACAGGTCAGCAACCAGATGGTTGCGAGTTCGAATCCAAAGAACATCGACCCATTCCAATGTTTCTGGAGCACGTTAAAGCTGTAGTCGTCTCAAATCTCCTCACGTTGGGGTGGTGTGGAAGTTGGAAGAGTAGTGTCCAAGTCAGGTGTTGCCTCGTCACTTTCCTTAATCCATCTGAAAGTAAAAAGATTTATGAGAAGTAAAGTATTGTAATTATTCACACAAAACATAAAGGGCAACTTTCTCCCCGTCGTAGTTGTAACAGGTCAGCAACCGGATAGTTGCTAGTTCGAATCCAACGAACATCGACCCATTCCAATGTTTCTGAAGCACGTTAAAGCTGTAGTCGTCTCAAATCTCCTCACGTTGGGGTGGTGTGGAAGTTGGAAGAGTAGTGTCCAAGTCAGGTGTTGCCTCGTCACTTTCCTTCATCTATCTGAAAGTAAAAAGATTTATGAAAAGTAAAGTATTGTTATTATTCACACAAACCATACGGGGCAACTTTCTCCCCATCGTAGTTGTAACAGGTCAGCAACCAGATGGTTGCGAGTTCGAATCCAACGAACATCGACCCATTCCAATGTTTCTGGAGCACGTTAAAGCTATCGTCGTCTCGAATTTCCTCACGTTGGGGTGGTGTGGAAGTTGGAAGAGTTGTGTCCAAGTCAGGTGTTGCCTCGTCACTTTCCTTCATCTATCTGAAAGTAAAAAGATTTATGAAAAGTACAGTATTGTTATTATTCACACAAACCATACGGGGCAACTTTCTCCCCGTCGTAGTTGTAACAGGTCAGCAACCGGATAGTTGCGAGTTCGAATCCAACGAACATCGACCCATTCCAATGTTTCTGGAGCACGTTAAAGCTGTCGTCGTCTCAAATCTCCTCACGTTGGCGTCGTGTAAAAATTGGAAGAGTAGTGTCCAAGTCAGGTGTTGCCTCGTCACTTCCCTTCATCTAACTGAAAGTAAAAATATTTATGAAAAGTAAAGTATTGTTATTATTCACACAAACCATACGGGGCAACTTTCTCCCCATCGTAGTTGTAACAGGTCAGCAACCAGATGGTTGCGAGTTCGAATCCAACGAACATCGACCCATTCCAATGTTTCTGGAGCACGTTAAAGCTGTCATCGTCTCAAATCTTCTCACGTTGGCGTCGTGTGGAAGTTGGAAGAGTAGTGTCCAAGTCAGGTGTTGACTCGTCACTTCCCTTCATGTATCTGAAAGTAAAAATATTTATGAAAATTAAAGTATTGTTATTATTCACACAAACCATACGGGGCAACTTTCTACCCGTCGTAGTTGTAACAGGTCAGCAACCGGAGGGTTGCGAGTTGGAATCCAACGAACATCGACCCATTCCAATGTTTCTGGAGCACGTTAAAGCTGTCGTCGTCTCAAATCTCCTCACGTTGGCGTCGTGTGGAAGTTGGAAGAGTAGTGTCCAAGTCAGGTGTTGCCTCGTCACTTTCCTTCATCTATCTGAAAGTAAAAAGATTTATGAAAAGTAAAGAATTGTTATTATTCACACAAACCATACGGGGCAACTTTCTACCCGTCGTAGTTGTAACCATAGAGGAGATATAATAGTAGAGTGAGCTATGGCAACCTTTTTATGTCCGCATGATCATATGACCAAAATCAGCAGTCACGTGACTCCTTCTCTCTTCGCGCATATTGTTTGCGCATTCCTTCTTCCTTAGCAAGTAGCAAATGCATTGAATACTCAAGTTAAAATGGATCTACAGTTATGCATATATGAATGTAACTCCAAATTATTAAAGGTGGAAACATTACATTTCACAGGTGAGCGAAAAACATTTATTTCACATTTGTATTTTTCAATACTTTCTACAGGTTGACCTAAAACTTCCCTTGTTTCAACTTAAAAAAATAATTATTGCCCGTGTTTTTTTTTTAATTATTGAATTTTATCGTCTGCTTATATTTTTATCGGTGCTTTAATTTTTATCATTTGATTTTCTTCGCACTCAAGTTGTGCGATGATAAAGTTCCACGTCATTTTGTTTTTAATTGCAAAATGAATTTATCACGCATTCAGAGAATTTCGCTGTTTGAGGCTTATTCATCAACGCCATCTTAAATTTGGCGATTTTGTTTGAAAAGTCGCCAAGAGGGATCGTACAGTCAACGATAACCAAATGTAAGATCATATTTTTTTCCTGCGTTATGTTAAAAGTGCTTTTCACCATTAGCATAAAAATAATTGTTTAAAATTCTTTTGATTTTGTATAATAAATTCACGAATCGTCAGCACAGGAACTTTTAGGACACCCTGTAGTATGATAAAAATGGATATTCTAACTTAGAAATTAATAAATACAACCTGCGGACATTTCCCGTTCTATGAAAAGATTTCATACATTTGCAATCAGTATGTATCTAAAATAATGTTTGAAACAAAATAACGGGTGGAGTGTGTTTCTAATTGTAAATTGAAATTTATACTGTCTTAAAATATTAAAAATAGTTAACCGAAATGTAAAAACTTGTGCGAAATCGTTCTCTTTCTTGGCGATTATGTTTTGGCAACTAAGAGTACTATATAACTTCTATCGTGTCTCACGATAAAAATGTTATGAATTTGGTAACATCAATTTAAGTACATCACATAAATTATTTTTCATGCTGAGAAAAATTGTTTTGTATCCACCCATCTGTGCAAACTGTAATTACATAAGAATAATATTTAAAATAAAATATAACGTTTGAAACTTCTAATTATATATTAAATAAATTCAATTTGTTAGAAATAGAATTAAAGCATTTTCTAAGCCGTATTATAATTGTGAATTTGTATTTATGATTGTTTTAGAACTATAAGTAAAACAATTTATATTTACTTGTAATAAGAACTTGTAAAGATGTGCACCTGCTGAAAACTCATTTATTCAGTTCTTATGTATTTAAAATTTTTATTTTGTTCCATTTATTAGTTTTCCCAAGATAACGAAAGAAGAAAATCGTTTAAATTAATTAATCGAAGAAGTTTGTTTCTGTCTTTTAATTCATTTAAAATGTGATGAATGTGTCAATAAATTTCATTCGTTTACTCTTTCTTATTTATCTTTTGTATTTATAAAATATTGATTTCACACTCAAAGTAATAAAAATTCTATATAAAAATCTTTACCAAACTTTTGTACATGCTTAAAAGCATAAAAATTGTCTTGCAACTTAATTAGTTTTTGAACCAGAAATCTAAAATTGCAAAATAGCTAACATCAAAGGTATGGTTTAAAATAGTTTCATTCAATCTTAAAAACTATATGTATAACTTTTTTCGTTAATATTTTTATGCGAAACTCATTGAATAAATTTGTGCTTATGGAAACGTAAGCAATTAAGAATCCATAATATCAATGAAAGCTTTAATGGTTACCCAAACGTCATATGAACAGGGAATCTTTTAATCTGTTTTCAGTATTTTTATTTTATGCATCAGTAAAATATTTATTCATGCTTATACCAAATTTTAATCTGAACTCCTGACCTGAGAGCAATCTATTGACTGCAATTTATTTATCTCAAGCGTACTGTTTTGTTCGGAAATGTGTTGGTTAACCTTAATCCCAATGAAAAATTCAGTTAATTATAAAAACGCTCAAATAACTAAAAACATTAAAAATTAATATGAATTCAAAACATATTCAGCAGTGTAATAGTAAATATTAATTTGCATTGCCCAACAATAGTAAAATGTAACTCAAATTCAAGGAGCATTCAGTATTATGCATATTCAATATCATGCACATTAATGTAAGTTATTTCAAAATATGGGTAGTTATTTTTCAATTAATTCCAACTCATGCTGACCTCAATAATTTTTTCCAAAAGTTTGAAATATTTTCTGAAATTAAATTAGATAATTTCTCCACACCTAATACAGTTGAAAAACTATATATAAAACATCAAATTAATCTATTGACGGAAATTTATTTATCTTAAGTATACTGGCTAACCTTAATCCCAATTAGAACTTAATTCTATAATAAAACTAAACGCATTAAAAAGTGATACGAATTCAAATATATTCAGAAGTGAAAAAGTAAATATTCATTTGCATTGCCCAAAAATTTTAAAATGTAACTCAAATTCCAGAAATACTCAGTATTATACTCATCGAATCGCTAACTTTTAAAAGAAAATGTCGCCAAGAGAGGCGATAAAAGGCCAAATCAAGCATCCAAGCTGAATTTTCGTAGAGCAGTCACGTGACTACTGACAACATGTTGCGGACGCTTTGCGAAGCTCTTCTCAATAGCGATGCTCAGTCTACTTATATTAGAAGTCTATGGTTGTAACAGGTCAGCAACCGGATAGTTGCGTGTTCTATTCCAACGAACATCGACCCATTCCAATGTTTCTGGAGCACGTTAAAGCTGTAGTCGTCTCAAATCTCCTCACGTTGGGGTGGTGTGGAAGTTGGAAGAGTAGTGTCCAAGTCAGGTGTTGCCTCGTCACTTTCCTTAATCCATCTGAAAGTAAAAAGATTTATGAGAAGTAAAGTATTGTTATTATTCACACAAACCATACGGAGCAACTTAATCCCCATCGTAGTTGTAACAGGTCAGCAACCAGATGGTTGCGAGTTCGAATCCAACGAACATCGACCCATTCCAATGTTTCTGGAGCACGTTAAAGCTGTAGTCGTCTCAAATCTCCTCACGTTGGGGTGGTGTGGAAGTTGGAAGAGTAGTGTCCAAGTCAGGTGTTGCCTCGACACTTTCCTTAATCCATCTGAAAGTAAAAAGATTTATGAGAAGTAAAGTATTGTAATTATTCACACAAAACATACGGGGCAACTTTCTCCCCGTCGTAGTTGTAACAGGTCAGCAACCGGATAGTTGCGAGTTCGAATCCAACGAACATCGACCCATTCCAATGTTTCTGAAGCACGTTAAAGCTGTAGTCGTCTCAAATCTCCTCACGTTGGGGTGGTGTGGAAGTTGGAAGAGTAGTGTCCAAGTCAGGTGTTGCCTCGTCACTTTCCTTCATCTATCTGAAAGTAAAAAGATTTATGAAAAGTAAAGTATTGTTATAATCCACACAAACCATACGGGGCAACTTTCTTCCCATCGTAGTTGTAACAGGTCAGCAACCAGATGGTTGCGAGTTCGAATCCAACGAACATTGACCCATTCCAATGTTTCTGGAGCACGTTAAAGCTATCGTCGTCTCGAATTTCCTCACGTTGGGGTGGTGTGGAAGTTGGAAGAGTTGTGTCCAAGTCAGGTGTTGCCTCGTCACTTTCCTTCATCTATCTGAAAGTAAAAAGATTTATGAAAAGTACAGTATTGTTATTATTCACACAAACCATACGGGGCAACTTTCTCCCCGTCGTAGTTGTAACAGGTCAGCAACCGGATAGTTGCGAGTTCGAATCCAACGAACATCGACCCATTCCAATGTTTCTGGAGCACGTTAAAGCTGTCGTCGTCTCAAATCTCCTCACGTTGGCGTCGTGTAAAAATTGGAAGAGTAGTGTCCAAGTCAGGTGTTGCCTCGTCACTTCCCTTCATCTAACTGAAAGTAAAAATATTTATGAAAAGTAAAGTATTGTTATTATTCACACAAACCATACGGGGCAACTTTCTCCCCATCGTAGTTGTAACAGGTCAGCAACCAGATGGTTGCGAGTTCGAATCCAACGAACATCGACCCATTCCAATGTTTCTGGAGCACGTTAAAGCTGTCATCGTCTCAAATCTTCTCACGTTGGCGTCGTGTGGAAGTTGGAAGAGTAGTGTCCAAGTCAGGTGTTGACTCGTCACTTCCCTTCATGTATCTGAAAGTAAAAATATTTATGAAAAGTAAAGTATTGTTATTATTCACACAAACCATACGGGGCAACTTTCTACCCGTCGTAGTTGTAACAGGTCAGCAACCGGATAGTTGCGTGTTCTATTCCAACGAACATCGACCCATTCCAATGTTTCTGGAGCACGTTAAAGCTGTAGTCGTCTCAAATCTCCTCACGTTGGGGTGGTGTGGAAGTTCTTAGAGTAGTGTCCAAGTCAGGTGTTGCCTCGTCACTTTCCTTCATCTATCTGAAAGTAAAAAGATTTATGAAAAGTAAAGAATTGTTATTATTCACACAAACCATACGGGGCAACTTTCTCCCCGTCGTAGTTGTAACAGGTCAGCAACCGGATAGTTGCGAGTTCGAATCCAACGAACATCGACCCATTCCAATGTTTCTGGAGCACGTTAAAGCTGTAGTCGTCTCAAATCTCCTCACGTTGGGGTGGTGTGGAAGTTGGAAGAGTAGTGTCCAAGTCAGGTGTTGCCTCGTCACTTTCCTTAATCCATCTGAAAGTAAAAAGATTTATGAGAAGTAAAGTATTGTTATTATTCACACAAACCATACGGGGCAACTTAATCCCCATCGTAGTTGTAACAGGTCAGCAACCAGATGGTTGCGAGTTCGAATCCAAAGAACATCGACCCATTCCAATGTTTCTGGAGCACGTTAAAGCTGTAGTCGTCTCAAATCTCCTCACGTTGGGGTGGTGTGGAAGTTGGAAGAGTAGTGTCCAAGTCAGGTGTTGCCTCGTCACTTTCCTTAATCCATCTGAAAGTAAAAAGATTTATGAGAAGTAAAGTATTGTAATTATTCACACAAAACATAAAGGGCAACTTTCTCCCCGTCGTAGTTGTAACAGGTCAGCAACCGGATAGTTGCGAGTTCGAATCCAACGAACATCGACCCATTCCAATGTTTCTGAAGCACGTTAAAGCTGTAGTCGTCTCAAATCTCCTCACGTTGGGGTGGTGTGGAAGTTGGAAGAGTAGTGTCCAAGTCAGGTGTTGCCTCGTCACTTTCCTTCATCTATCTGAAAGTAAAAAGATTTATGAAAAGTAAAGTATTGTTATTATTCACACAAACCATACGGGGCAACTTTCTCCCCGTCGTAGTTGTAACAGGTCAGCAACCGGATAGTTGCGAGTTCGAATCCAACGAACATCGACCCATTCCAATGTTTCTGGAGCACGTTAAAGCTGTCGTCGTCTCAAATCTCCTCACGTTGGCGTCGTGTAAAAATTGGAAGAGTAGTGTCCAAGTCAGGTGTTGCCTCGTCACTTCCCTTCATCTAACTGAAAGTAAAAATATTTATGAAAAGTAAAGTATTGTTATTATTCACACAAACCATACGGGGCAACTTTCTCCCCATCGTAGTTGTAACAGGTCAGCAACCAGATGGTTGCGAGTTCGAATCCAACGAACATCGACCCATTCCAATGTTTCTGGAGCACGTTAAAGCTGTCATCGTCTCAAATCTTCTCACGTTGGCGTCGTGTGGAAGTTGGAAGAGTAGTGTCCAAGTCAGGTGTTGACTCGTCACTTCCCTTCATGTATCTGAAAGTAAAAATATTTATGAAAATTAAAGTATTGTTATTATTCACACAAACCATACGGGGCAACTTTCTACCCGTCGTAGTTGTAACAGGTCAGCAACCGGAGGGTTGCGAGTTGGAATCCAACGAACATCGACCCATTCCAATGTTTCTGGAGCACGTTAAAGCTGTCGTCGTCTCAAATCTCCTCACGTTGGCGTCGTGTGGAAGTTGGAAGAGTAGTGTCCAAGTCAGGTGTTGCCTCGTCACTTTCCTTCATCTATCTGAAAGTAAAAAGATTTATGAAAAGTAAAGAATTGTTATTATTCACACAAACCATACGGGGCAACTTTCTACCCGTCGTAGTTGTAACCATAGAGGAGATATAATAGTAGAGTGAGCTATGGCAACCTTTTTATGTCCGCATGATCATATGACCAAAATCAGCAGTCACGTGACTCCTTCTCTCTTCGCGCATATTGTTTGCGCATTCCTTCTTCCTTAGCAAGTAGCAAATGCATTGAATACTCAAGTTAAAATGGATCTACAGTTATGCATATATGAATGTAACTCCAAATTATTAAAGGTGGAAACATTACATTTCACAGGTGAGCGAAACACATTTATTTCACATTTGTATTTTTCAATACTTTCTACAGGTTGACCTAAAACTTCCCGTGTTTCAACTTAAAAAAATAATTATTGCCCGTGTTTTTTTTTTTAATTATTGAATTTTATCGTCTGCTTATATTTTTATCGGTGCTTTAATTTTTATCATTTGATTTTCTTCGCACTCAAGTTGTGCGATGATAAAGTTCCACGTCATTTTGTTTTTAATTGCAAAATGAATTTATCACGCATTCAGAGAATTTCGCTGTTTGAGGCTTATTCATCAACGCCATCTTAAATTTGGCGATTTTGTTTGAAAAGTCGCCAAGAGGGATCGTACAGTCAACGATAACCAAATGTAAGATCATATTTTTTTCCTGCGTTATGTTAAAAGTGCTTTTCACCATTAGCATAAAAATAATTGTTTAAAATTCTTTTGATTTTGTATAATAAATTCACGAATCGTCAGCACAGGAACTTTTAGGACACCCTGTAGTATGATAAAAATGGATATTCTAACTTAGAAATTAATAAATACAACCTGCGGACATTTCCCGTTCTATGAAAAGATTTCATACATTTGCAATCAGTATGTATCTAAAATAATGTTTGAAACAAAATAACGGGTGGAGTGTGTTTCTAATTGTAAATTGAAATTTATACTGTCTTAAAATATTAAAAATAGTTAACCGAAATGTAAAAACTTGTGCGAAATCGTTCTCTTTCTTGGCGATTATGTTTTGGCAACTAAGAGTACTATATAACTTCTATCGTGTCTCACGATAAAAATGTTATGAATTTGGTAACATCAATTTAAGTACATCACATAAATTATTTTTCATGCTGAGAAAAATTGTTTTGTATCCACCCATCTGTGCAAACTGTAATTACATAAGAATAATATTTAAAATAAAATATAACGTTTGAAACTTCTAATTATATATTAAATAAATTCAATTTGTTAGAAATAGAATTAAAGCATTTTCTAAGCCGTATTATAATTGTGAATTTGTATTTATGATTGTTTTAGAACTATAAGTAAAACAATTTATATTTACTTGTAATAAGAACTTGTAAAGATGTGCACCTGCTGAAAACTCATTTATTCAGTTCTTATGTATTTAAAATTTTTATTTTGTTCCATTTATTAGTTTTCCCAAGATAACGAAAGAAGAAAATCGTTTAAATTAATTAATCGAAGAAGTTTGTTTCTGTCTTTTAATTCATTTAAAATGTGATGAATGTGTCAATAAATTTCATTCGTTTACTCTTTCTTATTTATCTTTTGTATTTATAAAATATTGATTTCACACTCAAAGTAATAAAAATTCTATATAAAAATCTTTACCAAACTTTTGTACATGCTTAAAAGCATAAAAATTGTCTTGCAACTTAATTAGTTTTTGAACCAGAAATCTAAAATTGCAAAATAGCTAACATCAAAGGTATGGTTTAAAATAGTTTCATTCAATCTTAAAAACTATATGTATAACTTTTTTCGTTAATATTTTTATGCGAAACTCATTGAATAAATTTGTGCTTATGGAAACGTAAGCAATTAAGAATCCATAATATCAATGAAAGCTTTAATGGTTACCCAAACGTCATATGAACAGGGAATCTTTTAATCTGTTTTCAGTATTTTTATTTTATGCATCAGTATAAAATATTTATTCATGCTTATACCAAATTTTAATCTGAACTCCTGACCTGAGAGCAATCTATTGACTGCAATTTATTTATCTCAAGCGTACTGTTTTGTTCGGAAATGTGTTGGTTAACCTTAATCCCAATGAAAAATTCAGTTAATTATAAAAACGCTCAAATAACTAAAAACATTAAAAATTAATATGAATTCAAAACATATTCAGCAGTGTAATAGTAAATATTAATTTGCATTGCCCAACAATAGTAAAATGTAACTCAAATTCAAGGAGCATTCAGTATTATGCATATTCAATATCATGCACATTAATGTAAGTTATTTCAAAATATGGGTAGTTATTTTTCAATTAATTCCAACTCATGCTGACCTCAATAATTTTTTCCAAAAGTTTGAAATATTTTCTGAAATTAAATTAGATAATTTCTCCACACCTAATACAGTTGAAAAACTATATATAAAACATCAAATTAATCTATTGACGGAAATTTATTTATCTTAAGTATACTGGCTAACCTTAATCCCAATTAGAACTTAATTCTATAATAAAACTAAACGCATTAAAAAGTGATACGAATTCAAATATATTCAGAAGTGAAAAAGTAAATATTCATTTGCATTGCCCAAAAATTTTAAAATGTAACTCAAATTCCAGAAATACTCAGTATTATACTCATCGAATCGCTAACTTTTAAAAGAAAATGTCGCCAAGAGAGGCGATAAAAGGCCAAATCAAGCATCCAAGCTGAATTTTCGTAGAGCAGTCACGTGACTACTGACAACATGTTGCGGACGCTTTGCGAAGCTCTTCTCAATAGCGATGCTCAGTCTACTTATATTAGAAGTCTATGGTTGTAACAGGTCAGCAACCGGATAGTTGCGTGTTCTATTCCAACGAACATCGACCCATTCCAATGTTTCTGGAGCACGTTAAAGCTGTAGTCGTCTCAAATCTCCTCACGTTGGGGTGGTGTGGAAGTTGGAAGAGTAGTGTCCAAGTCAGGTGTTGCCTCGTCACTTTCCTTAATCCATCTGAAAGTAAAAAGATTTATGAGAAGTAAAGTATTGTTATTATTCACACAAACCATACGGAGCAACTTAATCCCCATCGTAGTTGTAACAGGTCAGCAACCAGATGGTTGCGAGTTCGAATCCAACGAACATCGACCCATTCCAATGTTTCTGGAGCACGTTAAAGCTGTAGTCGTCTCAAATCTCCTCACGTTGGGGTGGTGTGGAAGTTGGAAGAGTAGTGTCCAAGTCAGGTGTTGCCTCGACACTTTCCTTAATCCATCTGAAAGTAAAAAGATTTATGAGAAGTAAAGTATTGTAATTATTCACACAAAACATACGGGGCAACTTTCTCCCCGTCGTAGTTGTAACAGGTCAGCAACCGGATAGTTGCGAGTTCGAATCCAACGAACATCGACCCATTCCAATGTTTCTGAAGCACGTTAAAGCTGTAGTCGTCTCAAATCTCCTCACGTTGGGGTGGTGTGGAAGTTGGAAGAGTAGTGTCCAAGTCAGGTGTTGCCTCGTCACTTTCCTTCATCTATCTGAAAGTAAAAAGATTTATGAAAAGTAAAGTATTGTTATAATCCACACAAACCATACGGGGCAACTTTCTTCCCATCGTAGTTGTAACAGGTCAGCAACCAGATGGTTGCGAGTTCGAATCCAACGAACATTGACCCATTCCAATGTTTCTGGAGCACGTTAAAGCTATCGTCGTCTCGAATTTCCTCACGTTGGGGTGGTGTGGAAGTTGGAAGAGTTGTGTCCAAGTCAGGTGTTGCCTCGTCACTTTCCTTCATCTATCTGAAAGTAAAAAGATTTATGAAAAGTACAGTATTGTTATTATTCACACAAACCATACGGGGCAACTTTCTCCCCGTCGTAGTTGTAACAGGTCAGCAACCGGATAGTTGCGAGTTCGAATCCAACGAACATCGACCCATTCCAATGTTTCTGGAGCACGTTAAAGCTGTAGTCGTCTCAAATCTCCTCACGTTGGGGTGGTGTGGAAGTTGGAAGAGTAGTGTCCAAGTCAGGTGTTGCCTCGTCACTTTCCTTAATCCATCTGAAAGTAAAAAGATTTATGAGAAGTAAAGTATTGTTATTATTCACACAAACCATACGGGGCAACTTAATCCCAATCGTAGTTGTAACAGGTCAGCAACCAGATGGTTGCGAGTTCGAATCCAAAGAACATCGACCCATTCCAATGTTTCTGGAGCACGTTAAAGCTGTAGTCGTCTCAAATCTCCTCACGTTGGGGTGGTGTGGAAGTTGGAAGAGTAGTGTCCAAGTCAGGTGTTGCCTCGTCACTTTCCTTAATCCATCTGAAAGTAAAAAGATTTATGAGAAGTAAAGTATTGTAATTATTGACACAAAACATAAAGGGCAACTTTCTCCCCGTCGTAGTTGTAACAGGTCAGCAACCGGATAGATGCGAGTTCGAATCCAACGAACATCGACCCATTCCAATGTTTCTGAAGCACGTTAAAGGTGTAGTCGTCTCAAATCTCCTCACGTTGGGGTGGTGTGGAAATTGGAAGAGTAGTGTCCAAGTCAGGTGTTGCCTCGTCACTTTCCTTCATCTATCTGAAAGTAAAAAGATTTATGAAAAGTAAAGTATTGTTATTATTCACACAAACCATACGGGGCAACTTTCTCCCCATCGTAGTTGTAACAGGTCAGCAACCAGATGGTTGCGAGTTCGAATCCAACGAACATCGACCCATTCCAATGTTTCTGGAGCACGTTAAAGCTGTAGTCGTCTCAAATCTCCTCACGTTGGGGTGGTGTGGAAGTTCTTAGAGTAGTGTCCAAGTCAGGTGTTGCCTCGTCACTTTCCTTCATCTATCTGAAAGTAAAAAGATTTATGAAAAGTAAAGAATTGTTATTATTCACACAAACCATACGGGGCAACTTTCTCCCCGTCGTAGTTGTAACAGGTCAGCAACCGGATAGTTGCGAGTTCGAATCCAACGAACATCGACCCAATCCAATGTTTCTGGAGCACGTTAAAGCTGTAGTCGTCTCAAATCTCCTCACGTTGGGGTGGTGTGGAAGTTGGAAGAGTAGTGTCCAAGTCAGGTGTTGCCTCGTCACTTTCCTTAATCCATCTGAAAGTAAAAAGATTTATGAGAAGTAAAGTATTGTTATTATTCACACAAACCATACGGGGCAACTTAATCCCCATCGTAGTTGTAACAGGTCAGCAACCAGATGGTTGCGAGTTCGAATCCAACGAACATCGACCCATTCCAATGTTTCTGGAGCACGTTAAAGCTATCGTCGTCTCGAATTTCCTCACGTTGGGGTGGTGTGGAAGTTGGAAGAGTTGTGTCCAAGTCAGGTGTTGCCTCGTCACTTTCCTTCATCTATCTGAAAGTAAAAAGATTTATGAAAAGTACAGTATTGTTATTATTCACACAAACCATACGGGGCAACTTTCTCCCCGTCGTAGTTGTAACAGGTCAGCAACCGGAAAGTTGCGAGTTTGAATCCAACGAACATCGACCCATTCCAATGTTTCTGGAGCACGTTAAAGCTGTAGTCGTCTCAAATCTCCTCACGTTGGGGTGGTGTGGAAGTTGGAAGAGTAGTGTCCACATCAGGTGTTGCCTCGTCACTTTCCTTCATCTATCTGAAAGTAAAAAGATTTATGAAAAGTAAAGTATTGTTATTATTCACACAAACCATACGGGGCAACTTTCTCCCCGTCGTAGTTGTAACAGGTCAGCAACCGGATAGTTGCGAGTTCGAATCCAACGAACATCGACCCATTCCAATGTTTCTGGAGCACGTTAAAGCTGTAGTCGTCTCAAATCTCCTCACGTTGGGGTGGTGTGGAAGTTGGAAGAGTAGTGTCCAAGTCAGGTGTTGCCTCGTCACTTTCCTTCATCTATCTGAAAGTAAAAAGATTTATGAAAAGTAAAGTATTGTTATTATTCACACAAACCATACGGGGCAACTTTCTCCCCATCGTAGTTGTAACAGGTCAGCAACCAGATGGTTGCGAGTTCGAATCCAACGAACATCGACCCATTCCAATGTTTCTGGAGCACGTTAAAGCTATCGTCGTCTCGAATTTCCTCACGTTGGGGTGGTGTGGAAGTTGGAAGAGTTGAGTCCAAGTCAGGTGTTGCCTCGTCACTTTCCTTCATCTATCTGAAAGTAAAAAGATTTATGAAAAGTACAGTATTGTTATTATTCACACAAACCATACGGGGCAACTTTCTCCCCGTCGTAGTTGTAACAGGTCAGCAACCGGATAGTTGCGAGTTCGAATCCAACGAACATCGACCCATTCCAATGTTTCTGGAGCACGTTAAAGCTGTCGTCGTCTCAAATCTCCTCACGTTGGCGTCGTGTAAAAATTGGAAGAGTAGTGTCCAAGTCAGGTGTTGCCTCGTCACTTCCCTTCATCTATCTGAAAGTAAAAATATTTATGAAAAGTAAAGTATTGTTATTATTCACACAAACCATACGGGGCAACTTTCTCCCCATCGTAGTTGTAAAAGGTCAGCAACCAGATGGTTGCGAGTTCGAATCCAACGAACATCGACCCATTCCAATGTTTCTGGAGCACGTTAAAGCTGTCATCGTCTCAAATCTTCTCACGTTGGCGTCGTGTGGAAGTTGGAAGAGTAGTGTCCAAGTCAGGTGTTGACTCGTCACTTCCCTTCATGTATCTGAAAGTAAAAAGATTTATGAAAAGTAAAGTATTGTTATTATTCACACAAACCATACGGGACAACATTCTCCCCGTCGTAGTTGTAACAGGTCAGCAACCGGAAAGTTGCGAGTTCGAATCCAACGAACATCTACCCATTCCAATGTTTCTGGAGCACGTTAAAGCTGTAGTCGTCTCAAATCTCCTCACGTTGGGGTGGTGTGGAAGTTGGAAGAGTAGTGTCCAAGTCACGTGTTGCCTCGTCACTTTCCTTCATCTATCTGAAAGTAAAAAGATTTATGAAAAGTAAAGTATTGTTATTATTCACACAAACCATACGGGGCAACTTTCTCCTCGTCGTAGTTGTAACAGGTCAGCAACCGGATAGTTGCGAGTTCGAATCCAACGAATATCGACCCATTCCAATGTTTCTGGAGCACGTTAAAGCTGTAGTCGTCTCAAATCTCCTCACGTTGGGGTGGTGTGGAAGTTGGAAGAGTAGTGTCCAAGTCAGGTGTTGCCTCGTCACTTTCCTTAATCCATCTGAAAGTAAAAAGATTTATGAGAAGTAAAGTATTGTTATTATTCACACAAACCATACGGGGCAACTTAATCCCCATCGTAGTTGTAACAGGTCAGCAACCAGATGGTTACGAGTTCAAATCCAACGAACATCGACCCATTCCAATGTTTCTGGAGCACGTTAAAGCTGTAGTCGTCTCAAATCTCCTCACGTTGGGGTGGTGTGGAAGTTGGAATAGTAGTGTCCAAGTCAGGTGTTGCCTCGTCACTTTCCTTAATACATCTGAAAGTAAAAAGATTTATGAAAAGTAAAGTATTGTTATTATTCACACAAACCATACGGGGCAACTTTCTCCCCATCGTAGTTGTAACAGGTCAGCAACCAGATGGTTGCGAGTTCGAATCCAACGAACATCGACCCATTCCAATGTTTCTGGAGCACGGTAAAACTGTCGTCGTCTCAAATTTCCTCACGTTGGGGTGGTATGGAAGTTGGAAGAGTAGTGTCCATGTCAGGTGTTACCTCGTCACTTTCCTTCATCTATCTGAAAGTAAAAAGATTTATGAAAAGTAAAGTATTGTTATTATTCACACAAACCATATGGGGCAACTTTCTCCCCATCGTAGTTGTAACAGGTCAGCAACCAGATGGTTGCGAGTTCGAATCCAACGAACATCGACCCATTCCAATGTTTCTGGAGCACGTTAAAGATGTCGTCGTCTCAAATCTCCTCACGTTGGCGTCGAGTGGAAGTTGGAAGAGTAGTGTCCAAGTCAGGTGTTGACTCGTCACTTTCCTTAATCCATCTGAAAGTAAAAAGATTTATGAGAAGTAAAGTATTGTTATTATTCACACAAACCATACGGGGCAACTTTCTCCCCGTCGTAGTTGTAACAGGCCAGCAACCGGATAGTTGCGAGTTCGAATCCGACGAACGTCAACCCATTCCAATGTTTCTGGAGCACGTTATAGCTGTAGTCGTCGCAAATCTCCTCACGTTGGCGTTGTTTGGAAAATGGAAGAGTAGTGTCCAAGTCAGGTGTTGCCTCGTCACTTTCCTTCATCTATCTGAAAGTAAAAAGATTTATGAAAAGTAAAGAATTGTTATTATTCACACAAACCATACGGGGCAACTTTCTCCCCGTCGTAGTTGTAACAGGTCAGCAACCGGATAGTTGCGAGTTCGAATCCAACGAACATCGACCCATTCCAATGTTTCTGGAGCATGTTAAAGCTGTACTCGTCTCAAATCTCCTCACGTTGGGGTGGTGTGGAAGTTGGAAGAGTAGTGTCCAAGTCAGGTGTTGCCTCGTCACTTTCCTTAATCCATCTGAAAGTAAAAAGATTTATGAGAAGTAAAGTATTGTTATTATTCACACAAACCATACGGGGCAACTTAATCCCCATCGTAGTTGTAACAGGTCAGCAACCAGATGGTTGCGAGTTCGAATCCAACAAACATCGACCCATTCCAATGTTTCTGGAGCACGTTAAAGCTGTAGTCGTCTCAAATCTCCTCACGTTGGGGTGGTGTGGAAGTTGGAAGAGTAGTGTCCAAGTCAGGTGTTGTCTCGTCACTTTCCTTAATCCATTTGAAAGTAAAAAGATTTATGAGAAGTAAAGTATTGTAATTATTCACACAAAACATACGGGGCAACTTTCTCCCCGTCGTAGTTGTAACAGGTCAGCAACCAGATGGTTGCGAGTTCGAATCCAACAAACATTGACCCATTCCAATCTTTCTGGAGCACGTTAAATCTGTCGTCCTCTCTAATCTCCTCACGCTGGCGTGGTAATGAAGTTGGAAGAGTAGTGTCCAAGTCAGATGTTGCCTCGTCACTGTCCTTCATCCATCTGAAAGTAGAAAGATTTATGAAAAGTATTGTTATTATTCAAACAAACCATACGGGGCAACTTTCTCCCCATCGAAGTTGTAACAGGTCAGCAACCAGATGGTTGCGAGTTCGAATCCAACGAACATCGACCCATTCCAATGTTTCTGGAGCACGTTAAAGCTGTCGTCGTCTCTAATCTCCTCAAGTTGGCGTGGTGCGGAAGTTGGAAGAGTAGTGTCCAAGTCAGATGTTACCTCGTCACTTTATTTCATCCATCTGAAAGTAAAAAGATTTATGAAAAGTAAAGTATTGTTATTATTTACACAAACCATAGGGGGCAACTTTCTCCCCGTCGTAGCTGTAACAGGTCAGCAACCAGATGGTTGCGAGTTCGAATCCAACGAACATCGACCCATTCCAATGTTTCTGGAGCACGTTAAAGCTGTCGTCGTCTCAAATTTCCTCACGTTAGGGTGGTGTGGAAGTTGGAAGAGTAGTGTCCATGTCAGATGTTACCTCGTCACTTTCCTTCATCTATCTGAAAGTAAAAAGATTTATGAAAAGTAAAGTATTGTTATTATTCACACAAACCATACGGGGCAACTTTCTCCCCATCGTAGTTGTAACAGGTCAGCAACCAGATGGTTGCGAGTTCGAATACAACGAACATCGACCCATTCCAATGTTTCTGGAGCACGTTAAAGCTGTCGTCGTCTCAAATCTCCTCACGTTGGCGTCGTGTGGAAGTTGGAAGAGTAGTGTCCAAGTCAGGTGTTGCCTCGTCACTTTCCTTAATCCATCTGAAAGTAAAAAGATTTATGAGAAGTAAAGTATTGTTATTATTCACACAAACCATACGGGGCAACTTTCTCCCCGTCGTTGTTGTAACAGGCCAGCAACCGGATAGTTGCGAGTTCGAATCCGACGAACGTCGAACAATTCCAATGTTTGTGGAGAACGTTATAGCTGTAGTCGTCGCAAATCTCCTCACGTTGGCGTTGTGTGGAAAATGGAAGAGTAGTGTCCAAGTCAGGTGTTGCCACGTCACTTCCCTTCATCTAACTGAAAGAAAAAAGATTTATGAAAAGTAAAGTATTGTTATTATTCACACAAACCATACGGGGCAAATTTCTACACGTCGTAGTTGTAACAGGTCAGCAACCGGATAGTTGCGAGTTCTAATCCAACGAACATCGATCCATTCCAATGTTTCTGGAGCACGTTAAAGCTGTAGTCGTCTCAAATCTCCTCACGTTGGGGTGGTGTGGAAGTTCTAAGAGTAGTGTCCAAGTCAGGTGTTGCCTCGTCACTTTCCTTAATCCATCTGAAAGCAAAAAGATTTATGAGAAGTAAAGTATTGTTATTATTCACACAAACCATACGGGGCAACTTTCTCCCCGTCGTAGTTGTAACAGGTCAGCAACCGGATAGTTGCGAGTTCGAATCCAACGAACATCGACCCATTCCAATGTTTCTGGAGCACGTTAAAGCTGTAGTCGTCTCAAATCTCCTCACGTTGGGGTGGTGTGGAAGTTGGAAGAGTAGTGTCCAAGTCAGGTGTTGCCTCGTCACTTTCCTTAATCCATCTGAAAGTAAAAAGATTTATGAGAAGTAAAGTATTGTTATTATTCACACAAACCATACGGGGCAACTTTCTCCCCGTCGTAGTTGTAACAGGTCAGCAACCGGATAGTTGCGAGTTCGAATCCAACGAACATCGACCCATTCCAATGTTTCTGGAGCACGTTAAAGCTGTCGTCGTCTCAAATCTCCTCACGTTGGCGTCGTGTGGAAGTTGGAAGAGTAGTGTCCAAGTCAGTTGTTGCCTCGTCACTTTCCTTAATCTATCTGAAAGTAAAAAGATTTATTAGAAGTAAAGTATTGTTATTATTATTTACACAAACCATACGGGGCAACTTTCTCCCCGTCGTAGTTGCAACAGAGCAGCAACCGGAGGGTTGCTAGTTGGAATCCAACGAACATCGACCCATTCCAATGTTTCTGGAGCACGTTAAAGCTCTCGTCGTCTCAAATCTCCTCACGTTGGCGTCGTGTGGAAGTTGGAAGAGTAGTGTCCAAGTCAGGTGTTGCCTCGTCACTTCCCTTCATCTATCTGAAAGTAAAAAGATTTATGAAAAGTAAAGTATTGTTATTATTCACACAAACCATACGGGGCGACTTTCTCCCCATCGTAGTTGTAACAGGTCAGCAACCGGAGGGTAGCGAGTTGGAATCCAACGAACATCGACAAATTCCAATGTTTCTGGAGCACGTTAAAGCTGTCGTCCTCTCTAATCACCTCACGCTGGCGTGGTAATTAAGTTGGAAGAGTAGTGTCCAAGTCAGATGTTGCCTCGTCACTGTCCTTCATCCATCTGAAAGTAGAAAGATTTATGAAAAGTAAAGTATTGTTATTATTCACACAAACCATACGGGGCAACTTTCTCCCCGTCGTAGTATTAACAGGTCAGCAACCGGATAGATGCGAGTTCTAATCCAACGAACATCGACCCATTCCAATGTTTCTGGAGCACGGTAAAGCTGTAGTCGTCTCAAATCTCCTCACGTTGGCGTGGTGTGGAAGTTGGAAGAGTAGTGTCCAAGTCAGGTGTTGCCTCGTCACTTTCCTTAATCCATCTGAAAGTAAAAAGATTTATGAAAAGTACAGTATTGTTATTATTCACACAAACCATACGGGGCAACTTTCTCCCCGTCGTAGTTGTAACAGGTCAGCAACCGGATAGTTGCGAGTTCGAATCCAACGAACATCGACCCATTCCAATGTTTCTGGAGCACGTTAAAGCTGTCGTCGTCTCAAATCTCCTCACGTTGGCGTCGTGTAAAAATTGGAAGAGTAGTGTCCAAGTCAGGTGTTGCCTCGTCACTTCCCTTCATCTATCTGAAAGTAAAAATATTTATGAAAAGTAAAGTATTGTTATTATTCACACAAACCATACGGGGCAACTTTCTCCCCGTCGTAGTTGTAACAGGTCAGCAACCGGATAGTTGCGAGTTCGATTCCAACGAACATCGACCCATTCCAATGTTTCTGGAGCACGTTAAAGCTGTAGTCGTCTCAAATCTCCTCACGTTGGGAAGGTGTGGAAGTTGGAAGAGTAGTGTCCAAGTCAGGTGTTGCCTCGTCACTTTCCTTAATCCATCTGAAAGTAAAAAGATTTATGAGAAGTAAAGTATTGTTATTATTCACACAAACCATACGGGGCAACTTTCTCCCCGTCGTAGTTGTAACAGGTCAGCAACCGGATAGTTGCGAGTTCAAATCCAACGAACGTCGATCCATTCCAATGTTTCTGGAGCACGTTAAAGCTGTAGTCGTCTCAAATCTCCTCACGTTGGGGTGGTGTGGAAGTTGGAAGAGTAGTGTCCAATTCAGGTGTTGCCTCGTCACTTTCCTTAATCCATCTGAAAGTAAAAAGATTTATGAGAAGTAAAGTATTGTTATTATTCACACAAACCATACGGGGCAACTTTCTCCCCATCGTAGTTGTAACAGGTCAGCAACCAGATGGTTGCGAGTTCGAATCCAACGAACATCGACCTATTCCAATGTTTCTGGAGCACGTTAAAGCTGTCGTCGTTTCGAATTTCCTCACGTTGGGGTGGTGTGGAAGTTGGAAGAGTAGTGTCCAAGTCAGGTGTTCCCTCGTCACTTTCCTTCATCTATCTGAAAGTAAAAAGATTTATGAAAAGTAAAGTATTGTTATTATTCACACAAACCATACGGGTCAACTTTCTCCCCGTCGTAGTTGTAACAGGCCAGCAACCGGATAGTTGCGAGTTCTAATCCAACGAACGTCGACCCATTCCAATGTTTCTGGAGCACGTTAAAGCTATAGTCGTCGGAAATCTCCTCACGTTGGCGTTGTGTGGAAGTTGGAAGAGTAGTGTCCAAGTCAGGTGTTGCCACGTCACTTCCCTTCATCTATCTGAAAGTAAAAAGATTTATGAAAAGTGAAGTATTGTTATTATTCACACAAACCATACGGGGCAACTTTCTCCCCGTCGTAGTTGTAACAGGTCAGCAACCGGATAGTTGCGAGTTCGAATCCAACAAACATCGACCCATTCCAATGTTTCTGGAGCACGTTAAAGCTGTCGTACTCACTAAACTCCTCACGTTGGCGTGGTGTGGAAGTTTGAAGGAAAGTGACGAGGCAACACCTGACTTTTACACTACTCTTCCTCCATATGAAAGTAAAAAAGATTAATGAAAAGTAAAGTATTGTTATTATTCACACAAACCATACGGGGCAACTTTCTCTCCATCGTAGTTGTAACAGGTCAGCAACCAGATGGTTGCGAGTTCGAATCCAACGAACATCGACCCATTCCAATGTTTCTGGAGCACGTTAAAGCTGTCGTCGTCTCGAATTTCCTCACGTTGGGGTGGTGTGGAAGTTGGAAGAGTAGTGTCCAAGTCAGGTGTTGCCTCGTCACTTTCCTTAATCCATCTGAAAGTAAAAAGATTTATGAGAAGTAAAGTATTGTTATTATTCACACAAACCATACGGGGCAACTTTCTCCCCGTCGTAATTGCAACAGATCAGCAACCGGAGGGTTGCGAGTTGGAATCCGACGAACATCGACCCATTCCAATGTTTCTGGAGCACGTTAAAGCTTTCGTCGTCTCGAATTTCCTCACGTTGGGGTGGTGTGGAAGTTGGAAGAGTAGTGTCCAAGTCAGGTGTTGCCTCGTCACTTTCCTTAATCCATCTGAAAGTAAAAAGATTTATGAGAAGTAAAGTATTGTTATTATTCACACAAACCATACGGGGCAACTTTCTCCCCGTCGTTGTTGTAACAGGTCAGCAACCGGATAGTTGCGAGTTCGAATCCAACGAACATCGACCCATTCCAATGTTTCTGGAGCACGTTAAAGCTGTAGTCGTCTCAAATCTCCTCACGTTGGGGTTGTGTGGAAGTTGGAAGAGTAGTGTCCAAGTCAGGTGTTGCCTCGTCACTTTCCTTAATCCATCTGAAAGTAAAAAGATTTATGAGAAGTAAAGTATTGTTATTATTCACACAAACCATACGGGGCAACTTTCTCCCCATCGTAGTTGTAACAGGTCAGCAACCAGATGGTTGCGAGTTCGAATACTACGAACATCGACCTATTCCAATGTTTCTGGAGCACGTTAAAGCTGTCGTCGTCTCGAATTTCCTCACGTTGGGGTGGTGTGGAAGTTGGAAGAGTAGTGTCCAAGTCAGGTGTTCCCTCGTCACTTTCCTTCATCTATCTGAAAGTAAAAAGATTTATGAAAAGTAAAGTATTGTTATTATTCACACAAACCATACGGGGCAACTTTCTCCCCGTCGTAGTTCTAACAGGTCAGCAACCGGATAGTTATGAGTTCGAATCCAACGAACATCGACCCATTCCAATGTTTCTGGAGCACGTTAAAGCTGTCGTCGTCTCAAATCTCCTCACGTTGGCGTCGTGTGGAAGTTGGAAGAGTAGTGTCCAAGTCAGGTGTTGCCTCGTCACTTCCCTTCATCTATCTGAAAGTAAAAAGATTTATGAAAAGTAAAGTATTGTTATTATTCACACAAACCATACGGGGCCACTTTCTCCCCATCGTAGTTGTAACAGGTCAGCAACCAGATGGTTGCGAGTTCGAATCCAACGAACATCGACCTATTCCAATGTTTCTGGAGCACGTTAAAGCTGTCGTCGTTTCGAATTTCCTCACGTTGGGGTGGTGTGGAAGTTGGAAGAGTAGTGTCCAAGTCAGGTGTTCCCTCGTCACTTTCCTTCATCTATCTGAAAGTAAAAAGATTTATGAAAAGTAAAGTATTGTTATTATTCACACAAACCATACGGGGCCACTTTCTCCCCATCGTAGTTGTAACAGGTCAGCAACCAGATGGTTGCGAGTTCGAATCCAACGAACATCGACCCATTCCAATGTTTCTGGAGCACGTTAAAGCTGTCGTCGTCTCAAATTTCCTCACGTTAGGGTGGTGTGGTAGTTGGAAGAGTAGTGTCCAAGTCAGGTGTTGCCTCGTCACTTTCCTTAATCCATCTGAAAGTAAAAAGATTTATGAGAAGTAAAGTATTGTTATTATTCACACAAACCATACGGGTCAACTTTCTCCCCGTCGTAGTTGTAACAGGCCAGCAACCGGATAGTTGCGAGTTCTAATCCAACGAACGTCGACCCATTCCAATGTTTCTGGAGCACGTTAAAGCTATAGTCGTCGGAAATCTCCTCACGTTGGCGTTGTGTGGAAGTTGGAAGAGTAGTGTCCAAGTCAGGTGTTGCCACGTCACTTCCCTTCATCTATCTGAAAGTAAAAAGATTTATGAAAAGTGAAGTATTGTTATTATTCACACAAACCATACGGGGCAACTTTCTCCCCGTCGTAGTTGTAACAGGTCAGCAACCGGATAGTTGCGAGTTCGAATCCAACAAACATCGACCCATTCCAATGTTTCTGGAGCACGTTAAAGCTGTCGTACTCACTAAACTCCTCACGTTGGCGTGGTGTGGAAGTTTGAAGGAAAGTGACGAGGCAACACCTGACTTTTACACTACTCTTCCTCCATATGAAAGTAAAAAAGATTAATGAAAAGTAAAGTATTGTTATTATTCACACAAACCATACGGGGCAACTTTCTCTCCATCGTAGTTGTAACAGGTCAGCAACCAGATGGTTGCGAGTTCGAATCCAACGAACATCGACCCATTCCAATGTTTCTGGAGCACGTTAAAGCTGTCGTCGTCTCGAATTTCCTCACGTTGGGGTGGTGTGGAAGTTGGAAGAGTAGTGTCCAAGTCAGGTGTTGCCTCGTCACTTTCCTTAATCCATCTGAAAGTAAAAAGATTTATGAGAAGTAAAGTATTGTTATTATTCACACAAACCATACGGGGCAACTTTCTCCCCGTCGTAATTGCAACAGATCAGCAACCGGAGGGTTGCGAGTTGGAATCCGACGAACATCGACCCATTCCAATGTTTCTGGAGCACGTTAAAGCTTTCGTCGTCTCGAATTTCCTCACGTTGGGGTGGTGTGGAAGTTGGAAGAGTAGTGTCCAAGTCAGGTGTTGCCTCGTCACTTTCCTTAATCCATCTGAAAGTAAAAAGATTTATGAGAAGTAAAGTATTGTTATTATTCACACAAACCATACGGGGCAACTTTCTCCCCGTCGTACTTGTAACAGGTCAGCAACCGGATAGTTGCGAGTTCAAATCCAACGAACGTCGATCCATTCCAATGTTTCTGGAGCACGTTAAAGCTGTAGTCGTCTCAAATCTCCTCACGTTGGGGTGGTGTGGAAGTTGGAAGAGTAGTGTCCAATTCAGGTGTTGCCTCGTCTCTTTCCTTAATCCATCTGAAAGTAAAAAGATTTATGAGAAGTAAAGTATTGTTATTATTCACACAAACCATACGGGGCAACTTTCTCCCCATCGTAGTTGTAACAGGTCAGCAACCAGATGGTTGCGAGTTCGAATCCAACGAACATCGACCCATTCCAATGTTTCTGGAGCACGTTAAAGCTGTAGTCGTCTCAAATCTCCTCACGTTGGGGTGGTGTGGAAGTTGGAAGAGTAGTGTCCAATTCAGGTGTTGCCTCGTCTCTTTCCTTAATCCATCTGAAAGTAAAAAGATTTATGAGAAGTAAAGTATTGTTATTATTCACACAAACCATACGGGGCAACTTTCTCCCCATCGTAGTTGTAACAGGTCAGCAACCAGATGGTTGCGAGTTCGAATACAACGAACATCGACCTATTCCAATGTTTCTGGAGCACGTTAAAGCTGTCGTCGTCTCGAATTTCCTCACGTTGGGGTGGTGTGGAAGTTGGAAGAGTAGTGTCCAAGTCAGGTGTTCCCTCGTCACTTTCCTTCATCTATCTGAAAGTAAAAAAATTTATGAAAAGTAAAGTATTGATATTATTCACACAAACCATACGGGGCAACTTTCTCCCCGTCGTAGTTGTAACAGGTCAGCAACCGGATAGTTATGAGTTCGAATCCAACGAACATCGACCCATTCCAATGTTTCTGGAGCACGTTAAAGCTGTCGTCGTCTCAAATCTCCTCACGTTGGCGTAGTGTGGAAGTTGGAAGAGTAGTGTGCAAGTCAGGTGTTGCCTCGTCACTTCCCTTCATCTATCTGAAAGTAAAAAGATTTATGAAAAGTAAAGTATTGTTATTATTCACACAAACCATACGGGGCCACTTTCTCCCCATCGTAGTTGTAACAGGTCAGCAACCAGATGGTTGCGAGTTCGAATCCAACGAACATCGACCCATTCCAATGTTTCTGGAGCACGTTAAAGCTGTCGTCGTCGCAAATCTCCTCACGTTGGCGTTGTGTGGAAGTTGGAAGAGTAGTGTCCAAGTCAGGTGTTGCCACGTCACTTCCCTTCATCTATCTGAAAGTAAAAAGATTTATGAAAAGTGAAGTATTGTTATTATTCACACAAACCATACGGGACAACTTTCTCCCCGTCGTAGTTGTAACAGGTCAGCAACCGGATAGTTGCGAGTTCGAATCCAACAAACATCGACCCATTCCAATGTTTCTGGAGCACGTTAAAGCTGTAGTTGTCTCAAATCTCCTCACGTTGGCGTGGTGTGGAAGTTGGAAGAGTAGTGTCCAAGTCAGGTGTTGCCTCGTCACTTTCCTAAATCCATCTGAAAGTAAAAAGATTTATGAAAAGTAAAGTATTTTTAATATTCACACAAACCATACGGGGCAACTTTCTCCCCGTCGTAGTAGTAACAGATCAGCAACCGGAGGATTGCGAGTTCGAATCCAACGAACATCAAACCACTCCAATGTTTCTGGAGCACGTTAAAGCTGTCGTACTCATTAAACTCCTCACGTTGGCGTGGTGTGGAAGTTTGAAGGAAAGTGACGAGGCAACACCTGACTTTTACACTACTCTTCCTCCATATGAAAGTAAAAAAGATTAATGAAAAGTAAAGTATTGTTATTATTCACACAAACCATACGGGGCAACTTTCTCCCCATCGTAGTTGTAACAGGTCAGCAACCAGATGGTTGCGAGTTCGAATCCAACGAACGTCGACCCATTCCAATGTTTCTGGAGCACGTTAAAGCTGTAATCGTCGCAAATCTCCTCACGTTGGCGTTGTGTGGAAGTTGGAAGAGTAGTGTCCAAGTCAGGTGTTGCCACGTCACTTCCCTTCATCTATCTGAAAGTAAAAAGATTTATGAAAAGTAAAGTATTGTTATTATTCACACAAACCATACGGGGCCACTTTCTCCCCATCGTAGTTGTAACAGGTCAGCAACCAGATGGTTGCGAGTTCGAATCCAACGAACATCGATACATTCCAATGTTTCTGGAGCACGTTAAAGCTGTAGTCGTCTCAAATCTCCTCACGTTGGCGTGGTGTGGAAGTTGGAAGAGTAGTGTCCAAGTCAGGTGTTGCCTCGTCACTTTCCTAATCCATCTGAAAGTAAAAAGATTTATGAAAAGTAAAGTATTGTTATTATTCACACAAACCATACGGGGCGACTTTCTCAACGTCGTAGTAGTAACAGATCAGCAACCGGAGGATTGCGAGTTCGAATCCAACGAACATCAAACCACTCCAATGTTTCTGGAGCACGTTAAAGCTGTCGTACTCACTAAACTCCTCACGTTGGCGTGGTGTGGAAGTTTGAAGGAAAGTGACGAGGCAACACCTGACTTTTACACTACTCTTCCTCCATATGAAAGTAAAAAAGATTAATGAAAAGTAAAGTATTGTTATTATTCACACAAACCATACGGGGCAACTTTCTCCCCATCGTAGTTGTAACAGGTCAGCAACCAGATGGTTGCGAGTTCGAATCCAACGAACATCGACACATTCCAATGTTTCTGGAGCACGTTAAAGCTGTCGTCGTCTCAAATCTCCTCACGTTGGCGTCGTGTGGAAGTTGGAAGAATAGTGTCCAAGTCAGGTGTTGCCTCGTCACTTTCCTTAATCCATCTGAAAGTAAAAAGATTTATGAGAAGTAAAGTATTGTTATTATTCACACAAACCATACGGGTGCCACTTTCTCCCCATCGTAGTTGTAACAGGTCAGCAACCAGATGGTTGCGAGTTCGAATCCAACGAACATCGATACATTCCAATGTTTCTGGAGCACGTTAAAGCTGTAGTCGTCGCAAATCTCCTCACGTTGGCGTTGTGTGGAAGTTGGAAGAGTAGTGTCCAAGTCAGGTGTTGCCACGTCACTTCCCTTCATCTGTCTGAAAGTAAAAAGATTTATGAAAAGTGAAGTATTGTTATTATTCACACAAACCATACGGGGCAACTTTCTCCCCGTCGTAGTTGTAACAGGTCAACAACCAGATGGTTGCGAGTTCGAATCCAACGAACATCGACCCATTCCAATGTTTCTGGAGCACGTTAAAGCTGTCGTCGTCTCAAATTTCCTCACGTTAGGGTGGTGTGGAAGTTGGAAGAGTAGTGTCCAAGTCAGATGTTGCCTCGTCACTTTCCTTCATCTATCTGAAAGTAAAAAAATTTATGAAAAGTAAAGTATTGTTATTATTCGCACAAACCATACGGGGCCACTTTCTCCCCGTCGTAATTGCAACAGATCAGCAACCGGAGGGTTGCGAGTTGGAATCCAACGAACATCGACCCATTCCAATGTTTCTGGAGCACGTTAAAGCTGTCGTCGTCTCAAATCTCCTCACGTTGGCGTCGTGTGGAAGTTGGAAGAGTAGTGTCCAAGTCAGGTGTTGCCTCGTCACTTTCCTTAAGGGGTCTCAGGACTCTTAAAAATTATCCATGTATGCAAAAAAACATCCTTTTTCAAACCAATATAACTTATTAATGAAACAAAGCAGAATTTTTAAACTTTTACCATATAATATTCACATATATTTACATTGTTTCTCAAATTTTTATTTAATTAAAAAATGTTTTAAAAAAGTTATTAAGAAATTTAAATTGGACACTTTTTAATATCAATATTTTACTGCGCGCAAGATTCTGAAGTACAAAATTGATGAAAATGTACAAAATTAATTTTATCTAATAGAAAACTGTTCAGTTTCGATGTTATACACACTTTTTAAGAAATTTAAAAACAAAAAATATGTTTTTAATAAATTATTTTTAAAAAATTTTTAATTTTAAGAAAAGTTTTAACTAAAACTCCTAAAAAAAAAATTCTGTTAATAATTAGTCTGAAAATTGGTGTATAAGTCATAAAGGAACTAATTGTGAGCATATGTATGAAATTTCAGATCAATATGGTAAATAGTTTCTGAGAAATCCTGCGCGCAAACTAAAATTTTGTGTTTTGAGTAAAATGAAGTTAAAGTTGAAAATTTTGATAAAAAAAATTCTGTTAATAATTGGTCTGAAAATTTATGTATAGGTCATAAAGGAACTTATTTTGTGTACAGGTATGAAATTTCAGATTAATATGATAAATAGTTTCTGAGAAATCCAACTCGCACACTAAAATGTTGCGTTTTGAGAAAAATGAAATTAAAGTTGAAAAATTTATTAAAACAAAATTCTCTTAATAATTGGTCTGAAAATTGATGTATAGGTTATAAAGGAACTTATTTTGAGTATATGTTTGAAATTTCAGACTAATATGATAAATAGTTTCTGAGAAATCCAACGCGCAAACTAAAATTTTGTGTTTTGAGAAAAATGAAGTTAACGTTGAAAAATTTGTTAAAATAAATTTCTGTTAATATTTGGTCTGAAAATTGATGTATAGGTCATAAAGGAACTCATTTTGAGTATATGTGTGAAATTTCAGATTAACATGATAAATAGTTTCTGAGAAATCCAACGCGCAAACTAAAATATTGCGTTTTGAGAAAAATGAAATTAAAGTTGAAAAATTTGTTAAAATAAAATTCTGTTAATAATTTGTCTGAAAATTGATGTATAGGTCATAAAGGAACTTATTTTGAGTATATGTATGAAATTTCAGATTAATATGATAAATAGTTTCTGAGAAATCCAACGCGCAAACTAAAATGTTGCGTTTTGAGAAAAATAAAGTTAAAGTTGAAAAATAACATAAAATGAAATTAAATAAACTGGTTGATTAAAAAGCTCCAGGATCATAAGTGCAGCCCTCAGTAACCTTAAATTGTTCTATTTCTACTGCTGCTTTAATTTTTTTGGCCTTACGAGCTTCAAAGGATGCTTCGGTTGCTCGCCTCTTTGCAGTCTCAATGCGCACTTTGTCCATAGTAATACATTTCACAACATTTGTCTGGCAGATTTTCAAACCTAAAGCGCGTATAATTTCAACTCGGCTTTTGCATCCGTCATTGAAGTCACATACAGCCATATATGCAGCTATTTTGCCATATACAGCCATACATGCAGCCGTCAGCCTATTTATGACAGCATCATAAGGAACCCTTTCCACCGATCGTTTTTGCATCCGACAACTTCAACTTCTTTTTACCAAGTGATGCCTTTAATTTACGCAAGTGGCTGCCCATTCGCTTTTGGACATGTCCCACGCACTCTATTTTTGCAACTGTAACATTGTCACCATATGGCTTTTTTTGGACGATTGCCGAAAACGTCTTGGAAACTCCATCCCCTATGTACTGCTGGTATTTTAAACCATGTTTGTTTTCTGATCGACAGAAAATCCTTTGCATGCCGCTCACTTCCATTTGTCCAGCAGACCCACTGTGGTTTTTTTTGCAGTTATGCTGGTGTTTAGCCAGAAAGGCACTGTATTTAAGGCCGAACTTTGGGCCCTTGTAGGTGTCGCACCCCTTGCAATACGACGACATGACTTTGACGACTTTTACGCAGTCAGCCCTGATCAAAGTACATACACCGACAAGAGATGTATAACAGCGGGTTTTCCATGTCCCATCACCACTAACTGCAATAGAATTTACGGTGCCGTCAATGATTTTTTCTTCCACAGCAGCTTTCCTCGTCGATGCATTTGCGAGCACCTCACTCACGTCTGCAATTTTTGAATTAATCTTGTCGTACGCCTTCTGAGACATGGGCTTTGCAAACACATGCCGAAGCCCATGTCTCAGAACACAAACACACAACTTGAACAAAATGTCTCGAGTGAAGATAACCCTTGGCCTATAAATCTCATGGCCAACACTGACCGCCTGTTCACTTCTGGTACATTTTTTTGTGTCCAATCAATTCAGAGGAATTGAAATTCTGTTGAACCGTGCACTGTCTACAAACTAAAATAAATTTTGTTTGTATTGAACACAATCCAATAGTGGATTTCTCAATAATCTTAACATTCCCATGGCACACAGAGCAACAGATATGTTTTTCTCTAGTTGTGAGAACAATAAATAAATATCCACTAATATCTGTAGCCATGAAATTCAACGCAAACATCGTTTTCCAATGACTGCAAAACATTGTGTGCAGTCGGCAACTTTCTAGCAGCTGCACTTTTGTTTGGCGAAAGATTTTTAAAAATAACTTGGCCACTTTGAGACTTAGATTTCTTCAAGAATTTATTTCCTTGAAATCTTTTCTTCTTCGGTCTCTTTCCGGATGATCGTTTTGGCCGATTTACCATATTTGAACACTTTTCATAACAGATGAAAAAACGTGGAAATTCAAAATCGCAAAGTAATAAACAAACAAGGGAAGAAAAAATAGAAGTTGAGTTGTTATTATACTACTCATTCACAAGATTATTTTGATATTAAGTGTGGCTGTTCTGCTAAAAGAATTCATCTAGAGAAGAATGTTTTAGAAATGCTCTCCCAGCTGTCAAAAGTTGGGAGCGGCAGAGGCAAGTTTTTGTTTACTTTTCAACAGAGTTGTTTTATTCTTTTCTCGATAACTCCGGAAGTTTTGGGAGTATCGTTTAACTTTTAGTACCAAAATGTTCAGAAAAGATGGGGCTTCCACATATATTTTTTTCAAGAAATCGAAAATTTTGAGATTTAAGGGTCCTGAGACCCCTTAATCCATCTGAAAGTAAAAAGATTTATGAAAAGTAAAGTATTGTTATTATTCACACAAACCATACGGGGCAACTTTTTCCCCGTCGTAGTTGTAACAGGTCTGCAACCGGATAGTAGCGAGTTCAAATCCAACGAACGTCGACCCATTCCAATGTTTCTGGAGCACGTTAAAGCTGTAGTCGTCTCAAATCTCCTCACGTTGGGGTGGTGTGGAAGTTGGAAGAGTAGTGTCCAAGTCAGGTGTTGCCTCGTCACTTTCCTTAATCCATCTGAAAGTAAAAAGATTTATGAGAAGTAAAGTATTGTTATTATTCACAAAAACCATACGGGGCAACTTTCTCCCCGTCGTAGTTGTAACAGGTCAGCAACCGGATTGTTGCGAGTTCGAATCCAACGAACATCGACCCATTCCAATGTTTTTGGAGCACGTTAACGCTGTCGTCGTCTCGAATTTCCTCACGTTGGGGTGGTGTGGAAGTTGGAAGAGTAGTGTCCAAGTCAGGTGTCGCCTCGTCACTTTCCTTAATCCATCTGAAAGTAAAAAGATTTATGAGAAGTAAAGTATTGTTATTATTCGCACAAACCATACGGGGCCACTTTCTCCCCGTCGTAATTGCAACAGATCAGCAACCGGAGGGTTGCGAGTTGGAATCCAACGAACATCGACCCATTCCAATGTTTCTGGAGCACGTTAAAGCTGTCGTCGTCTCAAATCTCCTCACGTTGGCGTCGTGTGGAAGTTGGAAGAGTAGTGTCCAAGTCAGGTGTTGCCTCGTCACTTTCCTTAATCCATCTGAAAGTAAAAAGATTTATGAGAAGTAAAGTATTGTTATTATTCACACAAACCATACGGGGCAACTTTCTCCCCGTCGTAGTTGTAACAGGTCAGCAACCGGATAGTTGCGAGTTCGAATCCAACGAACATCGACCCATTCCAATGTTTCTGGAGCACGTTAAAGCTGTCGTCGTCTCAAATCTCCTCACGTTGGCGTCGTGTGGAAGTTGGAAGAGTAGTGTCCAAGTCAGGTGTTGCCTCGTCACTTCCCTTCATCTATCTGAAAGTAAAAAGATTTATGAAAAGTAAAGTATTGTTATTATTCACACAAACCATACGAGGCAACTTTCTCCCCATCGTAGTTGTAACAGGTCAGCAACCAGATGGTTGCGAGTTCGAATCCAACGAACATCGACCCATTCCAATGTTTCTGGAGCACGTTAAAGCTGTCGTCGTTTCAAATCTCCTCACGTTGGCGTCGTGTGGAAGTTGGAAGAGTAGTGTCCAAGTCAGGTGTTGCCTCGTCACTTCCCTTCATCTATCTGAAAGTAAAAAGATTTATGAAAAGTAAAGTATTGTTGTTATTCACACAAACCATACGGGGCAACTTTCTCCCCATCGTAGTTGTAACAGGTCAGCAACCGGAGGGTTGCGAGTTCGAATCCAACGAACATCGACCCATTCCAATGTTTCTGGAGCACGTTAAAGCTGTCGTCGTCTCAAATCTCCTCACGTTGGCGTCGTGTGGAAGTTGGAAGAGTAGTGTCCAAGTCAGGTGTTGCCTCGTCACTTTCCTTAATCCATCTGAAAGTAAAAAGATTTATGAGAAGTAAAGTATTATTATTATTCACACAAACCATACGGGTCAACTTTCTCCCCGTCGTAGTTGTAACAGGCCAGAAACCAGATAGTTGCGAGTTCTAATCCAACGAACGTCGACCCATTTCAATGTTTCTGGAGCACGTTAAAGCTGTAATCGTCACAAATGTCCTCACGTTGGCGTTGTGTGGAAGTTGGAAGAGTAGTGTCCAAGTCAGGTGTTGCCACGTCACTTCCCTTCATCTAATTGAAAGTAAAAAGATTTATGAAAAGTGAAGTATTGTTATTATTCACACAAACCATACGGGGCAACTTTCTCCCCGTCGTAGTTGTAACAGGTCAGCAACCGGATAGTTGCGAGTTCGAATCCAACAAACATCGACCCATTCCAATGTTTCTGGAGCACGTTAAAGCTGTCGTGGTCTCAAATCTCCTCACGTTGGCGTCGTGTGGAAGTTGGAAGAGTAGTGTCCAAGTCAGGTGTTGCCTCGTCACTTTCCTTAATCCATCTGAAAGTAAAAAGATTTATGAGAAGTAAAGTATTGTTATTATTCACACAAACCATACGGGGCATCTTTCTCGCCGTCGTAGTTGTAACAGGTCAGCAACCGGATAGTTGCGAGTTCGAATCCAACGAACATCGACCCATTCCAATGTTTCTGGAGCACGTTAAAGCTGTAGTCGTCTCAAATCTCCTCACGTTGGGGTGGTGTGGAAGTTGGAAGAGTAGTATCCAAGTCAGGTGTTGCCTCGTCTTTTTCCTTAATCCATCTGAAAGTAAAAAGATTTATGAGAAGTAAAGTATTGTTATTATTCACACAAACCATACGGGGCAACTTTCTCCCCATCGTAGTTGTAACAGGTCAGCAACCAGATGGTTGCGAGTTCGAATCCAACGAACATCGACCTATTCCAATGTTTCTGGAGCACGTTAAAGCTGTCGTCGTCTCGAATTTCCTCACGTTGGGGTGGTGTGGAAGTTGGAAGAGTAGTGTTCAAGTCAGGTGTTGCCTCGTCACTTTCCTTCATCTATCTGAAAGTAAAAAGATTTATGAAAAGTAAAGTATTGTTATTATTCACACAAACCATACGGGGCAACTTTCTCCCCGTCGTAGTTGTAACAGGTCAGCAACCGGATAGTTGCGAGTTCGAATCCAACGAACATCGACCCATTCCAATGTTTCTGGAGCACGTTAAAGCTGTCGTCGTCTCAAATCTCCTCACGTTGGCGTCGTGTGGAAGTTGGAAGAGTAGTGTCCAAGTCAGGTGTTGCCTCGTCACTTCCCTTCATCTATCTGAAAGTAAAAAGATTTATGAAAAGTAAAGTATTGTTATTATTCACACAAACCATACGAGGCAACTTTCTCCCCATCGTAGTTGTAACAGGTCAGCAACCAGATGGTTGCGAGTTCGAATCCAACGAACATCGACCCATTCCAATGTTTCTGGAGCACGTTAAAGCTGTCGTCGTTTCAAATCTCCTCACGTTGGCGTCGTGTGGAAGTTGGAAGAGTAGTGTCCAAGTCAGGTGTTGCCTCGTCACTTCCCTTCATCTATCTGAAAGTAAAAAGATTTATGAAAAGTAAAGTATTGTTGTTATTCACACAAACCATACGGGGCAACTTTCTCCCCATCGTAGTTGTAACAGGTCAGCAACCGGAGGGTTGCGAGTTCGAATCCAACGAACATCGACCCATTCCAATGTTTCTGGAGCACGTTAAAGCTGTCGTCGTCTCGAATTTCCTCACGTTGGGGTGGTGTGGAAGTTGGAAGAGTAGTGTCCAAGTCAGGTGTTGCCTCTTCACTTTCCTTAATCCATCTGAAAGTAAAAAGATTTATGAGAAGTAAAGTATTGTTCACACAAACCATACGGGTCAACTTTCTCCCCGTCGTAGTTGTAACAGGCCAGCAACCGGATAGTTGCGAGTTCGAATCCAACGAACATCGACCCATTCCAGTGTTTCTGGAGCACGTAAAAGCTGTAATCGTCGCAAATCTCCTCACGTTGGCGTCGTGTGGAAGTTGGAAGAGTAGTGTCCAAGTCAGGTGTTGCCTCGTCACTTCCCTTCATCTATCTGAAAGTAAAAAGATTTATGAAAAGTAAAGTATTGTTATTATTCACACAAACCATACTAGGCAACTTTCTCCCCATCGTAGTTGTAACAGGTCAGCAACCAGATGGTTGCGAGTTCGAATCCAACAAACATCGACCCATTCCAATGTTTCTGGAGCACGTTAAAGCTGTCGTCGTTTCAAATCTCCTCACGTTGGCGTCGTGTGGAAGTTGGAAGAGTAGTGTCCAAGTCAGGTGTTGCCTCGTCACTTCCCTTCATCTATCTGAAAGTAAAAAGATTTATGAAAAGTAAAGTATTGTTGTTATTCACACAAACCATACGGGGCAACTTTCTCCCCATCGTAGTTGTAACAGGTCAGCAACCGGAGGGTTGCGAGTTCGAATCCAACGAACATCGACCCATTCCAATGTTTCTGGAGCACGTTAAAGCTGTCGTCGTCTCAAATTTCCTCACGTTAGGGTGGTGTGGAAGTTGGAAGAGTAGTGTCCAAGTCAGATGTTGCCTCGTCACATTCCTTCATCTATCTGAAAGTAAAAAGATTTATGAAAAGTAAAGTATTGTTATTATTCGCACAAACCATACGGGGCCACTTTCTCCCCGTCGTAATTGCAACAGATCAGCAACCGGAGGGTTGCGAGTTGGAATCCAACGAACATCGACCCATTTCAATGTTTCTGGAGCACGTTAAAGCTGTCGTCTCAAATCTCCTCACGTTGGCGTCGTGTGGAAGTTGGAAAAGTAGTGTCCAAGTCAGGTGTTTCCACGTCACTTCCCTTCATCTAATTGAAAGTAAAAAGATTTATGAAAAGTGAAGTATTGTTATTATTCACACAAACCATACGGGGCAACTTTCTCCCCGTCGTAGTTGTAACAGGTCAGCAACCGGATACTTGCGAGTTCGAATCCAACAAACATCGACCCATTCCAATGTTTTTGGAGCACGTTAAAGCTGTAGTTGTCTCAAATTTCCTCACGTTGGCGTGGTGTGGAATTTGGAAGAGTAGTGTCCAAGTCAGGTGTTGCCTCGTCACTTTCCTTAATCCATCTGAAAGTAAAAAGATTTATGAAAAGTAAAGTATTGTTATTATTCACAATACCATACGGGGCAACTTTTTCCCCGTCGTAGTTGTAACAGGTCTGCAACCGGATAGTTGCGAGTTCAAATCCAACGAACGTCGACCCATTCCAATGTTTCTGGAGCACGTTAAAGCTGTAGTCGTCTCAAATCTCCTCACGTTGGGGTGGTGTGGAAGTTGGAAGAGTAGTGTCCAAGTCAGGTGTTGCCTCGTCACTTTCCTTAATCCATCTGAAAGTAAAAAGATTTATGAGAAGTAAAGTATTGTTATTATTCACAAAAACCATACGGGGCAACTTTCTCGCCGTCGTAGTTGTAACAGGTCAACAACCGGATAGTTGCGAGTTCGAATCCAACGAACATCGACCCATTCCAATGTTTCTGGAGCACGTTAAAGCTGTAGTCGTCTCAAATCTCCTCACGTTGGGGTGGTGTGGAAGTTGGAAGAGTAGTATCCAAGTCAGGTGTTGCCTCGTCTTTTTCCTTAATCCATCTGAAAGTAAAAAGATTTATGAGAAGTAAAGTATTGTTATTATTCACACAAACCATACGGGGCAACTTTCTCCCCATCGTAGTTGTAACAGGTCAGCAACCAGATGGTTGCGAGTTCGAATCCAACGAACATCGACCTATTCCAATGTTTCTGGAGCACGTTAAAGCTGTCGTCGTCTCGAATTTCCTCACGTTGGGGTGGTGTGGAAGTTGGAAGAGTAGTGTCCAAGTCAGGTGTTGCCTCGTCACTTTCCTTCATCTATCTGAAAGTAAAATGATTTATGAAAAGTAAAGTATTGTTATTATTCACACAAACCATACGGGGCAACTTTCTCCCCGTCGTAGTTGTAACAGGTCAGCAACCGGATAGTTGCGAGTTCGAATCCAACGAACATCGACCCATTCCAATGTTTCTGGAGCACGTTAAAGCTGTCGTCGTCTCAAATCTCCTCACGTTGGCGTCGTGTGGAAGTTGGAAGAGTAGTGTCCAAGTCAGGTGTTGCCTCGTCACTTCCCTTCATCTATCTGCAAGTAAAAAGATTTATGAAAAGTGAAGTATTGTTATTATTCACACAAACCATACGAGGCAACTTTCTCCCCATCGTAGTTGTAACAGGTCAGCAACCAGATGGTTGCGAGTTCGAATCCAACGAACATCGACCCATTCCAATGTTTCTGGAGCACGTTAAAGCTGTCGTCGTTTCAAATCTCCTCACGTTGGTGTCGTGTGGAAGTTGGAAGAGTAGTGTCCAAGTCAGGTGTTGCCTCGTCACTTCCCTTCATCTATCTGAAAGTAAAAAGATTTATGAAAAGTAAAGTATTGTTGTTATTCACACAAACCATACGGGGCAACTTTCTCCCCATCGTAGTTGTAACAGGTCAGCAACCGGAGGGTTGCGAGTTCGAATCCAACGAACATCGACCCATTCCAATGTTTCTGGAGCACGTTAAAGCTGTCGTCGTCTCAAATTTCCTCACGTTAGGGTGGTGTGGAAGTTGGAAGAGTAGTGTCCAAGTCAGATGTTGCCTCGTCACATTCCTTCATCTATCTGAAAGTAAAAAGATTTATGAAAAGTAAAGTATTGTTATTATTCGCACAAACCATACGGGGCCACTTTATGCCCGTCGTAATTGCAACAGATCAGCAACCGGAGGGTTGCGAGTTGGAATCCAACGAACATCGACCCATTCCAATGTTTCTGGAGCACGTTAAAGCTGTCGTCGTCTCGAATTTCCTCACGTTGGGGTGGTGTGGAAGTTGGAAGAGTAGTGTCCAAGTCAGGTGTTGCCTCTTCACTTTCCTTAATCCATCTGAAAGTAAAAAGATTTATGAGAAGTAAAGTATTGTTCACACAAACCATACGGGTCAACTTTCTCCCCGTCGTAGTTGTAACAGGCCAGCAACCGGATAGTTGCGAGTTCGAATCCAACGAACATCGACCCATTCCAGTGTTTCTGGAGCACGTTAAAGCTGTAATCGTCGCAAATCTCCTCACGTTGGCGTCGTGTGGAAGTTGGAAGAGTAGTGTCCAAGTCAGGTGTTGCCTCGTCACTTCCCTTCATCTATCTGAAAGTAAAAAGATTTATGAAAAGTAAAGTATTGTTATTATTCACACAAACCATACGAGGCAACTTTCTCCCCATCGTAGTTGTAACAGGTCAGCAACCTGATGGTTGCGAGTTCGAATCCAACAAACATCGACCCATTCCAATGTTTCTGGAGCACGTTAAAGCTGTCGTCGTTTCAAATCTCTTCACGTTGGCGTCGTGTGGAAGTTGGAAGAGTAGTGTCCAAGTCAGGTGTTGCCTCGTCACTTCCCTTCATCTATCTGAAAGTAAAAAGATTTATGAAAAGTAAAGTATTGTTGTTATTCACACAAACCATACGGGGCAACTTTCTCCCCATCGTAGTTGTAACAGGTCAGCAACCGGAGGGTTGCGAGTTCGAATCCAACGAACATCGACCCATTTCAATGTTTCTGGAGCACGTTAAAGCTGTCGTCGTCTCAAATCTCCTCACGTTGGCGTCGTGTGGAAGTTGGAAAAGTAGTGTCCAAGTCAGGTGTTGCCTCGTCACTTTCCTTAATCCATCTGAAAGTAAAAAGATTTATGAGAAGTAAAGTATTGTTATTATTCACACAAACCATACGGATCAACTTTCTCCCCGTCGTAGTTGTAACAGGCCAGCAACCGGATAGTTACGAGTTCTAATCCAACGAACGTCGACCCATTTCAATATTTCTGAAGCACGTTAAAGCTGTAATCGTCGCCAATCTCCTCACGTTGGCGTTGTGTGGAAGTTGGAAAAGTAGTGTCCAAGTCAGGTGTTGCCACGTCACTTCCCTTCATCTAATTGAAAGTAAAAAGATTTATGAAAAGTGAAGTATTGTTATTATTCACACAAACCATACGGGGCAACTTTCTCCCCGTCGTAGTTGTAACAGGTCTGCAACCGGATAGTTGCGAGTTCAAATCCAACGAACGTCGACCCATTCCAATGTTTCTGGAGCACGTTAAAGCTGTAGTCGTCTCAAATCTCCTCACGTTGGGGTGGTGTGGAAGTTGGAAGAGTAGTGTCCAAGTCAGGTGTTGCCTCGTCACTTTCCTTAATCCATCTGAAAGTAAAAAGATTTATGAGAAGTAAAGTATTGTTATTATTCACAAAAACCATACGGGGCAACTTTCTCCCCGTTGTAGTTGTAACAGGTCAGCAACCGGATTGTTGCGAGTTCGAATCCAACGAACATCGACCCATTCCAATGTTTCTGGAGCACGTTAAAGCTGTAGTCGTCTCAAATCTCCTCACGTTAGGGTGGTTTGGAAGTTGGAAGAGTAGTGTCCAAGTCAGGTGTTGCCTCGTCACTTTCCTTAATCCATCTGAAAGTAAAAAGATTTATGAGAAGTAAAGTATTGTTATTATTCACACAAACCATACGGGGCAACTTTCTCCCGGTCGTAGTTGTAACAGGTCAGCAACCGGATAGTTTCGAGTTCGAATCCAACGAACATCGACCCATTCCAATGTTTTTGGAGCACGTTAACGCTGTCGTCGTCTCGAATTTCCTCACGTTGGGGTGGTGTGGAAGTTGGAAGAGTAGTGTACAAGTCAGGTGTCGCCTCGTCACTTTCCTTCATCTATCTGAAAGTAAAAAGATTTATGAAAAGTAAAGTATTGTTATTATTCACACAAATCATACGGGGCCACTTTCTCCCCGTCGTAATTGCAACAGATCAGCAAACGGAGGGTTGCGAGTTGGAATCCAACGAACATCGACCCATTCCAATGTTTCTGGAGCACGTTAAAGCTGTCGTCGTCTCAAATCTCCTCACGTTGGCGTCGTGTGGAAGTTGGAAGAGTAGTGTCCAAGTCAGGTGTTGCCTCGTCACTTTCCTTAATCCATCTGAAAGTAAAAAGATTTATGAGAAGTAAAGTATTGTTATTATTCACACAAACCATACGGGTCAACTTTCTCCCCGTCGTAGTTGTAACAGGCCAGAAACCGGATAGTTGCGAGTTCTAATCCAACGAACGTCGACCCATTTCAATGTTTCTGGAACACGTTAAAGCTGTAATCGTCGCAAATCTCCTCACGTTGTCGTGGTGTGGAAGTTTGAAGGAAAGTGACGAGGTAACACCTAACTTTTACACTACTCTTCCTCCATCTGAAAGTAAAAAAGATTTATGAAAAGTAAAGTATTGTTATTATTCACACAAACCATACGGGGCAACTTTCTCCCCGTCGTAGTTGTAACAGGTCAGCAACCGGATAGTTGCGAGTTCGAATCCAACGAACATCGACCCATTCCAATGTTTCTGGAGCACGTTAAAGCTGTCGTCGTCTCAAATCTCCTCACGTTGGAGTCGTGTGGAAGTTGGAAGAGTAGTGTCCAAGTCAGGTGTTGCCTCGTCACTTCCCTTCATCTATCTGAAAGTAAAAAGATTTATGAAAAGTAAAGTATTGTTATTATTCACACAAACAATACGAGGCAACTTTCTCCCCATCGTAGTTGTAACAGGTCAGCAACCAGATGGTTGCGAGTTCGAATCCAACGAACATCGACCCATTCCAATGTTTCTGGAGCACGTTAAAGCTGTCGTCGTTTCAAATCTCCTCACGTTGGCGTCGTGTGGAAGTTGGAAGAGTAGTGTCCAAAGCAGGTGTTGCCTCGTCACTTCCCTTCATCTATCTGAAAGTAAAAAGATTTATGAAAAGTAAAGTATTGTTGTTATTCACACAAACCATACGGGGCAAGTTTCTCCCCATCGTAGTTGTAACAGGTCAGCAACCGGAGGGTTGCGAGTTCGAATCCAACGAACATCGACCCATTCCAATGTTTCTGGAGCACGTTAAAGCTGTCGTCGTCTGAAATTTCCTCACGTTAGGGTGGTGTGGAAGTTGGAAGAGTAGTGTCCAAGTCAGATGTTGCCTCGTCACATTCCTTCATCTATCTGAAAGTAAAAAGATTTATGAAAAGTAAAGTATTGTTATTATTCGCACAAACCATACGGGGCCACTTTCTCCCCGTCGTAATTGCAACAGAACAGCAACCGGAGGGTGGCGAGTTGGAATCCAACGAACATCGACCCATTCCAATGTTTCTGGAGCACGTTAAAGCTGTCGTCGTCTCAAATCTCCTCACGTTGGCGTCGTGTGGAAGTTGGAAGAGTAGTGTCCAAGTCAGGTGTTGCCTCGTCACTTCCCTTCATCTATCTGAAAGTAAAAAGACTTATGAAAAGTAAAGTATTGTTATTATTCACACAAACCATACGGGGCAACTTTCTCCCGGTCGTAGTTGTAACAGGTCAGCAACCGGATAGTTGCGAGTTCGAATCCAACAAACATCGACCCATTCCAATGTTTCTGGAGCACGTTAAAGCTGTAATCGTCGCAAATCTCCTCACGTTGGCGTTGTGTGGAAGTTGGAAGAGTAGTGTCCAAGTCAGGTGTTGCCACGTCACTTCCCTTCATCTAATTGAAAGTAAAAAGATTTATGAAAAGTGAAGTATTGTTATTATTCACACAAACCATACGGGGCAACTTTCTCCCCGTCGTAGTTGTAACAGGTCAGCAACCGGATAGTTGCAAGTTCGAATCCAACAAACATCGACCCATTCCAATGTTTCTGGAGCACGTTAAAGCTGTCGTCGTCTCAAATCTCCTCACGTTGGCGTCGTGTGGAAGTTGGAAGAGTAGTGTCCAAGTCAGGTGTTGCCTCGTCACTTTCCTTAATCCATCTGAAAGTAAAAAGATTTATGAGAAGTAAAGTATTGTTATTATTCACACAAACCATACGGGTCAACTTTCTCCCCGTCGTAGTTGTAACAGGCCAGAAACCGGATAGTTGCGAGTTCTAATCCAACGAACGTCGACCCATTTCAATGTTTCTGGAACACGTTAAAGCAGTAATCGTCGCAAATCTCCTCACGTTGGCGTCGTGTGGAAGTTGGAAGAGTAGTGTCCAAGTCAGGTGTTGCCTCGTCACTTTCCTTAATCCATCTGAAAGTAAAAAGATTTATGAGAAGTAAAGTATTGTTATTATTCACACAAACCATACGGGTCAACTTTCTCCCCGTCGTAGTTGTAACAGGTCAGCAACCGGATAGTTGCAAGTTCGAATCCAACAAACATCGACCCATTCCAATGTTTCTGGAGCACGTTAAAGCTGTCGTACTCACTAAACTCCTCACGTTGTCGTGGTGTGGAAGTTTGAAGGAAAGTGACGAGGTAACACCTAACTTTTACACTACTCTTCCTCCATCTGAAAGTAAAAAAGATTTATGAAAAGTAAAGTATTGTTATTATTCACACAAACCATACGGGGCAACTTTCTCCCCGTCGTAGTTGTAACAGGTCAGCAACCGGATAGTTGCGAGTTCGAATCCAACGAACATCGACCCATTCCAATGTTTCTGGAGCACGTTAAAGCTGTCGTCGTCTCAAATCTCCTCACGTTGGAGTCGTGTGGAAGTTGGAAGAGTAGTGTCCAAGTCAGGTGTTGCCTCGTCACTTCCCTTCATCTATCTGAAAGTAAAAAGATTTATGAAAAGTAAAGTATTGTTATTATTCACACAAACAATACGAGGCAACTTTCTCCCCATCGTAGTTGTAACAGGTCAGCAACCAGATGGTTGCGAGTTCGAATCCAACGAACATCGACCCATTCCAATGTTTCTGGAGCACGTTAAAGCTGTCGTCGTTTCAAATCTCCTCACGTTGGCGTCGTGTGGAAGTTGGAAGAGTAGTGTCCAAAGCAGGTGTTGCCTCGTCACTTCCCTTCATCTATCTGAAAGTAAAAAGATTTATGAAAAGTAAAGTATTGTTGTTATTCACACAAACCATACGGGGCAAGTTTCTCCCCATCGTAGTTGTAACAGGTCAGCAACCGGAGGGTTGCGAGTTCGAATCCAACGAACATCGACCCATTCCAATGTTTCTGGAGCACGTTAAAGCTGTCGTCGTCTGAAATTTCCTCACGTTAGGGTGGTGTGGAAGTTGGAAGAGTAGTGTCCAAGTCAGATGTTGCCTCGTCACATTCCTTCATCTATCTGAAAGTAAAAAGATTTATGAAAAGTAAAGTATTGTTATTATTCGCACAAACCATACGGGGCCACTTTCTCCCCGTCGTAATTGCAACAGAACAGCAACCGGAGGGTGGCGAGTTGGAATCCAACGAACATCGACCCATTCCAATGTTTCTGGAGCACGTTAAAGCTGTCGTCGTCTCAAATCTCCTCACGTTGGCGTCGTGTGGAAGTTGGAAGAGTAGTGTCCAAAGCAGGTGTTGCCTCGTCACTTCCCTTCATCTATCTGAAAGTAAAAAGATTTATGAAAAGTAAAGTATTGTTGTTATTCACACAAACCATACGGGGCAACTTTCTCCCCATCGTAGTTGTAACAGGTCCGCAACCGGAGGGTTGCGAGTTCGAATCCAACGAACATCGACCCATTCCAATGTTTCTGGAGCACGTTAAAGCTGTCGTCGTCTCAAATTTCCTCACGTTAGGGTGGTGTGGAAGTTGGAAGAGTAGTGTCCAAGTCAGGTGTTGCCTCGTCACTTTCCTTAATCCATCTGAAAGTAAAAAGATTTATGAAAAGTAAAGTATTGTTATTATTCACAATACCATACGGGACAACTTTTTCCCCGTCGTAGTTGTAACAGGTCTGCAACCGGATAGTTGCGAGTTCAAATCCAACGAACGTCGACCCATTCCAATGTTTCTGGAGCACGTTAAAGCTGTAGTCGTCTCAAATCTCCTCACGTTGGGGTGGTGTGGAAGTTGGAAGAGTAGTGTCCAAGTCAGGTGTTGCCTCGTCACTTTCCTTAATCCATCTGAAAGTAAAAAGATTTATGAGAAGTAAAGTATTGTTATTATTCACAAAAACCATACGGGGCAACTTTCTCCCCGTCGTAGTTGTAACAGGTCAGCAACCGGATTGTTGCGAGTTCGAATCCAACGAACATCGACCCATTCCAATGTTTCTGGAGCACGTTAAAGCTGTAGTCGTCTCAAATCTCCTCACGTTAGGGTGGTTTGGAAGTTGGAAGAGTAGTGTCCAAGTCAGGTGTTGCCTCGTCACTTTCCTTAATCCATCTGAAAGTAAAAAGATTTATGAGAAGTAAAGTATTGTTATTATTCACACAAACCATACGGGGCAACTTTCTCCCGGTCGTAGTTGTAACAGGTCAGCAACCGGATAGTTTCGAGTTCGAATCCAACGAACATCGACCCATTCCAATGTTTTTGGAGCACGTTAACGCTGTCGTCGTCTCGAATTTCCTCACGTTGGGGTGGTGTGGAAGTTGGAAGAGTAGTGTACAAGTCAGGTGTCGCCTCGTCACTTTCCTTCATCTATCTGAAAGTAAAAAGATTTATGAAAAGTAAAGTATTGTTATTATTCACACAAATCATACGGGGCCACTTTCTCCCCGTCGTAATTGCAACAGATCAGGAAACGGAGGGTTGCGAGTTGGAATCCAACGAACATCGACCCATTCCAATGTTTCTGGAGCACGTTAAAGCTGTCGTCGTCTGAAATTTCCTCACGTTAGGGTGGTGTGGAAGTTGGAAGAGTAGTGTCCAAGTCAGGTGTTGCCTCGTCACTTTCCTTCATCTATCTGAAAGTAAAAAGATTTATGAAAAGTAAAGTATTGTTATTATTCACACAAACCATACGGGGCAACTTTCTCCCCGTCGTAGTTGTAACAGGTCAGCAACCGGATAGTTGCGAGTTCGAATCCAACGAACATCGACCCATTCCAATGTTTCTGGAGCACGTTAAAGCTGTCGTCGTCTCAAATCTCCTCACGTTGGAGTCGTGTGGAAGTTGGAAGAGTAGTGTCCAAGTCAGGTGTTGCCTCGTCACTTCCCTTCATCTATCTGAAAGTAAAAAGATTTATGAAAAGTAAAGTATTGTTATTATTCACACAAACAATACGAGGCAACTTTCTCCCCATCGTAGTTGTAACAGGTCAGCAACCAGATGGTTGCGAGTTCGAATCCAACGAACATCGACCCATTCCAATGTTTCTGGAGCACGTTAAAGCTGTCGTCGTTTCAAATCTCCTCACGTTGGCGTCGTGTGGAAGTTGGAAGAGTAGTGTCCAAAGCAGGTGTTGCCTCGTCACTTCCCTTCATCTATCTGAAAGTAAAAAGATTTATGAAAAGTAAAGTATTGTTGTTATTCACACAAACCATACGGGGCAACTTTCTCCCCATCGTAGTTGTAACAGGTCAGCAACCGGAGGGTTGCGAGTTCGAATCCAACGAACATCGACCCATTCCAATGTTTCTGGAGCACGTTAAAGCTGTCGTCGTCTCAAATTTCCTCACGTTAGGGTGGTGTGGAAGTTGGAAGAGTAGTGTCCAAGTCAGGTGTTGCCTCGTCACTTTCCTTAATCCATCTGAAAGTAAAAAGATTTATGAAAAGTAAAGTATTGTTATTATTCACAATACCATACGGGACAACTTTTTCCCCGTCGTAGTTGTAACAGGTCTGCAACCGGATAGTTGCTAGTTCAAATCCAACGAACGTCGACCCATTCCAATGTTTCTGGAGCACGTTAAAGCTGTAGTCGTCTCAAATCTCCTCACGTTGGGGTGGTGTGGAAGTTGGAAGAGTAGTGTCCAAGTCAGGTGTTGCCTCGTCACTTTCCTTAATCCATCTGAAAGTAAAAAGATTTATGAGAAGTAAAGTATTGTTATTATTCACAAAAACCATACGGGGCAACTTTCTCCCCGTTGTAGTTGTAACAGGTCAGCAACCGGATTGTTGCGAGTTCGAATCCAACGAACATCGACCCATTCCAATGTTTCTGGAGCACGTTAAAGCTGTAGTCGTCTCAAATCTCCTCACGTTAGGGTGGTTTGGAAGTTGGAAGAGTAGTGTCCAAGTCAGGTGTTGCCTCGTCACTTTCCTTAATCCATCTGAAAGTAAAAAGATTTATGAGAAGTAAAGTATTGTTATTATTCACACAAACCATACGGGGCAACTTTCTCCCGGTCGTAGTTGTAACAGGTCAGCAACCGGATAGTTTCGAGTTCGAATCCAACGAACATCGACCCATTCCAATGTTTTTGGAGCACGTTAACGCTGTCGTCGTCTCGAATTTCCTCACGTTGGGGTGGTGTGGAAGTTGGAAGAGTAGTGTACAAGTCAGGTGTCGCCTCGTCACTTTCCTTCATCTATCTGAAAGTAAAAAGATTTATGAAAAGTAAAGTATTGTTATTATTCACACAAATCATACGGGGCCACTTTCTCCCCGTCGTAATTGCAACAGATCAGCAAACGGAGGGTTGCGAGTTGGAATCCAACGAACATCGACCCATTCCAATGTTTCTGGAGCACGTTAAAGCTGTCGTCGTCTCAAATCTCCTCACGTTGGCGTCGTGTGGAAGTTGGAAGAGTAGTGTCCAAGTCAGGTGTTGCCTCGTCACTTTCCTTAATCCATCTGAAAGTAAAAAGATTTATGAGAAGTAAAGTATTGTTATTATTCACACAAACCATACGGGTCAACTTTCTCCCCGTCGTAGTTGTAACAGGCCAGAAACCGGATAGTTGCGAGTTCTAATCCAACGAACGTCGACCCATTTCAATGTTTCTGGAACACGTTAAAGCTGTAATCGTCGCAAATCTCCTCACGTTGGCGTTGTGTGGAAGTTGGAAGAGTAGTGTCCAAGTCAGGTGTTGCCACGTCACTTCCCTTCATCTAATTGAAAGTAAAAAGATTTATGAAAAGTGAAGTATTGTTATTATTCACACAAACCATACGGGGCAACTTTCTCCCCGTCGTAGTTGTAACAGGTCAGCAACCGGATAGTTGCAAGTTCGAATCCAACAAACATCGACCCATTCCAATGTTTCTGGAGCACGTTAAAGCTGTCGTACTCACTAAACTCCTCACGTTGTCGTGGTGTGGAAGTTTGAAGGAAAGTGACGAGGTAACACCTAACTTTTACACTACTCTTCCTCCATCTGAAAGTAAAAAAGATTTATGAAAAGTAAAGTATTGTTATTATTCACACAAACCATACGGGGCAACTTTCTCCCCGTCGTAGTTGTAACAGGTCAGCAACCGGATAGTTGCGAGTTCGAATCCAACAAACATCGACCCATTCCAATGTTTCTGGAGCACGTTAAAGCTGTCGTCGTCTCAAATCTCCTCACGTTGGAGTCGTGTGGAAGTTGGAAGAGTAGTGTCCAAGTCAGGTGTTGCCTCGTCACTTCCCTTCATCTATCTGAAAGTAAAAAGATTTATGAAAAGTAAAGTATTGTTATTATTCACACAAACAATACGAGGCAACTTTCTCCCCATCATAGTTGTAACAGGTCAGCAACCAGATGGTTGCGAGTTCGAATCCAACGAACATCGACCCATTCCAATGTTTCTGGAGCACGTTAAAGCTGTCGTCGTTTCAAATCTCCTCACGTTGGCGTCGTGTGGAAGTTGGAAGAGTAGTGTCCAAAGCAGGTGTTGCCTCGTCACTTCCCTTCATCTATCTGAAAGTAAAAAGATTTATGAAAAGTAAAGTATTGTTGTTATTCACACAAACCATACGGGGCAAGTTTCTCCCCATCGTAGTTGTAACAGGTCAGCAACCGGAGGGTTGCGAGTTCGAATCCAACGAACATCGACCCATTCCAATGTTTCTGGAGCACGTTAAAGCTGTCGTCGTCTGAAATTTCCTCACGTTAGGGTGGTGTGGAAGTTGGAAGAGTAGTGTCCAAGTCAGATGTTGCCTCGTCACATTCCTTCATCTATCTGAAAGTAAAAAGATTTATGAAAAGTAAAGTATTGTTATTATTCGCACAAACCATACGGGGCCACTTTCTCCCCGTCGTAATTGCAACAGAACAGCAACCGGAGGGTGGCGAGTTGGAATCCAACGAACATCGACCCATTCCAATGTTTCTGGAGCACGTTAAAGCTGTCGTCGTCTCAAATCTCCTCACGTTGGCGTCGTGTGGAAGTTGGAAGAGTAGTGTCCAAGTCAGGTGTTGCCTCGTCACTTCCCTTCATCTATCTGAAAGTAAAAAGACTTATGAAAAGTAAAGTATTGTTATTATTCACACAAACCATACGGGGCAACTTTCTCCCGGTCGTAGTTGTAACAGGTCAGCAACCGGATAGTTGCGAGTTCGAATCCAACAAACATCGACCCATTCCAATGTTTCTGGAGCACGTTAAAGCTGTAATCGTCGCAAATCTCCTCACGTTGGCGTTGTGTGGAAGTTGGAAGAGTAGTGTCCAAGTCAGGTGTTGCCACGTCACTTCCCTTCATCTAATTGAAAGTAAAAAGATTTATGAAAAGTGAAGTATTGTTATTATTCACACAAACCATACGGGGCAACTTTCTCCCCGTCGTAGTTGTAACAGGTCAGCAACCGGATAGTTGCAAGTTCGAATCCAACAAACATCGACCCATTCCAATGTTTCTGGAGCACGTTAAAGCTGTCGTCGTCTCGAATTTCCTCACGTTGGGGTGGTGTGGAAGTTGGAAGAGTAGTGTCCAAGTCAGGTGTTGCCTCGTCACTTTCCTTCATCTATCTGAAAGTAAAAAGATTTATGAAAAGTAAAGTATTGTTATTATTCACACAAACCATACGGGGCAACTTTCTCCCCGTCGTAGTTGTAACAGGTCAGCAACCGGATAGTTGCGAGTTCGAATCCAACGAACATCGACCCATTCCAATGTTTCTGGAGCACGTTAAAGCTGTCGTCGTCTCAAATCTCCTCACGTTGGAGTCGTGTGGAAGTTGGAAGAGTAGTGTCCAAGTCAGGTGTTGCCTCGTCACTTCCCTTCATCTATCTGAAAGTAAAAAGATTTATGAAAAGTAAAGTATTGTTATTATTCACACAAACAATACGAGGCAACTTTCTCCCCATCGTAGTTGTAACAGGTCAGCAACCAGATGGTTGCGAGTTCGAATCCAACGAACATCGACCCATTCCAATGTTTCTGGAGCACGTTAAAGCTGTCGTCGTTTCAAATCTCCTCACGTTGGCGTCGTGTGGAAGTTGGAAGAGTAGTGTCCAAAGCAGGTGTTGCCTCGTCACTTCCCTTCATCTATCTGAAAGTTAAAAGATTTATGAAAAGTAAAGTATTGTTGTTATTCACACAAACCATACGGGGCAACTTTCTCCCCATCGTAGTTGTAACAGGTCAGCAACCGGAGGGTTGCGAGTTCGAATCCAACGAACATCGACCCATTCCAATGTTTCTGGAGCACGTTAAAGCTGTCGTCGTCTCAAATTTCCTCACGTTAGGGTGGTGTGGAAGTTGGAAGAGTAGTGTCCAAGTCAGATGTTGCCTCGTCACATTCCTTCATCTATCTGAAAGTAAAAAGATTTATGAAAAGTAAAGTATTGTTATTATTCGCACAAACCATACGGGGCCACTTTCTCCCCGTCGTTATTGCAACAGAACAGCAACCGGATAGTTGCGAGTTCGAATCCAACAAACATCGACCCATTCCAATGTTTCTGGAGCACGTTAAAGCTGTAATCGTCGCAAATCTCCTCACGTTGGCGTTGTGTGGAAGTTGGAAGAGTAGTGTCCAAGTCAGGTGTTGCCACGTCACTTCCCTTCATCTAATTGAAAGTAAAAAGATTTATGAAAAGTGAAGTATTGTTATTATTCACACAAACCATACGGGGCAACTTTCTCCCCGTCGTAGTTGTAACAGGTCAGCAACCGGATAGTTGCGAGTTCGAATCCAACAAACATCGACCCATTCCAATGTTTCTGGAGCACGTTAAAGCTGTCGTCGTCTCAAATCTCCTCACGTTGGCGTCGTGTGGAAGTTGGAAGAGTAGTGTCCAAGTCAGGTGTCGCCACGTCACTTCCCTTCATCTATCTGAAAGTAAAAAGATTTATGAAAAGTGAAGTATTGTTATTATTCACACAAACCATACGGGGCAACTTTCTCCCCGTCGTAGTTGTAACAGGTCAGCAACCGGATAGTTGCGAGTTGGAATCCAACGAACATCGACCCATTCCAATGTTTCTGGAGCACGTTAAAGCTGTCGTCGTCTCAAATCTCCTCACGTTGGCGTCGTGTGGAAGTTGGAAGAGTAGTGTCCAAGTCAGGTGTTGCCTCGTCACTTTCCTTCATCTATCTGAAAGTAAAAAGATTTATGAAAAGTAAAGTATTGTTATTATTCGCACAAACCATACGGGGCCACTTTCTCCCCGTCGTAATTGCAACAGATCAGCAACCGGAGGGTTGCAAGTTGGAATCCAACGAACATCGACCCATTCCAATGTTTCTGGAGCACGTTAAAGCTGTCGTCGTCTCAAATCTCCTCACGTTGGCGTCGTGTGGAAGTTGGAAGAGTAGTGTCCAAGTCAGGTGTTGCCTCGTCACTTTCCTTAATCCATCTGAAAGTAAAAAGATTTATGAGAAGTAAAGTATTGTTATTATTCACACAAACCATACGGGGCAACTTTCTCCCCATCGTAGTTGTAACAGGTCAGCAACCAGATGGTTGCGAGTTCGAATCCAACGAACATCGACCCATTCCAATGTTTCTGGAGCACGTTAAAGCTGTCGTCGTCTCAAATTTCCTCACGTTAGGGTGGTGTGGAAGTTGGAAGAGTAGTGTCCAAGTCAGATGTTGCCTCGTCACTTTCCTTCATCTATCTGAAATTAAAAAGATTTATGAAAAGTAAAGTATTGTTATTATTCGCACAAACCATACGGGGCCACTTTCTCCCCGTCGTAATTGCAACAGATCAGCAACCGGAGGGTTGCGAGTTGGAATCCAACGAACATCGACCCATTCCAATGTTTCTGGAGCACGTTAAAGCTGTCGTCGTCTCAAATCTCCTCACGTTGGCGTCGTGTGGAAGTTGGAAGAGTAGTGTCCAAGTCAGGTGTTGCCACGTCACATCCCTTCATCTATCTGAAAGTAAAAAGATTTATGAAAAGTGAAGTATTGTTATTATTCACACAAACCATACGGGGCCACTTTCTCCCCGTCGTAATTGCAACAGATCAGCAACCGGAGGGTTGCGAGTTGGAATCCAACGAACATCGACCCATTCCAATGTTTCTGGAGCACGTTAAAGCTGTCGTCGTCTCAAATCTCCTCACGTTGGCGTCGTGTGGAAGTTGGAAGAGTAGTGTCCAAGTCAGGTGTTGCCTCGTCACTTTCCTTTATCCATCTGAAAGTAAAAAGATTTATGAGAAGTAAAGTATTGTTATTATTCACACAAACCATACGGGGCAACTTTCTCGCCGTCGTAGTTGTAACAGGCCAGCAACCGGATAGTTGCGAGTTCTAATCCAACGAACGTCGACCCATTCCAATGTTTCTGGAGCACGTTAAAGCTGTAATCGTCGCAAATCTCCTCACGTTGGCGTTGTGTGGAAGTTGGAAGAGTAGTGTCCAAGTCAGGTGTCGCCACGTCACTTCCCTTCATCTATCTGAAAGTAAAAAGATTTATGAAAAGTGAAGTATTGTTATTATTCACACAAACCATACGGGGCAACTTTCTCCCGGTCGTAGTTGTAACAGGTCAGCAACCGGATAGTTGCGAGTTCGAATCCAACAAACATCGACCCATTCCAATGTTTCTGGAGCACGTTAAAGCTGTAGTTGTCTCAAATCTCCTCACGTTGGCGTGGTGTGGAAGTTGGAAGAGTAGTGTCCAAGTCAGGTGTTGCCTCGTCACTTTCCTTAATCCATCTGAAAGTAAAAAGATTTATGAAAAGTAAAGTATTGTTATTATTCACACAAACCATACGGGGCAACTTTCTCCCCGTCGTAGTTGTAACAGGTCAGCAACCGGATAGTTGTGAGTTCGAATCCAACGAACATCGACCCATTCCAATGTTTCTGGAGCACGTTAAAGCTGTCGTCGTCTCAAATCTCCTCACGTTGGGGTGGTGTGGAAGTTGGAAGAGTAGTGTCCAAGTCAGGTGTTGCCTCGTCACTTTCCTTCATCTATCTGAAAGTAAAAAGATTTATGAAAAGTAAAGTATTGTTATTATTCACACAAACCATACGGGGCCGTTTCTCCCCGTCGTAGTTGTAACAGGTCAGCAACCGGATAGTTGCGAGTTCGAATCCAACGAACATCGACCCATTCCAATGTTTCTGGAGCAAGTTAAAGCTGTCGTCGTCTCAAATCTCCTCACGTTGGCGTCGTGTGGAAGTTGGAAGAGTAGTGACCAAGTCAGGTGTTGCCTCGTCACTTTCCTTAATCCATCTGAAAGAAAAAAGGTTTATGAGTAGTAAAGTATTGTTATTATTCACACAAACCATACGGGGCAACTATCTCCCCGTCGTAGTTGTAACAGGTCAGAAACCGGATAGTTGCGAGTTCGAATCCAACGAACATCGACCCATTCCAATGTTTCTGGAGCACGTTAAAGCTGTCGTCGTCTCAAATCTCCTCACGTTGGCGTCGTGTGGAAGTAGGAAGAGTAGTGTCCAAGTCAGGTGTTGCCTCGTCACTTTCCTTAATCCATCTGAAAGTAAAAAGATTTATGAGAAGTAAAGTATTGTTATTATTCACACAAACCATACGGGTCAACTTTCTCCCCGTCGTAGTTGTAACAGGCCAGCAACCGGATAGTTGCGAGTTCTAATCCAACGAACGTCGACCCATTCCAATGTTTCTGGAGCACGTTAAAGCTGTCGTCGTTTCAAATCTCCTCACGTTGGCGTCGTGTGGAAGTTGGAAGAGTAGTGTCCAAAGCAGGTGTTGCCTCGTCACTTCCCTTCATCTATCTGAAAGTTAAAAGATTTATGAAAAGTAAAGTATTGTTGTTATTCACACAAACCATACGGGGCAACTTTCTCCCCATCGTAGTTGTAACAGGTCAGCAACCGGAGGGTTGCGAGTTCGAATCCAACGAACATCGACCCATTCCAATGTTTCTGGAGCACGTTAAAGCTGTCGTCGTCTCAAATTTCCTCACGTTAGGGTGGTGTGGAAGTTGGAAGAGTAGTGTCCAAGTCAGATGTTGCCTCGTCACATTCCTTCATCTATCTGAAAGTAAAAAGATTTATGAAAAGTAAAGTATTGTTATTATTCGCACAAACCATACGGGGCCACTTTCTCCCCGTCGTTATTGCAACAGAACAGCAACCGGATAGTTGCGAGTTCGAATCCAACAAACATCGACCCATTCCAATGTTTCTGGAGCACGTTAAAGCTGTAATCGTCGCAAATCTCCTCACGTTGGCGTTGTGTGGAAGTTGGAAGAGTAGTGTCCAAGTCAGGTGTTGCCACGTCACTTCCCTTCATCTAATTGAAAGTAAAAAGATTTATGAAAAGTGAAGTATTGTTATTATTCACACAAACCATACGGGGCAACTTTCTCCCCGTCGTAGTTGTAACAGGTCAGCAACCGGATAGTTGCGAGTTCGAATCCAACAAACATCGACCCATTCCAATGTTTCTGGAGCACGTTAAAGCTGTCGTCGTCTCAAATCTCCTCACGTTGGCGTCGTGTGGAAGTTGGAAGAGTAGTGTCCAAGTCAGGTGTCGCCACGTCACTTCCCTTCATCTATCTGAAAGTAAAAAGATTTATGAAAAGTGAAGTATTGTTATTATTCACACAAACCATACGGGGCAACTTTCTCCCCGTCGTAGTTGTAACAGGTCAGCAACCGGATAGTTGCGAGTTGGAATCCAACGAACATCGACCCATTCCAATGTTTCTGGAGCACGTTAAAGCTGTCGTCGTCTCAAATCTCCTCACGTTGGCGTCGTGTGGAAGTTGGAAGAGTAGTGTCCAAGTCAGGTGTTGCCTCGTCACTTTCCTTCATCTATCTGAAAGTAAAAAGATTTATGAAAAGTAAAGTATTGTTATTATTCGCACAAACCATACGGGGCCACTTTCTCCCCGTCGTAATTGCAACAGATCAGCAACCGGAGGGTTGCAAGTTGGAATCCAACGAACATCGACCCATTCCAATGTTTCTGGAGCACGTTAAAGCTGTCGTCGTCTCAAATCTCCTCACGTTGGCGTCGTGTGGAAGTTGGAAGAGTAGTGTCCAAGTCAGGTGTTGCCTCGTCACTTTCCTTAATCCATCTGAAAGTAAAAAGATTTATGAGAAGTAAAGTATTGTTATTATTCACACAAACCATACGGGGCAACTTTCTCCCCATCGTAGTTGTAACAGGTCAGCAACCAGATGGTTGCGAGTTCGAATCCAACGAACATCGACCCATTCCAATGTTTCTGGAGCACGTTAAAGCTGTCGTCGTCTCAAATTTCCTCACGTTAGGGTGGTGTGGAAGTTGGAAGAGTAGTGTCCAAGTCAGATGTTGCCTCGTCACTTTCCTTCATCTATCTGAAATTAAAAAGATTTATGAAAAGTAAAGTATTGTTATTATTCGCACAAACCATACGGGGCCACTTTCTCCCCGTCGTAATTGCAACAGATCAGCAACCGGAGGGTTGCGAGTTGGAATCCAACGAACATCGACCCATTCCAATGTTTCTGGAGCACGTTAAAGCTGTCGTCGTCTCAAATCTCCTCACGTTGGCGTCGTGTGGAAGTTGGAAGAGTAGTGTCCAAGTCAGGTGTTGCCACGTCACTTCCCTTCATCTATCTGAAAGTAAAAAGATTTATGAAAAGTGAAGTATTGTTATTATTCACACAAACCATACGGGGCCACTTTCTCCCCGTCGTAATTGCAACAGATCAGCAACCGGAGGGTTGCGAGTTGGAATCCAACGAACATCGACCCATTCCAATGTTTCTGGAGCACGTTAAAGCTGTCGTCGTCTCAAATCTCCTCACGTTGGCGTCGTGTGGAAGTTGGAAGAGTAGTGTCCAAGTCAGGTGTTGCCTCGTCACTTTCCTTTATCCATCTGAAAGTAAAAAGATTTATGAGAAGTAAAGTATTGTTATTATTCACACAAACCATACGGGGCAACTTTCTCGCCGTCGTAGTTGTAACAGGCCAGCAACCGGATAGTTGCGAGTTCTAATCCAACGAACGTCGACCCATTCCAATGTTTCTGGAGCACGTTAAAGCTGTAATCGTCGCAAATCTCCTCACGTTGGCGTTGTGTGGAAGTTGGAAGAGTAGTGTCCAAGTCAGGTGTCGCCACGTCACTTCCCTTCATCTATCTGAAAGTAAAAAGATTTATGAAAAGTGAAGTATTGTTATTATTCACACAAACCATACGGGGCAACTTTCTCCCGGTCGTAGTTGTAACAGGTCAGCAACCGGATAGTTGCGAGTTCGAATCCAACAAACATCGACCCATTCCAATGTTTCTGGAGCACGTTAAAGCTGTAGTTGTCTCAAATCTCCTCACGTTGGCGTGGTGTGGAAGTTGGAAGAGTAGTGTCCAAGTCAGGTGTTGCCTCGTCACTTTCCTTAATCCATCTGAAAGTAAAAAGATTTATGAAAAGTAAAGTATTGTTATTATTCACACAAACCATACGGGGCAACTTTCTCCCCGTCGTAGTTGTAACAGGTCAGCAACCGGATAGTTGTGAGTTCGAATCCAACGAACATCGACCCATTCCAATGTTTCTGGAGCACGTTAAAGCTGTCGTCGTCTCAAATCTCCTCACGTTGGGGTGGTGTGGAAGTTGGAAGAGTAGTGTCCAAGTCAGGTGTTGCCTCGTCACTTTCCTTCATCTATCTGAAAGTAAAAAGATTTATGAAAAGTAAAGTATTGTTATTATTCACACAAACCATACGGGGCCGTTTCTCCCCGTCGTAGTTGTAACAGGTCAGCAACCGGATAGTTGCGAGTTCGAATCCAACGAACATCGACCCATTCCAATGTTTCTGGAGCAAGTTAAAGCTGTCGTCGTCTCAAATCTCCTCACGTTGGCGTCGTGTGGAAGTTGGAAGAGTAGTGACCAAGTCAGGTGTTGCCTCGTCACTTTCCTTAATCCATCTGAAAGAAAAAAGGTTTATGAGTAGTAAAGTATTGTTATTATTCACACAAACCATACGGGGCAACTATCTCCCCGTCGTAGTTGTAACAGGTCAGAAACCGGATAGTTGCGAGTTCGAATCCAACGAACATCGACCCATTCCAATGTTTCTGGAGCACGTTAAAGCTGTCGTCGTCTCAAATCTCCTCACGTTGGCGTCGTGTGGAAGTAGGAAGAGTAGTGTCCAAGTCAGGTGTTGCCTCGTCACTTTCCTTAATCCATCTGAAAGTAAAAAGATTTATGAGAAGTAAAGTATTGTTATTATTCACACAAACCATACGGGTCAACTTTCTCCCCGTCGTAGTTGTAACAGGCCAGCAACCGGATAGTTGCGAGTTCTAATCCAACGAACGTCGACCCATTCCAATGTTTCTGGAGCACGTTAAAGCTGTAATCGTCGCAAATCTCCTCACGTTGGCGTTGTGTGGAAGTTGGAAGAGTAGTGTCCAATTCAGATGTTGCCTCGTCACTTTCCTTCATCTATCTGAAAGTAAAAAGATTTATGAAAAGTAAAGTATTGTTATTATTCGCACAAACCATACGGGGCCACTTTCTCCCCGTCGTAATTGCAACAGATCAGCAACCGGAGGGTTGCGAGTTGGAATCCAACGAACATCGACCCATTCCAATGTTTCTGGAGCACGTTAAAGCTGTCGTCGTCTCAAATCTCCTCACGTTGGCGTCGTGTGGAAGTTGGAAGAGTAGTGTCCAAGTCAGGTGTTGCCTCGTCACTTTCCTTCATCTATCTGAAAGTAAAAAGATTTATGAAAAGTAAAGTATTGTTATTATTCGCACAAACCATACGGGGCCACTTTCTCCCCGTCGTAATTGCAACAGATCAGCAACCGGAGGGTTGCGAGTTGGAATCCAACGAACATCGACCCATTCCAATGTTTCTGGAGCACGTTAAAGCTGTCGTCGTCTCAAATCTCCTCACGTTGGCGTCGTGTGGAAGTTGGAAGAGTAGTGTCCAAGTCAGGTGTTGCCTCGTCACTTTCCTTAATCCATCTGAAAGTAAAAAGATTTATGAGAAGTAAAGTATTGTTATTATTCACACAAACCATACGGGTCAACTTTCTCCCCGTCGTAGTTGTAACAGGCCAGCAACCGGATAGTTGCGAGTTCTAATCCAACGAACGTCGACCCATTCCAATGTTTCTGGAGCACGTTAAAGCTGTAATCGTCGCAAATCTCCTCACGTTGGCGTTGTGTGGAAGTTGGAAGAGTAGTGTCCAAGTCAGGTGTTGCCTCGTCACTTTCCTTAATCCATCTGAAAGTAAAAAGATTTATGAGAAGTAAAGTATTGTTATTATTCACACAAACCATACGGGGCAACTTTCTCCCGGTCGTAGTTGTAACAGGTCAGCAACCGGATAGTTGCGAGTTCGAATCCAACAAACATCGACCCATTCCAATGTTTCTGGAGCACGTTAAAGCTGTAGTTGTCTCAAATCTCCTCACGTTAGGGTGGTGTGGAAGTTGGAAGAGTAGTGTCCAAGTCAGATGTTGCCTCGTCACTTTCCTTCATCTATCTGAAAGTAAAAAGATTTATGAAAAGTAAAGTATTGTTATTATTCGCACAAACCATACGAGGCCACTTTCTCCCCGTCGTAATTGCAACAGATCAGCAACCGGAGGGTTGCGAGTTGGAATCCAACGAACATCGACCCATTCCAATGTTTCTGGAGCACGTTAAAGCTGTCGTCGTCTCAAATCTCCTCACGTTGGCGTCGTGTGGAAGTTGGAAGAGTAGTGTCCAAGTCAGGTGTTGCCTCGTCACTTTCCTTTATCCATCTGAAAGTAAAAAGATTTATGAGAAGTAAAGTATTGTTATTATTCACACAAACCATACGGGGCAACTTTCTCGCCGTCGTAGTTGTAACAGGCCAGCAACCGGATAGTTGCGAGTTCTAATCCAACGAACATCGACCCATTCCAATGTTTATGGAGCACGTTAAAGCTGTCGTCGTCTCAAATCTCCTCACGTTGGCGTCGTGTGGAAGTAGGAAGAGTAGTGTCCAAGTCAGGTGTTGCCTCGTCACTTTCCTTAATCCATCTGAAAGTAAAAAGATTTATGAGAAGTAAAGTATTGTTATTATTCACACAAACCATACGGGTCAACTTTCTCCCCGTCGTAGTTGTAACAGGCCAGCAACCGGATAGTTGCGAGTTCTAATCCAACGAACGTCGACCCATTCCAATGTTTCTGGAGCACGTTAAAGCTGTAATCGTCGGATATCTCCTCACGTTGGCGTTGTGTGGAAGTTGGAAGAGTAGTGTCCAAGTCAGGTGTTGCCACGTCACTTCCCTTCATCTATCTGAAAGTAAAAAGATTTATGAAAAGTGAAGTATTGTTATTATTCACACAAACCATACGGGGCAACTTTCTCCCCGTCGTAGTTGTAACAGGTCAGCAACCGGATAGTTGCGAGTTCTAATCCAACGAACGTCGACCCATTCCAATGTTTCTGGAGCACGTTAAAGCTGTAATCGTCGCAAATCTCCTCACGTTGGCGTTGTGTGGAAGTTGGAAGAGTAGTGTCCAATTCAGATGTTGCCTCGTCACTTTCCTTCATCTATCTGAAAGTAAAAAGATTTATGAAAAGTAAAGTAGTGTTATTATTCGCACAAACCATACGGGGCCACTTTCTCCCCGTCGTAATTGCAACAGATCAGCAACCGGAGGGTTGCGAGTTGGAATCCAACGAACATCGACCCATTCCAATGTTTCTGGAGCACGTTAAAGCTGTCGTCGTCTCAAATCTCCTCACGTTGGCGTCGTGTGGAAGTTGATAGAGTAGTGTCCAAGTCAGGTGTTGCCTCGTCACTTTCCTTCATCTATCTGAAAGTAAAAAGATTTATGAAAAGTAAAGTATTGTTATTATTCGCACAAACCATACGGGGCCACTTTCTCCCCGTCGTAATTGCAACAGATCAGCAACCGGAGGGTTGCGAGTTGGAATCCAACGAACATCGACCCATTCCAATGTTTCTGGAGCACGTTAAAGCTGTCGTCGTCTCAAATCTCCTCACGTTGGCGTCGTGTGGAAGTTGGAAGAGTAGTGTCCAAGTCAGGTGTTGCCTCGTCACTTTCCTTAATCCATCTGAAAGTAAAAAGATTTATGAGAAGTAAAGTATTGTTATTATTCACACAAACCATACGGGTCAACTTTCTCCCCGTCGTAGTTGTAACAGGCCAGCAACCGCATAGTTGCGAGTTCTAATCCAACGAACGTCGACACATTCCAATGTTTCTGGAGCACGTTAAAGCTGTAATCGTCGCAAATCTCCTCACGTTGGCGTTGTGTGGAAGTTGGAAGAGTAGTGTCCAAGTCAGGTGTTGCCTCGTCACTTTCCTTAATCCATCTGAAAGTAAAAAGATTTATGAGAAGTAAAGTATTGTTATTATTCACACAAACCATACGGGGCAACTTTCTCCCCATCGTAGTTGTAACAGGTCAGCAACCAGATGGTTGCGAGTTCGAATCCAACGAACATCGACCCATTCCAATGTTTCTGGAGCACGTTAAAGCTGTCGTCGTCTCAAATTTCCTCACGTTAGGGTGGTGTGGAAGTTGGAAGAGTAGTGTCCAAGTCAGATGTTGCCTCGTCACTTTCCTTCATCTATCTGAAATTAAAAAGATTTATGAAAAGTAAAGTATTGTAATTATTCGCACAAACCATACGGGGCCACTTTCTCCCCGTCGTAATTGCAACAGATCAGCAACCGGAGGGTTGCGAGTTGGAATCCAACGAACATCGACCCATTCCAATGTTTCTGGAGCACGTTAAAGCTGTCGTCGTCTCAAATCTCCTCACGTTGGCGTCGTGTGGAAGTTGGAAGAGTAGTGTCCAAGTCAGGTGTTGCCACGTCACTTCCCTTCATCTATCTGAAAGTAAAAAGATTTATGAAAAGTGAAGTATTGTTATTATTCACACAAACCATACGGGGCAACTTTCTCCCCGTCGTAGTTGTAACAGGTCAGCAACCGGATAGTTGCGAGTTCGAATCCAACAAACATCGACCCATTCCAATGTTTCTCGAGCACGTTAAAGCTGTAGTTGTCTCAAATCACCTCACGATGGCGTGGTGTGGAAGTTGGAAGAGTAGTGTCCAAGTCAGGTGTTGCCTCGTCACTTTCCTTAATCCATCTGAAAGTAAAAAGATTTATGAGAAGTAAAGTATTGTTATTATTCACACAAACCATACGGGGCAACTTTCTCCCCGTCGTAGTTGTAACAGGTCAGCAACCGGATAGTTGCGAGTTCGAATCAAACGAACATCGACCCATTCCAACGTTTCTGGAGCACGTTAAAGCTGTCGTCGTCTCAAATCTCCTCACGTTGGCGTAGTGTGGAAGTTGGAAGAGTAGTGTCCAAGTCAGGTGTTGCCTCGTCACTTCCCTTCATCTATCTGAAAGTAAAAAGATTTATGAAAAGTAAAGTATTGTTATTATTCACACAAACCATACGGGGCAACTTTCACCCCATCGTAGTTGTAACAGGTCAGCAACCAGATGGTTGCGAGTTCGAATTCAACGAACATCGACCCATTCCAATGTTTCTGGAGCACGTTAAAGTTGTCGTCGTCTCAAATTTCCTCACGTTAGGGTGGTGTGGAAGTTGGAAGAGTTGTGTCCAAGTCAGGTGTTGCCTCATCACTTTCCTTAATCCATCTGAAAGTAAAAAGATTTATGAGAAGTAAAGTATTGTTATTATTCACACAAACCATACGGGGCAACTTTCTCCCCATCGTAGTTGTAACAGGTCAGCAACCAGATGGTTGCGAGTTCGAATCCAACGAACATCGACCCATTCCAATGTTTCTGGAGCACGTTAAAGCTGTCGTCGTCTCAAATTTCCTCACGTTAGGGTGGTGTGGAAGTTGGAAGAGTAGTGTCCAGGTCAGATGTTGCCTCGTCACTTTCCTTCATCTATCTGAAAGTAAAAAGATTTATGAAAAGTAAAGTATTGTTATTATTCGCACAAACCATACGGGGCCACTTTCTCCCCGTCGTAATTGCAACAGATCAGCAACCGGAGGGTTGCGAGTTGGAATCCAACGAACATCGACCCATTCCAATGTTTCTGGAGCACGTTAAAGCTGTCGTCGTCTCAAATCTCCTCACGTTGGCGTCGTGTGGAAGTTGGAAGAGTAGTGTCCAAGTCAGGTGTTGCCACGTCACTTCCATTCATCTATCTGAAAGTAAAAAGATTTATGAAAAGTGAAGTACTGTTATTATTCACACAAACCATACGGGGCAACTTTCTCCCGGTCGTAGTTGTAACAGGTCAGCAACCGGATAGTTGCGAGTTCGAATCCAACAAACATCGACCCATTCCAATGTTTCTGGAGCACGTTAAAGCTGTAGTTGTCTCAAATCTCCTCACGTTGGCGTGGTGTGGAAGTTGGAAGAGTAGTGTCCAAGTCAGGTGTTGCCTCGTCACTTTCCTTAATCCATCTGAAAGTAAAAAGATTTATGAGAAGTAAAGTATTGTTATTATTCACACAAACCATACGGGGCAACTTTCTCCCCGTCGTAGTTGTAACAGGTCAGCAACCGGATAGTTGTGAGTTCGAATCCAACGAACATCGACCCATTCCAATGTTTCTGGAGCACGTTAAAGCTGTCGTCGTCTCAAATCTCCTCACGTTGGGGTGGTGTGGAAGTTGGAAGAGTAGTGTCCAAGTCAGGTGTTGCCTCGTCACTTTCCTTAATCCATCTGAAAGTAAAAAGATTTATGAGAAGTAAAGTATTGTTATTATTCACACAAACCATACGGGGCAACTTTCTCCCCATCGTAGTTGTAACAGGTCAGCAACCGGATAGTTGCGAGTTCTAATCCAACGAACGTCGACCCATTCCAATGTTTCTGGAGCACGTTAAAGCTGTAATCGTCGCAAATCTCCTCACGTTGGCGTTGTGTGGAAGTTGGAAGAGTAGTGTCCAATTCAGATGTTGCCTCGTCACTTTCCTTCATCTATCTGAAAGTAAAAAGATTTATGAAAAGTAAAGTATTGTTATTATTCGCACAAACCATACGGGGCCACTTTCTCCCCGTCGTAATTGCAACAGATCAGCAACCGGAGGGTTGCGAGTTGGAATCCAACGAACATCGACCCATTCCAATGTTTCTGGAGCACGTTAAAGCTGTCGTCGTCTCAAATCTCCTCACGTTGGCGTCGTGTGGAAGTTGGAAGAGTAGTGTCCAAGTCAGGTGTTGCCACGTCACTTCCCTTCATCTATCTGAAAGTAAAAAGATTTATGAAAAGTGAAGTATTGTTATTATTCACACAAACCATACGGGGCAACTTTCTCCCCGTCGTAGTTGTAACAGGTCAGCAACCGGATAGTTGCGAGTTCGAATCCAACAAACATCGACCCATTCCAATGTTTCTCGAGCACGTTAAAGCTGTAGTTGTCTCAAATCACCTCACGATGGCGTGGTGTGGAAGTTGGAAGAGTAGTGTCCAAGTCAGGTGTTGCCTCGTCACTTTCCTTAATCCATCTGAAAGTAAAAAGATTTATGAGAAGTAAAGTATTGTTATTATTCACACAAACCATACGGGGCAACTTTCTCCCCGTCGTAGTTGTAACAGGTCAGCAACCGGATAGTTGCGAGTTCGAATCAAACGAACATCGACCCATTCCAACGTTTCTGGAGCACGTTAAAGCTGTCGTCGTCTCAAATCTCCTCACGTTGGCGTAGTGTGGAAGTTGGAAGAGTAGTGTCCAAGTCAGGTGTTGCCTCGTCACTTCCCTTCATCTATCTGAAAGTAAAAAGATTTATGAAAAGTAAAGTATTGTTATTATTCACACAAACCATACGGGGCAACTTTCACCCCATCGTAGTTGTAACAGGTCAGCAACCAGATGGTTGCGAGTTCGAATCCAACGAACATCGACCCATTCCAATGTTTCTGGAGCACGTTAAAGCTGTCGTCGTCTCAAATTTCCTCACGTTAGGGTGGTGTGGAAGTTGGAAGAGTAGTGTCCAGGTCAGATGTTGCCTCGTCACTTTCCTTCATCTATCTGAAAGTAAAAAGATTTATGAAAAGTAAAGTATTGTTATTATTCGCACAAACCATACGGGGCCACTTTCTCCCCGTCGTAATTGCAACAGATCAGCAACCGGAGGGTTGCGAGTTGGAATCCAACGAACATCGACCCATTCCAATGTTTCTGGAGCACGTTAAAGCTGTCGTCGTCTCAAATCTCCTCACGTTGGCGTCGTGTGGAAGTTGGAAGAGTAGTGTCCAAGTCAGGTGTTGCCACGTCACTTCCATTCATCTATCTGAAAGTAAAAAGATTTATGAAAAGTGAAGTACTGTTATTATTCACACAAACCATACGGGGCAACTTTCTCCCGGTCGTAGTTGTAACAGGTCAGCAACCGGATAGTTGCGAGTTCGAATCCAACAAACATCGACCCATTCCAATGTTTCTGGAGCACGTTAAAGCTGTAGTTGTCTCAAATCTCCTCACGTTGGCGTGGTGTGGAAGTTGGAAGAGTAGTGTCCAAGTCAGGTGTTGCCTCGTCACTTTCCTTAATCCATCTGAAAGTAAAAAGATTTATGAGAAGTAAAGTATTGTTATTATTCACACAAACCATACGGGGCAACTTTCTCCCCGTCGTAGTTGTAACAGGTCAGCAACCGGATAGTTGTGAGTTCGAATCCAACGAACATCGACCCATTCCAATGTTTCTGGAGCACGTTAAAGCTGTCGTCGTCTCAAATCTCCTCACGTTGGGGTGGTGTGGAAGTTGGAAGAGTAGTGTCCAAGTCAGGTGTTGCCTCGTCACTTTCCTTAATCCATCTGAAAGTAAAAAGATTTATGAGAAGTAAAGTATTGTTATTATTCACACAAACCATACGGGGCAACTTTCTCCCCATCGTAGTTGTAACAGGTCAGCAACCAGATGGTTGCGAGTTCGAATCCAACGAACATCGACCCATTCCAATGTTTCTGGAGCACGTTAAAGCTGTCGTCGTCTCAAATTTCCTCACGTTAGGGTGGTGTGGAAGTTGGAAGAGTAGTGTCCAAGTCAGATGTTGCCTCGTCACTTTCCTTCATCTATCTGAAAGTAAAAAGATTTATGAAAAGTAAAGTATTGTTATTATTCGCACAAACCATACGGGGCCACTTTCTCCCCGTCGTAATTGCAACAGATCAGCAACCGGAGGGTTGCGAGTTGGAATCCAACGAACATCGACCCATTCCAATGTTTCTGGAGCACGTTAAAGCTGTCGTCGTCTCAAATCTCCTCACGTTGGCGTCGTGTGGAAGTTGGAAGAGTAGTGTCCAAGTCAGGTGTTGCCACGTCACTTCCATTCATCTATCTGAAAGTAAAAAGATTTATGAAAAGTGAAGTATTGTTATTATTCACACAAACCATACGGGGCAACTTTCTCCCGGTCGTAGTTGTAACAGGTCAGCAACCGGATAGTTGCGAGTTCGAATCCAACAAACATCGACCCATTCCAATGTTTCTGGAGCACGTTAAAGCTGTAGTTGTCTCAAATCTCCTCACGTTGGCGTGGTGTGGAAGTTGGAAGAGTAGTGTCCAAGTCAGGTGTTGCCTCGTCACTTTCCTTAATCCATCTGAAAGTAAAAAGATTTATGAGAAGTAAAGTATTGTTATTATTCACACAAACCATACGGGGCAACTTTCTCCCCGTCGTAGTTGTAACAGGTCAGCAACCGGATAGTTGTGAGTTCGAATCCAACGAACATCGACCCATTCCAATGTTTCTGGAGCACGTTAAAGCTGTCGTCGTCTCAAATCTCCTCACGTTGGGGTGGTGTGGAAGTTGGAAGAGTAGTGTCCAAGTCAGGTGTTGCCTCGTCACTTTCCTTCATCTATCTGAAAGTAAAAAGATTTATGAAAAGTAAAGTATTGTTATTATTCACACAAACCATACGGGGCCGTTTCTCCCCGTCGTAGTTGTAACAGGTCATCAACCGGATAGTTGCGAGTTCGAATCCAACGAACATCGTCCCATTCCAATGTTTCTGGAGCAAGTTAAAGCTGTCGTCGTCTCAAATCTCCTCACGTTGGCGTCGTGTGGAAGTTGGAAGAGTAGTGTCCAAGTCAGGTGTTGCCTCGTCACTTTCCTTAATCCATCTGAAAGTAAAAAGATTTATGAGAAGTAAAGTATTGTTATTATTCACACAAACCATACGGGTCAACTTTCTCCCCGTCGTAGTTGTAACAGGCCAGCAACCGGATAGTTGCGAGTTCTAATCCAACGAACGTCGACCCATTCCAATGTTTCTGGAGCACGTTAAAGCTGTCGTCGTCTCAAATCTCCTCACGTTGGCGTCGTGTGGAAGTTGGAAGAGTAGTGTCCAAGTCAGGTGTTGCCTCGTCACTTCCCTTCATCTATTTGAAAGTAAAAAGATTTATGAAAAGTAAAGTATTGTTATTATTCACACAAACCATACGGGGCAACTTTCACCCCATCGTAGTTGTAACAGGTCAGCAACCAGATGGTTGCGAGTTCGAATCCAACGAACATCGACCCATTCCAATGTTTCTGGAGAACGTTAAAGTTGTCGTCGTCTCAAATTTCCTCACGTTAGGGTGGTGTGGAAGTTGGAAGAGTAGTGTCCAAGTCAGATGTTGCCTCGTCACTTTCCTTCATCTATCTGAAAGTAAAAAGATTTATGAGAAGTAAAGTATTGTTATTATTCACACAAACCATACGGGTCAACTTTCTCCCCGTCGTAGTTGTAACAGGCCAGCAACCGGATAGTTGCGAGTTCTAATCCAACGAACGTCGACCCATTCCAATGTTTCTGGAGCACGTTAAAGCTGTAATCGTCGCAAATCTCCTCACGTTGGCGTTGTGTGGAAGTTGGAAGAGTAGTGTCCAATTCAGATGTTGCCTCGTCACTTTCCTTCATCTATCTGAAAGTAAAAAGATTTATGAAAAGTAAAGTATTGTTATTATTCGCACAAACCCTACGGGGCCACTTTCTCCCCGTCGTAATTGCAACAGATCAGCAACCGGAGGGTTGCGAGTTGGAATCCAACGAACATCGACCCATTCCAATGTTTCTGGAGCACGTTAAAGCTGTCGTCGTCTCAAATCTCCTCACGTTGGCGTCGTGTGGAAGTTGGAAGAGTAGTGTCCAAGTCAGGTGTTGCCTCGTCACTTTCCTTAATCCATCTGAAAGTAAAAAGATTTATGAGAAGTAAAGTATTGTTATTATTCACACAAACCATACGGGTCAACTTTCTCCCCGTCGTAGTTGTAACAGGCCAGCAACCGGATAGTTGCGAGTTCTAATCCAACGAACGTCGACCCATTCCAATGTTTCTGGAGCACGTTAAAGCTGTAATCGTCGCAAATCTCCTCACGTTGGCGTTGTGTGGAAGTTGGAAGAGTAGTGTCCAAGTCAGGTGTTGCCACGTCACTTCCCTTCATCTATCTGAAAGTAAAAAAATTTATGAAAAGTGAAGTATTGTTATTATTCACACAAACCATACGGGGCCACTTTCTCCCCGTCCTAATTGCAACAGATCAGCAACCGGAGGGTTGCGAGTTGGAATCCAACGAACATCGACCCAATCCAATGTTTCTGGAACACGTTAAAGCTGTCGTCGTCTCAAATCTCCTCACGTTGGCGTCGTGTGGAAGTTGGAAGAGTAGTGTCCAAGTCAGGTGTTGCCACGTCACTTCCCTTCATCTATCTGAAAGTAAAAAGATTTATGAAAAGTGAAGTATTGTTATTATTCACACAAACCATACGGGGCAACTTTCTCCCCGTCGTAGTTGTAACAGGTCAGCAACCGGATAGTTGCGAGTTCGAATCCAACAAACATCAACCCATTCCAATGTTTCTGGAGCACGTTAAAGCTGTAGTTGTCTCAAATCGCCTCACGTTGGCGTGGTGTGGAAGTTGGAAGAGTAGTGTCCAAGTCAGGTGTTGCCTCGTCACTTTCCTTAATCCATCTGAAAGTAAAAAGATTTATGAGAACAAAAGTATTGTTATTATTCACACAAACCATACGGGGCATTTTTCTCCCCGTCGTAGTTGTAACAGGTCAGCAACCGGATAGTTGCGAGTTCGAATCAAACGAACATCGACCCATTCCAACGTTTCTGGAGCACGTTAAAGCTGTCGTCGTCTCAAATCTCCTCACGTTGGCGTAGTGTGGAAGTTGGAAGAGTAGTGTCCAAGTCAGGTGTTGCCTCGTCACTTCCCTTCATCTATCTGAAAGTAAAAAGATTTATGAAAAGTAAAGTATTGTTATTATTCACACAAGCCATACGGGGCAACTTTCACCCCATCGTAGTTGTAACAGGTCAGCAACCAGATGGTTGCGAGTTCGAATCCAACGAACATCGACCCATTCCAATGTTTCTGGAGCACGTTAAAGTTGTCATCGTCTCAAATTTCCTCACGTTAGGGTGGTGTGGAAGTTGGAAGAGTTGTGTCCAAGTCAGGTGTTGCCTCGTCACTTTCCTTAATCCATCTGAAAGTAAAAAGATTTATGAGAAGTAAAGTATTGTTATTATTCACACAAACCATACGGGGCAACTTTCTCCCCATCGTAGTTGTAACAGGTCAGCAACCAGATGGTTGCGAGTTCGAATCCAACGAACATCGACCCATTCCAATGTTTCTGGAGCACGTTAAAGCTGTCGTCGTCTCAAATTTCCTCACGTTAGGGTGGTGTGGAAGTTGGAAGAGTAGTGTCCAAGTCAGATGTTGCCTCGTCACTTTCCTTCATCTATCTGAAAGTAAAAAGATTTATGAAAAGTAAAGTATTGTTATTATTCGCACAAACCATACGGGGCCACTTTCTCCCCGTCGTAATTGCAACAGATCAGCAACCGGAGGGTTGCGAGTTGGAATCCAACGAACATCGACCCATTCCAATGTTTCTGGAGCACGTTAAAGCTGTCGTCGTCTCAAATCTCCTCACGTTGGCGTCGTGTGGAAGTTGGAAGAGTAGTGTCCAAGTCAGGTGTTGCCACGTCACTTCCATTCATCTATCTGAAAGTAAAAAGATTTATGAAAAGTGAAGTATTGTTATTATTCACACAAACCATACGGGGCAACTTTCTCCCCATCGTAGTTGTAACAGGTCAGCAACCAGATGGTTGCGAGTTCGAATCCAACAAACATCAACCCATTCCAATGTTTCTGGAGCACGTTAAAGCTGTCGTCGTCTCAAATCTCCTCACGTTGGCGTCGTGTGGAAGTTGGAAGAGTAGTGTCCAAGTCAGGTGTTGCCACGTCACTTCCCTTCATCTATCTGAAAGTAAAAAGATTTATGAAAAGTGAAGTATTGTTATTATTCACACAAACCATACGGGGCAACTTTCTCCCCGTCGTAGTTGTAACAGGTCAGCAACCGGATAGTTGCGAGTTCGAATCCAACAAACATCGAACCATTCCAATGTTTCTGGAGCACGTTAAAGCTGTAATCGTCGCAAATCTCCTCACGTTGGCGTTGTGTGGAAGTTGGAAGAGTAGTGTCCAAGTCAGGTGTTGCCACGTCACTTCCCTTCATCTATCTGAAAGTAAAAAGATTTATGAAAAGTGAAGTATTGTTATTATTCACACAAACCATACGTGACAACTTTCTCCCAGTCGTAGTTGTAACAGGTCAGCAACCAGATGGTTGCGAGTTCGAATCCAACGAACATCGACCCATTCCAATGTTTCTGGAGCACGTTAAAGTTGTCGTCGTCTCAAATTTCCTCACGTTAGGGTGGTGTGGAAGTTGGAAGAGTTGTGTCCAAGTCAGGTGTTGCCTCGTCACTTTCCTTAATCCATCTGAAAGTAAAAAGATTTATGAAAAGTAAAGTATTGTTATTATTCACACAAACCATACGGGGCAACTTTCTCCCCATCGTAGTTGTAACAGGTCAGCAACCAGATGGTTGCGAGTTCGAATCCAACGAACATCGACCCATTCCAATGTTTCTGGAGCACGTTAAAGCTGTCGTCGTCTCAAATTTCCTCACGTTAGGGTGGTGTGGAAGTTGGAAGAGTAGTGTCCAAGTCAGATGTTGCCTCGTCACTTTCCTTCATCTATCTGAAAGTAAAAAGATTTATGAAAAGTAAAGTATTGTTATTATTCGCACAAACCATACGGGGCCACTTTCTCCCCGTCGTAATTGCAACAGATCAGCAACCGGAGGGTTGCGAGTTGGAATCCAACGAACATCGACCCATTCCAATGTTTCTGGAGCACGTTAAAGCTGTCGTCGTCTCAAATCTCCTCACGTTGGCGTCGTGTGGAAGTTGGAAGAGTAGTGTCCAAGTCAGGTGTTGCCACGTCACTTCCATTCATCTATCTGAAAGTAAAAAGATTTATGAAAAGTGAAGTATTGTTATTATTCACACAAACCATACGGGGCAACTTTCTCCCCGTCGTAGTTGTAACAGGTCAGCAACCGGATAGTTGCGAGTTCGAATCCAACAAACATCGACCCATTCCAATGTTTCTGGGGCACGTTAAAGCTGTCGTCGTCTCAAATCTCCTCACGTTGGCGTCGTGTGGAAGTTGGAAGAGTAGTGTCCAAGTCAGGTGTTGCCTCGTCACTTTCCTTTATCCATCTGAAAGTGAAAAGATTTATGAGAAGTAAAGTATTGTTATTATTCACACAAACCATACGGGGCAACTTTCTCGCCGTCGTAGTTGTAACAGGCCAGCAACCGGATAGTTGCGAGTTCTAATCCAACGAACGTCGACCCATTCCAATGTTTCTGGAGCACGTTAAAGCTGTAATCGTCGCAAATCTCCTCACGTTGGCGTTGTGTGGAAGTTGGAAGAGTAGTGTCCAAGTCAGGTGTCGCCACGTCACTTCCCTTCATCTATCTGAAAGTAAAAAGATTTATGAAAAGTGAAGTATTGTTATTATTCACACAAACTATACGGGGCAACTTTCTCCCGGTCGTAGTTGTAACAGGTCAGCAACCGGATAGTTGCGAGTTCGAATCCAACAAACATCGACCCATTCCAATATTTCTGGAGCACGTTAAAGCTGTAGTTGTCTCAAATCTCCTCACGTTGGCGTGGTGTGGAAGTTGGAAGAGTAGTGTCCAAGTCAGGTGTTGCCTCGTCACTTTCCTTAATCCATCTGAAAGTAAAAAGATTTATGAGAAGTAAAGTATTGTTATTATTCACACAAACCATACGGGGCAACTTTCTCCCCGTCGTAGTTGTAACAGGTCAGCAACCGGATAGTTGTGAGTTCGAATCCAACGAACATCGACCCATTCCAATGTTTCTGGAGCACGTTAAAGCTGTCGTCGTCTCAAATCTCCTCACGTTGGGGTGGTGTGGAAGTTGGAAGAGTAGTGTCCAAGTCAGGTGTTGCCTCGTCACTTTCCTTCATTTATCTGAAAGTAAAAAGATTTATGAAAAGTAAAGTATTGTTATTATTCACACAAACCATACGGGGCCGTTTCTCCCCGTCGTAGTTGTAACAGGTCAGCAACCGGATAGTTGCGAGTTCCAATTATTATTCACACAAACCATACGGGTCAACTTTCTCCCCGTCGTAGTTGTAACAGGCCAGCAACCGGATAGTTGCGATTTCGAATCCAACAAACATCGAACCATTCCAATGTTTCTGGAGCACGTTAAAGCTGTAGTTGTCTCAAATCGCCTCACGTTGGCGTGGTGTGGAAGTTGGAAGAATAGTGTCCAAGTCAGGTGTTGCCTCGTCACTTTCCTTAATCCATCTGAAAGTAAAAAGATTTATGAGAAGTAAAGTATTGTTATTATTCACACAAACCATACGGGGCAACTTTCTCCCCGTCGTAGTTGTAACAGGTCAGCAACCAGATGGTTGCGAGTTCGAATCCAACGAACGTCGACCCATTCCAATGTTTCTGGAGCACGTTAAAGCTGTAATCGTCGCAAATCTCCTCACGTTGGCGTTGTGTGGAAGTTGGAAGAGTAGTGTCCAAGTCAGGTGTTGCCACGTCACTTCCCTTCATCTATCTGAAAGTAAAAAGATTTATGAAATGTGAAGTATTGTTATTATTCACACAAACCATACGGGGCAACTTTCACCCCATCGTAGTTGTAACAGGTCAGCAACCAGATGGTTGCGAGTTCGAATCCAACGAACATCGACCCATTCCAATGTTTCTGGAGAACGTTAAAGTTGTCGTCGTCTCAAATTTCCTCACGTTAGGGTGGTGTGGAAGTTGGAAGAGTAGTGTCCAAGTCAGATGTTGCCTCGTCACTTTCCTTCATCTATCTGAAAGTAAAAAGATTTATGAGAAGTAAAGTATTGTTATTATTCACACAAACCATACGGGTCAACTTTCTCCCCGTCGTAGTTGTAACAGGCCAGCAACCGGATAGTTGCGATTTCGAATCCAACAAACATCGAACCATTCCAATGTTTCTGGAGCACGTTAAAGCTGTAGTTGTCTCAAATCGCCTCACGTTGGCGTGGTGTGGAAGTTGGAAGAATAGTGTCCAAGTCAGGTGTTGCCTCGTCACTTTCCTTAATCCATCTGAAAGTAAAAAGATTTATGAGAAGTAAAGTATTGTTATTATTCACACAAACCATACGGGGCAACTTTCTCCCCGTCGTAGTTGTAACAGGTCAGCAACCAGATAGTTGCGAGTTCGAATCCAACGAACGTCGACTCATTCCAATGTTTCTGGAGCACGTTAAAGCTGTAATCGTCGCAAATCTCCTCACGTTGGCGTTGTGTGGAAGTTGGAAGAGTAGTGTCCAAGTCAGGTGTTGCCACGTCACTTCCCTTCATCTATCTGAAAGTAAAAAGATTTATGAAAAGTGAAGTATTGTTATTATTCACACAAACCATACGGGGCAACTTTCTCCCCGTCGTAGTTGTAACAGGTCAGCAACCGGATAGTTGCGAGTTCGAATCCAACAAACATCGACCCATTCCAATGTTTCTGGAGCACGTTAAAGCTGTAGTTGTCTCAAATCGCCTCACGTTGGCGTCGTGTGGAAGTTGGAAGAGTAGTGTCCAAGTCAGGTGTTGCCTCGTCACTTCCCTTCATCTATTTGAAAGTAAAAAGATTTATGAAATGTAAAGTATTGTTATTATTCACACAAACCATACGGGGCAACTTTCACCCCATCGTAGTTGTAACAGGTCAGCAACCAGATGGTTGCGAGTTCGAATCCAACGAACATCGACCCATTCCAATGTTTCTGGAGCACGTTAAAGCTGTAGTTGTCTCAAATCGCCTCACGTTGGCGTCGTGTGGAAGTTGGAAGAGTAGTGTCCAAGTCAGGTGTTGCCTCGTCACTTCCCTTCATCTATTTGAAAGTAAAAAGATTTATGAAATGTAAAGTATTGTTATTATTCACACAAACCATACGGGGCAACTTTCACCCCATCGTAGTTGTAACAGGTCAGCAACCAGATGGTTGCGAGTTCGAATCCAACGAACATCGACCCATTCCAATGTTTCTGGAGCACGTTAAAGTTGTCGTCGTCTCAAATTTCCTCAGGTTAGGGTGGTGTTGAAGTTGGAAGAGTAGTGTCCAAGTCAGATGTTGCCTCGTCACTTTCCTTCATCTATCTGAAAGTAAAAAGATTTATGAGAAGTAAAGTATTGTTATTATTCACACAAACCATACGGGTCAACTTTCTCCCCGTCGTAGTTGTAACAGGCCAGCAACCGGATAGTTGCGAGTTCGAATCCAACAAACATCGAACCATTCCAATGTTTCTGGAGCACGTTAAAGCTGTAGTTGTCTCAAATCGCCTCACGTTGGCGTGGTGTGGAAGTTGGAAGAATAGTGTCCAAGTCAGGTGTTGCCTCGTCACTTTCCTTAATCCATCTGAAAGTAAAAAGATTTATGAGAAGTAAAGTATTGTTATTATTCACACAAACCATACGGGGCAACTTTCTCCCCGTCGTAGTTGTAACAGGTCAGCAACCGGATGGTTGCGAGTTCGAATCAAACGAACATCGACCCATTCCAACGTTTCTGGAGCACGTTAAAGCTGTCGTCGTCTCAAATTTCCTCACGTTAGGGTGGTGTGGAAGTTGGAAGAGTTGTGTCCAAGTCAGGTGTTGCCTCGTCACTTTCCTTAATCCATCTGAAAGTAAAAAGATTTATGAGAAGTAAAGTATTGTTATTATTCACACAAACCATACGGGGCAACTTTCTCCCCATCGTAGTTGTAACAGGTCAGCAACCAGATGGTTGCGAGTTCGAATCCAACGAACATCGACCCATTCCAATGTTTCTGGAGCACGTTAAAGCTGTCGTCGTCTCAAATTTCCTCACGTTAGGGTGGTGTGGAAGTTGGAAGAGTAGTGTCCAAGTCAGATGTTGCCTCGTCACTTTCCTTCATCTATCTGAAAGTAAAAAGATTTATGAAAAGTAAAGTATTGTTATTATTCGCACAAACCATACGGGGCCACTTTCTCCCCGTCGTAATTGCAACAGATCAGCAACCGGAGGGTTGCGAGTTGGAATCCAACGAACATCGACCCATTCCAATGTTTCTGGAGCACGTTAAAGCTGTCGTCGTCTCAAATCTCCTCACGTTGGCGTCGTGTGGAAGTTGGAAGAGTAGTGTCCAAGTCAGGTGTTGCCACGTCACTTCCATTCATCTATCTGAAAGTAAAAAGATTTATGAAAAGTGAAGTATTGTTATTATTCACACAAACCATACGGGTCAACTTTCTCCCCGTCGTAGTTGTAACAGGTCAGCAACCGGATAGTTGCGAGTTCGAATCCAACAAACATCGACCCATTCCAATGTTTCTGGAGCACGTTAAAGCTGTCGTCGTCTCAAATCTCCTCACGTTGGCGTCGTGTGGAAGTTGGAAGAGTAGTGTCCAAGTCAGGTGTTGCCTCGTCACTTTCCTTTATCCATCTGAAAGTAAAAAGATTTATGAGAAGTAAAGTATTGTTATTATTCACACAAACCATACGGGGCAACTTTCTCGCCGTCGTAGTTGTAACAGGCCAGCAACCGGATAGTTGCGAGTTCTAATCCAACGAACGTCGACCCATTCCAATGTTTCTGGAGCACGTTAAAGCTGTAATCGTCGCAAATCTCCTCACGTTGGCGTTGTGTGGAAGTTGGAAGAGTAGTGTCCAAGTCAGGTGTCGCCACGTCACTTCCCTTCATCTATCTGAAAGTAAAAAGATTTATGAAAAGTGAAGTATTGTTATTATTCACACAAACCATACGGGGCAACTTTCTCCCGGTCGTAGTTGTAACAGGTCAGCAACCGGATAGTTGCGAGTTCGAATCCAACAAACATCGACCCATTCCAATGTTTCTGGAGCACGTTAAAGCTGTAGTTGTCTCAAATCTCCTCACGTTGGGATGGTGTGGAAGTTGGAAGAGTAGTGTCCAAGTCAGGTGTTGTCTCGTCACTTTCCTTCATCTATCTGAAAGTAAAAATATTTATGAAAAGTAAAGTATTCTTATTATTCACACAAACCATACGGGGCCGTTTCTCCCCGTCGTAGTTGTAACAGGTCAGCAACCGGATAGTTGCGAGTTCGAATCCAACGAACATCGACCCATTCCAATGTTTTTGGAGCAAGTTAAAGCTGTCGTCGTCTCAAATCTCCTCACGTTGGCGTCGTTTGGAAGTTGGAAGAGTAGTGTCCAAGTCAGCTGTTGCCTCGTCACTTCCCTTCATCTATTTGAAAGTAAAAAGATTTATGAAAAGTAAAGTATTGTTATTATTCACACAAACCATACGGGGCAACTTTCACCCCATCGTAGTTGTAACAGGTCAGCAACCAGATGGTTGCGAGTTCGAATCCAACGAACATCGACCCATTCCAATGTTTCTGGAGCACGTTAAAGTTGTCGTCGTCTCAAATTTCCTCACGTTAGGGTGGTGTGGAAGTTGGAAGAGTAGTGTCCAAGTCAGATGTTGCCTCGTCACTTTCCTTCATCTATCTGAAAGTAAAAAGATTTATGAGAAGTAAAGTATTGTTATTATTCACACAAACCATACGGGTCAACTTTCTCCCCGTCGTAGTTGTAACAGGCCAGCAACCGGATAGTTGCGAGTTCTAATCCAACGAACGTCGACCCATTCCAATGTTTCTGGAGCACGTTAAAGCTGTAATCGTCGCAAATCTCCTCACGTTGGCGTTGTGTGGAAGTTGGAAGAGTAGTGTCCAATTCAGATGTTGCCTCGTCACTTTCCTTCATCTATCTGAAAGTAAAAAGATTTATGAAAAGTAAAGTTTTGTTATTATTCGCACAAACCATACGGGGCCACTTTCTCCCCGTCGTAATTGCAACAGATCAGCAACCGGAGGGTTGCGAGTTGGAATCCAACGAACATCGACCCATTCCAATGATTCTGGAGCACGTTAAAGCTGTCGTCGTCTCAAATCTCCTCACGTTGGCGTCGTGTGGAAGTTGGAAGAGTAGTGTCCAAGTCAGGTGTTGCCTCGTCACTTCCCTTCATCTATTTGAAAGTAAAAAGATTTATGAAAAGTAAAGTATTGTTATTATTCACACAAACCATACGGGGCAACTTTCACCCCATCGTAGTTGTAACAGGTCAGCAACCAGATGGTTGCGAGTTCGAATCCAACGAACATCGACCCATTCCAATGTTTCTGGAGCACGTTAAAGTTGTCGTCGTCTCAAATTTCCTCACGTTAGGGTGGTGTGGAAGTTGGAAGAGTAGTGTCCAAGTCAGATGTTGCCTCGTCACTTTCCTTCATCTATCTGAAAGTAAAAAGATTTATGAGAAGTAAAGTATTGTTATTATTCACACAAACCATACGGGTCAACTTTCTCCCCGTCGTAGTTGTAACAGGCCAGCAACCGGATAGTTGCGAGTTCTAATCCAACGAACGTCGACCCATTCCAATGTTTCTGGAGCACGTTAAAGCTGTAATCGTCGCAAATCTCCTCACGTTGGCGTTGTGTGGAAGTTGGAAGAGTAGTGTCCAATTCAGATGTTGCCTCGTCACTTTCCTTCATCTATCTGAAAGTAAAAAGATTTATGAAAAGTAAAGTTTTGTTATTATTCGCACAAACCATACGGGGCCACTTTCTCCCCGTCGTAATTGCAACAGATCAGCAACCGGAGGGTTGCGAGTTGGAATCCAACGAACATCGACCCATTCCAATGATTCTGGAGCACGTTAAAGCTGTCGTCGTCTCAAATCTCCTCACGTTGGCGTCGTGTGGAAGTTGGAAGAGTAGTGTCCAAGTCAGGTGTTGCCTCGTCACTTCCCTTCATCTATTTGAAAGTAAAAAGATTTATGAAAAGTAAAGTATTGTTATTATTCACACAAACCATACGGGGCAACTTTCACCCCATCGTAGTTGTAACAGGTCAGCAACCAGATGGTTGCGAGTTCGAATCCAACGAACATCGACCCATTCCAATGTTTCTGGAGCACGTTAAAGTTGTCGTCGTCTCAAATTTCCTCACGTTAGGGTGGTGTGGAAGTTGGAAGAGTAGTGTCCAAGTCAGATGTTGCCTCGTCACTTTCCTTCATCTATCTGAAAGTAAAAAGATTTATGAGAAGTAAAGTATTGTTATTATTCACACAAACCATACGGGTCAACTTTCTCCCCGTCGTAGTTGTAACAGGCCAGCAACCGGATAGTTGCGAGTTCTAATCCAACGAACGTCGACCCATTCCAATGTTTCTGGAGCACGTTAAAGCTGTAATCGTCGCAAATCTCCTCACGTTGGCGTTGTGTGGAAGTTGGAAGAGTAGTGTCCAAGTCAGGTGTCGCCACGTCACTTCCCTTCATCTATCTGAAAGTAAAAAGATTTATGAAAAGTGAAGTATTGTTATTATTCACACAAACCATACGGGGCAACTTTCTCCCGGTCGTAGTTGTAACAGGTCAGCAACCGGATAGTTGCGAGTTCGAATCCAACAAACATCGACCCATTCCAATGTTTCTGGAGCACGTTAAAGCTGTAGTTGTCTCAAATCTCCTCACGTTGGGATGGTGTGGAAGTTGGAAGAGTAGTGTCCAAGTCAGGTGTTGTCTCGTCACTTTCCTTCATCTATCTGAAAGTAAAAAGATTTATGAAAAGTAAAGTATTCTTATTATTCACACAAACCATACGGGGCCGTTTCTCCCCGTCGTAGTTGTAACAGGTCAGCAACCGGATAGTTGCGAGTTGGAATCCAACGAACATCGACCCATTCCAATGATTCTGGAGCACGTTAAAGCTGTCGTCGTCAAAATCTCCTCACGTTGGCGTCGTGTGGAAGTTGGAAGAGTAGTGTCCAAGTCAGGTGTTGCCTCGTCACTTCCCTTCATCTATTTGAAAGTAAAAAGATTTATGAAAAGTAAAGTATTGTTATTATTCACACAAACCATACGGGGCAACTTTCACCCCATCGTAGTTGTAACAGGTCAGCAACCAGATGGTTGCGAGTTCGAATCCAACGAACATCGACCCATTCCAATGTTTCTGGAGCACGTTAAAGTTGTCGTCGTCTCAAATTTCCTCACGTTAGGGTGGTGTGGAAGTTGGAAGAGTAGTGTCCAAGTCAGATGTTGCCTCGTCACTTTCCTTCATCTATCTGAAAGTAAAAAGATTTATGAGAAGTAAAGTATTGTTATTATTCACACAAACCATACGGGTCAACTTTTTCCCCGTCGTAGTTGTAACAGGCCAGCAACCGGATAGTTGCGAGTTCTAATCCAACGAACGTCGACCCATTCCAATGTTTCTGGAGCACGTTAAAGCTGTAATCGTCGCAAATCTCCTCACGTTGGCGTTGTGTGGAAGTTGGAAGAGTAGTGTCCAAGTCAGGTGTTGCCACGTCACTTTCCTTCATCTATCTGAAAGTAAAAAGATTTATGAAAAATGAAGTATTGTTATTATTCACACAAACCATACGGGGCAACTTTCTCCCCGTCGTAGTTGTAACAGGTCAGCAACCGGATAGTTGCGAGTTCGAATCCAACAAACATTGACCCATTCCAATGTTTCTGGAGCACGTTAAAGCTGTAGTTGTCTCAAATCTCCTCACGTTGGCGTGGTGTTTAAGTTGGAAGAATTGTGTCCAAGTCAGGTGTTGCCTCGTCACTTTCCTTAATCCATCTGAAAGTAAAAAGATTTATGAGAAGTAAAGTATTGTTATTATTCACACAAACCATTCGGGGCAACTTTCTCCCCATCGTAGTTGTAACAAGTCAGCAACCAGATGGTTGCGAGTTGGAATCCAACGAACATCGACCCATTCCAATGTTTCTGGAGCACGTTAAAGCTGTCGTCGTCTCAAATCTCCTCACGTTGGCGTCGTGTGGAAGTTGGAAGAGTAGTGTCCAAGTCAGGTGTTGCCACGTCACTTCCCTTCATCTATCTGAAAGTAAAAAGATTTATGAAAAGTGAAGTATTGTTATTATTCACACAAACCATACGAAGCAACTTTCTCCCCGTCGTAGTTGTAACAGGTCAGCAACCGGATAGTTGCGAGTTCGAATCCAACAAACATCGACCCATTCCAATGTTTCTGGAGCACGTTAAAGCTGTAGTTGTCTCAAATCGCCTCACGTTGGCGTGGTGTGGAAGTTGGAAGAGTAGTGTCCAAGTCAGGTGTTGCCTCGTCACTTTCCTTAATCCATCTGAAAGTAAAAAGATTTATGAGAACAAAAGTATTGTTATTATTCACACAAACCATAAGGGGCATTTTTCTCCCCGTCGTAGTTGTAACAGGTCAGCAACCGGATAGTTTTGAGTTCGAATCAAACGAACATCGACCCATTCCAACGTTTCTGGAGCACGTTAAATCTGTCGTCGTCTCAAATCTCCTCACGTTGGCGTAGTGTGGAAGTTGGAAGAGTAGTGTCCAAGTCAGGTGTTGCCTCGTCACTTCCCTTCATCTATCTGGAAGTAAAAAGATTTATGAAAAGTAAAGTATTGTTATTATTCACACAAACCATACGGGGCAACTTTCACCCCATCGTAGTTGTAACAGGTCAGCAACCAGATGGTTGCGAGTTCGAATCCAACGAACATCGAACCATTCCAATGTTTCTGGAGCACGTTAAAGCTGTAGTTGTCTCAAATCTCCTCACGTTGGCGTGGTGTGGAAGTTGGAAGAGTAGTGTCCAAGTCAGGTGTTGCCTCGTCACTTTCCTTAATCCATCTGAAAGTAAAAAGATTTATGAAAAGTAAAGTATTGTTATTATTCACACAAACCATACGGGGCAACTTTCTCCCCGTCGTAGTTGTAACAGGTCAGCAACCGGATAGTTGTGAGTTCGAATCCAACGAACATCGACCCATTCCAATGTTTCTGGAGCACGTTAAAGCTGTCGTCGTCTCAAATCTCCTCACGTTGGGGTGGTGTGGAAGTTGGAAGAGTAGTGTCCAAGTCAGGTGTTGCCTCGTCACTTTCCTTCATCTATCTGAAAGTAAAAAGATTTATGAAAAGTAAAGTATTGTTATTATTCACACAAACCATACGGGGCCGTTTCTCCCCGTCGTAGTTGTAACAGGTCAGCAACCGGATAGTTGCGAGTTCGAATCCAACGAACATCGACCCATTCCAATGTTTCTGGAGCAAGTTAAAGCTGTCGTCGTCTCAAATCTCCTCACGTTGGCGTCGTGTGGAAGTTGGAAGAGTAGTGACCAAGTCAGGTGTTGCCTCGTCACTTTCCTTAATCCATCTGAAAGAAAAAAGGTTTATGAGTAGTAAAGTATTGTTATTATTCACACAAACCATACGGGGCAACTATCTCCCCGTCGTAGTTGTAACAGGTCAGAAACCGGATAGTTGCGAGTTCGAATCCAACGAACATCGACCCATTCCAATGTTTCTGGAGCACGTTAAAGCTGTCGTCGTCTCAAATCTCCTCACGTTGGCGTCGTGTGGAAGTAGGAAGAGTAGTGTCCAAGTCAGGTGTTGCCTCGTCACTTTCCTTAATCCATCTGAAAGTAAAAAGATTTATGAGAAGTAAAGTATTGTTATTATTCACACAAACCATACGGGTCAACTTTCTCCCCGTCGTAGTTGTAACAGGCCAGCAACCGGATAGTTGCGAGTTCTAATCCAACGAACGTCGACCCATTCCAATGTTTCTGGAGCACGTTAAAGCTGTAATCGTCGCAAATCTCCTCACGTTGGCGTTGTGTGGAAGTTGGAAGAGTAGTGTCCAATTCAGATGTTGCCTCGTCACTTTCCTTCATCTATCTGAAAGTAAAAAGATTTATGAAAAGTAAAGTATTGTTATTATTCGCACAAACCATACGGGGCCACTTTCTCCCCGTCGTAATTGCAACAGATCAGCAACCGGAGGGTTGCGAGTTGGAATCCAACGAACATCGACCCATTCCAATGTTTCTGGAGCACGTTAAAGCTGTCGTCGTCTCAAATCTCCTCACGTTGGCGTCGTGTGGAAGTTGGAAGAGTAGTGTCCAAGTCAGGTGTTGCCTCGTCACTTTCCTTCATCTATCTGAAAGTAAAAAGATTTATGAAAAGTAAAGTATTGTTATTATTCGCACAAACCATACGGGGCCACTTTCTCCCCGTCGTAATTGCAACAGATCAGCAACCGGAGGGTTGCGAGTTGGAATCCAACGAACATCGACCCATTCCAATGTTTCTGGAGCACGTTAAAGCTGTCGTCGTCTCAAATCTCCTCACGTTGGCGTCGTGTGGAAGTTGGAAGAGTAGTGTCCAAGTCAGGTGTTGCCTCGTCACTTTCCTTAATCCATCTGAAAGTAAAAAGATTTATGAGAAGTAAAGTATTGTTATTATTCACACAAACCATACGGGTCAACTTTCTCCCCGTCGTAGTTGTAACAGGCCAGCAACCGGATAGTTGCGAGTTCTAATCCAACGAACGTCGACCCATTCCAATGATTCTGGAGCACGTTAAAGCTGTAATCGTCGCAAATCTCCTCACGTTGGCGTTGTGTGGAAGTTGGAAGAGTAGTGTCCAAGTCAGGTGTTGCCTCGTCACTTTCCTTAATCCATCTGAAAGTAAAAAGATTTATGAGAAGTAAAGTATTGTTATTATTCACACAAACCATACGGGGCAACTTTCTCCCGGTCGTAGTTGTAACAGGTCAGCAACCGGATAGTTGCGAGTTCGAATCCAACAAACATCGACCCATTCCAATGTTTCTGGAGCACGTTAAAGCTGTAGTTGTCTCAAATCTCCTCACGTTAGGGTGGTGTGGAAGTTGGAAGAGTAGTGTCCAAGTCAGATGTTGCCTCGTCACTTTCCTTCATCTATCTGAAAGTAAAAAGATTTATGAAAAGTAAAGTATTGTTATTATTCGCACAAACCATACGAGGCCACTTTCTCCCCGTCGTAATTGCAACAGATCAGCAACCGGAGGGTTGCGAGTTGGAATCCAACGAACATCGACCCATTCCAATGTTTCTGGAGCACGTTAAAGCTGTCGTCGTCTCAAATCTCCTCACGTTGGCGTCGTGTGGAAGTTGGAAGAGTAGTGTCCAAGTCAGGTGTTGCCTCGTCACTTTCCTTTATCCATCTGAAAGTAAAAAGATTTATGAGAAGTAAAGTATTGTTATTATTCACACAAACCATACGGGGCAACTTTCTCGCCGTCGTAGTTGTAACAGGCCAGCAACCGGATAGTTGCGAGTTCTAATCCAACGAACATCGACCCATTCCAATGTTTATGGAGCACGTTAAAGCTGTCGTCGTCTCAAATCTCCTCACGTTGGCGTCGTGTGGAAGTAGGAAGAGTAGTGTCCAAGTCAGGTGTTGCCTCGTCACTTTCCTTAATCCATCTGAAAGTAAAAAGATTTATGAGAAGTAAAGTATTGTTATTATTCACACAAACCATACGGGTCAACTTTCTCCCCGTCGTAGTTGTAACAGGCCAGCAACCGGATAGTTGCGAGTTCTAATCCAACGAACGTCGACCCATTCCAATGTTTCTGGAGCACGTTAAAGCTGTAATCGTCGGATATCTCCTCACGTTGGCGTTGTGTGGAAGTTGGAAGAGTAGTGTCCAAGTCAGGTGTTGCCACGTCACTTCCCTTCATCTATCTGAAAGTAAAAAGATTTATGAAAAGTGAAGTATTGTTATTATTCACACAAACCATACGGGGCAACTTTCTCCCCGTCGTAGTTGTAACAGGTCAGCAACCGGATAGTTGCGAGTTCTAATCCAACGAACGTCGACCCATTCAAATGTTTCTGGAGCACGTTAAAGCTGTAATCGTCGCAAATCTCCTCACGTTGGCGTTGTGTGGAAGTTGGAAGAGTAGTGTCCAATTCAGATGTTGCCTCGTCACTTTCCTTCATCTATCTGAAAGTAAAAAGATTTATGAAAAGTAAAGTATTGTTATTATTCGCACAAACCATACGGGGCCACTTTCTCCCCGTCGTAATTGCAACAGATCAGCAACCGGAGGGTTGCGAGTTGGAATCCAACGAACATCGACCCATTCCAATGTTTCTGGAGCACGTTAAAGCTGTCGTCGTCTCAAATCTCCTCACGTTGGCGTCGTGTGGAAGTTGATAGAGTAGTGTCCAAGTCAGGTGTTGCCTCGTCACTTTCCTTCATCTATCTGAAAGTAAAAAGATTTATGAAAAGTAAAGTATTGTTATTATTCGCACAAACCATACGGGGCCACTTTCTCCCCGTCGTAATTGCAACAGATCAGCAACCGGAGGGTTGCGAGTTGGAATCCAACGAACATCGACCCATTCCAATGTTTCTGGAGCACGTTAAAGCTGTCGTCGTCTCAAATCTCCTCACGTTGGCGTCGTGTGGAAGTTGATAGAGTAGTGTCCAAGTCAGGTGTTGCCTCGTCACTTTCCTTCATCTATCTGAAAGTAAAAAGATTTATGAAAAGTAAAGTATTGTTATTATTCGCACAAACCATACGGGGCCACTTTCTCCCCGTCGTAATTGCAACAGATCAGCAACCGGAGGGTTGCGAGTTGGAATCCAACGAACATCGACCCATTCCAATGTTTCTGGAGCACGTTAAAGCTGTCGTCGTCTCAAATCTCCTCACGTTGGCGTCGTGTGGAAGTTGGAAGAGTAGTGTCCAAGTCAGGTGTTGCCTCGTCACTTTCCTTAATCCATCTGAAAGTAAAAAGATTTATGAGAAGTAAAGTATTGTTATTATTCACACAAACCATACGGGTCAACTTTCTCCCCGTCGTAGTTGTAACAGGCCAGCAACCGCATAGTTGCGAGTTCTAATCCAACGAACGTCGACACATTCCAATGTTTCTGGAGCACGTTAAAGCTGTAATCGTCGCAAATCTCCTCACGTTGGCGTTGTGTGGAAGTTGGAAGAGTAGTGTCCAAGTCAGGTGTTGCCTCGTCACTTTCCTTAATCCATCTGAAAGTAAAAAGATTTATGAGAAGTAAAGTATTGTTATTATTCACACAAACCATACGGGGCAACTTTCTCCCCATCGTAGTTGTAACAGGTCAGCAACCAGATGGTTGCGAGTTCGAATCCAACGAACATCGACCCATTCCAATGTTTCTGGAGCACGTTAAAGCTGTCGTCGTCTCACATTTCCTCACGTTAGGGTGGTGTGGAAGTTGGAAGAGTAGTGTCCAAGTCAGATGTTGCCTCGTCACTTTCCTTCATCTATCTGAAATTAAAAAGATTTATGAAAAGTAAAGTATTGTAATTATTCGCACAAACCATACGGGGCCACTTTCTCCCCGTCGTAATTGCAACAGATCAGCAACCGGAGGGTTGCGAGTTGGAATCCAACGAACATCGACCCATTCCAATGTTTCTGGAGCACGTTAAAGCTGTCGTCGTCTCAAATCTCCTCACGTTGGCGTCGTGTGGAAGTTGGAAGAGTAGTGTCCAAGTCAGGTGTTGCCACGTCACTTCCCTTCATCTATCTGAAAGTAAAAAGATTTATGAAAAGTGAAGTATTGTTATTATTCACACAAACCATACGGGGCAACTTTCTCCCCGTCGTAGTTGTAACAGGTCAGCAACCGGATAGTTGCGAGTTCGAATCCAACAAACATCGACCCATTCCAATGTTTCTCGAGCACGTTAAAGCTGTAGTTGTCTCAAATCACCTCACGATGGCGTGGTGTGGAAGTTGGAAGAGTAGTGTCCAAGTCAGGTGTTGCCTCGTCACTTTCCTTAATCCATCTGAAAGTAAAAAGATTTATGAGAAGTAAAGTATTGTTATTATTCACACAAACCATACGGGGCAACTTTCTCCCCGTCGTAGTTGTAACAGGTCAGCAACCGGATAGTTGCGAGTTCGAATCAAACGAACATCGACCCATTCCAACGTTTCTGGAGCACGTTAAAGCTGTCGTCGTCTCAAATCTCCTCACGTTGGCGTAGTGTGGAAGTTGGAAGAGTAGTGTCCAAGTCAGGTGTTGCCTCGTCACTTCCCTTCATCTATCTGAAAGTAAAAAGATTTATGAAAAGTAAAGTATTGTTATTATTCACACAAACCATACGGGGCAACTTTCACCCCATCGTAGTTGTAACAGGTCAGCAACCAGATGGTTGCGAGTTCGAATTCAACGAACATCGACCCATTCCAATGTTTCTGGAGCACGTTAAAGTTGTCGTCGTCTCAAATTTCCTCACGTTAGGGTGGTGTGGAAGTTGGAAGAGTTGTGTCCAAGTCAGGTGTTGCCTCATCACTTTCCTTAATCCATCTGAAAGTAAAAAGATTTATGAGAAGTAAAGTATTGTTATTATTCACACAAACCATACGGGGCAACTTTCTCCCCATCGTAGTTGTAACAGGTCAGCAACCAGATGGTTGCGAGTTCGAATCCAACGAACATCGACCCATTCCAATGTTTCTGGAGCACGTTAAAGCTGTCGTCGTCTCAAATTTCCTCACGTTAGGGTGGTGTGGAAGTTGGAAGAGTAGTGTCCAGGTCAGATGTTGCCTCGTCACTTTCCTTCATCTATCTGAAAGTAAAAAGATTTATGAAAAGTAAAGTATTGTTATTATTCGCACAAACCATACGGGGCCACTTTCTCCCCGTCGTAATTGCAACAGATCAGCAACCGGAGGGTTGCGAGTTGGAATCCAACGAACATCGACCCATTCCAATGTTTCTGGAGCACGTTAAAGCTGTCGTCGTCTCAAATCTCCTCACGTTGGCGTCGTGTGGAAGTTGGAAGAGTAGTGTCCAAGTCAGGTGTTGCCACGTCACTTCCATTCATCTATCTGAAAGTAAAAAGATTTATGAAAAGTGAAGTACTGTTATTATTCACACAAACCATACGGGGCAACTTTCTCCCGGTCGTAGTTGTAACAGGTCAGCAACCGGATAGTTGCGAGTTCGAATCCAACAAACATCGACCCATTCCAATGTTTCTGGAGCACGTTAAAGCTGTAGTTGTCTCAAATCTCCTCACGTTGGCGTGGTGTGGAAGTTGGAAGAGTAGTGTCCAAGTCAGGTGTTGCCTCGTCACTTTCCTTAATCCATCTGAAAGTAAAAAGATTTATGAGAAGTAAAGTATTGTTATTATTCACACAAACCATACGGGGCAACTTTCTCCCCGTCGTAGTTGTAACAGGTCAGCAACCGGATAGTTGTGAGTTCGAATCCAACGAACATCGACCCATTCCAATGTTTCTGGAGCACGTTAAAGCTGTCGTCGTCTCAAATCTCCTCACGTTGGGGTGGTGTGGAAGTTGGAAGAGTAGTGTCCAAGTCAGGTGTTGCCTCGTCACTTTCCTTAATCCATCTGAAAGTAAAAAGATTTATGAGAAGTAAAGTATTGTTATTATTCACACAAACCATACGGGGCAACTTTCTCCCCATCGTAGTTGTAACAGGTCAGCAACCGGATAGTTGCGAGTTCTAATCCAACGAACGTCGACCCATTCCAATGTTTCTGGAGCACGTTAAAGCTGTAATCGTCGCAAATCTCCTCACGTTGGCGTTGTGTGGAAGTTGGAAGAGTAGTGTCCAATTCAGATGTTGCCTCGTCACTTTCCTTCATCTATCTGAAAGTAAAAAGATTTATGAAAAGTAAAGTATTGTTATTATTCGCACAAACCATACGGGGCCACTTTCTCCCCGTCGTAATTGCAACAGATCAGCAACCGGAGGGTTGCGAGTTGGAATCCAACGAACATCGACCCATTCCAATGTTTCTGGAGCACGTTAAAGCTGTCGTCGTCTCAAATCTCCTCACGTTGGCGTCGTGTGGAAGTTGATAGAGTAGTGTCCAAGTCAGGTGTTGCCTCGTCACTTTCCTTCATCTATCTGAAAGTAAAAAGATTTATGAAAAGTAAAGTATTGTTATTATTCGCACAAACCATACGGGTCAACTTTCTCCCCGTCGTAGTTGTAACAGGCCAGCAACCGCATAGTTGCGAGTTCTAATCCAACGAACGTCGACACATTCCAATGTTTCTGGAGCACGTTAAAGCTGTAATCGTCGCAAATCTCCTCACGTAGGCGTTGTGTGGAAGTTGATAGAGTAGTGTCCAAGTCAGGTGTTGCCTCGTCACTTTCCTTCATCTATCTGAAAGTAAAAAGATTTATGAAAAGTAAAGTATTGTTATTATTCGCACAAACCATACGGGGCCACTTTCTCCCCGTCGTAATTGCAACAGATCAGCAACCGGAGGGTTGCGAGTTGGAATCCAACGAACATCGACCCATTCCAATGTTTCTGGAGCACGTTAAAGCTGTCGTCGTCTCAAATCTCCTCACGTTGGCGTCGTGTGGAAGTTGGAAGAGTAGTGTCCAAGTCAGGTGTTGCCTCGTCACTTTCCTTAATCCATCTGAAAGTAAAAAGATTTATGAGAAGTAAAGTATTGTTATTATTCACACAAACCATACGGGTCAACTTTCTCCCCGTCGTAGTTATAACAGGCCAGCAACCGCATAGTTGCGAGTTCTAATCCAACGAACGTCGACACATTCCAATGTTTCTGGAGCACGTTAAAGCTGTAATCGTCGCAAATCTCCTCACGTTGGCGTTGTGTGGAAGTTGGAAGAGTAGTGTCCAAGTCAGGTGTTGCCTCGTCACTTTCCTTAATCCATCTGAAAGTAAAAAGATTTATGAGAAGTAAAGTATTGTTATTATTCACACAAACCATACGGGGCAACTTTCTCCCCATCGTAGTTGTAACAGGTCAGCAACCAGATGGTTGCGAGTTCGAATCCAACGAACATCGACCCATTCCAATGTTTCTGGAGCACGTTAAAGCTGTCGTCGTCTCAAATTTCCTCACGTTAGGGTGGTGTGGAAGTTGGAAGAGTAGTGTCCAAGTCAGATGTTGCCTCGTCACTTTCCTTCATCTATCTGAAATTAAAAAGATTTATGAAAAGTAAAGTATTGTTATTATTCGCACAAACCATACGGGGCCACTTTCTCCCCGTCGTAATTGCAACAGATCAGCAACCGGAGGGTTGCGAGTTGGAATCCAACGAACATCGACCCATTCCAATGTTTCTGGAGCACGTTAAAGCTGTCGTCGTCTCAAATCTCCTCACGTTGGCGTCGTGTGGAAGTTGGAAGAGTAGTGTCCAAGTCAGGTGTTGCCACGTCACTTCCCTTCATCTATCTGAAAGTAAAAAGATTTATGAAAAGTGAAGTATTGTTATTATTCACACAAACCATACGGGGCAACTTTCTCCCCGTCGTAGTTGTAACAGGTCAGCAACCGGATAGTTGCGAGTTCGAATCCAACAAACATCGACCCATTCCAATGTTTCTCGAGCACGTTAAAGCTGTAGTTGTCTCAAATCACCTCACGATGGCGTGGTGTGGAAGTTGGAAGAGTAGTGTCCAAGTCAGGTGTTGCCTCGTCACTTTCCTTAATCCATCTGAAAGTAAAAAGATTTATGAGAAGTAAAGTATTGTTATTATTCACACAAACCATACGGGGCAACTTTCTCCCCGTCGTAGTTGTAACAGGTCAGCAACCGGATAGTTGCGAGTTCGAATCAAACGAACATCGACCCATTCCAACGTTTCTGGAGCACGTTAAAGCTGTCGTCGTCTCAAATCTCCTCACGTTGGCGTAGTGTGGAAGTTGGAAGAGTAGTGTCCAAGTCAGGTGTTGCCTCGTCACTTCCCTTCATCTATCTGAAAGTAAAAAGATTTATGAAAAGTAAAGTATTGTTATTATTCACACAAACCATACGGGGCAACTTTCACCCCATCGTAGTTGTAACAGGTCAGCAACCAGATGGTTGCGAGTTCGAATTCAACGAACATCGACCCATTCCAATGTTTCTGGAGCACGTTAAAGTTGTCGTCGTCTCAAATTTCCTCACGTTAGGGTGGTGTGGAAGTTGGAAGAGTTGTGTCCAAGTCAGGTGTTGCCTCATCACTTTCCTTAATCCATCTGAAAGTAAAAAGATTTATGAGAAGTAAAGTATTGTTATTATTCACACAAACCATACGGGGCAACTTTCTCCCCATCGTAGTTGTAACAGGTCAGCAACCAGATGGTTGCGAGTTCGAATCCAACGAACATCGACCCATTCCAATGTTTCTGGAGCACGTTAAAGCTGTCGTCGTCTCAAATTTCCTCACGTTAGGGTGGTGTGGAAGTTGGAAGAGTAGTGTCCAGGTCAGATGTTGCCACGTCACTTCCATTCATCTATCTGAAAGTAAAAAGATTTATGAAAAGTGAAGTACTGTTATTATTCACACAAACCATACGGGGCAACTTTCTCCCGGTCGTAGTTGTAACAGGTCAGCAACCGGATAGTTGCGAGTTCGAATCCAACAAACATCGACCCATTCCAATGTTTCTGGAGCACGTTAAAGCTGTAGTTGTCTCAAATCTCCTCACGTTGGCGTGGTGTGGAAGTTGGAAGAGTAGTGTCCAAGTCAGGTGTTGCCTCGTCACTTTCCTTAATCCATCTGAAAGTAAAAAGATTTATGAGAAGTAAAGTATTGTTATTATTCACACAAACCATACGGGGCCACTTTCTCCCCGTCGTAATTGCAACAGATCAGCAACCGGAGGGTTGCGAGTTGGAATCCAACGAACATCGACCCATTCCAATGTTTCTGGAGCACGTTAAAGCTGTCGTCGTCTCAAATCTCCTCACGTTGGCGTCGTGTGGAAGTTGGAAGAGTAGTGTCCAAGTCAGGTGTTGCCACGTCACTTCCATTCATCTATCTGAAAGTAAAAAGATTTATGAAAAGTGAAGTACTGTTATTATTCACACAAACCATACGGGGCAACTTTCTCCCGGTCGTAGTTGTAACAGGTCAGCAACCGGATAGTTGCGAGTTCGAATCCAACAAACATCGACCCATTCCAATGTTTCTGGAGCACGTTAAAGCTGTAGTTGTCTCAAATCTCCTCACGTTGGCGTGGTGTGGAAGTTGGAAGAGTAGTGTCCAAGTCAGGTGTTGCCTCGTCACTTTCCTTAATCCATCTGAAAGTAAAAAGATTTATGAGAAGTAAAGTATTGTTATTATTCACACAAACCATACGGGGCAACTTTCTCCCCGTCGTAGTTGTAACAGGTCAGCAACCGGATAGTTGTGAGTTCGAATCCAACGAACATCGACCCATTCCAATGTTTCTGGAGCACGTTAAAGCTGTCGTCGTCTCAAATCTCCTCACGTTGGGGTGGTGTGGAAGTTGGAAGAGTAGTGTCCAAGTCAGGTGTTGCCTCGTCACTTTCCTTAATCCATCTGAAAGTAAAAAGATTTATGAGAAGTAAAGTATTGTTATTATTCACACAAACCATACGGGGCAACTTTCTCCCCATCGTAGTTGTAACAGGTCAGCAACCAGATGGTTGCGAGTTCGAATCCAACGAACATCGACCCATTCCAATGTTTCTGGAGCACGTTAAAGCTGTCGTCGTCTCAAATTTCCTCACGTTAGGGTGGTGTGGAAGTTGGAAGAGTAGTGTCCAAGTCAGATGTTGCCTCGTCACTTTCCTTCATCTATCTGAAAGTAAAAAGATTTATGAAAAGTAAAGTATTGTTATTATTCGCACAAACCATACGGGGCCACTTTCTCCCCGTCGTAATTGCAACAGATCAGCAACCGGAGGGTTGCGAGTTGGAATCCAACGAACATCGACCCATTCCAATGTTTCTGGAGCACGTTAAAGCTGTCGTCGCTCCTCACGTTGGCGTCGTGTGGAAGTTGGAAGAGTAGTGTCCAAGTCAGGTGTTGCCACGTCACTTCCATTCATCTATCTGAAAGTAAAAAGATTTATGAAAAGTGAAGTATTGTTATTATTCACACAAACCATACGGGGCAACTTTCTCCCGGTCGTAGTTGTAACAGGTCAGCAACCGGATAGTTGCGAGTTCGAATCCAACAAACATCGACCCATTCCAATGTTTCTGGAGCACGTTAAAGCTGTAGTTGTCTCAAATCTCCTCACGTTGGCGTGGTGTGGAAGTTGGAAGAGTAGTGTCCAAGTCAGGTGTTGCCTCGTCACTTTCCTTAATCCATCTGAAAGTAAAAAGATTTATGAGAAGTAAAGTATTGTTATTATTCACACAAACCATACGGGGCAACTTTCTCCCCGTCGTAGTTGTAACAGGTCAGCAACCGGATAGTTGTGAGTTCGAATCCAACGAACATCGACCCATTCCAATGTTTCTGGAGCACGTTAAAGCTGTCGTCGTCTCAAATCTCCTCACGTTGGGGTGGTGTGGAAGTTGGAAGAGTAGTGTCCAAGTCAGGTGTTGCCTCGTCACTTTCCTTCATCTATCTGAAAGTAAAAAGATTTATGAAAAGTAAAGTATTGTTATTATTCACACAAACCATACGGGGCCGTTTCTCCCCGTCGTAGTTGTAACAGGTCATCAACCGGATAGTTGCGAGTTCGAATCCAACGAACATCGTCCCATTCCAATGTTTCTGGAGCAAGTTAAAGCTGTCGTCGTCTCAAATCTCCTCACGTTGGCGTCGTGTGGAAGTTGGAAGAGTAGTGTCCAAGTCAGGTGTTGCCTCGTCACTTTCCTTAATCCATCTGAAAGTAAAAAGATTTATGAGAAGTAAAGTATTGTTATTATTCACACAAACCATACGGGTCAACTTTCTCCCCGTCGTAGTTGTAACAGGCCAGCAACCGGATAGTTGCGAGTTCTAATCCAACGAACGTCGACCCATTCCAATGTTTCTGGAGCACGTTAAAGCTGTCGTCGTCTCAAATCTCCTCACGTTGGCGTCGTGTGGAAGTTGGAAGAGTAGTGTCCAAGTCAGGTGTTGCCTCGTCACTTCCCTTCATCTATTTGAAAGTAAAAAGATTTATGAAAAGTAAAGTATTGTTATTATTCACACAAACCATACGGGGCAACTTTCACCCCATCGTAGTTGTAACAGGTCAGCAACCAGATGGTTGCGAGTTCGAATCCAACGAACATCGACCCATTCCAATGTTTCTGGAGAACGTTAAAGTTGTCGTCGTCTCAAATTTCCTCACGTTAGGGTGGTGTGGAAGTTGGAAGAGTAGTGTCCAAGTCAGATGTTGCCTCGTCACTTTCCTTCATCTATCTGAAAGTAAAAAGATTTATGAGAAGTAAAGTATTGTTATTATTCACACAAACCATACGGGTCAACTTTCTCCCCGTCGTAGTTGTAACAGGCCAGCAACCGGATAGTTGCGAGTTCTAATCCAACGAACGTCGACCCATTCCAATGTTTCTGGAGCACGTTAAAGCTGTAATCGTCGCAAATCTCCTCACGTTGGCGTTGTGTGGAAGTTGGAAGAGTAGTGTCCAATTCAGATGTTGCCTCGTCACTTTCCTTCATCTATCTGAAAGTAAAAAGATTTATGAAAAGTAAAGTATTGTTATTATTCGCACAAACCCTACGGGGCCACTTTCTCCCCGTCGTAATTGCAACAGATCAGCAACCGGAGGGTTGCGAGTTGGAATCCAACGAACATCGACCCATTCCAATGTTTCTGGAGCACGTTAAAGCTGTCGTCGTCTCAAATCTCCTCACGTTGGCGTCGTGTGGAAGTTGGAAGAGTAGTGTCCAAGTCAGGTGTTGCCTCGTCACTTTCCTTAATCCATCTGAAAGTAAAAAGATTTATGAGAAGTAAAGTATTGTTATTATTCACACAAACCATACGGGTCAACTTTCTCCCCGTCGTAGTTGTAACAGGCCAGCAACCGGATAGTTGCGAGTTCTAATCCAACGAACGTCGACCCATTCCAATGTTTCTGGAGCACGTTAAAGCTGTAATCGTCGCAAATCTCCTCACGTTGGCGTTGTGTGGAAGTTGGAAGAGTAGTGTCCAAGTCAGGTGTTGCCACGTCACTTCCCTTCATCTATCTGAAAGTAAAAAAATTTATGAAAAGTGAAGTATTGTTATTATTCACACAAACCATACGGGGCCACTTTCTCCCCGTCCTAATTGCAACAGATCAGCAACCGGAGGGTTGCGAGTTGGAATCCAACGAACATCGACCCAATCCAATGTTTCTGGAACACGTTAAAGCTGTCGTCGTCTCAAATCTCCTCACGTTGGCGTCGTGTGGAAGTTGGAAGAGTAGTGTCCAAGTCAGGTGTTGCCACGTCACTTCCCTTCATCTATCTGAAAGTAAAAAGATTTATGAAAAGTGAAGTATTGTTATTATTCACACAAACCATACGGGGCAACTTTCTCCCCGTCGTAGTTGTAACAGGTCAGCAACCGGATAGTTGCGAGTTCGAATCCAACAAACATCAACCCATTCCAATGTTTCTGGAGCACGTTAAAGCTGTAGTTGTCTCAAATCGCCTCACGTTGGCGTGGTGTGGAAGTTGGAAGAGTAGTGTCCAAGTCAGGTGTTGCCTCGTCACTTTCCTTAATCCATCTGAAAGTAAAAAGATTTATGAGAACAAAAGTATTGTTATTATTCACACAAACCATACGGGGCATTTTTCTCCCCGTCGTAGTTGTAACAGGTCAGCAACCGGATAGTTGCGAGTTCGAATCAAACGAACATCGACCCATTCCAACGTTTCTGGAGCACGTTAAAGCTGTCGTCGTCTCAAATCTCCTCACGTTGGCGTAGTGTGGAAGTTGGAAGAGTAGTGTCCAAGTCAGGTGTTGCCTCGTCACTTCCCTTCATCTATCTGAAAGTAAAAAGATTTATGAAAAGTAAAGTATTGTTATTATTCACACAAGCCATACGGGGCAACTTTCACCCCATCGTAGTTGTAACAGGTCAGCAACCAGATGGTTGCGAGTTCGAATCCAACGAACATCGACCCATTCCAATGTTTCTGGAGCACGTTAAAGTTGTCATCGTCTCAAATTTCCTCACGTTAGGGTGGTGTGGAAGTTGGAAGAGTTGTGTCCAAGTCAGGTGTTGCCTCGTCACTTTCCTTAATCCATCTGAAAGTAAAAAGATTTATGAGAAGTAAAGTATTGTTATTATTCACACAAACCATACGGGGCAACTTTCTCCCCATCGTAGTTGTAACAGGTCAGCAACCAGATGGTTGCGAGTTCGAATCCAACGAACATCGACCCATTCCAATGTTTCTGGAGCACGTTAAAGCTGTCGTCGTCTCAAATTTCCTCACGTTAGGGTGGTGTGGAAGTTGGAAGAGTAGTGTCCAAGTCAGATGTTGCCTCGTCACTTTCCTTCATCTATCTGAAAGTAAAAAGATTTATGAAAAGTAAAGTATTGTTATTATTCGCACAAACCATACGGGGCCACTTTCTCCCCGTCGTAATTGCAACAGATCAGCAACCGGAGGGTTGCGAGTTGGAATCCAACGAACATCGACCCATTCCAATGTTTCTGGAGCACGTTAAAGCTGTCGTCGTCTCAAATCTCCTCACGTTGGCGTCGTGTGGAAGTTGGAAGAGTAGTGTCCAAGTCAGGTGTTGCCACGTCACTTCCATTCATCTATCTGAAAGTAAAAAGATTTATGAAAAGTGAAGTATTGTTATTATTCACACAAACCATACGGGGCAACTTTCTCCCGGTCGTAGTTGTAACAGGTCAGCAACCGGATAGTTGCGAGTTCGAATCCAACAAACATCGACCCATTCCAATGTTTCTGGAGCACGTTAAAGCTGTAGTTGTCTCAAATCTCCTCACGTTGGCGTGGTGTGGAAGTTGGAAGAGTAGTGTCCAAGTCAGGTGTTGCCTCGTCACTTTCCTTAATCCATCTGAAAGTAAAAAGATTTATGAGAAGTAAAGTATTGTTATTATTCACACAAACCATACGGGGCAACTTTCTCCCCGTCGTAGTTGTAACAGGTCAGCAACCGGATAGTTGTGAGTTCGAATCCAACGAACATCGACCCATTCCAATGTTTCTGGAGCACGTTAAAGCTGTCGTCGTCTCAAATCTCCTCACGTTGGGGTGGTGTGGAAGTTGGAAGAGTAGTGTCCAAGTCAGGTGTTGCCTCGTCACTTTCCTTAATCCATCTGAAAGTAAAAAGATTTATGAGAAGTAAAGTATTGTTATTATTCACACAAACCATACGGGGCAACTTTCTCCCCATCGTAGTTGTAACAGGTCAGCAACCAGATGGTTGCGAGTTCGAATCCAACGAACATCGACCCATTCCAATGTTTCTGGAGCACGTTAAAGCTGTCGTCGTCTCAAATTTCCTCACGTTAGGGTGGTGTGGAAGTTGGAAGAGTAGTGTCCAAGTCAGATGTTGCCTCGTCACTTTCCTTCATCTATCTGAAAGTAAAAAGATTTATGAAAAGTAAAGTATTGTTATTATTCGCACAAACCATACGGGGCCACTTTCTCCCCGTCGTAATTGCAACAGATCAGCAACCGGAGGGTTGCGAGTTGGAATCCAACGAACATCGACCCATTCCAATGTTTCTGGAGCACGTTAAAGCTGTCGTCGTCTCAAATCTCCTCACGTTGGCGTCGTGTGGAAGTTGGAAGAGTAGTGTCCAAGTCAGGTGTTGCCACGTCACTTCCATTCATCTATCTGAAAGTAAAAAGATTTATGAAAAGTGAAGTATTGTTATTATTCACACAAACCATACGGGGCAACTTTCTCCCGGTCGTAGTTGTAACAGGTCAGCAACCGGATAGTTGCGAGTTCGAATCCAACAAACATCGACCCATTCCAATGTTTCTGGAGCACGTTAAAGCTGTAGTTGTCTCAAATCTCCTCACGTTGGCGTGGTGTGGAAGTTGGAAGAGTAGTGTCCAAGTCAGGTGTTGCCTCGTCACTTTCCTTAATCCATCTGAAAGTAAAAAGATTTATGAGAAGTAAAGTATTGTTATTATTCACACAAACCATACGGGGCAACTTTCTCCCCGTCGTAGTTGTAACAGGTCAGCAACCGGATAGTTGTGAGTTCGAATCCAACGAACATCGACCCATTCCAATGTTTCTGGAGCACGTTAAAGCTGTCGTCGTCTCAAATCTCCTCACGTTGGGGTGGTGTGGAAGTTGGAAGAGTAGTGTCCAAGTCAGGTGTTGCCTCGTCACTTTCCTTCATCTATCTGAAAGTAAAAAGATTTATGAAAAGTAAAGTATTGTTATTATTCACACAAACCATACGGGGCCGTTTCTCCCCGTCGTAGTTGTAACAGGTCATCAACCGGATAGTTGCGAGTTCGAATCCAACGAACATCGTCCCATTCCAATGTTTCTGGAGCAAGTTAAAGCTGTCGTCGTCTCAAATCTCCTCACGTTGGCGTCGTGTGGAAGTTGGAAGAGTAGTGTCCAAGTCAGGTGTTGCCTCGTCACTTTCCTTAATCCATCTGAAAGTAAAAAGATTTATGAGAAGTAAAGTATTGTTATTATTCACACAAACCATACGGGTCAACTTTCTCCCCGTCGTAGTTGTAACAGGCCAGCAACCGGATAGTTGCGAGTTCTAATCCAACGAACGTCGACCCATTCCAATGTTTCTGGAGCACGTTAAAGCTGTCGTCGTCTCAAATCTCCTCACGTTGGCGTCGTGTGGAAGTTGGAAGAGTAGTGTCCAAGTCAGGTGTTGCCTCGTCACTTCCCTTCATCTATTTGAAAGTAAAAAGATTTATGAAAAGTAAAGTATTGTTATTATTCACACAAACCATACGGGGCAACTTTCACCCCATCGTAGTTGTAACAGGTCAGCAACCAGATGGTTGCGAGTTCGAATCCAACGAACATCGACCCATTCCAATGTTTCTGGAGAACGTTAAAGTTGTCGTCGTCTCAAATTTCCTCACGTTAGGGTGGTGTGGAAGTTGGAAGAGTAGTGTCCAAGTCAGATGTTGCCTCGTCACTTTCCTTCATCTATCTGAAAGTAAAAAGATTTATGAGAAGTAAAGTATTGTTATTATTCACACAAACCATACGGGTCAACTTTCTCCCCGTCGTAGTTGTAACAGGCCAGCAACCGGATAGTTGCGAGTTCTAATCCAACGAACGTCGACCCATTCCAATGTTTCTGGAGCACGTTAAAGCTGTAATCGTCGCAAATCTCCTCACGTTGGCGTTGTGTGGAAGTTGGAAGAGTAGTGTCCAATTCAGATGTTGCCTCGTCACTTTCCTTCATCTATCTGAAAGTAAAAAGATTTATGAAAAGTAAAGTATTGTTATTATTCGCACAAACCCTACGGGGCCACTTTCTCCCCGTCGTAATTGCAACAGATCAGCAACCGGAGGGTTGCGAGTTGGAATCCAACGAACATCGACCCATTCCAATGTTTCTGGAGCACGTTAAAGCTGTCGTCGTCTCAAATCTCCTCACGTTGGCGTCGTGTGGAAGTTGGAAGAGTAGTGTCCAAGTCAGGTGTTGCCTCGTCACTTTCCTTAATCCATCTGAAAGTAAAAAGATTTATGAGAAGTAAAGTATTGTTATTATTCACACAAACCATACGGGTCAACTTTCTCCCCGTCGTAGTTGTAACAGGCCAGCAACCGGATAGTTGCGAGTTCTAATCCAACGAACGTCGACCCATTCCAATGTTTCTGGAGCACGTTAAAGCTGTAATCGTCGCAAATCTCCTCACGTTGGCGTTGTGTGGAAGTTGGAAGAGTAGTGTCCAAGTCAGGTGTTGCCACGTCACTTCCCTTCATCTATCTGAAAGTAAAAAAATTTATGAAAAGTGAAGTATTGTTATTATTCACACAAACCATACGGGGCCACTTTCTCCCCGTCCTAATTGCAACAGATCAGCAACCGGAGGGTTGCGAGTTGGAATCCAACGAACATCGACCCAATCCAATGTTTCTGGAACACGTTAAAGCTGTCGTCGTCTCAAATCTCCTCACGTTGGCGTCGTGTGGAAGTTGGAAGAGTAGTGTCCAAGTCAGGTGTTGCCACGTCACTTCCCTTCATCTATCTGAAAGTAAAAAGATTTATGAAAAGTGAAGTATTGTTATTATTCACACAAACCATACGGGGCAACTTTCTCCCCGTCGTAGTTGTAACAGGTCAGCAACCGGATAGTTGCGAGTTCGAATCCAACAAACATCAACCCATTCCAATGTTTCTGGAGCACGTTAAAGCTGTAGTTGTCTCAAATCGCCTCACGTTGGCGTGGTGTGGAAGTTGGAAGAGTAGTGTCCAAGTCAGGTGTTGCCTCGTCACTTTCCTTAATCCATCTGAAAGTAAAAAGATTTATGAGAACAAAAGTATTGTTATTATTCACACAAACCATACGGGGCATTTTTCTCCCCGTCGTAGTTGTAACAGGTCAGCAACCGGATAGTTGCGAGTTCGAATCAAACGAACATCGACCCATTCCAACGTTTCTGGAGCACGTTAAAGCTGTCGTCGTCTCAAATCTCCTCACGTTGGCGTAGTGTGGAAGTTGGAAGAGTAGTGTCCAAGTCAGGTGTTGCCTCGTCACTTCCCTTCATCTATCTGAAAGTAAAAAGATTTATGAAAAGTAAAGTATTGTTATTATTCACACAAGCCATACGGGGCAACTTTCACCCCATCGTAGTTGTAACAGGTCAGCAACCAGATGGTTGCGAGTTCGAATCCAACGAACATCGACCCATTCCAATGTTTCTGGAGCACGTTAAAGTTGTCATCGTCTCAAATTTCCTCACGTTAGGGTGGTGTGGAAGTTGGAAGAGTTGTGTCCAAGTCAGGTGTTGCCTCGTCACTTTCCTTAATCCATCTGAAAGTAAAAAGATTTATGAGAAGTAAAGTATTGTTATTATTCACACAAACCATACGGGGCAACTTTCTCCCCATCGTAGTTGTAACAGGTCAGCAACCAGATGGTTGCGAGTTCGAATCCAACGAACATCGACCCATTCCAATGTTTCTGGAGCACGTTAAAGCTGTCGTCGTCTCAAATTTCCTCACGTTAGGGTGGTGTGGAAGTTGGAAGAGTAGTGTCCAAGTCAGATGTTGCCTCGTCACTTTCCTTCATCTATCTGAAAGTAAAAAGATTTATGAAAAGTAAAGTATTGTTATTATTCGCACAAACCATACGGGGCCACTTTCTCCCCGTCGTAATTGCAACAGATCAGCAACCGGAGGGTTGCGAGTTGGAATCCAACGAACATCGACCCATTCCAATGTTTCTGGAGCACGTTAAAGCTGTCGTCGTCTCAAATCTCCTCACGTTGGCGTCGTGTGGAAGTTGGAAGAGTAGTGTCCAAGTCAGGTGTTGCCACGTCACTTCCATTCATCTATCTGAAAGTAAAAAGATTTATGAAAAGTGAAGTATTGTTATTATTCACACAAACCATACGGGGCAACTTTCTCCCGGTCGTAGTTGTAACAGGTCAGCAACCGGATAGTTGCGAGTTCGAATCCAACAAACATCGACCCATTCCAATGTTTCTGGAGCACGTTAAAGCTGTAGTTGTCTCAAATCTCCTCACGTTGGCGTGGTGTGGAAGTTGGAAGAGTAGTGTCCAAGTCAGGTGTTGCCTCGTCACTTCCCTTCATCTATTTGAAAGTAAAAAGATTTATGAAAAGTAAAGTATTGTTATTATTCACACAAACCATACGGGGCAACTTTCACCCCATCGTAGTTGTAACAGGTCAGCAACCAGATGGTTGCGAGTTCGAATCCAACGAACATCGACCCATTCCAATGTTTCTGGAGCACGTTAAAGTTGTCGTCGTCTCAAATTTCCTCACGTTAGGGTGGTGTGGAAGTTGGAAGAGTAGTGTCCAAGTCAGATGTTGCCTCGTCACTTTCCTTCATCTATCTGAAAGTAAAAAGATTTATGAGAAGTAAAGTATTGTTATTATTCACACAAACCATACGGGTCAACTTTCTCCCCGTCGTAGTTGTAACAGGCCAGCAACCGGATAGTTGCGAGTTCTAATCCAACGAACGTCGACCCATTCCAATGTTTCTGGAGCACGTTAAAGCTGTAATCGTCGCAAATCTCCTCACGTTGGCGTTGTGTGGAAGTTGGAAGAGTAGTGTCCAATTCAGATGTTGCCTCGTCACTTTCCTTCATCTATCTGAAAGTAAAAAGATTTATGAAAAGTAAAGTATTGTTATTATTCGCACAAACCCTACGGGGCCACTTTCTCCCCGTCGTAATTGCAACAGATCAGCAACCGGAGGGTTGCGAGTTGGAATCCAAAGAACATCGACCCATTCCAATGTTTCTGGAGCACGTTAAAGCTGTCGTCGTCTCAAATCTCCTCACGTTGGCGTCGTGTGGAAGTTGGAAGAGTAGTGTCCAAGTCAGGTGTTGCCTCGTCACTTTCCTTAATCCATCTGAAAGTAAAAAGATTTATGAGAAGTAAAGTATTGTTATTATTCACACAAACCATACGGGTCAACTTTCTCCCCGTCGTAGTTGTAACAGGTCAGCAACCGGATAGTTGCGAGTTCGAATCCAACAAACATTGACCCATTCCAATGTTTCTGGAGCACGTTAAAGCTGTAGTTGTCTCAAATCGCCTCACGTTGGCGTGGTGTGGAAGTTGGAAGAGTAGTGTCCAAGTCAGGTGTTGCCTCGTCACTTTCCTTAATCCATCTGAAAGTAAAAAGATTTATGAGAACAAAAGTATTGTTATTATTCACACAAACCATACGGGGCATTTTTCTCCCCGTCGTAGTTGTAACAGGTCAGCAACCGGATAGTTGCGAGTTCGAATCCAACGAACATCGTCCCATTCCAATGTTTCTGGAGCAAGTTAAAGCTGTCGTCGTCTCAAATCTCCTCACGTTGGCGTCGTGTGGAAGTTGGAAGAGTAGTGTCCAAGTCAGGTGTTGCCTCGTCACTTTCCTTAATCCATCTGAAAGTAAAAAGATTTATGAGAAGTAAAGTATTGTTATTATTCACACAAACCATACGGGTCAACTTTCTCCCCGTCGTAGTTGTAACAGGCCAGCAACCGGATAGTTGCGAGTTCTAATCCAACGAACGTCGACCCATTCCAATGTTTCTGGAGCACGTTAAAGCTGTCGTCGTCTCAAATCTCCTCACGTTGGCGTCGTGTGGAAGTTGGAAGAGTAGTGTCCAAGTCAGGTGTTGCCTCGTCACTTCCCTTCATCTATTTGAAAGTAAAAAGATTTATGAAAAGTAAAGTATTGTTATTATTCACACAAACCATACGGGGCAACTTTCACCCCATCGTAGTTGTAACAGGTCAGCAACCAGATGGTTGCGAGTTCGAATCCAACGAACATCGACCCATTCCAATGTTTCTGGAGAACGTTAAAGTTGTCGTCGTCTCAAATTTCCTCACGTTAGGGTGGTGTGGAAGTTGGAAGAGTAGTGTCCAAGTCAGATGTTGCCTCGTCACTTTCCTTCATCTATCTGAAAGTAAAAAGATTTATGAGAAGTAAAGTATTGTTATTATTCACACAAACCATACGGGTCAACTTTCTCCCCGTCGTAGTTGTAACAGGCCAGCAACCGGATAGTTGCGAGTTCTAATCCAACGAACGTCGACCCATTCCAATGTTTCTGGAGCACGTTAAAGCTGTAATCGTCGCAAATCTCCTCACGTTGGCGTTGTGTGGAAGTTGGAAGAGTAGTGTCCAATTCAGATGTTGCCTCGTCACTTTCCTTCATCTATCTGAAAGTAAAAAGATTTATGAAAAGTAAAGTATTGTTATTATTCGCACAAACCCTACGGGGCCACTTTCTCCCCGTCGTAATTGCAACAGATCAGCAACCGGAGGGTTGCGAGTTGGAATCCAACGAACATCGACCCATTCCAATGTTTCTGGAGCACGTTAAAGCTGTCGTCGTCTCAAATCTCCTCACGTTGGCGTCGTGTGGAAGTTGGAAGAGTAGTGTCCAAGTCAGGTGTTGCCTCGTCACTTTCCTTAATCCATCTGAAAGTAAAAAGATTTATGAGAAGTAAAGTATTGTTATTATTCACACAAACCATACGGGTCAACTTTCTCCCCGTCGTAGTTGTAACAGGCCAGCAACCGGATAGTTGCGAGTTCTAATCCAACGAACGTCGACCCATTCCAATGTTTCTGGAGCACGTTAAAGCTGTAATCGTCGCAAATCTCCTCACGTTGGCGTTGTGTGGAAGTTGGAAGAGTAGTGTCCAAGTCAGGTGTTGCCACGTCACTTCCCTTCATCTATCTGAAAGTAAAAAAATTTATGAAAAGTGAAGTATTGTTATTATTCACACAAACCATACGGGGCCACTTTCTCCCCGTCCTAATTGCAACAGATCAGCAACCGGAGGGTTGCGAGTTGGAATCCAACGAACATCGACCCAATCCAATGTTTCTGGAACACGTTAAAGCTGTCGTCGTCTCAAATCTCCTCACGTTGGCGTCGTGTGGAAGTTGGAAGAGTAGTGTCCAAGTCAGGTGTTGCCACGTCACTTCCCTTCATCTATCTGAAAGTAAAAAGATTTATGAAAAGTGAAGTATTGTTATTATTCACACAAACCATACGGGGCAACTTTCTCCCCGTCGTAGTTGTAACAGGTCAGCAACCGGATAGTTGCGAGTTCGAATCCAACAAACATCGACCCATTCCAATGTTTCTGGAGCACGTTAAAGCTGTAGTTGTCTCAAATCGCCTCACGTTGGCGTGGTGTGGAAGTTGGAAGAGTAGTGTCCAAGTCAGGTGTTGCCTCGTCACTTTCCTTAATCCATCTGAAAGTAAAAAGATTTATGAGAACAAAAGTATTGTTATTATTCACACAAACCATACGGGGCATTTTTCTCCCCGTCGTAGTTGTAACAGGTCAGCAACCGGATAGTTGCGAGTTCGAATCAAACGAACATCGACCCATTCCAACGTTTCTGGAGCACGTTAAAGCTGTCGTCGTCTCAAATCTCCTCACGTTGGCGTAGTGTGGAAGTTGGAAGAGTAGTGTCCAAGTCAGGTGTTGCCTCGTCACTTCCCTTCATCTATCTGAAAGTAAAAAGATTTATGAAAAGTAAAGTATTGTTATTATTCACACAAGCCATACGGGGCAACTTTCACCCCATCGTAGTTGTAACAGGTCAGCAACCAGATGGTTGCGAGTTCGAATCCAACGAACATCGACCCATTCCAATGTTTCTGGAGCACGTTAAAGTTGTCATCGTCTCAAATTTCCTCACGTTAGGGTGGTGTGGAAGTTGGAAGAGTTGTGTCCAAGTCAGGTGTTGCCTCGTCACTTTCCTTAATCCATCTGAAAGTAAAAAGATTTATGAGAAGTAAAGTATTGTTATTATTCACACAAACCATACGGGGCCACTTTCTCCCCGTCGTAATTGCAACAGATCAGCAACCGGAGGGTTGCGAGTTGGAATCCAACGAACATCGACCCATTCCAATGTTTCTGGAGCACGTTAAAGCTGTCGTCGTCTCAAATCTCCTCACGTTGGCGTCGTGTGGAAGTTGGAAGAGTAGTGTCCAAGTCAGGTGTTGCCACGTCACTTCCATTCATCTATCTGAAAGTAAAAAGATTTATGAAAAGTGAAGTATTGTTATTATTCACACAAACCATACGGGGCAACTTTCTCCCGGTCGTAGTTGTAACAGGTCAGCAACCGGATAGTTGCGAGTTCGAATCCAACAAACATCGACCCATTCCAATGTTTCTGGAGCACGTTAAAGCTGTAGTTGTCTCAAATCTCCTCACGTTGGCGTGGTGTGGAAGTTGGAAGAGTAGTGTCCAAGTCAGGTGTTGCCTCGTCACTTCCCTTCATCTATTTGAAAGTAAAAAGATTTATGAAAAGTAAAGTATTGTTATTATTCACACAAACCATACGGGGCAACTTTCACCCCATCGTAGTTGTAACAGGTCAGCAACCAGATGGTTGCGAGTTCGAATCCAACGAACATCGACCCATTCCAATGTTTCTGGAGCACGTTAAAGTTGTCGTCGTCTCAAATTTCCTCACGTTAGGGTGGTGTGGAAGTTGGAAGAGTAGTGTCCAAGTCAGATGTTGCCTCGTCACTTTCCTTCATCTATCTGAAAGTAAAAAGATTTATGAGAAGTAAAGTATTGTTATTATTCACACAAACCATACGGGTCAACTTTCTCCCCGTCGTAGTTGTAACAGGCCAGCAACCGGATAGTTGCGAGTTCTAATCCAACGAACGTCGACCCATTCCAATGTTTCTGGAGCACGTTAAAGCTGTAATCGTCGCAAATCTCCTCACGTTGGCGTTGTGTGGAAGTTGGAAGAGTAGTGTCCAATTCAGATGTTGCCTCGTCACTTTCCTTCATCTATCTGAAAGTAAAAAGATTTATGAAAAGTAAAGTATTGTTATTATTCGCACAAACCCTACGGGGCCACTTTCTCCCCGTCGTAATTGCAACAGATCAGCAACCGGAGGGTTGCGAGTTGGAATCCAACGAACATCGACCCATTCCAATGTTTCTGGAGCACGTTAAAGCTGTCGTCGTCTCAAATCTCCTCACGTTGGCGTCGTGTGGAAGTTGGAAGAGTAGTGTCCAAGTCAGGTGTTGCCTCGTCACTTTCCTTAATCCATCTGAAAGTAAAAAGATTTATGAGAAGTAAAGTATTGTTATTATTCACACAAACCATACGGGTCAACTTTCTCCCCGTCGTAGTTGTAACAGGTCAGCAACCGGATAGTTGCGAGTTCGAATCCAACAAACATTGACCCATTCCAATGTTTCTGGAGCACGTTAAAGCTGTAGTTGTCTCAAATCGCCTCACGTTGGCGTGGTGTGGAAGTTGGAAGAGTAGTGTCCAAGTCAGGTGTTGCCTCATCACTTTCCTTAATCCATCTGAAAGTAAAAAGATTTATGAGAACAAAAGTATTGTTATTATTCACACAAACCATACGGGGCATTTTTCTCCCCGTCGTAGTTGTAACAGGTCAGCAACCGGATAGTTGCGAGTTCGAATCAAACGAACATCGACCCATTCCAACGTTTCTGGAGCACGTTAAAGCTGTCGTCGTCTCAAATCTCCTCACGTTGGCGTAGTGTGGAAGTTGGAAGAGTAGTGTCCAAGTCAGGTGTTGCCTCGTCACTTCCCTTCATCTATCTGAAAGTAAAAAGATTTATGAAAAGTAAAGTATTGTTATTATTCACACAAGCCATACGGGGCAACTTTCACCCCATCGTAGTTGTAACAGGTCAGCAACCAGATGGTTGCGAGTTCGAATCCAACGAACATCGACCCATTCCAATGTTTCTGGAGCACGTTAAAGTTGTCATCGTCTCAAATTTCCTCACGTTAGGGTGGTGTGGAAGTTGGAAGAGTTGTGTCCAAGTCAGGTGTTGCCTCGTCACTTTCCTTAATCCATCTGAAAGTAAAAAGATTTATGAGAAGTAAAGTATTGTTATTATTCACACAAACCATACGGGGCAACTTTCTCCCCATCGTAGTTGTAACAGGTCAGCAACCAGATGGTTGCGAGTTCGAATCCAACGAACATCGACCCATTCCAATGTTTCTGGAGCACGTTAAAGCTGTCGTCGTCTCAAATTTCCTCACGTTAGGGTGGTGTGGAAGTTGGAAGAGTAGTGTCCAAGTCAGATGTTGCCTCGTCACTTTCCTTCATCTATCTGAAAGTAAAAAGATTTATGAAAAGTAAAGTATTGTTATTATTCGCACAAACCATACGGGGCCACTTTCTCCCCGTCGTAATTGCAACAGATCAGCAACCGGAGGGTTGCGAGTTGGAATCCAACGAACATCGACCCATTCCAATGTTTCTGGAGCACGTTAAAGCTGTCGTCGTCTCAAATCTCCTCACGTTGGCGTCGTGTGGAAGTTGGAAGAGTAGTGTCCAAGTCAGGTGTTGCCACGTCACTTCCATTCATCTATCTGAAAGTAAAAAGATTTATGAAAAGTGAAGTATTGTTATTATTCACACAAACCATACGGGGCAACTTTCTCCCGGTCGTAGTTGTAACAGGTCAGCAACCGGATAGTTGCGAGTTCGAATCCAACAAACATCGACCCATTCCAATGTTTCTGGAGCACGTTAAAGCTGTAGTTGTCTCAAATCTCCTCACGTTGGCGTGGTGTGGAAGTTGGAAGAGTAGTGTCCAAGTCAGGTGTTGCCTCGTCACTTCCCTTCATCTATTTGAAAGTAAAAAGATTTATGAAAAGTAAAGTATTGTTATTATTCACACAAACCATACGGGGCAACTTTCACCCTATCGTAGTTGTAACAGGTCAGCAACCAGATGGTTGCGAGTTCGAATCCAACGAACATCGACCCATTCCAATGTTTCTGGAGCACGTTAAAGTTGTCGTCGTCTCAAATTTCCTCACGTTAGGGTGGTGTGGAAGTTGGAAGAGTAGTGTCCAAGTCAGATGTAGCCTCGTCACTTTCCTTCATCTATCTGAAAGTAAAAAGATTTATGAGAAGTAAAGTATTGTTATTATTCACACAAACCATACGGGTCAACTTTCTCCCCGTCGTAGTTGTAACAGGCCAGCAACCGGATAGTTGCGAGTTCTAATCCAACGAACGTCGACCCATTCCAATGTTTCTGGAGCACGTTAAAGCTGTAATCGTCGCAAATCTCCTCACGTTGGCGTTGTGTGGAAGTTGGAAGAGTAGTGTCCAATTCAGATGTTGCCTCGTCACTTTCCTTCATCTATCTGAAAGTAAAAAGATTTATGAAAAGTAAAGTATTGTTATTATTCGCACAAACCCTACGGGGCCACTTTCTCCCCGTCGTAATTGCAACAGATCAGCAACCGGAGGGTTGCGAGTTGGAATCCAACGAACATCGACCCATTCCAATGTTTCTGGAGCACGTTAAAGCTGTCGTCGTCTCAAATCTCCTCACGTTGGCGTCGTGTGGAAGTTGGAAGAGTAGTGTCCAAGTCAGGTGTTGCCTCGTCACTTTCCTTAATCCATCTGAAAGTAAAAAGATTTATGAGAAGTAAAGTATTGTTATTATTCACACAAACCATACGGGTCAACTTTCTCCCCGTCGTAGTTGTAACAGGCCAGCAACCGGATAGTTGCGAGTTCTAATCCAACGAACGTCGACCCATTCCAATGTTTCTGGAGCACGTTAAAGCTGTAATCGTCGCAAATCTCCTCACGTTGGCGTTGTGTGGAAGTTGGAAGAGTAGTGTCCAAGTCAGGTGTTGCCACGTCACTTCCCTTCATCTATCTGAAAGTAAAAAGATTTATGAAAAGTGAAGTATTGTTATTATTCACACAAACCATACGGGGCAACTTTCTCCCCGTCGTAGTTGTAACAGGTCAGCAACCGGATAGTTGCGAGTTCGAATCCAACAAACATTGACCCATTCCAATGTTTCTGGAGCACGTTAAAGCTGTAGTTGTCTCAAATCTCCTCACGTTGGCGTGGTGTTTAAGTTGGAAGAGTTGTGTCCAAGTCAGGTGTTGCCTCGTCACTTTCCTTAATCCATCTGAAAGTAAAAAGATTTATGAGAAGTAAAGTATTGTTATTATTCACACAAACCATACGGGGCAACTTTCTCCCCATCGTAGTTGTAACAGGTCAGCAACCAGATGGTTGCGAGTTCGAATCCAACGAACATCGACCCATTCCAATGTTTCTGGAGCACGTTAAAGCTGTCGTCGGCTCAAATTTCCTCACGTTAGGGTGGTGTGGAAGTTGGAAGAGTAGTGTCCAAGTCAGATGTTGCCTCGTCACTTTCCTTCATCTATCTGAAATTAAAAAGATTTATGAAAAGTAAAGTATTGTTATTATTCGCACAAACCATACGGGGCCACTTTCTCCCCGTCCTAATTGCAACAGATCAGCAACCGGAGGGTTGCGAGTTGGAATCCAACGAACATCGACCCATTCCAATGTTTCTGGAGCACGTTAAAGCTGTCGTCGTCTCAAATCTCCTCACGTTGGCGTCGTGTGGAAGTTGGAAGAGTAGTGTCCAAGTCAGGTGTTGCCACGTCACTTCCCTTCATCTATCTGAAAGTAAAAAGATTTATGAAAAGTGAAGTATTGTTATTATTTACACAAACCATACGGGGCAACTTTCTCCCCGTCGTAGTTGTAACAGGTCAGCAACCGGATAGTTGCGAGTTCGAATCCAACAAACATCGACCCATTCCAATGTTTCTGGAGCACGTTAAAGCTGTAGTTGTCTCAAATCGCCTCACGTTGGCGTGGTGTGGAAGTTGGAAGAGTAGTGTCCAAGTCAGGTGTTGCCTCGTCACTTTCCTTAATCCATCTGAAAGTAAAAAGATTTATGAGAACAAAAGTATTGTTATTATTCACACAAACCATACGGGGCATTTTTCTCCCCGTCGTAGTTGTAACAGGTCAGCAACCGGATAGTTGCGAGTTCGAATCAAACGAACATCGACCCATTCCAACGTTTCTGGAGCACGTTAAAGCTGTCGTCGTCTCAAATCTCCTCACGTTGGCGTAGTGTGGAAGTTGGAAGAGTAGTGTCCAAGTCAGGTGTTGCCTCGTCACTTCCCTTCATCTATCTGAAAGTAAAAAGATTTATGAAAAGTAAAGTATTGTTATTATTCACACAAACCATACGGGGCAACTTTCACCCCATCGTAGTTGTAACAGGTCAGCAACCAGATGGTTGCGAGTTCGAATCCAACGAACATCGACCCATTCCAATGTTTCTGGAGCACGTTAAAGTTGTCATCGTCTCAAATTTCCTCACGTTAGGGTGGTGTAGAAGTTGGAAGAGTTGTGTCCAAGTCAGGTGTTGCCTCGTCACTTTCCTTAATCCATCTGAAAGTAAAAAGATTTATGAGAAGTAAAGTATTGTTATTATTCACACACACCATACGGGGCAACTTTCTCCCCATCGTAGTTGTAACAGGTCAGCAACCAGATGGTTGCGAGTTCGAATCCAACGAACATCGACCCATTCCAATGTTTCTGGAGCACGTTAAAGCTGTCGTCGTCTCAAATCTCCTCACGTTGGCGTCGTGTGGAAGTTGGAAGAGTAGTGTCCAAGTCAGATGTTGCCACGTCACTTCCATTCATCTATCTGAAAGTAAAAAGATTTATGAAAAGTGAAGTATTGTTATTATTCACACAAACCATACGGGGCAACTTTCACGCCGTCGTAGTTGTAACAGGCCAGCAACCGGATAGTTGCGAGTTCTAATCCAACGAACGTCGACCCATTCCAATGTTTCTGGAGCACGTTAAAGCTGTAATCGTCGCAAATCTCCTCACGTTGGCGTTGTGTGGAAGTTGGAAGAGTAGTGTCCAAGTCAGGTGTCGCCACGTCACTTCCCTTCATCTATCTGAAAGTAAAAAGATTTATGAAAAGTGAAGTATTGTTATTATTCACACAAACCATACGGGGCAACTTTCTCCCGGTCGTAGTTGTAACAGGTCAGCAACCGGATAGTTGCGAGTTCGAATCCAACAAACATCGACCCATTCCAATGTTTCTGGAGCACGTTAAAGCTGTAGTTGTCTCAAATCTCCTCACGTTGGCGTGGTGTGGAAGTTGGAAGAGTAGTGTCCAAGTCAGGTGTTGCCTCGTCGATTTCCTTAATCCATCTGAAAGTAAAAAGATTTATGAGAAGTAAAGTATTGTTATTATTCACACAAACCATACGGGGCAACTTTCTCCCCGTCGTAGTTGCAACAGGTCAGCAACCGGATAGTTGCGAGTTCGAATCCAACGAACATCGACCCATTCCAATGTTTCTGGAGCACGTTAAAGCTGTCGTCGTCTCAAATCTCCTCACGTTGGCGTTGTGTGGAAGTTGGAAGAGTAGTGTCCAAGTCAGGTGTTGCCACGTCACTTCCCTTCATCTATCTGAAAGTAAAAAGATTTATGAAAAGTGAAGTATTGTTATTATTCACACAAACCATACGGGGCAACTTTCTCCCCGTTGTAGTTGTAACAGGTCAGCAACCGGATAGTTGCGAGTTCGAATCCAACAAACATTGACCCATTCCAATGTTTCTGGAGCACGTTAAAGCTGTAGTTGTCTCAAATCTCCTCACGTTGGCGTGGTGTTTAAGTTGGAAGAGTTGTGTCCAAGTCAGGTGTTGCCTCGTCACTTTCCTTAATCCATCTGAAAGTAAAAAGATTTATGAGAAGTAAAGTATTGTTATTATTCACACAAACCATACGGGGCAACTTTCTCCCCATCGTAGTTGTAACAGGTCAGAAACCAGATGGTTGCGAGTTCGAATCCAACGAACATCGACCCATTCCAATGTTTCTGGAGCACGTTAAAGCTGTCGTCGGCTCAAATTTCCTCACGTTAGGGTGGTGTGGAAGTTGGAAGAGTAGTGTCCAAGTCAGATGTTGCCTCGTCACTTTCCTTCATCTATCTGAAATTAAAAAGATTTATGAAAAGTAAAGTATTGTTATTATTCGCACAAACCATACGGGGCCACTTTCTCCCCGTCCTAATTGCAACAGATCAGCAACCGGAGGGTTGCGAGTTGGAATCCAACGAACATCGACCCATTCCAATGTTTCTGGAGCACGTTAAAGCTGTCGTCGTCTCAAATCTCCTCACGTTGGCGTCGTGTGGAAGTTGGAAGAGTAGTGTCCAAGTCAGGTGTTGCCACGTCACTTCCCTTCATCTATCTGAAAGTAAAAAGATTTATGAAAAGTGAAGTATTGTTATTATTCACACAAACCATACGGGGCAACTTTCTCCCCGTCGTAGTTGTAACAGGTCAGCAACCGGATAGTTGCGAGTTCGAATCCAACAAACATCGACCCATTCCAATGTTTCTGGAGCACGTTAAAGCTGTAGTTGTCTCAAATCGCCTCACGTTGGCGTGGTGTGGAAGTTGGAAGAGTAGTGTCCAAGTCAGGTGTTGCCTCGTCACTTTCCTTAATCCATCTGAAAGTAAAAAGATTTATGAGAACAAAAGTATTGTTATTATTCACACAAACCATACGGGGCATTTTTCTCCCCGTCGTAGTTGTAACAGGTCAGCAACCGGATAGTTGCGAGTTCGAATCAAACGAACATCGACCCATTCCAACGTTTCTGGAGCACGTTAAAGCTGTCGTCGTCTCAAATCTCCTCACGTTGGCGTAGTGTGGAAGTTGGAAGAGTAGTGTCCAAGTCAGGTGTTGCCTCGTCACTTCCCTTCATCTATCTGAAAGTAAAAAGATTTATGAAAAGTAAAGTATTGTTATTATTCACACAAACCATACGGGGCAACTTTCACCCCATCGTAGTTGTAACAGGTCAGCAACCAGATGGTTGCGAGTTCGAATCCAACGAACATCGACCCATTCCAATGTTTCTGGAGCACGTTAAAGTTGTCATCGTCTCAAATTTCCTCACGTTAGGGTGGTGTAGAAGTTGGAAGAGTTGTGTCCAAGTCAGGTGTTGCCTCGTCACTTTCCTTAATCCATCTGAAAGTAAAAAGATTTATGAGAAGTAAAGTATTGTTATTATTCACACACACCATACGGGGCAACTTTCTCCCCATCGTAGTTGTAACAGGTCAGCAACCAGATGGTTGCGAGTTCGAATCCAACGAACATCGACCCATTCCAATGTTTCTGGAGCACGTTAAAGCTGTCGTCGTCTCAAATCTCCTCACGTTGGCGTCGTGTGGAAGTTGGAAGAGTAGTGTCCAAGTCAGGTGTTGCCACGTCACTTCCATTCATCTATCTGAAAGTAAAAAGATTTATGAAAAGTGAAGTATTGTTATTATTCACACAAACCATACGGGGCAACTTTCACGCCGTCGTAGTTGTAACAGGCCAGCAACCGGATAGTTGCGAGTTCTAATCCAACGAACGTCGACCCATTCCAATGTTTCTGGAGCACGTTAAAGCTGTAATCGTCGCAAATCTCCTCACGTTGGCGTTGTGTGGAAGTTGGAAGAGTAGTGTCCAAGTCAGGTGTCGCCACGTCACTTCCCTTCATCTATCTGAAAGTAAAAAGATTTATGAAAAGTGAAGTATTGTTATTATTCACACAAACCATACGGGGCAACTTTCTCCCGGTCGTAGTTGTAACAGGTCAGCAACCGGATAGTTGCGAGTTCGAATCCAACAAACATCGACCCATTCCAATGTTTCTGGAGCACGTTAAAGCTGTAGTTGTCTCAAATCTCCTCACGTTGGCGTGGTGTGGAAGTTGGAAGAGTAGTGTCCAAGTCAGGTGTTGCCTCGTCGATTTCCTTAATCCATCTGAAAGTAAAAAGATTTATGAGAAGTTAAGTATTGTTATTATTCACACAAACCATACGGGGCAACTTTCTCCCCGTCGTAGTTGTAACAGGTCAGCAACCGGATAGTTGCGAGTTCGAATCCAACGAACATCGACCCATTCCAATGTTTCTGGAGCACGTTAAAGCTGTCGTCGTCTCAAATCTCCTCACGTTGGGGTGGTGTGGAAGTTGGAAGAGTAGTGTCCAAGTCAGGTGTTGCCTCGTCACTTTCCTTCATCTATCTGAAAGTAAAAAGATTTATGAAAAGTAAAGTATTGTTATTATTCACACAAACCATACGGGGCAGCTTTCTCCCCGTCGTAGTTGTAACAGGTCAGCAACCGGATAGTTGCGAGTTCGAATCCAACGAACATCGACCAATTCCAATGTTTCTGGAGCACGTTAAAGCTGTCGTCGTCTCAAATCTCCTCACGTTGGCGTCGTGTGGAAGTTGGAAGAGTAGTGTCCAAGTCAGGTGTTGCCTCGTCACTTCCCTTCATCTATCTGAAAGTAAAAAGATTTATGAAAAGTAAAGTATTGTTATTATTCACACAAACCATACGGGGCAACTTTCTCCCCATCGTAGTTGTAACAGGTCAGCAACCAGATGGTTGCGAGTTCGAATCCAACGAACATCGACCCATTCCAATGTTTCTGGAGCACGTTAAAGCTGTCGTCGTTTCAAATCTCCTCACGTTGGCGTCGTGTGGAAGTAGGAAGAGTAGTGTCCAAGTCAGGTGTTGCCTCGTCACTTTCCTTAATCCATCTGAAAGTAAAAAGATTTATGAGAAGTAAAGTATTGTTATTATTCACACAAACCATACGGGTCAACTTTCTCCCCGTCGTAGTTGTAACAGGCCAGCAACCGGATAGTTGCGAGTTCTAATCCAACGAACTTCGACCCATTCCAATGTTTCTGGAGCACGTTAAAGCTGTAATCGTCGCAAATCTCCTCACGTTGGCGTTGTGTGGAAGTTGGAAGAGTAGTGTCCAATTCAGATGTTGCCTCGTCACTTTCCTTCATCTATCTGAAAGTAAAAAGATTTATGAAAAGTAAAGTATTGTTATTATTCGCACAAACCATACGGGGCCACTTTCTCCCCGTCGTAATTGCAACAGATCAGCAACCGGAGGGTTGCGAGTTGGGATCCAACGAACATCGACCGATTCCAATGTTTCTGGAGCACGTTAAAGCTGTCGTCGTCTCAAATCTCCTCACGTTGGCGTCGTGTGGAAGTTGGAAGAGTAGTGTCCAAGTGAGGTGTTGCCTCGTCACTTTCCTTAATCCATCTGAAAGTAAAAAGATTTAAGAGAAGTAAAGTATTGTTATTATTCACACAAACCATACGGGTCAACTTTCTCCCCGTCGTAGTTGTAACAGGCCAGCAACCGGATAGTTGCGAGTTCTAATCCAACGAACGTCGACCCATTCCAATGTTTCTGGAGCACGTTAAAGCTGTAATCGTCGCAAATCTCCTCACGTTGGCGTTGTGTGGAAGTTGGAAGAGTAGTGTCCAAGTCAGGTGTTGCCACGTCACTTCCCTTCATCTATTTGAAAGTAAAAAGATTTATGAAAAGTGAAATATTTTTATTATTCACACAAACCATACGGGGCAACTTTCTCCCCGTCGTAATTGCAACAGATCAGCAACCGGAAGGTTGCGAGTTGGAATCCAACGAACATCGACCCATTCCAATGTTTCTGGAGCACGTTAAAGCTGTCGTCGTCTCAAATCTCCTCACGTTGGCGTCGTGTGGAAGTTGGAAGAGTAGTGTCCAAGTCAGGTGTTGCCTCGTCACTTCCCTTCATCTATCTGAAAGTAAAAAGATTTATGAAAAGTAAAGTATTGTTATTATTCGCACAAACCATACGAGGCCACTTTCTCCCCGTCGTAATTGCAACAGATCAGCAACCGGAAGGTTGCGAGTTGGAATCCAACGAACATCGACCCATTCCAATGTTTCTGGAGCACGTTAAAGCTGTCGTCGTCTCAAATCTCCTCACGTTGGCGTCGTGTGGAAGTTGGAAGAGTAGTGTCCAAGTCAGGTGTTGCCTCGTCACTTCCCTTCATCTATCTGAAAGTAAAAAGATTTATGAAAAGTAAAGTATTGTTATTATTCACACAAACCATACGGGGCAACTTTCTCCCCGTCGTAGTTGTAACAGGTCAGCAACCGGATAGTTGCGAGTTCGAATCCAACAAACATCGAACCATTCCAATGTTTCTGGAGCACGTTAAAGCTGTAGTTGTCTCAAATCGCCTCACGTTGGCGTGGTGTGGAAGTTGGAAGAATAGTGTCCAAGTCAGGTGTTGCCTCGTCACTTTCCTTAATCCATCTGAAAGTAAAAAGATTTATGAGAAGTAAAGTATTGTTATTATTCACACAAACCATACGGGGCAACTTTCTCCCCGTCGTAGTTGTAACAGGTCAGCAACCAAATAGTTGCGAGTTCGAATCCAACGAACGTCGACCCATTCCAATGTTTCTGGAGCACGTTAAAGCTGTAATCGTCGCAAATCTCCTCACGTTGGCGTTGTGTGGAAGTTGGAAGAGTAGTGTCCAAGTCAGGTGTTGCCACGTCACTTCCCTTCATCTATCTGAAAGTAAAAAGATTTATGAAAAGTGAAGTATTGTTATTATTCACACAAACCATACGGGGCAACTTTCTCCCCGTCGTAGTTGTAACAGGTCAGCAACCGGATAGTTGCGAGTTCGAATCCAACAAACATCGACCCATTCCAATGTTTCGGGAGCACGTTAAAGCTGTCGTCGGCTCAAATTTCCTCACGTTAGGGTGGTGTGGAAGTTGGAAGAGTAGTGTCCAAGTCAGATGTTGCCTCGTCACTTTCCTTCATCTATCTGAAATTAAAAAGATTTATGAAAAGTAAAGTATTGTTATTATTCGCACAAACCATACGGGGCCACTTTCTCCCCGTCCTTATTGCAACAGATCAGCAACCGGAGGGTTGCGAGTTGGAATCCAACGAACATCGACCCATTCCAATGTTTCTGGAGCACGTTAAAGCTGTCGTCGTCTCAAATCTCCTCACGTTGGCGTCGTGTGGAAGTTGGAAGAGTAGTGTCCAAGTTAGGTGTTGCCACGTCACTTCCCTTCATCTATCTGAAAGTAAAAAGATTTATGAAAAGTGAAGTATTGTTATTATTCACACAAACCATACGGGGCAACTTTCTCCCCGTCGTAGTTGTAACAGGTCAGCAACCGGATAGTTGCGAGTTCGAATCGAACAAACATCGACCCATTCCAATGTTTCTGGAGCACGTTAAAGCTGTAGTTGTCTCAAATCGCCTCACGTTGGCGTGGTGTGGAAGTTGGAAGAGTAGTGTCCAAGTCAGGTGTTGCCTCGTCACTTTCCTTAATCCATCTGAAAGTAAAAAGATTTATGAGAACAAAAGTATTGTTATTATTCACACAAACCATACGGGGCATTTTTCTCCCCGTCGTAGTTGTAACAGGTCAGCAACCGGATAGTTGCGAGTTCGAATCAAACGAACATCGACCCATTCCAACGTTTCTGGAGCACGTTAAAGCTGTCGTCGTCTCAAATCTCCTCACGTTGGCGTAGTGTGGAAGTTGGAAGAGTAGTGTCCAAGTCAGGTGTTGCCTCGTCACTTCCCTTCATCTATCTGAAAGTAAAAAGATTTATGAAAAGTAAAGTATTGTTATTATTCACACAAACCATACGGGGCAACTTTCACCCCATCGTAGTTGTAACAGGTCAGCAACCAGATGGTTGCGAGTTCGAATCCAACGAACATCGACCCATTCCAATGTTTCTGGAGCACGTTAAAGTTGTCGTCGTCTCAAATCTCCTCACGTTGGCGTCGTGTGGAAGTTGGAAGAGTAGTGTAGAAGTCAGGTGTTGCCACGTCACTTCCATTCATCTATCTGAAAGTAAAAAGATTTATGAAAAGTGAAGTATTGTTATTATTCACACAAACCATACGGGGCAACTTTCTCCCCGTCGTAGTTGTAACAGGTCAGCAACCGGATAGTTGCGAGTTCGAATCCAACAAACATCGACCCATTCCAATGTTTCTGGAGCACGTTAAAACTGTCGTCGTCTCAAATCTCCTCACGTTGGCGTCGTGTGGAAGTTGGAAGAGTAGTGTCCAAGTCAGGTGTTGCCTCGTCACTTTCCTTAATCCATCTGAAAGTAAAAGGATTTATGAGAAGTAAAGTATTGTTATTATTCACACAAACCATACGGGGCAACTTTCACGCCGTCGTAGTTGTAACAGGCCAGCAACCGGATAGTTGCGAGTTCTAATCCAACGAACGTCGACCCATTCCAATGTTTCTGGAGCACGTTAAAGCTGTAATCGTCGCAAATCTCCTCACGTTGGCGTTGTGTGGAAGTTGGAAGAGTAGTGTCCAAGTCAGGTGTCGCCACGTCACTTCCCTTCATCTATCTGAAAGTAAAAAGATTTATGAAAAGTGAAGTATTGTTATTATTCACACAAACCATACGGGGCAACTTTCTCCCGGTCGTAGTTGTAACAGGTCAGCAACCGGATAGTTGCGAGTTCGAATCCAACAAACATCGACCCATTCCAATGTTTCTGGAGCACGTTAAAGCTGTAGTTGTCTCAAATCTCCTCACGTTGGCGTGGTGTGGAAGTTGGAAGAGTAGTGTCCAAGTCAGGTGTTGCCTCGTCACTTTCCTTAATCCATCTGAAAGTAAAAAGATTTATGAGAAGTAAAGTATTGTTATTATTCACACAAACCATACGGGGCAACTTTCTCCCCGTCGTAGTTGTAACAGGTCAGCAACCGGATAGTTGCGAGTTCGAATCCAACGAACATCGACCCATTCCAATGTTTCTGGAGCACGTTAAAGCTGTCGTCGTCTCAAATCTCCTCACGTTGGGGTGGTGTGGAAGTTGGAAGAGTAGTGTCCAAGTCAGGTGTTGCCTCGTCACTTTCCTTCATCTATCTGAAAGTAAAAAGATTTATGAAAAGTAAAGTATTGTTATTATTCACACAAACCATACGGGGCAGCTTTCTCCCCGTCGTAGTTGTAACAGGTCAGCAACCGGATAGTTGCGAGTTCGAATCCAACGAACATCGACCAATTCCAATGTTTCTGGAGCACGTTAAAGCTGTCGTCGTCTCAAATCTCCTCACGTTGGCGTCGTGTGGAAGTTGGAAGAGTAGTGTCCAAGTCAGGTGTTGCCTCGTCACTTCCCTTCATCTATCTGAAAGTAAAAAGATTTATGAAAAGTAAAGTATTGTTATTATTCACACAAACCATACGGGGCAACTTTCTCCCCATCGTAGTTGTAACAGGTCAGCAACCAGATGGTTGCGAGTTCGAATCCAACGAACATCGACCCATTCCAATGTTTCTGGAGCACGTTAAAGCTGTCGTCGTTTCAAATCTCCTCACGTTGGCGTCGTGTGGAAGTAGGAAGAGTAGTGTCCAAGTCAGGTGTTGCCTCGTCACTTTCCTTAATCCATCTGAAAGTAAAAAGATTTATGAGAAGTAAAGTATTGTTATTATTCACACAAACCATACGGGTCAACTTTCTCCCCGTCGTAGTTGTAACAGGCCAGCAACCGGATAGTTGCGAGTTCTAATCCAACGAACGTCGACCCATTCCAATGTTTCTGGAGCACGTTAAAGCTGTAATCGTCGCAAATCTCCTCACGTTGGCGTTGTGTGGAAGTTGGAAGAGTAGTGTCCAATTCAGATGTTGCCTCGTCACTTTCCTTCATCTATCTGAAAGTAAAAAGATTTATGAAAAGTAAAGTATTGTTATTATTCGCACAAACCATACGGGGCCACTTTCTCCCCGTCGTAATTGCAACAGATCAGCAACCGGAGGGTTGCGAGTTGGGATCCAACGAACATCGACCCATTCCAATGTTTCTGGAGCACGTTAAAGCTGTCGTCGTCTCAAATCTCCTCACGTTGGCGTCGTGTGGAAGTTGGAAGAGTAGTGTCCAAGTCAGGTGTTGCCTCGTCACTTTCCTTAATCCATCTGAAAGTAAAAAGATTTAAGAGAAGTAAAGTATTGTTATTATTCACACAAACCATACGGGTCAACTTTCTCCCCGTCGTAGTTGTAACAGGCCAGCAACCGGATAGTTGCGAGTTCTAATCCAACGAACGTCGACCCATTCCAATGTTTCTGGAGCACGTTAAAGCTGTAATCGTCGCAAATCTCCTCACGTTGGCGTTGTGTGGAAGTTGGAAGAGTAGTGTCCAAGTCAGGTGTTGCCACGTCACTTCCCTTCATCTATTTGAAAGTAAAAAGATTTATGAAAAGTGAAATATTGTTATTATTCACACAAACCATACGGGGCAACTTTCTCCCCGTCTTAGTTGTAACAGGTCAGCAACCGGATAGTTGCGAGTTCGAATCCAACGAACATCGACCCATTCCAATGTTTCTGGAGCAGGTTAAAGCTGTCGTCGTCTCAAATCTCCTCACGTTGGCGTCGTGTGGAAGTTGGAAGAGTAGTGTCCAAGTCAGGTGTTGCCTCGTCACTTCCCTTCATCTATCTGAAAGTAAAAAGATTTATGAAAAGTAAAGTATTGTTATTATTCACACAAACCATACGGGGCAACTTTCTCCCCATCGTAGTTGTAACAGGTCAGCAACCAGATGGTTGCGAGTTCGAATCCAACGAACATCGACCCATTCCAATGTTTCTGGAGCACGTTAAAGTTGTCGTCGTCTCAAATTTCCTCACGTTAGGGTGGTGTGGAAGTTGGAAGAGTAGTGTCCAAGTCAGATGTTGCCTCGTCACTTTAATTCATCTATCTGAAAGTAAAAAGATTTATGAAAAGTAAAGTATTGTTATTATTCGCACAAACCATACGAGGCCACTTTCTCCCCGTCGTAATTGCAACAGATCAGCAACCGGAAGGTTGCGAGTTGGAATCCAACGAACATCGACCCATTCCAATGTTTCTGGAGCACGTTAAAGCTGTCGTCGTCTCAAATCTCCTCACGTTGGCGTCGTGTGGAAGTTGGAAGAGTAGTGTCCAAGTCAGGTGTTGCCTCGTCACTTCCCTTCATCTATCTGAAAGTAAAAAGATTTATGAAAAGTAAAGTATTGTTATTATTCACACAAACCATACGGGGCAACTTTCTCCCCGTCGTAGTTGTAACAGGTCAGCAACCGGATAGTTGCGAGTTCGAACCCAACAAACATCGAACCATTCCAATGTTTCTGGAGCACGTTAAAGCTGTAGTTGTCTCAAATCGCCTCACGTTGGCGTGGTGTGGAAGTTGGAAGAATAGTGTCCAAGTCAGGTGTTGCCTCGTCACTTTCCTTAATCCATCTGAAAGTAAAAAGATTTATGAAAAGTGAAGTATTGTTATTATTCACACAAACCATACGGGGCAACTTTCTCCCCGTCGTAGTTGTAACAGGTCAGCAACCAAATAGTTGCGAGTTCGAATCCAACGAACGTCGACCCATTCCAATGTTTCTGGAGCACGTTAAAGCTGTAATCGTCGCAAATCTCCTCACGTTGGCGTTGTGTGGAAGTTGGAAGAGTAGTGTCCAAGTCAGGTGTTGCCACGTCACTTCCCTTCATCTATCTGAAAGTAAAAAGATTTATGAAAAGTGAAGTATTGTTATTATTCACACAAACCATACGGGGCAACTTTCTCCCCGTCGTAGTTGTAACAGGTCAGCAACCGGATAGTTGCGAGTTCGAATCCAACAAACATCGACCCATTCCAATGTTTCGGGAGCACGTTAAAGCTGTAGTTGTCTCAAATCTCCTCACGTTGGCGTGGTGTGGAAGTTGGAAGAGTAGTGTCCAAGTCAGGTGTTGCCTCGTCACTTTCCTTAATCCATCTGAAAGTAAAAAGATTTATGAGAAGTAAAGTATTGTTATTATTCACACAAACCATACGGGGCAACTTTCTCCCCGTCGTAGTTGTAACAGGTCAGCAACCGGATAGTTGCGAGTTCGAATCCAACGAACATCGACCCATTCCAATGTTTCTGGAGCACGTTAAAGCTGTCGTCGTCTCAAATCTCCTCACGTTGGCGTCGTGTGGAAGTTGGAAGAGTAGTGTCCAAGTCAGGTGTTGCCTCGTCACTTTCCTTAATCCATCTGAAAGTAAAAAGATTTATGAGAAGTAAAGTATTGTTATTATTCACACAAACCATACGGGGCAACTTTCACGCCGTCGTAGTTGTAACAGGCCAGCAACCGGATAGTTGCGAGTTCTAATCCAACGAACGTCGACCCATTCCAATGTTTCTGGAGCACGTTAAAGCTGTAATCGTCGCAAATCTCCTCACGTTGGCGTTGTGTGGAAGTTGGAAGAGTAGTGTCCAAGTCAGGTGTCGCCACGTCACTTCCCTTCATCTATCTGAAAGTAAAAAGATTTATGAAAAGTGAAGTATTGTTATTATTCACACAAACCATACGGGGCAACTTTCTCCCGGTCGTAGTTGTAACAGGTCAGCAACCGGATAGTTGCGAGTTCGAATCCAACAAACATCGACCCATTCCAATGTTTCTGGAGCACGTTAAAGCTGTCGTCGTCTCAAATCTCCTCACGTTGGCGTCGTGTGGAAGTTGGAAGAGTAGTGTCCAAGTCAGGTGTTGCCTCGTCACTTCCCTTCATCTATCTGAAAGTAAAAAGATTTATGAAAAGTAAAGTATTGTTATTATTCACACAAACCATACGGGGCCACTTTCTCCCCATCGTAGTTGTAACAGGTCAGCAACCAGATGGTTGCGAGTTCGAATCCAACGAACATCGACCCATTCCAATGTTTCTGGAGCACGTTAAAGCTGTCGTCGTTTCAAATCTCCTCACGTTGGCGTCGTGTGGAAGTTGGAAGAGTAGTGTCCAAGTCAGGTGTTGCCTCGTCACTTTCCTTAATCCATCTGAAAGTAAAAAGATTTAAGAGAAGTAAAGTATTGTTATTATTCACACAAACCATACGGGTCAACTTTCTCCCCGTCGTAGTTGTAACAGGCCAGCAACCGGATAGTTGCGAGTTCGAATCCAACGAACATCGACCAATTCCAATGTTTCTGGAGCACGTTAAAGCTGTAATCGTCGCAAATCTCCTCACGTTGGCGTTGTGTGGAAGTTGGAAGAGTAGTGTCCAAGTCAGGTGTCGCCACGTCACTTCCCTTCATCTATCTGAAAGTAAAAAGATTTATGAAAAGTGAAGTATTGTTATTATTCACACAAACCATACGGGGCAACTTTCTCCCGGTCGTAGTTGTAACAGGTCAGCAACCGGATAGTTGCGAGTTCGAATCCAACAAACATCGACCCATTCCAATGTTTCTGGAGCACGTTAAAGCTGTAGTTGTCTCAAATCTCCTCACGTTGGCGTGGTGTGGAAGTTGGAAGAGTAGTGTCCAAGTCAGGTGTTGCCTCGTCACTTTCCTTAATCCATCTGAAAGTAAAAAGATTTATGAGAAGTAAAGTATTGTTATTATTCACACAAACCATACGGGGCAACTTTCTCCCCGTCGTAGTTGTAACAGGTCAGCAACCGGATAGTTGCGAGTTCGAATCCAACGAACATCGACCCATTCCAATGTTTCTGGAGCACGTTAAAGCTGTCGTCGTCTCAAATCTCCTCACGTTGGCGTCGTGTGGAAGTTGGAAGAGTAGTGTCCAAGTCAGGTGTTGCCACGTCACTTCCCTTCATCTATCTGAAAGTAAAAAGATTTATGAAAAGTGAAGTATTGTTATTATTCACACAAACCATACGGGGCAACTTTCTCCCCGTCGTAGTTGTAACAGGTCAGCAACCGGATAGTTGCGAGTTCGAATCCAACGAACATCGACCCATTCCAATGTTTCTGGAGCACGTTAAAGCTGTCGTCGTCTCAAATCTCCTCACGTTGGCGTCGTGTGGAAGTTGGAAGAGTAGTGTCCAAGTCAGGTGTTGCCTCGTCACTTTCCTTAATCCATCTGAAAGTAAAAAGATTTATGAGAAGTAAAGTATTGTTATTATTCACACAAACCATACGGGGCAACTTTCACGCCGTCGTAGTTGTAACAGGCCAGCAACCGGATAGTTGCGAGTTCTAATCCAACGAACGTCGACCCATTCCAATGTTTCTGGAGCACGTTAAAGCTGTAATCGTCGCAAATCTCCTCACGTTGGCGTTGTGTGGAAGTTGGAAGAGTAGTGTCCAAGTCAGGTGTCGCCACGTCACTTCCCTTCATCTATCTGAAAGTAAAAAGATTTATGAAAAGTGAAGTATTGTTATTATTCACACAAACCATACGGGGCAACTTTCTCCCGGTCGTAGTTGTAACAGGTCAGCAACCGGATAGTTGCGAGTTCGAATCCAACAAACATCGACCCATTCCAATGTTTCTGGAGCACGTTAAAGCTGTAGTTGTCTCAAATCTCCTCACGTTGGCGTGGTGTGGAAGTTGGAAGAGTAGTGTCCAAGTCAGGTGTTGCCTCGTCACTTTCCTTAATCCATCTGAAAGTAAAAAGATTTATGAGAAGTAAAGTATTGTTATTATTCACACAAACCATACGGGGCAACTTTCTCCCCGTCGTAGTTGTAACAGGTCAGCAACCGGATAGTTGCGAGTTCGAATCCAACGAACATCGACCCATTCCAATGTTTCTGGAGCACGTTAAAGCTGTCGTCGTCTCAAATCTCCTCACGTTGGGGTGGTGTGGAAGTTGGAAGAGTAGTGTCCAAGTCAGGTGTTGCCTCGTCACTTTCCTTCATCTATCTGAAAGTAAAAAGATTTATGAAAAGTAAAGTATTGTTATTATTCACACAAACCATACGGGGCAGCTTTCTCCCCGTCGTAGTTGTAACAGGTCAGCAACCGGATAGTTGCGAGTTCGAATCCAACGAACATCGACCAATTCCAATGTTTCTGGAGCATGTTAAAGCTGTCGTCGTCTCAAATCTCCTCACGTTGGCGTCGTGTGGAAGTTGGAAGAGTAGTGTCCAAGTCAGGTGTTGCCTCGTCACTTCCCTTCATCTATCTGAAAGTAAAAAGATTTATGAAAAGTAAAGTATTGTTATTATTCACACAAACCATACGGGGCAACTTTCTCCCCATCGTAGTTGTAACAGGTCAGCAACCAGATGGTTGCGAGTTCGAATCCAACGAACATCGACCCATTCCAATGTTTCTGGAGCACGTTAAAGCTGTCGTCGTTTCAAATCTCCTCACGTTGGCGTCGTGTGGAAATAGGAAGAGTAGTGTCCAAGTCAGGTGTTGCCTCGTCACTTTCCTTAATCCATCTGAAAGTAAAAAGATTTATGAGAAGTAAAGTATTGTTATTATTCACACAAACCATACGGGTCAACTTTCTCCCCGTCGTAGTTGTAACAGGCCAGCAACCGGATAGTTGCGAGTTCTAATCCAACGAACGTCGACCCATTCCAATGTTTCTGGAGCACGTTAAAGCTGTAATCGTCGCAAATCTCCTCACGTTGGCGTTGTGTGGAAGTTGGAAGAGTAGTGTCCAATTCAGATGTTGCCTCGTCACTTTCCTTCATCTCTCTGAAAGTAAAAAGATTTATGAAAAGTAAAGTATTGTTATTATTCGCACAAACCATACGGGGCCACTTTCTCCCCGTCGTAATTGCAACAGATCAGCAACCGGAGGGTTGCGAGTTGGGATCCAACGAACATCGACCCATTCCAATGTTTCTGGAGCACGTTAAAGCTGTCGTCGTCTCAAATCTCCTCACGTTGGCGTCGTGTGGAAGTTGGAAGAGTAGTGTCCAAGTCAGGTGTTGCCTCGTCACTTTCCTTAATCCATCTGAAAGTAAAAAGATTTAAGAGAAGTAAAGTATTGTTATTATTCACACAAACCATACGGGTCAACTTTCTCCCCGTCGTAGTTGTAACAGGCCAGCAACCGGATAGTTGCGAGTTCTAATCCAACGAACGTCGACCCATTCCAATGTTTCTGGAGCACGTTAAAGCTGTAATCGTCGCAAATCTCCTCACGTTGGCGTTGTGTGGAAGTTGGAAGAGTAGTGTCCAAGTCAGGTGTTGCCACGTCACTTCCCTTCATCTATTTGAAAGTAAAAAGATTTATGAAAAGTGAAATATTGTTATTATTCACACAAACCATACGGGGCAACTTTCTCCCCGTCTTAGTTGTAACAGGTCAGCAACCGGATAGTTGCGAGTTCGAATCCAACAAACATCGACCCATTCCAATGTTTCTGGAGCAGGTTAAAGCTGTCGTCGTCTCAAATCTCCTCACGTTGGCGTCGTGTAGAAGTTGGAAGAGTAGTGTCCAAGTCAGGTGTTGCCTCGTCACTTCCCTTCATCTATCTGAAAGTAAAAAGATTTATGAAAAGTAAAGTATTGTTATTATTCACACAAACCATACGGGGCAACTTTCTCCCCATCGTAGTTGTAACAGGTCAGCAACCAGATGGTTGCGAGTTCGAATCCAACGAACATCGACCCATTCCAATGTTTCTGGAGCACGTTAAAGCTGTCGTCGTCTCAAATTTCCTCACGTTAGGGTGGTGTGGAAGTTGGAAGAGTAGTGTCCAAGTCAGATGTTGCCTCGTCACTTTCCTTCATCTATCTGAAAGTAAAAAGATTTATGAAAAGTAAAGTATTGTTATTATTCGCACAAACCATACGAGGCCACTTTCTCCCCGTCGTAATTGCAACAGATCAGCAACCGGAAGGTTGCGAGTTGGAATCCAACGAACATCGACCCATTCCAATGTTTCTGGAGCACGTTAAAGCTGTCGTCGTCTCAAATCTCCTCACGTTGGCGTCGTGTGGAAGTTGGAAGAGTAGTGTCCAAGTCAGGTGTTGCCACGTCACTTCCCTTCATCTATCTGAAAGTAAAAAGATTTATGAAAAGTGAAGTATTGTTATTATTCACACAAACCATACGGGGCAACTTTCTCCCCGTCGTAGTTGTAACAGGTCAGCAACCAAATAGTTGCGAGTTCGAATCCAACGAACGTCGACCCATTCCAATGTTTCTGGAGCACGTTAAAGCTGTAATCGTCGCAAATCTCCTCACGTTGGCGTTGTGTGGAAGTTGGAAGAGTAGTGTCCAAGTCAGGTGTTGCCACGTCACTTCCCTTCATCTATCTGAAAGTAAAAAGATTTATGAAAAGTGAAGTATTGTTATTATTCACACAAACCATACGGGGCAACTTTCTCCCCGTCGTAGTTGTAACAGGTCAGCAACCGGATAGTTGCGAGTTCGAATCCAACAAACATCGACCCATTCCAATGTTTCGGGAGCACGTTAAAGCTGTAGTTGTCTCAAATCTCCTCACGTTGGCGTGGTGTGGAAGTTGGAAGAGTAGTGTCCAAGTCAGGTGTTGCCTCGTCACTTTCCTTAATCCATCTGAAAGTAAAAAGATTTATGAGAAGTAAAGTATTGTTATTATTCACACAAACCATACGGGGCAACTTTCTCCCCGTCGTAGTTGTAACAGGTCAGCAACCGGATAGTTGCGAGTTCGAATCCAACGAACATCGACCCATTCCAATGTTTCTGGAGCACGTTAAAGCTGTCGTCGTCTCAAATCTCCTCACGTTGGCGTCGTGTGGAAGTTGGAAGAGTAGTGTCCAAGTCAGGTGTTGCCACGTCACTTCCCTTCATCTATCTGAAAGTAAAAAGATTTATGAAAAGTGAAGTATTGTTATTATTCACACAAACCATACGGGTCAACTTTCTCCCCGTCGTAGTTGTAACAGGCCAGCAACCGGATAGTTGCGAGTTCGAATCCAACGAACATCGACCCATTCCAATGTTTCTGGAGCACGTTAAAGCTGTCGTCGTCTCAAATCTCCTCACGTTGGCGTCGTGTGGAAGTTGGAAGAGTAGTGTCCAAGTCAGGTGTTGCCACGTCACTTCCCTTCATCTATCTGAAAGTAAAAAGATTTATGAAAAGTGAAGTATTGTTATTATTCACACAAACCATACGGGTCAACTTTCTCCCCGTCGTAGTTGTAACAGGCCAGCAACCGGATAGTTGCGAGTTCTAATCCAACGAACGTCGACCCATTCCAATGTTTCTGGAGCACGTTAAAGCTGTAATCGTCGCAAATCTCCTCACGTTGGCGTTGTGTGGAAGTTGGAAGAGTAGTGTCCAAGTCAGGTGTTGCCACGTCACTTCCCTTCATCTATTTGAAAGTAAAAAGATTTATGAAAAGTGAAATATTGTTATTATTCACACAAACCATACGGGGCAACTTTCTCCCCGTCTTAGTTGTAACAGGTCAGCAACCAAATAGTTGCGAGTTCGAATCCAACGAACGTCGACCCATTCCAATGTTTCTGGAGCACGTTAAAGCTGTAATCGTCGCAAATCTCCTCACGTTGGCGTTGTGTGGAAGTTGGAAGAGTAGTGTCCAAGTCAGGTGTTGCCACGTCACTTCCCTTCATCTATCTGAAAGTAAAAAGATTTATGAAAAGTGAAGTATTGTTATTATTCACACAAACCATACGGGGCAACTTTCTCCCCGTCGTAGTTGTAACAGGTCAGCAACCGGATAGTTGCGAGTTCGAATCCAACAAACATCGACCCATTCCAATGTTTCGGGAGCACGTTAAAGCTGTAGTTGTCTCAAATCTCCTCACGTTGGCGTGGTGTGGAAGTTGGAAGAGTAGTGTCCAAGTCAGGTGTTGCCTCGTCACTTTCCTTAATCCATCTGAAAGTAAAAAGATTTATGAGAAGTAAAGTATTGTTAATATTCACACAAACCATACGGGGCAACTTTCTCCCCGTCGTAGTTGTAACAGGTCAGCAACCGGATAGTTGCGAGTTCGAATCCAACGAACATCGACCCATTCCAATGTTTCTGGAGCACGTTAAAGCTGTCGTCGTCTCAAATCTCCTCACGTTGGCGTCGTGTGGAAGTTGGAAGAGTAGTGTCCAAGTCAGGTGTTGCCACGTCACTTCCCTTCATCTATCTGAAAGTTAAAAGATTTATGAAAAGTGAAGTATTGTTATTATTCACACAAACCATACGGGTCAACTTTCTCCCCGTCGTAGTTGTAACAGGCCAGCAACCGGATAGTTGCGAGTTCTAATCCAACGAACGTCGACCCATTCCAATGTTTCTGGAGCACGTTAAAGCAGTAATCGTCGCAAATCTCCTCACGTTGGCGTTGTGTGGAAGTTGGAAGAGTAGTGTCCAAGTCAGGTGTTGCCACGTCACTTCCCTTCATCTATTTGAAAGTAAAAAGATTTATGAAAAGTGAAATATTGTTATTATTCACACAAACCATACGGGGCAACTTTCTCCCCGTCTTAGTTGTAACAGGTCAGCAACCGGATAGTTGCGAGTTCGAATCCAACGAACATCGACCCATTCCAATGTTTCTGGAGCAGGTTAAATCTGTCGTCGTCTCAAATCTCCTCACGTTGGCGTCGTGTGGAAGTTGGAAGAGTAGTGTCCAAGTCAGGTGTTGCCTCGTCACTTCCCTTCATCTATCTGAAAGTAAAAAGATTTATGAAAAGTAAAGTATTGTTATTATTCACACAAACCATACGGGGCAACTTTCTCCCCATCGTAGTTGTAACAGGTCAGCAACCAGATGGTTGCGAGTTCGAATCCAACGAACATCGACCCATTCCAATGTTTCTGGAGCACGTTAAAGCTGTCGTCGTCTCAAATTTCCTCACGTTAGGGTGGTGTGGAAGTTGGAAGAGTAGTGTCCAAGTCAGATGTTGCCTCGTCACTTTCCTTCATCTATCTGAAAGTAAAAAGATTTATGAAAAGTAAAGTATAGTTATTATTCGCACAAACCATACGAGGCCACTTTCTCCCCGTCGTAATTGCAACAGATCAGCAACCGGAAGGTTGCGAGTTGGAATCCAACGAACATCGACCCATTCCAATGTTTCTGGAGCACGTTAAAGCTGTCGTCGTCTCAAATCTCCTCACGTTGGCGTCGTGTGGAAGTTGGAAGAGTAGTGTCCAAGTCAGGTGTTGCCACGTCACTTCCCTTCATCTATCTGAAAGTAAAAAGATTTATGAAAAGTGAAGTATTGTTATTATTCACACAAACCATACGGGGCAACTTTCTCCCCGTCGTAGTTGTAACAGGTCAGCAACCGGATAGTTGCGAGTTCGAATCCAACAAACATCGAACCATTCCAATGTTTCTGGAGCACGTTAAAGCTGTAATCGTCGCAAATCTCCTCACGTTGGCGTTGTGTGGAAGTTGGAAGAGTAGTGTCCAAGTCAGGTGTTGCCACGTCACTTCCCTTCATCTATCTGAAAGTAAAAAGATTTATGAAAAGTGAAGTATTGTTATTATTCACACAAACCATACGTGACAACTTTCTCCCAGTCGTAGTTGTAACAGGTCAGCAACCAGATGGTTGCGAGTTCGAATCCAACGAACATCGACCCATTCCAATGTTTCTGGAGCACGTTAAAGTTGTCGTCGTCTCAAATTTCCTCACGTTAGGGTGGTGTGGAAGTTGGAAGAGTTGTGTCCAAGTCAGGTGTTGCCTCGTCACTTTCCTTAATCCATCTGAAAGTAAAAAGATTTATGAAAAGTAAAGTATTGTTATTATTCACACAAACCATACGGGGCAACTTTCTCCCCATCGTAGTTGTAACAGGTCAGCAACCAGATGGTTGCGAGTTCGAATCCAACGAACATCGACCCATTCCAATGTTTCTGGAGCACGTTAAAGCTGTCGTCGTCTCAAATTTCCTCACGTTAGGGTGGTGTGGAAGTTGGAAGAGTAGTGTCCAAGTCAGATGTTGCCTCGTCACTTTCCTTCATCTATCTGAAAGTAAAAAGATTTATGAAAAGTAAAGTATTGTTATTATTCGCACAAACCATACGGGGCCACTTTCTCCCCGTCGTAATTGCAACAGATCAGCAACCGGAGGGTTGCGAGTTGGAATCCAACGAACATCGACCCATTCCAATGTTTCTGGAGCACGTTAAAGCTGTCGTCGTCTCAAATCTCCTCACGTTGGCGTCGTGTGGAAGTTGGAAGAGTAGTGTCCAAGTCAGGTGTTGCCACGTCACTTCCATTCATCTATCTGAAAGTAAAAAGATTTATGAAAAGTGAAGTATTGTTATTATTCACACAAACCATACGGGGCAACTTTCTCCCCGTCGTAGTTGTAACAGGTCAGCAACCGGATAGTTGCGAGTTCGAATCCAACAAACATCGACCCATTCCAATGTTTCTGGGGCACGTTAAAGCTGTCGTCGTCTCAAATCTCCTCACGTTGGCGTCGTGTGGAAGTTGGAAGAGTAGTGTCCAAGTCAGGTGTTGCCTCGTCACTTTCCTTTATCCATCTGAAAGTGAAAAGATTTATGAGAAGTAAAGTATTGTTATTATTCACACAAACCATACGGGGCAACTTTCTCGCCGTCGTAGTTGTAACAGGCCAGCAACCGGATAGTTGCGAGTTCTAATCCAACGAACGTCGACCCATTCCAATGTTTCTGGAGCACGTTAAAGCTGTAATCGTCGCAAATCTCCTCACGTTGGCGTTGTGTGGAAGTTGGAAGAGTAGTGTCCAAGTCAGGTGTCGCCACGTCACTTCCCTTCATCTATCTGAAAGTAAAAAGATTTATGAAAAGTGAAGTATTGTTATTATTCACACAAACTATACGGGGCAACTTTCTCCCGGTCGTAGTTGTAACAGGTCAGCAACCGGATAGTTGCGAGTTCGAATCCAACAAACATCGACCCATTCCAATATTTCTGGAGCACGTTAAAGCTGTAGTTGTCTCAAATCTCCTCACGTTGGCGTGGTGTGGAAGTTGGAAGAGTAGTGTCCAAGTCAGGTGTTGCCTCGTCACTTTCCTTAATCCATCTGAAAGTAAAAAGATTTATGAGAAGTAAAGTATTGTTATTATTCACACAAACCATACGGGGCAACTTTCTCCCCGTCGTAGTTGTAACAGGTCAGCAACCGGATAGTTGTGAGTTCGAATCCAACGAACATCGACCCATTCCAATGTTTCTGGAGCACGTTAAAGCTGTCGTCGTCTCAAATCTCCTCACGTTGGGGTGGTGTGGAAGTTGGAAGAGTAGTGTCCAAGTCAGGTGTTGCCTCGTCACTTTCCTTCATTTATCTGAAAGTAAAAAGATTTATGAAAAGTAAAGTATTGTTATTATTCACACAAACCATACGGGGCCGTTTCTCCCCGTCGTAGTTGTAACAGGTCAGCAACCGGATAGTTGCGAGTTCCAATTATTATTCACACAAACCATACGGGTCAACTTTCTCCCCGTCGTAGTTGTAACAGGCCAGCAACCGGATAGTTGCGATTTCGAATCCAACAAACATCGAACCATTCCAATGTTTCTGGAGCACGTTAAAGCTGTAGTTGTCTCAAATCGCCTCACGTTGGCGTGGTGTGGAAGTTGGAAGAATAGTGTCCAAGTCAGGTGTTGCCTCGTCACTTTCCTTAATCCATCTGAAAGTAAAAAGATTTATGAGAAGTAAAGTATTGTTATTATTCACACAAACCATACGGGGCAACTTTCTCCCCGTCGTAGTTGTAACAGGTCAGCAACCAGATGGTTGCGAGTTCGAATCCAACGAACGTCGACCCATTCCAATGTTTCTGGAGCACGTTAAAGCTGTAATCGTCGCAAATCTCCTCACGTTGGCGTTGTGTGGAAGTTGGAAGAGTAGTGTCCAAGTCAGGTGTTGCCACGTCACTTCCCTTCATCTATCTGAAAGTAAAAAGATTTATGAAATGTGAAGTATTGTTATTATTCACACAAACCATACGGGGCAACTTTCACCCCATCGTAGTTGTAACAGGTCAGCAACCAGATGGTTGCGAGTTCGAATCCAACGAACATCGACCCATTCCAATGTTTCTGGAGCACGTTAAAGTTGTCGTCGTCTCAAATTTCCTCACGTTAGGGTGGTGTGGAAGTTGGAAGAGTAGTGTCCAAGTCAGATGTTGCCTCGTCACTTTCCTTCATCTATCTGAAAGTAAAAAGATTTATGAGAAGTAAAGTATTGTTATTATTCACACAAACCATACGGGTCAACTTTCTCCCCGTCGTAGTTGTAACAGGCCAGCAACCGGATAGTTGCGATTTCGAATCCAACAAACATCGAACCATTCCAATGTTTCTGGAGCACGTTAAAGCTGTAGTTGTCTCAAATCGCCTCACGTTGGCGTGGTGTGGAAGTTGGAAGAATAGTGTCCAAGTCAGGTGTTGCCTCGTCACTTTCCTTAATCCATCTGAAAGTAAAAAGATTTATGAGAAGTAAAGTATTGTTATTATTCACACAAACCATACGGGGCAACTTTCTCCCCGTCGTAGTTGTAACAGGTCAGCAACCAGATAGTTGCGAGTTCGAATCCAACGAACGTCGACTCATTCCAATGTTTCTGGAGCACGTTAAAGCTGTAATCGTCGCAAATCTCCTCACGTTGGCGTTGTGTGGAAGTTGGAAGAGTAGTGTCCAAGTCAGGTGTTGCCACGTCACTTCCCTTCATCTATCTGAAAGTAAAAAGATTTATGAAAAGTGAAGTATTGTTATTATTCACACAAACCATACGGGGCAACTTTCTCCCCGTCGTAGTTGTAACAGGTCAGCAACCGGATAGTTGCGAGTTCGAATCCAACAAACATCGACCCATTCCAATGTTTCTGGAGCACGTTAAAGCTGTAGTTGTCTCAAATCGCCTCACGTTGGCGTCGTGTGGAAGTTGGAAGAGTAGTGTCCAAGTCAGGTGTTGCCTCGTCACTTCCCTTCATCTATTTGAAAGTAAAAAGATTTATGAAATGTAAAGTATTGTTATTATTCACACAAACCATACGGGGCAACTTTCACCCCATCGTAGTTGTAACAGGTCAGCAACCAGATGGTTGCGAGTTCGAATCCAACGAACATCGACCCATTCCAATGTTTCTGGAGCACGTTAAAGCTGTAGTTGTCTCAAATCGCCTCACGTTGGCGTCGTGTGGAAGTTGGAAGAGTAGTGTCCAAGTCAGGTGTTGCCTCGTCACTTCCCTTCATCTATTTGAAAGTAAAAAGATTTATGAAATGTAAAGTATTGTTATTATTCACACAAACCATACGGGGCAACTTTCACCCCATCGTAGTTGTAACAGGTCAGCAACCAGATGGTTGCGAGTTCGAATCCAACGAACATCGACCCATTCCAATGTTTCTGGAGCACGTTAAAGTTGTCGTCGTCTCAAATTTCCTCAGGTTAGGGTGGTGTTGAAGTTGGAAGAGTAGTGTCCAAGTCAGATGTTGCCTCGTCACTTTCCTTCATCTATCTGAAAGTAAAAAGATTTATGAGAAGTAAAGTATTGTTATTATTCACACAAACCATACGGGTCAACTTTCTCCCCGTCGTAGTTGTAACAGGCCAGCAACCGGATAGTTGCGAGTTCGAATCCAACAAACATCGAACCATTCCAATGTTTCTGGAGCACGTTAAAGCTGTAGTTGTCTCAAATCGCCTCACGTTGGCGTGGTGTGGAAGTTGGAAGAATAGTGTCCAAGTCAGGTGTTGCCTCGTCACTTTCCTTAATCCATCTGAAAGTAAAAAGATTTATGAGAAGTAAAGTATTGTTATTATTCACACAAACCATACGGGGCAACTTTCTCCCCGTCGTAGTTGTAACAGGTCAGCAACCGGATGGTTGCGAGTTCGAATCAAACGAACATCGACCCATTCCAACGTTTCTGGAGCACGTTAAAGCTGTCGTCGTCTCAAATTTCCTCACGTTAGGGTGGTGTGGAAGTTGGAAGAGTTGTGTCCAAGTCAGGTGTTGCCTCGTCACTTTCCTTAATCCATCTGAAAGTAAAAAGATTTATGAGAAGTAAAGTATTGTTATTATTCACACAAACCATACGGGGCAACTTTCTCCCCATCGTAGTTGTAACAGGTCAGCAACCAGATGGTTGCGAGTTCGAATCCAACGAACATCGACCCATTCCAATGTTTCTGGAGCACGTTAAAGCTGTCGTCGTCTCAAATTTCCTCACGTTAGGGTGGTGTGGAAGTTGGAAGAGTAGTGTCCAAGTCAGATGTTGCCTCGTCACTTTCCTTCATCTATCTGAAAGTAAAAAGATTTATGAAAAGTAAAGTATTGTTATTATTCGCACAAACCATACGGGGCCACTTTCTCCCCGTCGTAATTGCAACAGATCAGCAACCGGAGGGTTGCGAGTTGGAATCCAACGAACATCGACCCATTCCAATGTTTCTGGAGCACGTTAAAGCTGTCGTCGTCTCAAATCTCCTCACGTTGGCGTCGTGTGGAAGTTGGAAGAGTAGTGTCCAAGTCAGGTGTTGCCACGTCACTTCCATTCATCTATCTGAAAGTAAAAAGATTTATGAAAAGTGAAGTATTGTTATTATTCACACAAACCATACGGGTCAACTTTCTCCCCGTCGTAGTTGTAACAGGTCAGCAACCGGATAGTTGCGAGTTCGAATCCAACAAACATCGACCCATTCCAATGTTTCTGGAGCACGTTAAAGCTGTCGTCGTCTCAAATCTCCTCACGTTGGCGTCGTGTGGAAGTTGGAAGAGTAGTGTCCAAGTCAGGTGTTGCCTCGTCACTTTCCTTTATCCATCTGAAAGTAAAAAGATTTATGAGAAGTAAAGTATTGTTATTATTCACACAAACCATACGGGGCAACTTTCTCGCCGTCGTAGTTGTAACAGGCCAGCAACCGGATAGTTGCGAGTTCTAATCCAACGAACGTCGACCCATTCCAATGTTTCTGGAGCACGTTAAAGCTGTAATCGTCGCAAATCTCCTCACGTTGGCGTTGTGTGGAAGTTGGAAGAGTAGTGTCCAAGTCAGGTGTCGCCACGTCACTTCCCTTCATCTATCTGAAAGTAAAAAGATTTATGAAAAGTGAAGTATTGTTATTATTCACACAAACCATACGGGGCAACTTTCTCCCGGTCGTAGTTGTAACAGGTCAGCAACCGGATAGTTGCGAGTTCGAATCCAACAAACATCGACCCATTCCAATGTTTCTGGAGCACGTTAAAGCTGTAGTTGTCTCAAATCTCCTCACGTTGGGATGGTGTGGAAGTTGGAAGAGTAGTGTCCAAGTCAGGTGTTGTCTCGTCACTTTCCTTCATCTATCTGAAAGTAAAAATATTTATGAAAAGTAAAGTATTCTTATTATTCACACAAACCATACGGGGCCGTTTCTCCCCGTCGTAGTTGTAACAGGTCAGCAACCGGATAGTTGCGAGTTCGAATCCAACGAACATCGACCCATTCCAATGTTTTTGGAGCAAGTTAAAGCTGTCGTCGTCTCAAATCTCCTCACGTTGGCGTCGTTTGGAAGTTGGAAGAGTAGTGTCCAAGTCAGCTGTTGCCTCGTCACTTCCCTTCATCTATTTGAAAGTAAAAAGATTTATGAAAAGTAAAGTATTGTTATTATTCACACAAACCATACGGGGCAACTTTCACCCCATCGTAGTTGTAACAGGTCAGCAACCAGATGGTTGCGAGTTCGAATCCAACGAACATCGACCCATTCCAATGTTTCTGGAGCACGTTAAAGTTGTCGTCGTCTCAAATTTCCTCACGTTAGGGTGGTGTGGAAGTTGGAAGAGTAGTGTCCAAGTCAGATGTTGCCTCGTCACTTTCCTTCATCTATCTGAAAGTAAAAAGATTTATGAGAAGTAAAGTATTGTTATTATTCACACAAACCATACGGGTCAACTTTCTCCCCGTCGTAGTTGTAACAGGCCAGCAACCGGATAGTTGCGAGTTCTAATCCAACGAACGTCGACCCATTCCAATGTTTCTGGAGCACGTTAAAGCTGTAATCGTCGCAAATCTCCTCACGTTGGCGTTGTGTGGAAGTTGGAAGAGTAGTGTCCAATTCAGATGTTGCCTCGTCACTTTCCTTCATCTATCTGAAAGTAAAAAGATTTATGAAAAGTAAAGTTTTGTTATTATTCGCACAAACCATACGGGGCCACTTTCTCCCCGTCGTAATTGCAACAGATCAGCAACCGGAGGGTTGCGAGTTGGAATCCAACGAACATCGACCCATTCCAATGATTCTGGAGCACGTTAAAGCTGTCGTCGTCTCAAATCTGCTCACGTTGGCGTCGTGTGGAAGTTGGAAGAGTAGTGTCCAAGTCAGGTGTTGCCTCGTCACTTCCCTTCATCTATTTGAAAGTAAAAAGATTTATGAAAAGTAAAGTATTGTTATTATTCACACAAACCATACGGGGCAACTTTCACCCCATCGTAGTTGTAACAGGTCAGCAACCAGATGGTTGCGAGTTCGAATCCAACGAACATCGACCCATTCCAATGTTTCTGGAGCACGTTAAAGTTGTCGTCGTCTCAAATTTCCTCACGTTAGGGTGGTGTGGAAGTTGGAAGAGTAGTGTCCAAGTCAGATGTTGCCTCGTCACTTTCCTTCATCTATCTGAAAGTAAAAAGATTTATGAGAAGTAAAGTATTGTTATTATTCACACAAACCATACGGGTCAACTTTCTCCCCGTCGTAGTTGTAACAGGCCAGCAACCGGATAGTTGCGAGTTCTAATCCAACGAACGTCGACCCATTCCAATGTTTCTGGAGCACGTTAAAGCTGTAATCGTCGCAAATCTCCTCACGTTGGCGTTGTGTGGAAGTTGGAAGAGTAGTGTCCAAGTCAGGTGTCGCCACGTCACTTCCCTTCATCTATCTGAAAGTAAAAAGATTTATGAAAAGTGAAGTATTGTTATTATTCACACAAACCATACGGGGCAACTTTCTCCCGGTCGTAGTTGTAACAGGTCAGCAACCGGATAGTTGCGAGTTCGAATCCAACAAACATCGACCCATTCCAATGTTTCTGGAGCACGTTAAAGCTGTAGTTGTCTCAAATCTCATCACGTTGGGATGGTGTGGAAGTTGGAAGAGTAGTGTCCAAGTCAGGTGTTGTCTCGTCACTTTCCTTCATCTATCTGAAAGTAAAAAGATTTATGAAAAGTAAAGTATTCTTATTATTCACACAAACCATACGGGGCCGTTTCTCCCCGTCGTAGTTGTAACAGGTCAGCAACCGGATAGTTGCGAGTTCGAATCCAACGAACATCGACCCATTCCAATGTTTTTGGAGCAAGTTAAAGCTGTCGTCGTCTCAAATCTCCTCACGTTGGCGTCGTTTGGAAGTTGGAAGAGTAGTGTCCAAGTCAGCTGTTGCCTCGTCACTTCCCTTCATCTATTTGAAAGTAAAAAGATTTATGAAAAGTAAAGTATTGTTATTATTCACACAAACCATACGGGGCAACTTTCACCCCATCGTAGTTGTAACAGGTCAGCAACCAGATGGTTGCGAGTTCGAATCCAACGAACATCGACCCATTCCAATGTTTCTGGAGCACGTTAAAGTTGTCGTCGTCTCAAATTTCCTCACGTTAGGGTGGTGTGGAAGTTGGAAGAGTAGTGTCCAAGTCAGATGTTGCCTCGTCACTTTCCTTCATCTATCTGAAAGTAAAAAGATTTATGAGAAGTAAAGTATTGTTATTATTCACACAAACCATACGGGTCAACTTTCTCCCCGTCGTAGTTGTAACAGGCCAGCAACCGGATAGTTGCGAGTTCTAATCCAACGAACGTCGACCCATTCCAATGTTTCTGGAGCACGTTAAAGCTGTAATCGTCGCAAATCTCCTCACGTTGGCGTTGTGTGGAAGTTGGAAGAGTAGTGTCCAATTCAGATGTTGCCTCGTCACTTTCCTTCATCTATCTGAAAGTAAAAAGATTTATGAAAAGTAAAGTTTTGTTATTATTCGCACAAACCATACGGGGCCACTTTCTCCCCGTCGTAATTGCAACAGATCAGCAACCGGAGGGTTGCGAGTTGGAATCCAACGAACATCGACCCATTCCAATGATTCTGGAGCACGTTAAAGCTGTCGTCGTCAAAATCTCCTCACGTTGGCGTCGTGTGGAAGTTGGAAGAGTAGTGTCCAAGTCAGGTGTTGCCTCGTCACTTCCCTTCATCTATTTGAAAGTAAAAAGATTTATGAAAAGTAAAGTATTGTTATTATTCACACAAACCATACGGGGCAACTTTCACCCCATCGTAGTTGTAACAGGTCAGCAACCAGATGGTTGCGAGTTCGAATCCAACGAACATCGACCCATTCCAATGTTTCTGGAGCACGTTAAAGTTGTCGTCGTCTCAAATTTCCTCACGTTAGGGTGGTGTGGAAGTTGGAAGAGTAGTGTCCAAGTCAGATGTTGCCTCGTCACTTTCCTTCATCTATCTGAAAGTAAAAAGATTTATGAGAAGTAAAGTATTGTTATTATTCACACAAACCATACGGGTCAACTTTTTCCCCGTCGTAGTTGTAACAGGCCAGCAACCGGATAGTTGCGAGTTCTAATCCAACGAACGTCGACCCATTCCAATGTTTCTGGAGCACGTTAAAGCTGTAATCGTCGCAAATCTCCTCACGTTGGCGTTGTGTGGAAGTTGGAAGAGTAGTGTCCAAGTCAGGTGTTGCCACGTCACTTTCCTTCATCTATCTGAAAGTAAAAAGATTTATGAAAAATGAAGTATTGTTATTATTCACACAAACCATACGGGGCAACTTTCTCCCCGTCGTAGTTGTAACAGGTCAGCAACCGGATAGTTGCGAGTTCGAATCCAACAAACATTGACCCATTCCAATGTTTCTGGAGCACGTTAAAGCTGTAGTTGTCTCAAATCTCCTCACGTTGGCGTGGTGTTTAAGTTGGAAGAGTTGTGTCCAAGTCAGGTGTTGCCTCGTCACTTTCCTTAATCCATCTGAAAGTAAAAAGATTTATGAGAAGTAAAGTATTGTTATTATTCACACAAACCATTCGGGGCAACTTTCTCCCCATCGTAGTTGTAACAAGTCAGCAACCAGATGGTTGCGAGTTGGAATCCAACGAACATCGACCCATTCCAATGTTTCTGGAGCACGTTAAAGCTGTCGTCGTCTCAAATCTCCTCACGTTGGCGTCGTGTGGAAGTTGGAAGAGTAGTGTCCAAGTCAGGTGTTGCCACGTCACTTCCCTTCATCTATCTGAAAGTAAAAAGATTTATGAAAAGTGAAGTATTGTTATTATTCACACAAACCATACGGAGCAACTTTCTCCCCGTCGTAGTTGTAACAGGTCAGCAACCGGATAGTTGCGAGTTCGAATCCAACAAACATCGACCCATTCCAATGTTTCTGGAGCACGTTAAAGCTGTAGTTGTCTCAAATCGCCTCACGTTGGCGTGGTGTGGAAGTTGGAAGAGTAGTGTCCAAGTCAGGTGTTGCCTCGTCACTTTCCTTAATCCATCTGAAAGTAAAAAGATTTATGAGAACAAAAGTATTGTTATTATTCACACAAACCATAAGGGGCATTTTTCTCCCCGTCGTAGTTGTAACAGGTCAGCAACCGGATAGTTTTGAGTTCGAATCAAACGAACATCGACCCATTCCAACGTTTCTGGAGCACGTTAAATCTGTCGTCGTCTCAAATCTCCTCACGTTGGCGTAGTGTGGAAGTTGGAAGAGTAGTGTCCAAGTCAGGTGTTGCCTCGTCACTTCCCTTCATCTATCTGGAAGTAAAAAGATTTATGAAAAGTAAAGTATTGTTATTATTCACACAAACCATACGGGGCAACTTTCACCCCATCGTAGTTGTAACAGGTCAGCAACCAGATGGTTGCGAGTTCGAATCCAACGAACATCGACCCATTCCAATGTTTCTGGAGCACGTTAAAGTTGTCGTCGTCTCAAATTTCCTCACGTTAGGGTGGTGTGGAAGTTGGAAGAGTTGTGTCCAAGTCAGGTGTTGCCTCGTCACTTTCCTTAATCCATCTGAAAGTAAAAAGATTTATGAGAAGTAAAGTATTGTTATTATTCACACAAACCATACGGGGAAACTTTCTCCCCATCGTAGTTGTAACAGGTCAGCAACCAGATGGTTGCGAGTTCGAATCCAACGAACATCGACCCATTCCAATGTTTCTGGAGCACGTTAAAGGTGTCGTCGTTTAAAATTTCCTCACGTTAGGGTGGTGTGGAAGTTGGAAGAGTAGTGTCCAAGTCAGATGTTGCCTCGTCACTTTCCTTCATCTATCTGAAAGTAAAAAGATTTATGAAAAGTAAAGTATTGTTATTATTCGCAAAAACCATACGGGGCCACTTTCTCCCCGTCGTAATTGCAACAGATCAGCAACCGGAGGGTTGCGAGTTGGAATCCAACGAACATCGACCCATTCCAATGTTTCTGGAGCACGTTAAAGCTGTCGTCGTCTCAAATCTCCTCACGTTGGCGTCGTGTGGAAGTTGGAAGAGTAGTGTCCAAGTCAGGTGTTGCCACGTCACTTCCATTCATCTATCTGAAAGTAAAAAGATTTATGAAAAGTGAAGTATTGTTATTATTCACACAAACCATACGGGGCAACTTTCTCCCCGTCGTAGTTGTAACAGGTCAGCAACCGGATAGTTGCGAGTTCGAATCCAACAAACATCGACCCATTCCAATGTTTCTGGAGCACGTTAAAGCTGTCGTCGTCTCAAATCTCCTCACGTTGGCGTCGTGTGGAAGTTGGATGAGTAGTGTCCAAGTCAGGTGTTGCCTCGTCACTTTCCTTAATCCATCTGAAAGTAAAAAGATTTATGAGAAGTAAAGTATTGTTATTATTCACACAAACCATACGGGGCAACTTTCACGCCGTCGTAGTTGTAACAGGCCAGGAACCGGATAGTTGCGAGTTCTAATCCAACGAACGTCGACCCATTCCAATGTTTCTGGAGCACGTTAAAGCTGTAATCGTCTCAAATCTCCTCACGTTGGCGTGGTGTGGAAGTTGGAAGAGTAGTGTCCAAGTCAGGTGTTGCCTCGTCACTTTCCTTAATCCATCTGAAAGTAAAAAGATTTATGAGAAGTAAAGTATTGTTATTATTCACACAAACCATACGGGGCAACTTTCTCCCCGTCGTAGTTGTAACAGGTCAGCAACCGGATAGTTGCGAGTTCGAATCCAACGAACATCGACCCATTCCAATGTTTCTGGAGCACGTTAAAGCTGTCGTCGTCTCAAATCTCCTCACGTTGGGGTGGTGTGGAAGTTGGAAGAGTAGTGTCCAAGTCAGGTGTTGCCTCGTCACTTCCCTTCATCTATCTGAAAGTAAAAAGATTTATGAAAAGTAAAGTATTGTTATTATTCACACAAACCATACGGGGCAACTTTCTCCCCATCGTAGTTGTAACAGGTCAGCAACCAGATGGTTGCGAGTTCGAATCCAACGAACATCGACCCATTCCAATGTTTCTGGAGCACGTTAAAGCTGTCGTCGTTTCAAATCTCCTCACGTTGGCGTCGTGTGGAAGTAGGAAGAGTAGTGTCCAAGTCAGGTGTTGCCTCGTCACTTTCCTTAATCCATCTGAAAGTAAAAAGATTTATGAGAAGTAAAGTATTGTTATTATTCACACAAACCATACGGGTCAACTTTCTCCCCGTCGTAGTTGTAACAGGCCAGCAACCGGATAGTTGCGAGTTCTAATCCAACGAACGTCGACCCATTCCAATGTTTCTGGAGCACGTTAAAGCTGTAATCGTCGCAAATCTCCTCACGTTGGCGTTGTGTGGAAGTTGGAAGAGTAGTGTCCAATTCAGATGTTGCCTCGTCACTTTCCTTCATCTATCTGAAAGTAAAAAGTTTTATGAAAAGTAAAGTATTGTTATTATTCGCACAAACCATACGGGGCCACTTTCTCCCCGTCGTAATTGCAACAGATCAGCAACCGGAGGGTTGCGAGTTGGAATTCAACGAACATCGACCCATTCCAATGTTTCTGGAGCACGTTAAAGCTGTCGTCGTCTCAAATCTCCTCACGTTGGCGTCGTGTGGAAGTTGGAAGAGTAGTGTCCAAGTCAGGTGTTGCCTCGTCACTTTCCTTAATCCATCTGAAAGTAAAAAGATTTAAGAGAAGTAAAGTATTGTTATTATTCACACAAACCATACGGGGCCACTTTCTCCCCGTCGTAATTGCAACAGATCAGCAACCGGAGGGTTGCGAGTTGGAATTCAACGAACATCGACCCATTCCAATGTTTCTGCAGCACGTTAAAGCTGTAGTTGTCTCAAATCGCCTCACGTTGGCGTGGTGTGGAAGTTGGAAGAATAGTGTCCAAGTCAGGTGGTGCCTCGTCACTTTCCTTAATCCATCTGAAAGTAAAAAGATTTATGAGAAGTAAAGTATTGTTATTATTCACACAAACCATACGGGGCAACTTTCTCCCCGTCGTAGTTGTAACAGGTCAGCAACCAGATAGTTGCGAGTTCGAATCCAACGAACGTCGACCCATTCCAATGTTTCTGGAGCACGTTAAAGCTGTAATCGTCGCAAATCTCCTCACGTTGGCGTTGTGTGGAAGTTGGAAAAGTAGTGTCCAAGTCAGGTGTTGCCTCGTCACTTTCCTTAATCCATCTGAAAGTAAAAAGATTTATGAGAAGTAAAGTATTGTTATTATTCACACAAACCATACGGGGCAACTTTCTCCCCGTCGTAGTTGTAACAGGTCAGCAACCGGATAGTTGCGAGTTCGAATCCAACGAACATCGACCCATTCCAATGTTTCTGGAGCACGTTAAAGCTGTCGTCGTCTCAAATCTCCTCACGTTGGCGTCGTGTGGAAGTTGGAAGAGTAGTGTCCAAGTCAGGTGTTGCCACGTCACTTCCATTCATCTATCTGAAAGTAAAAAGATTTATGAAAAGTGAAGTATTGTTATTATTCACACAAACCATACGGGGCAACTTTCTCCCCGTCGTAGTTGTAACAGGTCAGCAACCGGATAGTTGCGAGTTCGAATCCAACAAACATCGACCCATTCCAATGTTTCTGGAGCACTTTAAAGCTGTCGTCGTCTCAAATCTCCTCACGTTGGCGTCGTGTGGAAGTTGGATGAGTAGTGTCCAAGTCAGGTGTTGCCTCGTCACTTTCCTTAATCCATCTGAAAGTAAAAAGATTTATGAGAAGTAAAGTATTGTTATTATTCACACAAACCATACGGGGCAACTTTCACGCCGTCGTAGTTGTAACAGGCCAGGAACCGGATAGTTGCGAGTTCTAATCCAACGAACGTCGACCCATTCCAATGTTTCTGGAGCACGTTAAAGCTGTAATCGTCTCAAATCTCCTCACGTTGGCGTGGTGTGGAAGTTGGAAGAGTAGTGTCCAAGTCAGGTGTTGCCTCGTCACTTTCCTTAATCCATCTGAAAGTAAAAAGATTTATTAGAAGTAAAGTATTGTTATTATTCACACAAACCATACGGGGCAACTTTCTCCCCGTCGTAGTTGTAACAGGTCAGCAACCGGATAGTTGCGAGTTCGAATCCAACGAACATCGACCCATTCCAATGTTTCTGGAGCACGTTAAAGCTGTCGTCGTCTCAAATCTCCTCACGTTGGGGTGGTGTGGAAGTTGGAAGAGTAGTGTCCAAGTCAGGTGTTGCCTCGTCACTTCCCTTCATCTATCTGAAAGTAAAAAGATTTATGAAAAGTAAAGTATTGTTATTATTCACACAAACCATACGGGGCCACTTTCTCCCCGTCGTAATTGCAACAGATCAGCAACCGGAGGGTTGCGAGTTGGAATTCAACGAACATCGACCCATTCCAATGTTTCTGCAGCACGTTAAAGCTGTAGTTGTCTCAAATCGCCTCACGTTGGCGTGGTGTGGAAGTTGGAAGAATAGTGTCCAAGTCAGGTGTTGCCTCGTCACTTTCCTTAATCCATCTGAAAGTAAAAAGATTTATGAGAAGTAAAGTATTGTTATTATTCACACAAACCATACGGGGCAACTTTCTCCCCGTCGTAGTTGTAACAGGTCAGCAACCAGATAGTTGCGAGTTCGAATCCAACGAACGTCGACCCATTCCAATGTTTCTGGAGCACGTTAAAGCTGTAATCGTCGCAAATCTCCTCACGTTGGCGTTGTGTGGAAGTTGGAAAAGTAGTGTCCAAGTCAGGTGTTGCCTCGTCACTTTCCTTAATCCATCTGAAAGTAAAAAGATTTATGAGAAGTAAAGTATTGTTATTATTCACACAAACCATACGGGGCAACTTTCTCCCCGTCGTAGTTGTAACAGGTCAGCAACCGGATAGTTGCGAGTTCGAATCCAACGAACATCGACCCATTCCAATGTTTCTGGAGCACGTTAAAGCTGTCGTCGTCTCAAATCTCCTCACGTTGGCGTCGTGTGGAAGTTGGAAGAGTAGTGTCCAAGTCAGGTGTTGCCACGTCACTTCCATTCATCTATCTGAAAGTAAAAAGATTTATGAAAAGTGAAGTATTGTTATTATTCACACAAACCATACGGGGCAACTTTCTCCCCGTCGTAGTTGTAACAGGTCAGCAACCGGATAGTTGCGAGTTCGAATCCAACAAACATCGACCCATTCCAATGTTTCTGGAGCACGTTAAAGCTGTCGTCGTCTCAAATCTCCTCACGTTGGCGTCGTGTGGAAGTTGGATGAGTAGTGTCCAAGTCAGGTGTTGCCTCGTCACTTTCCTTAATCCATCTGAAAGTAAAAAGATTTATGAGAAGTAAAGTATTGTTATTATTCACACAAACCATACGGGGCAACTTTCACGCCGTCGTAGTTGTAACAGGCCAGGAACCGGATAGTTGCGAGTTCTAATCCAACGAACGTCGACCCATTCCAATGTTTCTGGAGCACGTTAAAGCTGTAATCGTCTCAAATCTCCTCACGTTGGCGTGGTGTGGAAGTTGGAAGAGTAGTGTCCAAGTCAGGTGTTGCCTCGTCACTTTCCTCTATCCATCTGAAAGTAAAAAGATTTATTAGAAGTAAAGTATTGTTATTATTCACACAAACCATACGGGGCAACTTTCTCCCCGTCGTAGTTGTAACAGGTCAGCAACCGGATAGTTGCGAGTTCGAATCCAACGAACATCGACCCATTCCAATGTTTCTGGAGCACGTTAAAGCTGTCGTCGTCTCAAATCTCCTCACGTTGGGGTGGTGTGGAAGTTGGAAGAGTAGTGTCCAAGTCAGGTGTTGCCTCGTCACTTCCCTTCATCTATCTGAAAGTAAAAAGATTTATGAAAAGTAAAGTATTGTTATTATTCACACAAACCATACGGGGCCACTTTCTCCCCGTCGTAATTGCAACAGATCAGCAACCGGAGGGTTGCGAGTTGGAATTCAACGAACATCGACCCATTCCAATGTTTCTGCAGCACGTTAAAGCTGTAGTTGTCTCAAATCGCCTCACGTTGGCTTGGTGTGGAAGTTGGAAGAATAGTGTCCAAGTCAGGTGTTGCCTCGTCACTTTCCTTAATCCATCTGAAAGTAAAAAGATTTATGAGAAGTAAAGTATTGTTATTATTCACACAAACCATACGGGGCAACTTTCTCCCCGTCGTAGTTGTAACAGGTCAGCAACCAGATAGTTGCGAGTTCGAATCCAACGAACGTCGACCCATTCCAATGTTTCTGGAGCACGTTAAAGCTGTAATCGTCGCAAATCTCCTCACGTTGGCGTTGTGTGGAAGTTGGAAAAGTAGTGTCCAAGTCAGGTGTTGCCTCGTCACTTTCCTTAATCCATCTGAAAGTAAAAAGATTTATGAGAAGTAAAGTATTGTTATTATTCAAACAAACCATACGGGGCAACTTTCTCCCCGTCGTAGTTGTAACAGGTCAGCAACCGGATAGTTGCGAGTTCGAATCCAACGAACATCGACCCATTCCAATGTTTCTGGAGCACGTTAAAGCTGTCGTCGTCTCAAATCTCCTCACGTTGGCGTCGTGTGGAAGTTGGAAGAGTAGTGTCCAAGTCAGGTGTTGCCACGTCACTTCCATTCATCTATCTGAAAGTAAAAAGATTTATGAAAAGTGAAGTATTGTTATTATTCACACAAACCATACGGGGCAACTTTCTCCCCGTCGTAGTTGTAACAGGTCAGCAACCGGATAGTTGCGAGTTCGAATCCAACAAACATCGACCCATTCCAATGTTTCTGGAGCACGTTAAAGCTGTCGTCGTCTCAAATCTCCTCACGTTGGCGTCGTGTGGAAGTTGGATGAGTAGTGTCCAAGTCAGGTGTTGCCTCGTCACTTTCCTTAATCCATCTGAAAGTAAAAAGATTTATGAGAAGTAAAGTATTGTTATTATTCACACAAACCATACGGGGCAACTTTCACGCCGTCGTAGTTGTAACAGGCCAGGAACCGGATAGTTGCGAGTTCTAATCCAACGAACGTCGACCCATTCCAATGTTTCTGGAGCACGTTAAAGCTGTAATCGTCTCAAATCTCCTCACGTTGGCGTGGTGTGGAAGTTGGAAGAGTAGTGTCCAAGTCAGGTGTTGCCTCGTCACTTTCCTTAATCCATCTGAAAGTAAAAAGATTTATGAGAAGTAAAGTATTGTTATTATTCACACAAACCATACGGGGCAACTTTCTCCCCGTCGTAGTTGTAACAGGTCAGCAACCGGATAGTTGCGAGTTCGAATCCAACGAACATCGACCCATTCCAATGTTTCTGGAGCACGTTAAAGCTGTCGTCGTCTCAAATCTCCTCACGTTGGGGTGGTGTGGAAGTTGGAAGAGTAGTGTCCAAGTCAGGTGTTGCCTCGTCACTTCCCTTCATCTATCTGAAAGTAAAAAGATTTATGAAAAGTAAAGTATTGTTATTATTCACACAAACCATACGGGGCAACTTTCTCCCCATCGTAGTTGTAACAGGTCAGCAACCAGATGGTTGCGAGTTCGAATCCAACGAACATCGACCCATTCCAATGTTTCTGGAGCACGTTAAAGCTGTCGTCGTTTCAAATCTCCTCACGTTGGCGTCGTGTGGAAGTAGGAAGAGTAGTGTCCAAGTCAGGTGTTGCCTCGTCACTTTCCTTAATCCATCTGAAAGTAAAAAGATTTATGAGAAGTAAAGTATTGTTATTATTCACACAAACCATACGGGTCAACTTTCTCCCCGTCGTAGTTGTAACAGGCCAGCAACCGGATAGTTGCGAGTTCTAATCCAACGAACGTCGACCCATTCCAATGTTTCTGGAGCACGTTAAAGCTGTAATCGTCGCAAATCTCCTCACGTTGGCGTTGTGTGGAAGTTGGAAGAGTAGTGTCCAATTCAGATGTTGCCTCGTCACTTTCCTTCATCTATCTGAAAGTAAAAAGTTTTATGAAAAGTAAAGTATTGTTATTATTCGCACAAACCATACGGGGCCACTTTCTCCCCGTCGTAATTGCAACAGATCAGCAACCGGAGGGTTGCGAGTTGGGATCCAACGAACATCGACCCATTACAATGTTTCTGGAGCACGTTAAAGCTGTCGTCGTCTCAAATCTCCTCACGTTGGCGTCGTGTGGAAGTTGGAAGAGTAGTGTCCAAGTCAGGTGTTGCCTCGTCACTTTCCTTAATCCATCTGAAAGTAAAAAGATTTAAGAGAAGTAAAGTATTGTTATTATTCACACAAACCATACGGGGCCACTTTCTCCCCGTCGTAATTGCAACAGATCAGCAACCGGAGGGTTGCGAGTTGGAATTCAACGAACATCGACCCATTCCAATGTTTCTGCAGCACGTTAAAGCTGTAGTTGTCTCAAATCGCCTCACGTTGGCGTGGTGTGGAAGTTGGAAGAATAGTGTCCAAGTCAGGTGTTGCCTCGTCACTTTCCTTAATCCATCTGAAAGTAAAAAGATTTATGAGAAGTAAAGTATTGTTATTATTCACACAAACCATACGGGGCAACTTTCTCCCCGTCGTAGTTGTAACAGGTCAGCAACCAGATAGTTGCGAGTTCGAATCCAACGAACGTCGACCCATTCCAATGTTTCTGGAGCACGTTAAAGCTGTCGTCGTTTCAAATCTCCTCACGTTGGCGTCGTGTGGAAGTAGGAAGAGTAGTGTCCAAGTCAGGTGTTGCCTCGTCACTTTCCTTAATCCATCTGAAAGTAAAAAGATTTATGAGAAGTAAAGTATTGTTATTATTCACACAAACCATACGGGTCAACTTTCTCCCCGTCGTAGTTGTAACAGGCCAGCAACCGGATAGTTGCGAGTTCTAATCCAACGAACGTCGACCCATTCCAATGTTTCTGGAGCACGTTAAAGCTGTAATCGTCGCAAATCTCCTCACGTTGGCGTTGTGTGGAAGTTGGAAGAGTAGTGTCCAATTCAGATGTTGCCTCGTCACTTTCCTTCATCTATCTGAAAGTAAAAAGTTTTATGAAAAGTAAAGTATTGTTATTATTCGCACAAACCATACGGGGCCACTTTCTCCCCGTCGTAATTGCAACAGATCAGCAACCGGAGGGTTGCGAGTTGGGATCCAACGAACATCGACCCATTACAATGTTTCTGGAGCACGTTAAAGCTGTCGTCGTCTCAAATCTCCTCACGTTGGCGTCGTGTGGAAGTTGGAAGAGTAGTGTCCAAGTCAGGTGTTGCCTCGTCACTTTCCTTAATCCATCTGAAAGTAAAAAGATTTAAGAGAAGTAAAGTATTGTTATTATTCACACAAACCATACGGGGCCACTTTCTCCCCGTCGTAATTGCAACAGATCAGCAACCGGAGGGTTGCGAGTTGGAATTCAACGAACATCGACCCATTCCAATGTTTCTGCAGCACGTTAAAGCTGTAGTTGTCTCAAATCGCCTCACGTTGGCGTGGTGTGGAAGTTGGAAGAATAGTGTCCAAGTCAGGTGTTGCCTCGTCACTTTCCTTAATCCATCTGAAAGTAAAAAGATTTATGAGAAGTAAAGTATTGTTATTATTCACACAAACCATACGGGGCAACTTTCTCCCCGTCGTAGTTGTAACAGGTCAGCAACCAGATAGTTGCGAGTTCGAATCCAACGAACGTCGACCCATTCCAATGTTTCTGGAGCACGTTAAAGCTGTAATCGTCGCAAATCTCCTCACGTTGGCGTTGTGTGGAAGTTGGAAAAGTAGTGTCCAAGTCAGGTGTTGCCTCGTCACTTTCCTTAATCCATCTGAAAGTAAAAAGATTTATGAGAAGTAAAGTATTGTTATTATTCACACAAACCATACGGGGCAACTTTCTCCCCGTCGTAGTTGTAACAGGTCAGCAACCGGATAGTTGCGAGTTCGAATCCAACGAACATCGACCCATTCCAATGTTTCTGGAGCACGTTAAAGCTGTCGTCGTCTCAAATCTCCTCACGTTGGCGTCGTGTGAAAGTTGGAAGAGTAGTGTCCAAGTCAGGTGTTGCCTCGTCACTTCCCTTCATTTATCTGAAAGTAAAAAGATTTATGAAAAGTAAAATATTCTTATTATTCACACAAACCATACGGGGCAACTTTCTCCCCGTCGTAGTTGTAACAGGTCAGCAACCGGATAGTTGCGAGTTCGAATCCAACGAACATCGACCCATTCCAATGTTTCTGGAGCACGTTAAAGCTGTCGTAGTCTCAAATCTCCTCACGTTGGGGTGGTGTGGAAGTTGGAAGAGTAGTGTCCAAGTCAGGTGTTGCCTCGTCACTTCCCTTCATCTATCTGAAAGTAAAAAGATTTATGAAAAGTAAAGTATTGTTATTATTCACACAAACCATACGGGGCAACTTTCTCCCCATCGTAGTTGTAACAGGTCAGCAACCAGATGGTTGCGAGTTCAAATCCAACGAACATCGACCCATTCCAATGTTTCTGGAGCACGTTAAAGCTGTAGTCGTTTCAAATCTCCTCACGTTGGGGTGGTGTGGAAGTTGGAAGAGTAGTGTCCAAGTCAGGTGTTGCCTCGTCACTTCCCTTCATCTATCTGAAAGTAAAAAGATTTATGAAAAGTAAAGTATTGTTATTATTCACACAAACCATACGGGGCAACTTTCTCCCCATCGTAGTTGTAACAGGTCAGCAACCAGATGGTTGCGAGTTCGAATCCAACGAACATCGACCCATTCCAATGTTTCTGGAGCACGTTAAAGCTGTCGTCGTTTCAAATCTCCTCACGTTGGCGTCGTGTGGAAGTAGGAAGAGTAGTGTCCAAGTCAGGTGTTGCCTCGTCACTTTCCTTAATCCATCTGAAAGTAAAAAGATTTATGAGAAGTAAAGTATTGTTATTATTCACACAAACCATACGGGTCAACTTTCTCCCCGTCGTAGTTGTAACAGGCCAGCAACCGGATAGTTGCGAGTTCTAATCCAACGAACGTCGACCCATTCCAATGTTTCTGGAGCACGTTAAAGCTGTAGTTGTCTCAAATCGCCTCACGTTGGCGTGGTGTGGAAGTTGGAAGAGTAGTGTCCAAGTCAGGTGTTGCCTCGTCACTTTCCTTAATCCATCTGAAAGTAAAAAGATTTATGAGAAGTAAAGTATTGTTATTATTCACACAAACCATACGGGGCCACTTTCTCCCCGTCGTAATTGCAACAGATCAGCAACCGGAGGGTTGCGAGTTGGAATTCAACGAACATCGACCCATTCCAATGTTTCTGCAGCACGTTAAAGCTGTAGTTGTCTCAAATCGCCTCACGTTGGCGTGGTGTGGAAGTTGGAAGAATAGTGTCCAAGTCAGGTGTTGCCTCGTCACTTTCCTTAATCCATCTGAAAGTAAAAAGATTTATGAGAAGTAAAGTATTGTTATTATTCACACAAACCATACGGGGCAACTTTCTCCCCGTCGTAGTTGTAACAGGTCAGCAACCAGATAGTTGCGAGTTCGAATCCAACGAACGTCGACCCATTCCAATGTTTCTGGAGCACGTTAAAGCTGTAATCGTCGCAAATCTCCTCACGTTGGCGTTGTGTGGAAGTTGGAAGAGTAGTGTCCAAGTCAGGTGTTGCCTCGTCACTTTCCTTAATCCATCTGAAAGTAAAAAGATTTATGAGAAGTAAAGTATTGTTATTATTCACACAAACCATACGGGGCAACTTTCTCCCCGTCGTAGTTGTAACAGGTCAGCAACCGGATAGTTGCGAGTTCGAATCCAACGAACATCGACCCATTCCAATGTTTCTGGAGCACGTTAAAGCTGTCGTCGTCTCAAATCTCCTCACGTTGGCGTCGTGTGAAAGTTGGAAGAGTAGTGTCCAAGTCAGGTGTTGCCTCGTCACTTTCCTTCATTTATCTGAAAGTAAAAAGATTTATGAAAAGTAAAATATTCTTATTATTCACACAAACCATACGGGGCAACTTTCTCCCCGTCGTAGTTGTAACAGGTCAGCAACCGGATAGTTGCGAGTTCGAATCCAACGAACATCGACCCATTCCAATGTTTCTGGAGCACGTTAAAGCTGTCGTAGTCTCAAATCTCCTCACGTTGGGGTGGTGTGGAAGTTGGAAGAGTAGTGTCCAAGTCAGGTGTTGCCTCGTCACTTCCCTTCATCTATCTGAAAGTAAAAAGATTTATGAAAAGTAAAGTATTGTTATTATTCACACAAACCATACGGGGCAACTTTCTCCCCATCGTAGTTGTAACAGGTCAGCAACCAGATGGTTGCGAGTTCGAATCCAACGAACATCGACCCATTCCAATGTTTCTGGAGCACGTTAAAGCTGTCGTCGTTTCAAATCTCCTCACGTTGGCGTCGTGTGGAAGTAGGAAGAGTAGTGTCCAAGTCAGGTGTTGCCTCGTCACTTTCCTTAATCCATCTGAAAGTAAAAAGATTTATGAGAAGTAAAGTATTGTTATTATTCACACAAACCATACGGGTCAACTTTCTCCCCGTCGTAGTTGTAACAGGCCAGCAACCGGATAGTTGCGAGTTGTAATCCAACGAACGTCGACCCATTCCAATGTTTCTGGAGCACGTTAAAGCTGTAATCGTCGCAAATCTCCTCACGTTGGCGTTGTGTGGAAGTTGGAAGAGTAGTGTCCAATTCAGATGTTGCCTCGTCACTTTCCTTCATCTATCTGAAAGTAAAAAGTTTTATGAAAAGTAAAGTATTGTTATTATTCGCACAAACCATACGGGGCCACTTTCTCCCCGTCGTAATTGCAACAGATCAGCAACCGGAGGGTTGCGAGTTGGGATCCAACGAACATCGACCCATTCCAATGTTTCTGGAGCACGTTAAAGCTGTCGTCGTCTCAAATCTCCTCACGTTGGCGTCGTGTGGAAGTTGGAAGAGTAGTGTCCAAGTCAGGTGTTGCCTCGTCACTTTCCTTAATCCATCTGAAAGTAAAAAGATTTAAGAGAAGTAAAGTATTGTTATTATTCACACAAACCATACGGGGCCACTTTCTCCCCGTCGTAATTGCAACAGATCAGCAACCGGAGGGTTGCGAGTTGGAATTCAACGAACATCGACCCATTCCAATGTTTCTGGAGCACGTTAAAGCTGTAGTCGTCTCAAATCTCCTCACGTTGGGGTGGTGTGGAAGTTGGAAGAGTAGAGTCCAAGTCAGGTGTTGCCTCGTCACTTTCCTTAATCCATCTGAAAGTAAAAAGATTTATGAGAAGTAAAGTATTGTGATTATTCACACAAACCATACGGGGCAACTTTCTCCCCGTCGTAGTTGTAACAGGTCAGCAACCGGATAGTTGCGAGTTCGAATCCAACGAACATCGACCCATTCCAATGTTTCTGGAGCACGTTAAAGCTGTAGTCGTCTCAAATCTCCTCACGTTGGGGTGGTGTGGTTGTTGGAAGAGTAGTGTCCAAGTCAGGTGTTGCCTCGTCACTTCCCTTCATCTATCTGAAAGTAAAAAGATTTATGAAAAGTAAAGTATTGTTATTATTCACACAAACCATACGGGGCAACTTTCTCCCCATCCTAGTTGTAACAGGTCAGCAACCAGATGGTTGCGAGTTCGAATCCAACGAACATCGACGCATTCCAATGTTTCTGGAGCACGTTAAAGCTGTCGTCGTCTCAAATTTCCTCACGTTAGGGTGGTGTGGAAGTTGGAAGAGTAGTGTCCAAGTCAGATGTTGCCTCGTCACTTTCCTTCATCTATCTGAAAGTAAAAAGATTTATGAAAAGTAAAGTATTGTTATTATTCACACAAACCATACGGGGCCACTTTCTCCCCGTCGTAATTGCAACAGATCAGCAACCGGAGGGTTGCGAGTTGGAATCCAACGAACATCGACCCATTCCAATGTTTCTGGAGCACGTTAAAGCTGTCGTCGTCTCAAATCTCCTCACGTTGGCGTCGTGTGGAAGTTGGAAGAGTTGTGTCCAAGTCAGGTGATGCCTCGTCACTTTCCTTAATCCATCTGAAAGTAAAAAGATTTATGAGAAGTAAAGTATTGTTATTATTCACACAAACCATACGGGTCAACTTTCTCCCCGTCGTAGTTGTAACAGGCCAGCAACCGGATAGTTGCGAGTTCTAATCCAACGAACGTCGACCCATTCCAATGTTTCTGGAGCACGTTAAAGCTGTAATCGTCGCAAATCTCCTCACGTTGGCGTTGTGTGGAAGTTGGAAGAGTAGTGTCCAAGTCAGGTGTTGCCACGTCACTTCCCTTCATCTATCTGAAAGTAAAAAGATTTTTGAAAAGTGAAGTATTGTTATTATTCGCACAAACCATACAAGGCCACTTTCTCCCCGTCGTAATTGCAACAGATCAGCAACCGGAAGGTTGCGAGTTGGTATCCAACGAACATCGACCCATTCCAATGTTTCTGGAGCACGTTAAAGCTGTCGTCGTCTCAAATCTCCTCACGTTGGCGTCGTGTGGAAGTTGGAAGAGTAGTGTCCAAGTCAGGTGTTGCCACGTCACTTCCCTTAATCCATCTGAAAGTAAAAAGATTTATGAGAAGTAAAGTATTGTTATTATTCACACAAACCATACGGGTCAACTTTCTCCCCGTCGTAGTTGTAACAGGCCAGCAACCGGATAGTTGCGAGTTCTAATCCAACGAACGTCGACCCATTCCAATGTTTCTGGAGCACGTTAAAGCTGTAATCGTCGCAAATCTCCTCACGTTGGCGTTGTGTGGAAGTTGGAAGAGTAGTGTCCAAGTCAGGTGTTGCCACGTCACTTCCCTTCATCTATCTGAAAGTAAAAAGATTTTTGAAAAGTGAAGTATTGTTATTATTCGCACAAACCATACAAGGCCACTTTCTCCCCGTCGTAATTGCAACAGATCAGCAACCGGAAGGTTGCGAGTTGGTATCCAACGAACATCGACCCATTCCAATGTTTCTGGAGCACGTTAAAGCTGTCGTCGTCTCAAATCGCCTCACGTTGGCGTGGTGTGGAAGTTGGAAGAATAGTGTCCAAGTCAGGTGTCGCCTCGTCACTTTCCTTAATCCATCTGAAAGTAAAAAGATTTATGAGAAGTAAAGTATTGTTATTATTCGCACAAACCATACGGGGCCACTTTCTCCCCGTCGTAATTGCAACAGATCAGCAACCGGAGGGTTGCGAGTTGGAATCCAACGAACATCGACCCATTCCAATGTTTCTGCAGCACGTTAAAGCTGTCGTCGTCTCAAATCTCCTCACGTTGGCGTCGTGTGGAAGTTGGAAGAGTAGTGTCCAAGTCAGGTGTTGCCACGTCACTTCCCTTAATCCATCTGAAAGTAAAAAGATTTATGAGAAGTAAAGTATTGTTATTATTCACACAAACCATACGGGGCAACTTTCTCCCCGTCGTAGTTGTAACAGGTCAGCAACCAGATAGTTGCGAGTTCGAATCCAACGAACGTCGACCCATTCCAATGTTTCTAAAGCACGTTAAAGCTGTAATCGTCGCAAATCTCCTCACGTTGGCGTTGTGTGGAAGTTGGAAGAGTAGTGTTCAAGTCAGGTGTTGCCTCGTCACTTTCCTTAATCCATCTGAAAGTAAAAAGATTTATGAGAAGTACAGTATTGTTATTATTCACACAAACCATACGGGGCAACTTTCTCCCCGTCGTAGTTGTAACAGGTCAGCAACCGGATAGTTGCGAGTTCGAATCCAACGAACATCGACCCATTCCAATGTTTCTGGAGCACGTTAAAGCTGTCGTCGTCTCAAATCTCCTCACGTTGGCGTCGTGTGGAAGTTGGAAGAGTAGTGTCCAAGTCAGGTGTTTCCTCGTCACTTCCCTTCATTTATCTGAAAGTAAAAAGATTTATGAAAAGTAAAATATTCTTATTATTCACACAAACCATACGGGGCAACTTTCTCCCCTTCGTAGTTGTAACAGGTCAGCAACCAGATGGTTGCGAGTTCGAATCCAACGAACGTCGACCCATTCCAATGTTTCTGGAGCACGTTAAAGTTGTCGTCGTCTCAAATTTCCTCACGTTAGGGTGGTGTGGAAGTTGGAAGAGTAGTGTCCAAGTCAGTTGTTGCCTCGTCACTTTCCTTCATCTATCTGAAAGTAAAAAGATTTATGAAAAGTAAAGTATTGTTATTATTCGCACAAACCATACGGGTCAACTTTCTCCCCGTCGTAGTTGTAACAGGTCAGCAACCAGATGGTTGCGAGTTCGAATCCAACGAACGTCGACCCATTCCAATGTTTCTGGAGCACGTTAAAGCTGTCGTCGTCTCATATCTCCTCACGTTGGCGTCGTGTGGAAGTTGGAAGAGTAGTGTCCAAGTCAGGTGTTGCCTCGTCACTTTCCTTAATCCATCTGAAAGTAAAAAGATTTATGAGAAGTAAAGTATTGTTATTATTCACACAAACCATACGGGTCAACTTTCTCCCCGTCGTAGTTGTAACAGGCCAGCAACCGGATAGTTGCGAGTTCTAATCCAACGAACGTCGACCCATTCCAATGTTTCTGGAGCACGTTAAAGCTGTAATCGTCGCAAATCTCCTCACGTTGGCGTTGTGTGGAAGTTGGAAGAGTAGTGTCCAAGTCAGGTGTCGCCACGTCACTTCCCTTCATCTATCTGAAAGTAAAAAGATTTATGAAAAGTGAAGTATTGTTATTATTCACACAAACCATACGGGGCAACTTTCTCCCCATCGTAGTTGTAACAGGTCAGCAACCGGATAGTTGCGAGTTCGAATCCAACAAACATCGACCCATTCCAATGTTTCTGGAGCACGTTAAAGCTGTAGTTGTCTCAAATCTCCTCACGTTGGCGTGGTGTGGAAGTTGGAAGAGTAGTGTCCAAGTCAGGTGTTGCCTCGTCACTTTCCTTAATCCATCTGAAAGTAAAAAGATTTATGAGAAGTAAAGTATTGTTATTATTCACACAAACCATACGGGGCAACTTTCTCCCCATCGTAGTTGTAACAGGTCAGCAACCGGATAGTTGCGAGTTCGAATCCAACAAACATCGACCCATTCCAATGTTTCTGGAGCACGTTAAAGCTGTAGTTGTCTCAAATCTCCTCACGTTGGCGTGGTGTGGAAGTTGGAAGAGTAGTGTCCAAGTCAGGTGTTGCCTCGTCACTTTCCTTAATCCATCTGAAAGTAAAAAGATTTATGAGAAGTAAAGTATTGTTATTATTCACACAAACCATACGGGTCAACTTTCTCCCCGTCGTAGTTGTAACAGGCCAGCAACCGGATAGTTGCGAGTTCTAATCCAACGAACGTCGACCCATTCCAATGTTTCTGGAGCACGTTAAAACTGTAATCGTCGCAAATCTACTCACGTTGGCGTTGTGTGGAAGTTGGAAGAGTAGTGTCCAAGTCAGGTGTTGCCACGTCACTTCCCTTCATCTATCTGAAAGTAAAAAGATTTATGAAAAGTGAAGTATTGTTATTATTCACACAAACCATACGGGGCCACTTTCTCCCCGTCGTAATTGCAACAGATCAGCAACCGGAGGGTTGCGAATTGGAATCCAACGAACATCGACCCATTCCAATGTTTCTGGAGCACGTTAAAGCTGTCGTCGTCTCAAATCTCCTCCCGTTGGCGTCGTGTGGAAGTTGGAAGAGTAGTGTCCAAGTCAGGTGATGCCTCGTCACTTTCCTTAATCCATCTGAAAGTAAAAAGATTTATGAGAAGTAAAGTATTGTTATTATTCGCACAAACCATACGGGGCCACTTTCTCCCCGTCGTAATTGCAACAGGCCAGCAACCGGATAGTTGCGAGTTCTAATCCAACGAACGTCGACCCATTCCAATGTTTCTGGAGCACGTTAAAGCTGTAATCGTCGCAAATCTCCTCACGTTGGCGTTGTGTGGAAGTTGGAAGAGTAGTGTCCAAGTCAGGTGTTGCCACGTCACTTCCCTTCATCTATCTGAAAGTAAAAAGATTTATGAAAAGTGAAGTATTGTTATTATTCACACAAACCATACGGGGCAACTTTCTCCCCGTCGTAGTTGTAACAGGTCAGCAACCGGATAGTTGCGAGTTCGAATCCAACAAACATCGACCCATTCCAATGTTTCTGGAGCACGTTAAAGCTGTAGTTGTCTCAAATCTCCTCACGTTGGCGTGGTGTGGAAGTTGGAAGAGTAGTGTCCAAGTCAGGTGTTGCCTCGTCAGTTTCCTTAATCCATCTGAAAGTAAAAAGATTTATGAGAAGTAAAGTATTGTTATTATTCTCACAAACCATACGGGGCAACTTTCTCCCCGTCGTTGTTGTAACAGGTCAGCAACCGGATAGTTGCGAGTTCGAATCCAACGAACATCGACCCTTTCCAATGTTTCTGGAGCACGTTAAAGCTGTAGTCGTCTCAAATCTCCTCACGTTGGGGTGGTGTGGAAGTTGGAAGAGTAGAGTCCAAGTCAGGTTTTGCCTCGCCACTTTCCTTAATCCATCTGAAAGTAAAAAGATTTATGAGAAGTAAAGTATTGTGATTATTCACACAAACCATACGGGGCAACTTTCTCCCCGTCGTAGTTGTAACAGGTCAGCAACCGGATAGTTGCGAGTTCGAATCCAACGAACATCGACCCATTCCAATCTTTCTGGATCACGTTAAAGCTGTCGTCGTCTCTAATCTCCTCACGTTGGCGTGGTGTGGAAGTTGGAATGGTAATGTCCAAGTCAGATGCTGCCTCGTCACTGTCCTTCCTCCATCTGAAAGTAGAAAGATTTATGAAAAGTAAAGTATTGTTATTATTCACACAAACCATACGGGGCAACTTTCTCCCCATCGTAGTTGTAACAGGTCAGCAACCAGATGGTTGCGAGTTCGAATCCAACGAACATCGACCCATTCCAATGTTTCTGGAGCACGTTAAAGCTGTCGTCGTCTCAAATTTCCTCACGTTGGGGTGGTGTGGAAGTTGGAAGAGTAGTGTAAAAGTCAGGTGTTGCCTCGTCACTTCCCTTCATCTATCTGAAAGTAAAAAGATTTATGAAAAGTAAAGTATTGTTATTATTCACACAAACCATACGGTGCAACTTTCTCCCCATCGTAGTTGTAACAGGTCAGCAACCAGATGGTTGCGAGTTGGAATCCAACGAACATCGACCCATTCCAATGTTTCTGGAGCACGTTAAAGCTGTCGTCGTCTCAAATCTCCTCATGTTGGCGTCGTGTGGAAGTTGGAAGAGTATTGTCCAAGTGAGGTGTTGCCTCGTCACTTTCCTTAATCCATCTGAAAGTAAAAAGATTTATGAGAAGTAAAGTATTGTTATTATTCACACAAACCATACGGGTCAACTTTCTCCCCGTCGTAGTTGTAACAGGTCAGCAACCAGATGGTTGCGAGTTGGAATCCAACGAACATCGACCCATTCCAATGTTTCTGGAGCACGTTAAAGCTGTCGTCGTCTCAAATTTCCTCACGTTAGGGTGGTGTGGAAGTTGGTAGAGTAGTGTCCAAGTCAGATATTGCCTCGTCACTTTCCTTCATCTATCTGAAAGTAAAAAGATTTATGAAAAGTAAAGCATTGTTATTATTCGCACAAACCATACGGGGCCACTTTCTCCCCGTCGTAATTGCAACAGATCAGCAACCGGAGGGTTGCGAGTTGGAATCCAACGAACATCGACCCATTCCAATGTTTCTGGAGCACGTTAAAGCTGTCGTCGTCTCAAATCTCCTCACGTTGGCGTCGTGTGGAAGTTGGAAGAGTAGTGTCCAAGTCAGGAGTTGCCTCGTCACTTTCCTTAATCCATCTGAAAGTAAAAAGATTTATGAGAAGTAAAGTATTGTTATTATTCACACAAACCATACGGGTCAACTTTCTCCCCGTCGTAGTTGTAACAGGCCAGCAACCGGATAGTTGCGAGTTCTAATCCAATGAACGTCGACCCATTCCAATGTTTCTGGAGCACGTTAAAGCTGTAATCGTCGCAAATCTCCTCACGTAGGCGTTGTGTGGAAGTTGGAAGAGTAGTGTCCAAGTCAGGTGTTGCCACGTCACTTCCCTTCATCTATCTGAAAGTAAAAAGATTTATGAAAAGTGAAGTATTGTTATTATTCACACAAACCATACGGGGCAACTTTCTCCCCGTCGTAGTTGTAACAGGTCAGCAACCGGATAGTTGCGAGTTCGAATCCAACAAACATCGACCCATTCCAATGTTTCTAGAGCACGTTACAGCTGTAGTTGTCTCAAATTTCCTCACGTTCGGGTGGTGTGGAAGTTGGAAGAGTAGTGTCCAAGTCAGATGTTGCCTCGTCACTTTCCTTCATCTATCTGAAAGTAAAAAGATTTATGAAAAGTAAAGTATTGTTATTATTCACACAAACCATACGGGGCAACTTTCTCCCCATCGTAGTTGTAACAGGTCAGCAACCAGATGGTTGCGAGTTCGAATCCAACGAACATCGACCCATTCCAATGTTTCTGGAGCACGTTAAAGCTGCCGTCGTCTCAAATTTCCTCACGTTAGGGTGGTGTGGAAGTTGGTAGAGTAGTGTCCAAGTCAGATGTTGCCTCGTCACTTTCCTTCATCTATCTGAAAGTAAAAAGATTTATGAAAAGTAAAGTATTGTTATTATTTACACAAACCATACGGGTTGACTTTCTCTCCGTCGTAGTGGTAATAGATCAGCAACTGGGGGGTTACGAGTTGGAATACGACGAACATCGACCCATTCCAATGTTTCTGAAGCACGTTAAAGCTGTCGTCCTCTCTAATCAACTCACGCTGGCGTGGTAATGAAGTTGGAAGAGTAGTGTCCAAGTCAGGTGTTGCCTCGTCACTTCCCTTCATCTATCTGAAAGTAAAAAGATTTATGAAAAGTAAAGTATTGTTATTATTCACACAAACCATATGGTGCAACTTTCTCCCCATCGTAGTTGTAACAGGTCAGCAACCAGATGGTTGCGAGTTGGAATCCAACGAACATCGACCCATTCCAATGTTTCTGGAGCACGTTAAAGCTGTCGTCGTCTCAAATCTCCTCACGTTGGCGTCGTGTGGAAGTTGGAAGAGTATTGTCCAAGTGAGGTGTTGCCTCGTCACTTTCCTTAATCCATCTGAAAGTAAAAAGATTTATGAGAAGTAAAGTATTGTTATTATTCGCACAAACCATACGGGGCCACTTTCTCCCCGTCGTAATTGCAACAGGCCAGCAACCGGATAGTTGCGAGTTCTAATCCAACGAACGTCGACCCATTCCAATGTTTCTGGAGCACGTTAAAGCTGTAATCGTCGCAAATCTCCTCACGTTGGCGTTGTGTGGAAGTTGGAAGAGTAGTGTCCAAGTCAGGTGTTGCCACGTCACTTCCCTTCATCTATCTGAAAGTAAAAAGATTTATGAAAAGTGAAGTATTGTTATTATTCACACAAACCATACGGGGCAACTTTCTCCCCGTCGTAGTTGTAACAGGTCAGCAACCGGATAGTTGCGAGTTCGAATCCAACAAACATCGACCCATTCCAATGTTTCTGGAGCACGTTAAAGCTGTAGTTGTCTCAAATCTCCTCACGTTGGCGTGGTGTGGAAGTTGGAAGAGTAGTGTCCAAGTCAGGTGTTGCCTCGTCAGTTTCCTTAATCCATCTGAAAGTAAAAAGATTTATGAGAAGTAAAGTATTGTTATTATTCTCACAAACCATACGGGGCAACTTTCTCCCCGTCGTTGTTGTAACAGGTCAGCAACCGGATAGTTGCGAGTTCGAATCCAACGAACATCGACCCATTCCAATGTTTCTGGAGCACGTTAAAGCTGTAGTCGTCTCAAATCTCCTCACGTTGGGGTGGTGTGGAAGTTGGAAGAGTAGAGTCCAAGTCAGGTTTTGCCTCGTCACTTTCCTTAATCCATCTGAAAGTAAAAAGATTTATGAGAAGTAAAGTATTGTGATTATTCACACAAACCATACGGGGCAACTTTCTCCCCGTCGTAGTTGTAACAGGTCAGCAACCGGATAGTTGCGAGTTCGAATCCAACGAACATCGACCCATTCCAATCTTTCTGGATCACGTTAAAGCTGTCGTCGTCTCTAATCTCCTCACGTTGGCGTGGTGTGGAAGTTGGAATGGTAATGTCCAAGTCAGATGCTGCCTCGTCACTGTCCTTCATCCATCTGAAAGTAAAAAGATTTATGAAAAGTAAAGTATTGTTATTATTTACACAAACCATACGGGTTGACTTTCTCTCCGTCGTAGTGGTAATAGATCAGCAACTGGGGGGTTACGAGTTGGAATACGACGAACATCGACCCATTCCAATGTTTCTGAAGCACGTTAAAGCTGTCGTCCTCTCTAATCAACTCACGCTGGCGTGGTAATGAAGTTGGAAGAGTAGTGTCCAAATCAGATGTTGCCTCGTCACTGTCCTTCCTCCATCTGAAAGTAGAAAGATTTATGAAAAGTGAAGTATTGTTATTATTCACACAAACCATACGGGGCAACTTTCTCCCCATCGTAGTTGTAATAGGTCAGCAACCGGATGGTTGCGAGTTCGAATCCAACGAACATCGACCCATTGCAATGTTTCTGGAGCTCGTTAAAGCTGTCGTCGTCTCTAATCTCCTCACGTTGGGGTGGTGTGGAAGTTGGAAGAGTAGTGTAAAAGTCAGGTGTTGCCTCGTCACTTCCCTTCATCTATCTGAAAGTAAAAAGATTTATGAAAAGTAAAGTATTGTTATTATTCACACAAACCATACGGTGCAACTTTCTCCCCATCGTAGTTGTAACAGGTCAGCAACCAGATGGTTGCGAGTTGGAATCCAACGAACATCGACCCATTCCAATGTTTCTGGAGCACGTTAAAGCTGTCGTCGTCTCAAATCTCCTCACGTTGGCGTCGTGTGGAAGTTGGAAGAGTATTGTCCAAGTGAGGTGTTGCCTCGTCACTTTCCTTAATCCATCTGAAAGTAAAAAGATTTATGAGAAGTAAAGTATTGTTATTATTCACACAAACCATACGGGTCAACTTTCTCCCCGTCGTAGTTGTAACAGGTCAGCAACCAGATGGTTGCGAGTTGGAATCCAACGAACATCGACCCATTCCAATGTTTCTGGAGCACGTTAAAGCTGTCGTCGTCTCAAATTTCCTCACGTTAGGGTGGTGTGGAAGTTGGTAGAGTAGTGTCCAAGTCAGATATTGCCTCGTCACTTTCCTTCATCTATCTGAAAGTAAAAAGATTTATGAAAAGTAAAGCATTGTTATTATTCGCACAAACCATACGGGGCCACTTTCTCCCCGTCGTAATTGCAACAGATCAGCAACCGGAGGGTTGCGAGTTGGAATCCAACGAACATCGACCCATTCCAATGTTTCTGGAGCACGTTAAAGCTGTCGTCGTCTCAAATCTCCTCACGTTGGCGTCGTGTGGAAGTTGGAAGAGTAGTGTCCAAGTCAGGAGTTGCCTCGTCACTTTCCTTAATCCATCTGAAAGTAAAAAGATTTATGAGAAGTAAAGTATTGTTATTATTCACACAAACCATACGGGTCAACTTTCTCCCCGTCGTAGTTGTAACAGGCCAGCAACCGGATAGTTGCGAGTTCTAATCCAATGAACGTCGACCCATTCCAATGTTTCTGGAGCACGTTAAAGCTGTAATCGTCGCAAATATCCTCACGTAGGCGTTGTGTGGAAGTTGGAAGAGTAGTGTCCAAGTCAGGTGTTGCCACGTCACTTCCCTTCATCTATCTGAAAGTAAAAAGATTTATGAAAAGTGAAGTATTGTTATTATTCACACAAACCATACGGGGCAACTTTCTCCCCGTCGTAGTTGTAACAGGTCAGCAACCGGATAGTTGCGAGTTCGAATCCAACAAACATCGACCCATTCCAATGTTTCTAGAGCACGTTACAGCTGTAGTTGTCTCAAATTTCCTCACGTTCGGGTGGTGTGGAAGTTGGAAGAGTAGTGTCCAAGTCAGATGTTGCCTCGTCACTTTCCTTCATCTATCTGAAAGTAAAAAGATTTATGAAAAGTAAAGTATTGTTATTATTCACACAAACCATACGGGGCAACTTTCTCCCCATCGTAGTTGTAACAGGTCAGCAACCAGATGGTTGCGAGTTCGAATCCAACGAACATCGACCCATTCCAATGTTTCTGGAGCACGTTAAAGCTGCCGTCGTCTCAAATTTCCTCACGTTAGGGTGGTGTGGAAGTTGGTAGAGTAGTGTCCAAGTCAGATGTTGCCTCGTCACTTTCCTTCATCTATCTGAAAGTAAAAAGATTTATGAAAAGTAAAGTATTGTTATTATTTACACAAACCATACGGGTTGACTTTCTCTCCGTCGTAGTGGTAATAGATCAGCAACTGGGGGGTTACGAGTTGGAATACGACGAACATCGACCCATTCCAATGTTTCTGAAGCACGTTAAAGCTGTCGTCCTCTCTAATCAACTCACGCTGGCGTGGTAATGAAGTTGGAAGAGTAGTGTCCAAGTCAGATGTTGCCTCGTCACTGTCCTTCCTCCATCTGAAAGTAGAAAGATTTATGAAAAGTAAAGTATTGTTATTATTCACACAAACCATACGGGGCAACTTTCTCCCCATCGTAGTTGTAATAGGTCAGCAACCGGATGGTTGCGAGTTCGAATCCAACGAACATCGACCCATTGCAATGTTTCTGGAGCTCGTTAAAGCTGTCGTCGTCTCTAATCTCCTCACGTTGGGGTGGTGTGGAAGTTGGAAGAGTAGTGTAAAAGTCAGGTGTTGCCTCGTCACTTCCCTTCATCTATCTGAAAGTAAAAAGATTTATGAAAAGTAAAGTATTGTTATTATTCACACAAACCATATGGTGCAACTTTCTCCCCATCGTAGTTGTAACAGGTCAGCAACCAGATGGTTGCGAGTTGGAATCCAACGAACATCGACCCATTCCAATGTTTCTGGAGCACGTTAAAGCTGTCGTCGTCTCAAATCTCCTCACGTTGGCGTCGTGTGGAAGTTGGAAGAGTATTGTCCAAGTGAGGTGTTGCCTCGTCACTTTCCTTAATCCATCTGAAAGTAAAAAGATTTATGAGAAGTAAAGTATTGTTATTATTCACACAAACCATACGGGTCAACTTTCTCCCCGTCGTAGTTGTAACAGGTCAGCAACCAGATGGTTGCGAGTTGGAATCCAACGAACATCGACCCATTCCAATGTTTCTGGAGCACGTTAAAGCTGTCGTCGTCTCAAATTTCCTCACGTTAGGGTGGTGTGGAAGTTGGTAGAGTAGTGTCCAAGTCAGATATTGCCTCGTCACTTTCCTTCATCTATCTGAAAGTAAAAAGATTTATGAAAAGTAAAGCATTGTTATTATTCGCACAAACCATACGGGGCCACTTTCTCCCCGTCGTAATTGCAACAGATCAGCAACCGGAGGGTTGCGAGTTGGAATCCAACGAACATCGACCCATTCCAATGTTTCTGGAGCACGTTAAAGCTGTCGTCGTCTCAAATCTCCTCACGTTGGCGTCGTGTGGAAGTTGGAAGAGTAGTGTCCAAGTCAGGAGTTGCCTCGTCACTTTCCTTAATCCATCTGAAAGTAAAAAGATTTATGAAAAGTAAAGTATTGTTATTATTCACACAAACCATACGGGGCAACTTTCTCCCCATCGTAGTTGTAACAGGTCAGCAACCAGATGGTTGCGAGTTCGAATCCAACGAACATCGACCCATTCCAATGTTTCTGGAGCACGTTAAAGCTGCCGTCGTCTCAAATTTCCTCACGTTAGGGTGGTGTGGAAGTTGGTAGAGTAGTGTCCAAGTCAGATGTTGCCTCGTCACTTTCCTTCATCTATCTGAAAGTAAAAAGATTTATGAAAAGTAAAGTATTGTTATTATTTACACAAACCATACGGGTTGACTTTCTCTCCGTCGTAGTGGTAATAGATCAGCAACTGGGGGGTTACGAGTTGGAATACGACGAACATCGACCCATTCCAATGTTTCTGAAGCACGTTAAAGCTGTCGTCCTCTCTAATCAACTCACGCTGGCGTGGTAATGAAGTTGGAAGAGTAGTGTCCAAGTCAGATGTTGCCTCGTCACTGTCCTTCCTCCATCTGAAAGTAGAAAGATTTATGAAAAGTAAAGTATTGTTATTATTCACACAAACCATACGGGGCAACTTTCTCCCCATCGTAGTTGTAATAGGTCAGCAACCGGATGGTTGCGAGTTCGAATCCAACGAACATCGACCCATTGCAATGTTTCTGGAGCTCGTTAAAGCTGTCGTCGTCTCTAATCTCCTCACGTTGGGGTGGTGTGGAAGTTGGAAGAGTAGTGTAAAAGTCAGGTGTTGCCTCGTCACTTCCCTTCATCTATCTGAAAGTAAAAAGATTTATGAAAAGTAAAGTATTGTTATTATTCACACAAACCATACGGTGCAACTTTCTCCCCATCGTAGTTGTAACAGGTCAGCAACCAGATGGTTGCGAGTTGGAATCCAACGAACATCGACCCATTCCAATGTTTCTGGAGCACGTTAAAGCTGTCGTCGTCTCAAATCTCCTCACGTTGGCGTCGTGTGGAAGTTGGAAGAGTATTGTCCAAGTGAGGTGTTGCCTCGTCACTTTCCTTAATCCATCTGAAAGTAAAAAGATTTATGAGAAGTAAAGTATTGTTATTATTCACACAAACCATACGGGTCAACTTTCTCCCCGTCGTAGTTGTAACAGGTCAGCAACCAGATGGTTGCGAGTTGGATTCCAACGAACATCGACCCATTCCAATGTTTCTGGAGCACGTTAAAGCTGTCGTCGTCTCAAATTTCCTCACGTTAGGGTGGTGTGGAAGTTGGTAGAGTAGTGTCCAAGTCAGATATTGCCTCGTCACTTTCCTTCATCTATCTGAAAGTAAAAAGATTTATGAAAAGTAAAGCATTGTTATTATTCGCACAAACCATACGGGGCCACTTTCTCCCCGTCGTAATTGCAACAGATCAGCAACCGGAGGGTTGCGAGTTGGAATCCAACGAACATCGACCCATTCCAATGTTTCTGGAGCACGTTAAAGCTGTCGTCGTCTCAAATCTCCTCACGTTGGCGTCGTGTGGAAGTTGGAAGAGTAGTGTCCAAGTCAGGAGTTGCCTCGTCACTTTCCTTAATCCATCTGAAAGTAAAAAGATTTATGAGAAGTAAAGTATTGTTATTATTCACACAAACCATACGGGTCAACTTTCTCCCCGTCGTAGTTGTAACAGGCCAGCAACCGGATAGTTGCGAGTTCTAATCCAATGAACGTCGACCCATTCCAATGTTTCTGGAGCACGTTAAATCTGTAATCGTCGCAAATCTCCTCACGTAGGCGTTGTGTGGAAGTTGGAAGAGTAGTGTCCAAGTCAGGTGTTGCCACGTCACTTCCCTTCATCTATCTGAAAGTAAAAAGATTTATGAAAAGTGAAGTATTGTTATTATTCACACAAACCATACGGGGCAACTTTCTCCCCGTCGTAGTTGTAACAGGTCAGCAACCGGATAGTTGCGAGTTCGAATCCAACAAACATCGACCCATTCCAATGTTTCTAGAGCACGTTACAGCTGTAGTTGTCTCAAATTTCCTCACGTTCGGGTGGTGTGGAAGTTGGAAGAGTAGTGTCCAAGTCAGATGTTGCCTCGTCACTTTCCTTCATCTATCTGAAAGTAAAAAGATTTATGAAAAGTAAAGTATTGTTATTATTCACACATACCATACGGGGCAACTTTCTCCCCATCGTAGTTGTAACAGGTCAGCAACCAGATGGTTGCGAGTTCGAATCCAACGAACATCGACCCATTCCAATGTTTCTGGAGCACGTTAAAGGTGTCGTCGTCTCAAATTTCCTAACGTTAGGGTGGTGTGGAAGTTGGTAGAGTAGTGTCCAAGTCAGATGTTGCCTCGTCACTTTCCTTCATCTATCTGAAAGTAAAAAGATTTATGAAAAGTAAAGCAATGTTATTATTCGCACAAACCATACGGGGCCACTTTCTCCCCGTCGTAATTGCAACAGATCAGCAACCGGAGGGTTGAGAATTGGAATCCAACGAACATCGACCCATTCCAATGTTTCTGGAGCACGTTAAAGCTGTCGTCGTCTTAAATCTCTTCACGTTGGCGTCGTGTGGAAGTTGGAAGAGTTGTGTCCAAGTCAGGTGATGCCTCGTCACTTTCCTTAATCCATCTGAAAGTAAAAAGATTTATGAGAAGTAAAGTATTGTTATTATTCACACAAACCATACGGGTCAACTTTCTCCCCGTCGTAGTTGTAACAGGCCAGCAACCGGATAGTTGCGAGTTCTAATCCAACGAACGTCGACCCATTCCAATGTTTCTGGAGCACGTTAAAGCTGTAATCATCGCAAAGCTCCTCACGTTGGCGTTGTGTGGAAGTTGGAAGAGTAGTGTCCAAGTCAGGTGTTGCCACGTCACTTCCCTTCATCTATCTGAAAGTAAAAAGATTTATGAAAAGTGAAGTATTGTTATTATTCACACAAACCATACGGGGCAACTTTCTCCCCATCGTAGTTGTAACAGGTCAGCAACCAGATGGTTGCGAGTTCGAATCCAACGAACATCGACCCATTCCAATGTTTCTGGAGCACGTTAAAGCTGTCGTCGTCTCAAATTTCCTCACGTTAGGGTGGTGTGGAAGTTGGTAGAGTAGTGTCCAAGTCAGATATTGCCTCGTCACTTTCCTTCATCTATCTGAAAGTAAAAAGATTTATGAAAAGTAAAGCATTGTTATTATTCGCACAAACCATACGGGGCCACTTTCTCCCCGTCGTAATTGCAACAGATCAGCAACCGGAGGGTTGCGAGTTGGAATCCAACGAACATCGACCCATTCCAATGTTTCTGGAGCACGTTAAAGCTGTCGTCGTCTCAAATCTCCTCACGTTGGCGTCGTGTGGAAGTTGGAAGAGTAGTGTCCAAGTCAGGAGTTGCCTCGTCACTTTCCTTAATCCATCTGAAAGTAAAAAGATTTATGAGAAGTAAAGTATTGTTATTATTCACACAAACCATACGGGTCAACTTTCTCCCCGTCGTAGTTGTAACAGGCCAGCAACCGGATAGTTGCGAGTTCTAATCCAATGAACGTCGACCCATTCCAATGTTTCTGGAGCACGTTAAATCTGTAATCGTCGCAAATCTCCTCACGTAGGCGTTGTGTGGAAGTTGGAAGAGTAGTGTCCAAGTCAGGTGTTGCCACGTCACTTCCCTTCATCTATCTGAAAGTAAAAAGATTTATGAAAAGTGAAGTATTGTTATTATTCACACAAACCATACGGGGCAACTTTCTCCCCGTCGTAGTTGTAACAGGTCAGCAACCGGATAGTTGCGAGTTCGAATCCAACAAACATCGACCCATTCCAATGTTTCTAGAGCACGTTACAGCTGTAGTTGTCTCAAATTTCCTCACGTTCGGGTGGTGTGGAAGTTGGAAGAGTAGTGTCCAAGTCAGATGTTGCCTCGTCACTTTTCTTCATCTATCTGAAAGTAAAAAGATTTATGAAAAGTAAAGTATTGTTATTATTCACACATACCATACGGGGCAACTTTCTCCCCATCGTAGTTGCAACAGATCAGCAACCGGAGGGTTGAGAATTGGAATCCAACGAACATCGACCCATTCCAATGTTTCTGGAGCACGTTAAAGCTGTCGTCGTCTTAAATCTCTTCACGTTGGCGTCGTGTGGAAGTTGGAAGAGTTGTGTCCAAGTCAGGTGATGCCTCGTCACTTTCCTTAATCCATCTGAAAGTAAAAAGATTTATGAGAAGTAAAGTATTGTTATTATTCACACAAACCATACGGGTCAACTTTCTCCCCGTCGTAGTTGTAACAGGCCAGCAACCGGATAGTTGCGAGTTCTAATCCAACGAACGTCGACCCATTCCAATGTTTCTGGAGCACGTTAAAGCTGTAATCATCGCAAATCTCCTCACGTTGGCGTTGTGTGGAAGTTGGAAGAGTAGTGTCCAAGTCAGGTGTTGCCACGTCACTTCCCTTCATCTATCTGAAAGTAAAAAGATTTATGAAAAGTGAAGTATTGTTATTATTCACACAAACCATACGGGGCAACTTTCTCCCCATCGTAGTTGTAACAGGTCAGCAACCAGATGGTTGCGAGTTCGAATCCAACGAACATCGACCCATTCCAATGTTTCTGGAGCACGTTAAAGCTGCCGTCGTCTCAAATTTCCTCACGTTAGGGTGGTGTGGAAGTTGGTAGAGTAGTGTCCAAGTCAGATGTTGCCTCGTCACTTTCCTTCATCTATCTGAAAGTAAAAAGATTTATGAAAAGTAAAGTATTGTCATTATTCGCACAAACTATACGGGGCCACTTTCTCCCCGTCGTAATTGCAACAGATCAGCAACCGGAGGGTTGCGAGTTGGAATCCAACGAACATCGACCCTTTCCAATGTTTCTGGAGCATGTTAAAGCTGTCGTCGTCTCAAATTTCCTCACGTTAGGGTGGTGTGGAAGTTGGAAGAGTAGTGTCCAAGTCAGATATTGCCTCGTCACTTTCCTTCATCTATCTGAAAGTAAAAAGATTTATGAAAAGTAAAGCATTGTTATTATTCGCACAAACCATACGGGGCCACTTTCTCCCGGTCGTAATTGCAACAGATCAGCAACCGGAGGGTTGCGAGTAGGAATCCAACGAACATCGACCCATTCCAATGTTTCTGTAGCACGTTAAAGCTGTCGTCGTCTTAAATCTCCTCACGTTGGCGTCGTGTGGAAGTTGGAAGAGTAGTGTCCAAGTCAGGTGTTACCTCGTCACTTTCCTTAATCCATCTGAAAGTAAAAAGATTTATGAGAAGTAAAGTATTGTTATTATTCACACAAACCATACGGGTCAACTTTCTCCCCGTCGTAGTTGTAACAGGCCAGCAACCGGATAGTTGCGAGTTCTAATCCAACGAACGTCGACCCATTCCAATGTTTCTGGAGCACGTTAAAGCTGTAATCGTCGCAAATCTCCTCACGTTGGCGTTGTGTGGAAGTTGGAAGAGTAGTGTCCAAGTCAGGTGTTGCCACGTCACTTCCCTTCATCCATCTGAAAGTAAAAAGATTTATGAAAAGTAAAGTATTGTTATTATTCACACAAACCATACGGGGCAACTTTCTCCCCATCGTAGTTGTAACAGGTCAGCAACCAGATGGTTGCGAGTTCGAATCCAACGAACATCGACCCATTCCAATGTTTCTGGAGCACGTTAAAGCTGTCGTCGTCTCAAATTTCCTCACGTTAGGGTGGTGTGGAAGTTGGTAGAGTAGTGTCCAAGTCAGATGTTGTCTCGTCACTTTCATTAATCCATCTGAAAGTAAAAAGATTTATGAGAAGTAAAGTATTGTTATTATTCACACAAACCATACGGGTCAACTTTCTCCCCGTCGTAGTTGTAACAGGCCAGCAACCGGATAGTTGCGAGTTCTAATCCAACGAACGTCGACCCATTCCAATGTTTCTGGAGCACGTTAAAGCTGTAATCGTCGCAAATCTCCTCACGTTGGCGTTGTGTGGAAGTTGGAAGAGTAGTGTCCAAGTCAGGTGTTGCCACGTCACTTCCCTTCATCTATCTGAAAGTAAAAAGATTTATGAAAAGTGAAGTATTGTTATTATTCACACAAACCATACGGGGCAACTTTCTCCCCGTCGTAGTTGTAACAGGTCAGCAACCGGATAGTTGCGAGTTCGAATCCAACAAACATCGACCCATTCCAATGTTTCTGGAGCACGTTAAAGCTGTAGTTGTCTCAAATTTCCTCACGTTCGGGTGGTGTGGAAGTTGGAAGAGTAGTGTCCAAGTCAGATGTTGCCTCGTCACTTTCCTTCATCTATCTGAAAGTAAAAAGATTTATGAAAAGTAAAGTATTGTTATTATTCGCACAAACCATACGGGGCCACTTTCTCCCCGTCGTAATTGCTACAGATCAGCAACCGGAGGGTTGCGAATTGGAATCCAACGAACATCGACCCATTCCAATGTTTCTGGAGCACGTTAAAGCTGTCGTCGTCTCAAATCTCCTCCCGTTGGCGTCGTGTGGAAGTTGGAAGACTAGTGTCCAAGTCAGGTGATGCCTCGTCACTTTCCTTAATCCATCTGAAAGTAAAAAGATTTATGAGAAGTAAAGTATTGTTATTATTCACACAAACCATACGGGTCAACTTTCTCCCCGTCGTAGTTGTAACAGGCCAGCAACCGGATAGTTGCGAGTTCTAATCCAACGAACGTCGACCCATTCCAATGTTTCTGGAGCACGTTAAAGCTGTAATCGTCGCAAATCTCCTCACGTTGGCGTTGTGTGGAAGTTGGAAGAGTAGTGTCCAAGTCAGGTGTTGCCACGTCACTTCCCTTCATCTATCTGAAAGTAAAAAGATTTATGAAAAGTGAAGTATTGTTATTATTCACACAAACCATACGGGGCAACTTTCTCCCCGTCGTAGTTGTAACAGGTCAGCAACCGGATAGTTGCGAGTTCGAATCCAACGAACGTCGACCCATTCCAATGTTTCTGGAGCACGTTAAAGCTGTAATCGTCGCAAATCTCCTCACGTAGGCGTTGTGTGGAAGTTGGAAGAGTAGTGTACAAGTCAGGTGTTGCCTCGTCAGTTTCCTTAATCCATCTGAAAGTAAAAAGATTTATGAGAAGTAAAGTATTGTTATTATTCACACAAACCATACGGGGCAACTTTCTCCCCGTCGTTGTTGTAACAGGTCAGCAACCGGATAGTTGCGAGTTCGAATCCAACGAACATCGACCCATTCCAATGTTTCTGGAGCACGTTAAAGCTGTAGTCGTCTCAAATCTCCTCACGTTGGGGTGGTGTGGAAGTTGGAAGAGTAGAGTCCAAGTCAGGTGTTGCCTCGTCACTTTCCTTAATCCATCTGAAAGTAAAAAGATTTATGAGAAGTAAAGTATTGTGATTATTCACACAAACCATACGGGGCAACTTTCTCCCCGTCGTAGTTGTAACAGGTCAGCAACCGGATAGTTGCGAGTTCGAATCCAACGAACATCGACCCATTCCAATCTTTCTGGATCACGTTAAAGCTGTCGTCGTCTCTAATCTCCTCACGTTGGCGTGGTGTGGAAGTTGGAATGGTAATGTCCAAGTCAGATGTTGCCTCGTCACTGTCCTTCATCCATCTGAAAGTAAAAAGATTTATGAAAAGTAAAGTATTGTTATTATTTTCACAAACCATACGGGTTGACTTTCTCTCCGTCGTAGTGGTAATAGATCAGCAACTGGGGGGTTACGAGTTGGAATACGACGAACATCGACCCATTCCAATGTTTCTGAAGCACGTTAAAGCTGTCGTCCTCTCTAATCAACTCACGCTGGCGTGGTAATGAAGTTGGAAGAGTAGTGTCCAATTCAGATGTTGCCTCGTCACTGTCCTTCCTCCATCTGAAAGTAGAAAGATTTATGAAAAGTAAAGTATTGTTATTATTCACACAAACCATACGGGGCAACTTTCTCCCCATCGTAGTTGTAATAGGTCAGCAACCGGATGGTTGCGAGTTCGAATCCAACGAACATCGACCCATTGCAATGTTTCTGGAGCTCGTTAAAGCTGTCGTCGTCTCTAATCTCCTCACGTTGGGGTGGTGTGGAAGTTGGAAGAGTAGTGTAAAAGTCAGGTGTTGCCTCGTCACTTCCCTTCATCTATCTGAAAGTAGAAAGATTTATGAAAAGTAAAGTATTGTTATTATTCACACAAACCATACGGGGCAACTTTCTCCCCATCGTAGTTGTAATAGGTCAGCAACCGGATGGTTGCGAGTTCGAATCCAACGAACATCGACCCATTGCAATGTTTCTGGAGCTCGTTAAAGCTGTCGTCCTCTCTAATCAACTCACGCTGGCGTGGTAATGAAGTTGGAAGAGTAGTGTCCAATTCATATGTTGCCTCGTCACTGTCCTTCCTCCATCTGAAAGTAGAAAGATTTATGAAAAGTAAAGTATTGTTATTATTCACACAAACCATACGGGGCAACTTTCTCCCCATCGTAGTTGTAACAGGTCAGCAACCAGATGGTTGCGAGTTCGAATCCAACGAACATCGACCCATTCCAATGTTTCTGGAGCACGTTAAAGCTGCCGTCGTCTCAAATTTCCTCACGTTAGGGTGGTGTGGAAGTTGGTAGAGTAGTGTCCAAGTCAGATGTTGCCTCGTCACTTTCCTTCATCTATCTGAAAGTAAAAAGATTTATGAAAAGTAAAGTATTGTTATTATTCGCACAAACTATACGGGGCCACTTTCTCCCCGTCGAAATTGCAACAGATCAGCAACCGGAGGGTTGCGAGTTGGAATCCAACGAACATCGACCCTTTCCAATGTTTCTGGAGCATGTTAAAGCTGTCGTCGTCTCAAATTTCCTCACGTTAGGGTGGTGTGGAAGTTGGAAGAGTAGTGTCCAAGTCAGATATTGCCTCGTCACTTTCCTTAATCCATCTGAAAGTAAAAAGATTTATGAGAAGTAAAGTATTGTTATTATTCACACAAACCATACGGGTCAACTTTCTCCCCGTCGTAGTTGTAACAGGCCAGCAACTGGATAGTTGCGAGTTCTAATCCAACGAACGTCGACCCATTCCAATGTTTCTGGAGCACGTTAAAGCTGTAATCGTCGCAAATCTCCTCACGTTGGCGTTGTGTGGAAGTTGGAAGAGTAGTGTCCAAGTCAGGTGTTGCCACGTCACTTCCCTTCATCCATCTGAAAGTAAAAAGATTTATGAAAAGTAAAGTATTGTTATTATTCACACAAACCATACGGGGCAACTTTCTCCCCATCGTAGTTGTAACAGGTCAGCAACCAGATGGTTGCGAGTTCGAATCCAACGAACATCGACCCATTCCAATGTTTCTGGAGCACGTTAAAGCTGTCGTCGTCTCAAATTTCCTCACGTTAGGGTGGTGTGGAAGTTGGTAGAGTAGTGTCCAAGTCAGATGTTGTCTCGTCACTTTCATTAATCCATCTGAAAGTAAAAAGATTTATGAGAAGTAAAGTATTGTTATTATTCACACAAACCATACGGGTCAACTTTCTCCCCGTCGTAGTTGTAACAGGCCAGCAACCGGATAGTTGCGAGTTCTAATCCAACGAACGTCGACCCATTCCAATGTTTCTGGAGCACGTTAAAGCTGTAATCGTCGCAAATCTCCTCACGTTGGCGTTGTGTGGAAGTTGGAAGAGTAGTGTCCAAGTCAGGTGTTGCCACGTCACTTCCCTTCATCTATCTGAAAGTAAAAAGATTTATGAAAAGTGAAGTATTGTTATTATTCACACAAACCATACGGGGCAACTTTCTCCCCGTCGTAGTTGTAACAGGTCAGCAACCGGATAGTTGCGAGTTCGAATCCAACAAACATCGACCCATTCCAATGTTTCTGGAGCACGTTAAAGCTGTCGTCGTCTCAAATTTCCTCACGTTGGCGTCGTGTGGAAGTTGGAAGAGTAGTGTCCAAGTCAGGTGTTGCCACGTCACTTCCCTTCATCCATCTGAAAGTAAAAAGATTTATGAAAAGTAAAGTATTGTTATTATTCACACAAACCATACGGGTCAACTTTCTCCCCGTCGTAGTTGTAACAGGCCAGCAACCGGATAGTTGCGAGTTCTAATCCAACGAACGTCGACCCATTCCAATGTTTCTGGAGCACGTTAAAGCTGTCGTCGTCTCAAATTTCCTCACGTTAGGGTGGTGTGGAAGTTGGAAGAGTAGTGTCCAAGTCAGATATTGCCTCGTCACTTTCCTTAATCCATCTGAAAGTAAAAAGATTTATGAGAAGTAAAGTATTGTTATTATTCACACAAACCATACGGGTCAACTTTCTCCCCGTCGTAGTTGTAACAGGCCAGCAACTGGATAGTTGCGAGTTCTAATCCAACGAACGTCGACCCATTCCAATGTTTCTGGAGCACGTTAAAGCTGTAATCGTCGCAAATCTCCTCACGTTGGCGTTGTGTGGAAGTTGGAAGAGTAGTGTCCAAGTCAGGTGTTGCCACGTCACTTCCCTTCATCCATCTGAAAGTAAAAAGATTTATGAAAAGTAAAGTATTGTTATTATTCACACAAACCATACGGGGCAACTTTCTCCCCATCGTAGTTGTAACAGGTCAGCAACCAGATGGTTGCGAGTTCGAATCCAACGAACATCGACCCATTCCAATGTTTCTGGAGCACGTTAAAGCTGTCGTCGTCTCAAATTTCCTCACGTTAGGGTGGTGTGGAAGTTGGTAGAGTAGTGTCCAAGTCAGATGTTGACTCGTCACTTTCATTAATCCATCTGAAAGTAAAAAGATTTATGAGAAGTAAAGTATTGTTATTATTCACACAAACCATACGGGTCAACTTTCTCCCCGTCGTAGTTGTAACAGGCCAGCAACCGGATAGTTGCGAGTTCTAATCCAACGAACGTCGACCCATTCCAATGTTTCTGGAGCACGTTAAAGCTGTAATCGTCGCAAATCTCCTCACGTTGGCGTTGTGTGGAAGTTGGAAGAGTAGTGTCCAAGTCAGGTGTTGCCACGTCACTTCCCTTCATCTATCTGAAAGTAAAAAGATTTATGAAAAGTGAAGTATTGTTATTATTCACACAAACCATACGGGGCAACTTTCTCCCCGTCGTAGTTGTAACAGGTCAGCAACCGGATAGTTGCGAGTTCGAATCCAACGAACATCGACCCATTCCAATGTTTCTGGAGCACGTTAAAGCTGTCGTCGTCTCAAATTTCCTCACGTTAGGGTGGTGTGGAAGTTGGTAGAGTAGTGTCCAAGTCAGATGTTGCCTTGTCACTTTCCTTCATCTATCTGAAAGTAAAAAGATTTATGAAAAGTAAAGCATTGTTATTATTCGCACAAACCATACGGGGCCACTTTCTCCCCGTCGTAATTGCAACAGATCAGCAACCGGAGGGTTGCGAATTGGAATCCAACGAACATCGACCCATTCCAATGTTTCTGGAGCACGTTAAAGCTGTCGTCGTCTCAAATCTCCTCCCGTTGGCGTCGTGTGGAAGTTGGAAGACTAGTGTCCAAGTCAGGTGATGCCTCGTCACTTTCCTTAATCCATCTGAAAGTAAAAAGATTTATGAGAAGTAAAGTATTGTTATTATTCACACAAACCATACGGGTCAACTTTCTCCCCGTCGTAGTTGTAACAGGCCAGCAACCGGATAGTTGCGAGTTCTAATCCAACGAACGTCGACCCATTCCAATGTTTCTGGAGCACGTTAAAGCTGTAATCGTCGCAAATCTCCTCACGTTGGCGTTGTGTGGAAGTTGGAAGAGTAGTGTCCAAGTCAGGTGTTGCCACGTCACTTCCCTTCATCTATCTGAAAGTAAAAAGATTTATGAAAAGTGAAGTATTGTTATTATTCACACAAACCATACGGGGCAACTTTCTCCCCGTCGTAGTTGTAACAGGTCAGCAACCGGATAGTTGCGAGTTCGAATCCAACGAACGTCGACCCATTCCAATGTTTCTGGAGCACGTTAAAGCTGTAATCGTCGCAAATCTCCTCACGTAGGCGTTGTGTGGAAGTTGGAAGAGTAGTGTACAAGTCAGGTGTTGCCTCGTCAGTTTCCTTAATCCATCTGAAAGTAAAAAGATTTATGAGAAGTAAAGTATTGTTATTATTCACACAAACCATACGGGGCAACTTTCTCCCCGTCGTTGTTGTAACAGGTCAGCAACCGGATAGTTGCGAGTTCGAATCCAACGAACATCGACCCATTCCAATGTTTCTGGAGCACGTTAAAGCTGTAGTCGTCTCAAATCTCCTCACGTTGGGGTGGTGTGGAAGTTGGAAGAGTAGAGTCCAAGTCAGGTGTTGCCTCGTCACTTTCCTTAATCTATCTCAAAGTAAAAAGATTTATGAGAAGTAAAGTATTGTTATTATTCACACAAACCATACGGGTCAACTTTCTCCCCGTCGTAGTTGTAACAGGCCAGCAACCGGATAGTTGCGAGTTCTAATCCAACGAACGTCGACCCATTCCAATGTTTCTGGAGCACGTTAAAGCTGTAATCGTCGCAAATCTCCTCACGTTGGCGTTGTGTGGAAGTTGGAAGAGTAGTGTCCAAGTCAGGTGTTGCCACGTCACTTCCCTTCATCTATCTGAAAGTAAAAAGATTTATGAAAAGTGAAGTATTGTTATTATTCACACAAACCATACGGGGCAACTTTCTCCCCGTCGTAGTTGTAACAGGTCAGCAACCGGATAGTTGCGAGTTCGAATCCAACAAACATCGACCCATTCCAATGTTTCTGGAGCACGTTAAAGCTGTAGTTGTCTCAAATTTCCTCACGTTCGGGTGGTGTGGAAGTTGGAAGAGTAGTGTCCAAGTCAGATGTTGCCTCGTCACTTTCCTTCATCTATCTGAAAGTAAAAAGATTTATGAAAAGTAAAGTATTGTTATTATTCGCACAAACCATACGGGGCCACTTTCTCCCCGTCGTAATTGCAACAGATCAGCAACCGGAGGGTTGCGAATTGGAATCCAACGAACATCGACCCATTCCAATGTTTCTGGAGCACGTTAAAGCTGTCGTCGTCTCAAATCTCCTCCCGTTGGCGTCGTGTGGAAGTTGGAAGACTAGTGTCCAAGTCAGGTGATGCCTCGTCACTTTCCTTAATCCATCTGAAAGTAAAAAGATTTATGAGAAGTAAAGTATTGTTATTATTCACACAAACCATACGGGTCAACTTTCTCCCCGTCGTAGTTGTAACAGGCCAGCAACCGGATAGTTGCGAGTTCTAATCCAACGAACGTCGACCCATTCCAATGTTTCTGGAGCACGTTAAAGCTGTAATCGTCGCAAATCTCCTCACGTTGGCGTTGTGTGGAAGTTGGAAGAGTAGTGTCCAAGTCAGGTGTTGCCACGTCACTTCCCTTCATCTATCTGAAAGTAAAAAGATTTATGAAAAGTGAAGTATTGTTATTATTCACACAAACCATACGGGGCAACTTTCTCCCAGTCGTAGTTGTAACAGGTCAGCAACCGGATAGTTGCGAGTTCGAATCCAACGAACGTCGACCCATTCCAATGTTTCTGGAGCACGTTAAAGCTGTAATCGTCGCAAATCTCCTCACGTAAGCGTTGTGTGGAAGTTGGAAGAGCAGTGTCCAAGTCAGGTGTTGCCACGTCACTTCCCTTCATCTATCTGAAAGTAAAAAGATTTATGAAAAGTGAAGTATTGTTATTATTCACACAAACCATACGGGGCAACTTTCTCCCCGTCGTAGTTGTAACAGGTCAGCAACCGGATAGTTGCGAGTTCGAATCCAACAAACATCGACCCATTCCAATGTTTCTGGAGCACGTTAAAGCTGTAGTTGTCTCAAATCTCCTCACGTTGGCGTGGTGTGGAAGTTGGAAGAGTAGTGTCCAAGTCAGGTGTTGCCTCGTCAGTTTCCTTAATCCATCTGAAAGTAAAAAGATTTATGAGAAGTAAAGCATTGTTATTATTCGCACAAACCATACGGGGCCACTTTCTCCCCGTCGTAATTGCAACAGATCAGCAACCGGAGGGTTGCGAGTTGGAATCCAACGAACATCGACCCTTTCCAATGTTTCTGGAGCATGTTAAAGCTGTCGTCGTCTCAAATTTCCTCACGTTAGGGTGGTGTGGAAGTTGGAAGAGTAGTGTCCAAGTCAGATATTGCCTCGTCACTTTCCTTCATCTATCTGAAAGTAAAAAGATTTATGAAAAGTAAAGCATTGTTATTATTCGCACAAACCATACGGGGCCACTTTCTCCCCGTCGTAATTGCAACAGATCAGCAACCGGAGGGTTGCGAGTTGGAATCCAACGAACATCGACCCATTCCAATGTTTCTGGAGCACGTTAAAGATTTCGTCGTCTCAAATCTCCTCACGTTGGCGTCGTGTGGAAGATGGAAGAGTAGTGTCCAAGTCAGGTGTTACCTCGTCACTTTCCTTAATCCATCTGAAAGTAAAAAGATTTATGAGAAGTAAAGTATTGTTATTATTCACACAAACCATACGGGTCAACTTTCTCCCCGTCGTAGTTGTAACAGGCCAGCAACCGGATAGTTGCGAGTTCTAATCCAACGAACGTCGACCCATTCCAATGTTTCTGGAGCACGTTAAAGCTGTAATCGTCGCAAATCTCCTCACGTTGGCGTTGTGTGGAAGTTGGAAGAGTAGTGTCCAAGTCAGGTGTTGCCACGTCACTTCCCTTCATCCATCTGAAAGTAAAAAGATTTATGAAAAGTGAAGTATTGTTATTATTCACACAAACCATACGGGGCAACTTTCTCCCCGTCGTAGTTGTAACAGGTCAGCAACCGGATAGTTGCGAGTTCGAATCCAACAAACATCGACCCATTCCAATGTTTCTGGAGCACGTTAAAGCTGTAGTTGTCTCAAATTTCCTCACGTTCGGGTGGTGTGGAAGTTGGAAGAGTAGTGTCCAAGTCAGATGTTGCCTCGTCACTTTCCTTCATCTATCTGAAAGTAAAAAGATTTATGAAAAGTAAAGTATTGTTATTATTCGCACAAACCATACGGGGCCACTTTCTCCCCGTCGTAATTGCAACAGATCAGCAACCGGAGGGTTGCGAATTGGAATCCAACGAACATCGACCCATTCCAATGTTTCTGGAGCACGTTAAAGCTGTCGTCGTCTCAAATCTCCTCCCGTTGGCGTCGTGTGGAAGTTGGAAGACTAGTGTCCAAGTCAGGTGATGCCTCGTCACTTTCCTTAATCCATCTGAAAGTAAAAAGATTTATGAGAAGTAAAGTATTGTTATTATTCACACAAACCATACGGGTCAACTTTCTCCCCGTCGTAGTTGTAACAGGCCAGCAACCGGATAGTTGCGAGTTCTAATCCAACGAACGTCGACCCATTCCAATGTTTCTGGAGCACGTTAAAGCTGTAATCGTCGCAAATCTCCTCACGTTGGCGTTGTGTGGAAGTTGGAAGAGTAGTGTCCAAGTCAGGTGTTGCCACGTCACTTCCCTTCATCTATCTGAAAGTAAAAAGATTTATGAAAAGTGAAGTATTGTTATTATTCACACAAACCATACGGGGCAACTTTCTCCCCGTCGTAGTTGTAACAGGTCAGCAACCGGATAGTTGCGAGTTCGAATCCAACGAACGTCGACCCATTCCAATGTTTCTGGAGCACGTTAAAGCTGTAATCGTCGCAAATCTCCTCACGTAAGCGTTGTGTGGAAGTTGGAAGAGTAGTGTCCAAGTCAGGTGTTGCCACGTTACTTCCCTTCATCTATCTGAAAGTAAAAAGATTTATGAAAAGTGAAGTATTGTTATTATTCACACAAACCATACGGGGCAACTTTCTCCCCGTCGTAGTTGTAACAGGTCAGCAACCGGATAGTTGCGAGTTCGAATCCAACAAACATCGACCCATTCCAATGTTTCTGGAGCACGTTAAAGCTGTAGTTGTCTCAAATCTCCTCACGTTGGCGTGGTGTGGAAGTTGGAAGAGTAGTGTCCAAGTCAGGTGTTGCCTCGTCAGTTTCCTTAATCCATCTGAAAGTAAAAAGATTTATGAGAAGTAAAGTATTGTTATTATTCACACAAACCATACGGGGCAACTTTCTCCCCGTCGTTGTTGTAACAGGTCAGCAACCGGATAGTTGCGAGTTCGAATCCAACGAACATCGACCCATTCCAATGTTTCTGGAGCACGTTAAAGCTGTAGTCGTCTCAAATCTCCTCACGTTGGGGTGGTGTGGAAGTTGGAAGAGTAGAGTCCAAGTCAGGTGTTGCCTCGTCACTTTCCTTAATCCATCTGAAAGTAAAAAGATTTATGAGAAGTAAAGTATTGTGATTATTCACACAAACCATACGGGGCAACTTTCTCCCCGTCGTAGTTGTAACAGGTCAGCAACCGGATAGTTGCGAGTTCGAATCCAACGAACATCGACCCATTCCAATCTTTCTGGATCACGTTAAAGCTGTCGTCGTCTCTAATCTCCTCACGTTGGCGTGGTGTGGAAGTTGGAATGGTAATGTCCAAGTCAGATGTTGCCTCGTCACTGTCCTTCATCCATCTGAAAGTAAAAAGATTTATGAAAAGTAAAGTATTGTTATTATTTTCACAAACCATACGGGTTGACTTTCTCTCCGTCGTAGTGGTAATAGATCAGCAACTGGGGGGTTACGAGTTGGAATACGACGAACATCGACCCATTCCAATGTTTCTGAAGCACGTTAAAGCTGTCGTCCTCTCTAATCAACTCACGCTGGCGTGGTAATGAAGTTGGAAGAGTAGTGTCCAAGTCAGATGTTGCCTCGTCACTGTCCTTCCTCCATCTGAAAGTAGAAAGATTTATGAAAAGTAAAGTATTGTTATTATTCACACAAACCATACGGGGCAACTTTCTCCCCATCGTAGTTGTAATAGGTCAGCAACCGGATGGTTGCGAGTTCGAATCCAACGAACATCGACCCATTGCAATGTTTCTGGAGCTCGTTAAAGCTGTCGTCGTCTCTAATCTCCTCACGTTGGGGTGGTGTGGAAGTTGGAAGAGTAGTGTAAAAGTCAGGTGTTGCGTCGTCACTTCCCTTCATCTATCTGAAAGTAAAAAGATTTATGAAAAGTAAAGTATTGTTATTATTCACACAAACCATACGGTGCAACTTTCTCCCCATCGTAGTTGTAACAGGTCAGCAACCAGATGGTTGCGAGTTGGAATCCAACGAACATCGACCCCTTCCAATGTTTCTGGAGCACGTTAAAGCTGTCGTCGTCTCAAATCTCCTCCCGTTGGCGTCGTGTGGAAGTTGGAAGACTAGTGTCCAAGTCAGGTGATGCCTCGTCACTTTCCTTAATCCATCTGAAAGTAAAAAGATTTATGAGAAGTAAAGTATTGTTATTATTCACACAAACCATACGGGTCAACTTTCTCCCCGTCGTAGTTGTAACAGGCCAGCAACCGGATAGTTGCGAGTTCTAATCCAACGAACGTCGACCCATTCCAATGTTTCTGGAGCACGTTAAAGCTGTAATCGTCGCAAATCTCCTCACGTTGGCGTTGTGTGGAAGTTGGAAGAGTAGTGTCCAAGTCAGGTGTTGCCACTTCATTTCCCTTCATCTATCTGAAAGTAAAAAGATTTATGAAAAGTGAAGTATTGTTATTATTCACACAAACCATACGGGGCAACTTTCTCCCCGTCGTAGTTGTAACAGGTCAGCAACCGGATAGTTGCGAGTTCGAATCCAACGAACGTCGACCCATTCCAATGTTTCTGGAGCACGTTAAAGCTGTAATCGTCGCAAATCTCCTCACGTAGGCGATGTGTGGAAGTTGGAAGAGTAGTGTCCAAGTCAGGTGTTGCCACGTCACTTCCCTTCATCTATCTGAAAGTAAAAAGATTTATGAAAAGTAAAGTATTGTTATTATTCACACAAACCATACGGGGCAACTTTCTCCCCATCGTAGTTGTAACAGGTCAGCAACCGGATAGTTGCGAGTTCGAATCCAACAAACATCGACCCATTCCAATGTTTCTGGAGCACGTTAAAGCTGTAGTTGTCTCAAATCTCCTCACGTTGGCGTGGTGTGGAAGTTGGAAGAGTAGTGTCCAAGTCAGGTGTTGCCTCGTCACTTTCCTTAATCCATCTGAAAGTAAAAAGATTTATGAGAAGTAAAGTATTGTTATTATTCACACAAACCATACGGGTCAACTTTCTCCCCGTCGTAGTTGTAACAGGCCAGCAACCGGATAGTTGCGAGTTCTAATCCAACGAACGTCGACCCATTCCAATGTTTCTGGAGCACGTTAAAACTGTAATCGTCGCAAATCTCCTCACGTTGGCGTTGTGTGGAAGTTGGAAGAGTAGTGTCCAAGTCAGGTGTTGCCACGTCACTTCCCTTCATCTATCTGAAAGTAAAAAGATTTATGAAAAGTGAAGTATTGTTATTATTCACACAAACCATACGGGGCCACTTTCTCCCCGTCGTAATTGCAACAGATCAGCAACCGGAGGGTTGCGAATTGGAATCCAACGAACATCGACCCATTCCAATGTTTCTGGAGCACGTTAAAGCTGTCGTCGTCTCAAATCTCCTCCCGTTGGCGTCGTGTGGAAGTTGGAAGAGTAGTGTCCAAGTCAGGTGATGCCTCGTCACTTTCCTTAATCCATCTGAAAGTAAAAAGATTTATGAGAAGTAAAGTATTGTTATTATTCGCACAAACCATACGGGGCCACTTTCTCCCCGTCGTAATTGCAACAGATCAGCAACCGGATAGTTGCGAGTTCTAATCCAACGAACGTCGACCCATTCCAATGTTTCTGGAGCACGTTAAAGCTGTCGTCGTCTCAAATCTCCTCCCGTTGGCGTCGTGTGGAAGTTGGAAGAGTAGTGTCCAAGTCAGGTGATGCCTCGTCACTTTCCTTAATCCATCTGAAAGTAAAAAGATTTATGAGAAGTAAAGTATTGTTATTATTCGCACAAACCATACGGGGCCACTTTCTCCCCGTCGTAATTGCAACAGATCAGCAACCGGATAGTTGCGAGTTCTAATCCAACGAACGTCGACCCATTCCAATGTTTCTGGAGCACGTTAAAGCTGTCGTCGTCTCAAATCTCCTCACGTTGGCGTCGTGTGGAAGTTGGAAGAGTAGTGTCCAAGTCAGGTGATGCCTCGTCACTTTCCTTAATCCATCTGAAAGTAAAAAGATTTATGAGAAGTAAAGTATTGTTATTATTCACACAAACCATACGGGTCAACTTTCTCCCCGTCGTAGTTGTAACAGGTCAGCAACCGGATAGTTGCGAGTTCGAATCCAACGAACGTCGACCCATTCCAATGTTTCTGGAGCACGTTAAAGCTGTAATCGTCGCAAATCTCCTCACGTAGGCGATGTGTGGAAGTTGGAAGAGTAGTGTCCAAGTCAGGTGTTGCCACGTCACTTCCCTTCATCTATCTGAAAGTAAAAAGATTTATGAAAAGTAAAGTATTGTTATTATTCACACAAACCATACGGGGCAACTTTCTCCCCATCGTAGTTGTAACAGGTCAGCAACCGGATAGTTGCGAGTTCGAATCCAACAAACATCGACCCATTCCAATGTTTCTGGAGCACGTTAAAGCTGTAGTTGTCTCAAATCTCCTCACGTTGGCGTGGTGTGGAAGTTGGAAGAGTAGTGTCCAAGTCAGGTGTTGCCTCGTCACTTTCCTTAATCCATCTGAAAGTAAAAAGATTTATGAGAAGTAAAGTATTGTTATTATTCACACAAACCATACGGGTCAACTTTCTCCCCGTCGTAGTTGTAACAGGCCAGCAACCGGATAGTTGCGAGTTCTAATCCAACGAACGTCGACCCATTCCAATGTTTCTGGAGCACGTTAAAACTGTAATCGTCGCAAATCTCCTCACGTTGGCGTTGTGTGGAAGTTGGAAGAGTAGTGTCCAAGTCAGGTGTTGCCACGTCACTTCCCTTCATCTATCTGAAAGTAAAAAGATTTATGAAAAGTGAAGTATTGTTATTATTCACACAAACCATACGGGGCCACTTTCTCCCCGTCGTAATTGCAACAGATCAGCAACCGGAGGGTTGCGAATTGGAATCCAACGAACATCGACCCATTCCAATGTTTCTGGAGCACGTTAAAGCTGTCGTCGTCTCAAATCTCCTCCCGTTGGCGTCGTGTGGAAGTTGGAAGAGTAGTGTCCAAGTCAGGTGATGCCTCGTCACTTTCCTTAATCCATCTGAAAGTAAAAAGATTTATGAGAAGTAAAGTATTGTTATTATTCGCACAAACCATACGGGGCCACTTTCTCCCCGTCGTAATTGCAACAGATCAGCAACCGGATAGTTGCGAGTTCTAATCCAACGAACGTCGACCCATTCCAATGTTTCTGGAGCACGTTAAAGCTGTCGTCGTCTCAAATCTCCTCACGTTGGCGTCGTGTGGAAGTTGGAAGAGTAGTGTCCAAGTCAGGTGATGCCTCGTCACTTTCCTTAATCCATCTGAAAGTAAAAAGATTTATGAGAAGTAAAGTATTGTTATTATTCACACAAACCATACGGGTCAACTTTCTCCCCGTCGTAGTTGTAACAGGCCAGCAACCGGATAGTTGCGAGTTCTAATCCAACGAACGTCGACCCATTCCAATGTTTCTGGAGCACGTTAAAGCTGTAATCGTCGCAAATCTCCTCACGTTGGCGTTGTGTGGAAGTTGGAAGAGTAGTGTCCAAGTCAGGTGTTGCCACGTCACTTCCCTTCATCTATCTGAAAGTAAAAAGATTTATGAAAAGTGAAGTATTGTTATTATTCACACAAACCATACGGGGCAACTTTCTCCCCGTCGTAGTTGTAACAGGTCAGCAACCGGATAGTTGCGAGTTCGAATCCAACAAACATCGACCCATTCCAATGTTTCTGGAGCACGTTAAAGCTGTAGTTGTCTCAAATGTCCTCACGTTGGCGTGGTGTGGAAGTTGGAAGAGTAGTGTCCAAGTCAGGTGTTGCCTCGTCAGTTTCCTTAATCCATCTGAAAGTAAAAAGATTTATGAGAAGTAAAGTATTGTTATTATTCACACAAACCATACGGGGCAACTTTCTCCCCGTCGTTGTTGTAACAGGTCAGCAACCGGATAGTTGCGAGTTCGAATCCAACGAACATCGACCCATTCCAATGTTTCTGGAGCACGTTAAAGCTGTAGTCGTCTCAAATCTCCTCACGTTGGGGTGGTGTGGAAGTTGGAAGAGTAGAGTCCAAGTCAGGTGTTGCCTCGTCACTGTCCTTCATCCATCTGAAAGTAAAAAGATTTATGAAAAGTAAAGTATTGTTATTATTCACACAAACCATACGGGGCAACTTTCTCCCCATCGTAGTTGTAATAGGTCAGCAAACGGATGGTTGCGAGTTCGAATCCAACGAACATCGACCTATTGCAATGTTTCTGGAGCTCGTTAAAGCTGTCGTCGTCTCTAATCTCCTCACGTTGGGGTGGTGTGGAAGTTGGAAGAGTAGTGTAAAAGTCAGATGTTGCCTCGTCACTTCCCTTCATCTATCTGAAAGTAAAAAGATTTATGAAAAGTAAAGTATTGTTATTATTCACACAAACCATACGGTGCAACTTTCTCCCCATCGTAGTTGTAACAGGTCAGCAACCAGATGGTTGCGAGTTGGAATCCAACGAACATCGACCCATTCCAATGTTTCTGGAGCACGTTAAAGCTGTAGTCGTCTCAAATCTCCTCACGTTGGGGTGGTGTGGAAGTTGGAAGAGTTGAGTCCAAGTCAGGTGTTGAATCGTCACTTTCCTTAATCCATCTGAAAGTAAAAAGATTTATGAGAAGTAAAGTATTGTTATTATTCACACAAACCATACGGGGCAACTTTCTCCCCGTCGTAGTTGTAACAGGTCAGCAACCGGATAGTTGCGAGTTCGAATCCAACGAACATCGACCCATTCCAATGTTTCTGGAGCACGTTAAAGCTGTAGTCGTCTCAAATCTCCTCACGTTGGGGTGGTGTTGAAGTTGGAAGAGTAGTGTCCAAGTCAGGTGTTGCCTCGTCACTTACCTTCATCTATCTGAAAGTAAAAAGATTTATGAAAAGTAAAGTATTGTTATTATTCACACAAACCATACGGGGCAACTTTCTCCCCATCGTACTTGTAACAGGTCAGCAACCGGATGGTTGCGAGTTCGAATCCAACGAACATCGACCCATTCCAATGTTTTTGGAGCTCGTTAAAGCTGTCGTCGTCTCTAATCTCCTCAAGTTGGCGTGGTGCGGAAGTTGGAAGAGTAGTGTCCAAGTCAGATGTTACCTCGTCACTTTCCTTCATCCATCTGAAAGTAAAAAGATTTATGAAAAGTAAAGTATTGTTATTAATCGCACAAACTATACGGGGCAACTTTCTCCCCGTCGTAGTTGCAACAGAACAGCAACCTGAGGGTTGCGAGTTGGAATCCAACGAACATCGACCCATTCCAATGTTTCTGGAGCACGTTAAAGCTGTCGTCGTCTCAAATCTCCTCACGTTGGCGTCGTGTGGAAGTTGGAAGAGTGGTGTCCAAGTCAGGTGTTGCCTCGTCACTTCCCTTCATCTATCTGAAAGTAAAAAGATTTATGAAAAGTAAAGTATTGTTATTATTCACACAAACCATACGGGGCAACTTTCTCCCCATCGTACTTGTAACAGGTCAGCAACCGGATGGTTGCGAGTTCGAATCCAACGAACATCGACCCATTCCAATGTTTTTGGAGCTCGTTAAAGCTGTCGTCGTCTCTAATCTCCTCAAGTTGGCGTGGTGCGGAAGTTGGAAGAGTAGTGTCCAAGTCAGATGTTACCTCGTCACTTTCCTTCATCCATCTGAAAGTAAAAAGATTTATGAAAAGTAAAGTATTGTTATTAATCGCACAAACTATACGGGGCAACTTTCTCCCCGTCGTAGTTGCAACAGAACAGCAACCTGAGGGTTGCGAGTTGGAATCCAACGAACATCGACCCATTCCAATGTTTCTGGAGCACGTTAAAGCTGTCGTCGTCTCAAATCTCCTCACGTTGGCGTCGTGTGGAAGTTGGAAGAGTAGTGTCCAAGTCAGGTGTTGCCTCGTCACTTCCCTTCATCTATCTGAAAGTAAAAAGATTTATGAAAAGTAAAGTATTGTTATTATTCACACAAACCATACGGGGCAACTTTCTCCCCGTCGTAGTTGTAACAGGTCAGCAACCGGAGGGTAGCGAGTTGGAATTCAACGAACATCGTCCCATTCCAATCTTTCTGGATCACGTTAAAGCTGTCGTCGTCTCTAATCTCCTCACGTTGGCGTGGTGTGGAAGTTGGAAAGGTAGTGTCCAAGTCAGATGTTACGTCGTCACTTTCCTTCATCCATCTGAAAGTAAAAAGATTTATGTAAAGAAATGTATTGTTATTATTCGCACAAACCATACGGGGCCACTTTCTCCCTGTCGTAGTTGCAACAAATCAGCAATCGGACGGTTGCGAGTTGAAATCCAACGAACATCGACCCTTTCCAATGTTTCTGGAGCACGTTAAAGCTGTAGTCGTCTCAAATCTCCTCACGTTGGCGTGGTGTGGAAGTTGGAAGAGTAGTGTCCAAGTCAGGTGTTACCTCGTAACTTTCCTTCATCCATCTGAAAGTAAAAAGATTTATGAGAAGTAAAGTATTGTTATTATTCGCACAAACCATACGGGGCCACTTTCTCCCTGTCGTAGTTGCAACAGATCAGCAACCTGACGGTTGCGAGTTGAAATCCAACGAACATCGACCCTTTCCAATGTTTCTGGAGCACGTTAAAGCTGTAGTCGTCTCAAATCTCCTCACGTTGGCGTGGTGTGGAAGTTGGAAAAGTAGTGACCAAGTTAGGTGGTTCCTCGTCACTTTCATTCATCCATCTGAAAGTAGTAATATTTATGAAAAGTAAAGTATTGTTATTATTCAAACAAACCATGCGGGGCGACTTTCTCCCCGTCGTAGTTGCAACAGATCAGCAACCGGAGGGTTGCGAGTTGGAATCCAACGAACATCGACCCATTCCAATGTTTCTGGAGCACGTTAAAGCTGTAGTCGTCTCAAATCTCCTCACGTTGGCGTGGTGTGGAAGTTGGAAGAGTAGATTCCAAGTCAGGTGTTGCCTCGTAACTTTCCTTCGTCCATCTGAAAGTAAAAAGTTTTATGAAAAGTAAAGTATTGTTATTATTCACACAAACTATACGGGGCGACTTTCTCCCCGTCGTAGTTGTAACAGGTCAGCAACCGGAGAGTAGCAAGTTGGAATCCAACGATTATCGACCCATTCCAATGTTTCTGGAGCACGTTAAAGCTGTCGTCGTCTCTAATCTCCTCACGTTGGCGTGGTGCGGAAGTTGGAAGAGTAGTGTCCAAGTCAGGTGTTGCTTCGTCACTTTCTTTCATCTATCTGAAAGTAAAAAGATTTATGAAAAGTAAAGTATTGTTATTATTCACACAAACCATACGGGGCAACTTTCTCCCCGTCGTAGTTGTAACAGGTCAGCAACCGGAGGGTAGCGAGTTGGAATTCAACGAACATCGACCCATTCCAATGTTTCTGAAGCACGTTAAAGCTGTCGTCCTCTCTAATCAACTCACGCTGGCGTTGTAATGAAGTTGGAAGAGTAGTGTCCAAGTCAGATGTTGCCTCGTCACTGTCCTTCCTCCATCTGAAAGTAGAAAGATTTATGAAAAGTAAAGTATTGTTATTATTCACACAAACCATACGGGGCAACTTTCTCCGCATCGTAGTTGTAATAGGTCAGCAACCGGAAGGTTGCGAGTTCGAATCCAACGAACATCGACCCATTGCAATGTTTCTGGAGCTCGTTAAAGCTGTCGTCGTCTCTAATCTCCTCAAGTTGGCGTGGTGCGGAAGTTGGAAGAGTAGTGTCCAAGTCAGAAGTTACGTCGTCACTTTCCTTCATCCATCTGAAAGTAAAAAGATTTATGAAAAGTAAAGTATTGTTATTATTCGCACAAACCATACGGGACCACTTTCTCCCTGTCGTAGTTGCAACAGATCAGCAACCGGACGGTTGCGAGTTGAAATCCAACGAACATCGACCCTTTCCAATGTTTCTGGAGCACGTTAAAGCTGTAGTCGTCTCAAATCTCCTCACGTTGGCGTCGTGTGGAAGTTGGAAGAGTATTGTCCAAGTCAGGTGTTGCCTCGTCACTTTCCTTAATCCATCTGAAAGTAAAAAGATTTATGAGAAGTAAAGTATTGTTATTATTCACACAAACCATACGGGTCAACTTTCTCCCCGTCGTAGTTGTAACAGGTCAGCAACCGGATAGTTGCGAGTTCGAATCCAACGAACATCGCCCCATTCCAATGTTTCTGGAGCACGTTAAAGCTGTAGTCGTCTCAAATCTCCTCTCGTTGGGGTGGTGTGGAAGTTGGAAGAGTTGAGTCCAAGTCAGGTGTTGAATCGTCACTTTCCTTAATCCATCTGAAAGTAAAAAGATTTATGAGAAGTAAAGTATTGTTATTATTCACACAAACCATACGGGGCAACTTTCTCCCCATCGTAGTTGTAACAGGTCAGCAACCAGATGGTTGCGAGTTCGAATCCAACGAACATCGACCCATTCCAATGTTTCTGGAGCACGTTAAAGCTGTCGTCGTCTCAAATTTCCTCACGTTGGGGTGGTGTGGAAGTTGGAAGAGTAGTGTTCAAGTCAGGTGTTGCCTCGTCACTTTCCTTCATCTATCTGAAAGTAAAAAGATTTATGAAAAGTAACGTATTGTTATTATTCACACAAACCATACGGGGCAACTTTCTCCCCATCGTAGTTGTAACAGGTCAGCAACCAGATGGTTGCGAGTTCGAATCCAACGAACATCGACCCATTCCAATGTTTCTGGAGCAAGTTAAAGCTGTAGTCGTCTCAAATCTCCTCACGTTGGGGTGGTGTTGAAGTTGGAAGAGTAGTGTCCAAGTCAGGTGTTGCCTCGTCACTTACCTTCATCTATCTGAAAGTAAAAAGATTTATGAAAAGTAAAGTATTGTTATTATTCACACAAACCATACGGGGCAACTTTCTCCCCATCGTACTTGTAACAGGTCAGCAACCGGATGGTTGCGAGTTCGAATCCAACGAACATCGACCCATTCCAATGTTTCTGGAGCTCGTTAAAGCTGTCGTCGTCTCTAATCTCCTCAAGTTGGCGTGGTGCGGAAGTTGGAAGAGTAGTGTCCAAGTCAGAAGTTACGTCGTCACTTTCCTTCATCCATCTGAAAGTAAAAAGATTTATGAAAAGTAAAGTATTGTTATTATTCGCACAAACCATACGGGACCACTTTCTCCCTGTCGTAGTTGCAACAGATCAGCAACCGGACGGTTGCGAGTTGAAATCCAACGAACATCGACCCTTTCCAATGTTTCTGGAGCACGTTAAAGCTGTAGTCGTCTCAAATCTCCTCACGTTGGCGTCGTGTGGAAGTTGGAAGAGTATTGTCCAAGTCAGGTGTTGCCTCGTCACTTTCCTTAATCCATCTGAAAGTAAAAAGATTTATGAGAAGTAAAGTATTGTTATTATTCACACAAACCATACGGGTCAACTTTCTCCCCGTCGTAGTTGTAACAGGTCAGCAACCGGATAGTTGCGAGTTCGAATCCAACGAACATCGCCCCATTCCAATGTTTCTGGAGCACGTTAAAGCTGTAGTCGTCTCAAATCTCCTCTCGTTGGGGTGGTGTGGAAGTTGGAAGAGTTGAGTCCAAGTCAGGTGTTGAATCGTCACTTTCCTTAATCCATCTGAAAGTAAAAAGATTTATGAGAAGTAAAGTATTGTTATTATTCACACAAACCATACGGGGCAACTTTCTCCCCGTCGTAGTTGTAACAGGTCAGCAACCGGATAGTTGCGAGTTCGAATCCAACGAACATCGACCCATTCCAAAGTTTCTGGAGCACGTTAAAGCTGTAGTCGTCTCAAATCTCCTCACGTTGGGGTGGTGTGGAAGTTGGAAGAGTAGTGTCCAAGTCAGGTGTTGCCTCGTCACTTCCCTTCATCTATCTGAAAGTAAAAAGATTTATGAAAAGTAAATTATTGTTATTATTCACACAAACCATACGGGGCAACTTTCTCCCCATCGTAGTTGTAACAGGTCAGCAACCAGATGGTTGCGAGTTCGAATCCAACGAACATCGACCCATTCCAATGTTTCTGGAGCACGTTAAAGCTGTCGTCGTCTCAAATTTCCTCACGTTGGGGTGGTGTGGAAGTTGGAAGAGTAGTGTTCAAGTCAGGTGTTGCCTCGTCACTTTCCTTCATCTATCTGAAAGTAAAAAGATTTATGAAAAGTAACGTATTGTTATTATTCACACAAACCATACGGGGCAACTTTCTCCCCATCGTAGTTGTAACAGGTCAGCAACCAGATGGTTGCGAGTTCGAATCCAACGAACATCGACCCATTCCAATGTTTCTGGAGCAAGTTAAAGCTGTAGTCGTCTCAAATCTCCTCACGTTGGGGTGGTGTTGAAGTTGGAAGAGTAGTGTCCAAGTCAGGTGTTGCCTCGTCACTTACCTTCATCTATCTGAAAGTAAAAAGATTTATGAAAAGTAAAGTATTGTTATTATTCACACAAACCATACGGGGCAACTTTCTCCCCATCGTACTTGTAACAGGTCAGCAACCGGATGGTTGCGAGTTCGAATCCAACGAACATCGACCCATTCCAATGTTTCTGGAGCTCGTTAAAGCTGTCGTCGTCTCTAATCTCCTCAAGTTGGCGTGGTGCGGAAGTTGGAAGAGTAGTGTCCAAGTCAGAAGTTACGTCGTCACTTTCCTTCATCCATCTGAAAGTAAAAAGATTTATGAAAAGTAAAGTATTGTTATTATTCGCACAAACCATACGGGACCACTTTCTCCCTGTCGTAGTTGCAACAGATCAGCAACCGGACGGTTGCGAGTTGAAATCCAACGAACATCGACCCTTTCCAATGTTTCTGGAGCACGTTAAAGCTGTAGTCGTCTCAAATCTCCTCACGTTGGCGTCGTGTGGAAGTTGGAAGAGTATTGTCCAAGTCAGGTGTTGCCTCGTCACTTTCCTTAATCCATCTGAAAGTAAAAAGATTTATGAGAAGTAAAGTATTGTTATTATTCACACAAACCATACGGGTCAACTTTCTCCCCGTCGTAGTTGTAACAGGTCAGCAACCGGATAGTTGCGAGTTCGAATCCAACGAACATCGCCCCATTCCAATGTTTCTGGAGCACGTTAAAGCTGTAGTCGTCTCAAATCTCCTCTCGTTGGGGTGGTGTGGAAGTTGGAAGAGTTGAGTCCAAGTCAGGTGTTGAATCGTCACTTTCCTTAATCCATCTGAAAGTAAAAAGATTTATGAGAAGTAAAGTATTGTTATTATTCACACAAACCATACGGGGCAACTTTCTCCCCGTCGTAGTTGTAACAGGTCAGCAACCGGATAGTTGCGAGTTCGAATCCAACGAACATCGACCCATTCCAAAGTTTCTGGAGCACGTTAAAGCTGTAGTCGTCTCAAATCTCCTCACGTTGGGGTGGTGTGGAAGTTGGAAGAGTAGTGTCCAAGTCAGGTGTTGCCTCGTCACTTTCCTTAATCCATCTGAAAGTAAAAAGATTTATGAGAAGTAAAGTATTGTTATTATTCACACAAACCATACGGGTCAACTTTCTCCCCGTCGTAGTTGTAACAGGCCAGCATCCGGATAGTTGCGAGTTCTAATCCAACGAACGTCGACCCATTCCAATGTTTCTGGAGCACGTTTAAGCTGTAATCGTCACAAATCTCCTCACGTTGGCGTTGTGTGGAAGTTGGAAGAGTAGTGTCCAAGTCAGGTGTTGCCTCGTCACTTTCCTTAATCCATCTGAAAGTAAAAAGATTTATGAGAAGTAAAGTATTGTTATTATTCACACAAACCATACGGGGCAACTTTCTCCCCATCGTAGTTGTAACAGGTCAGCAACCAGATGGTTGCGAGTTCGAATCCAACGAACATCGACCCATTCCAATGTTTCTGGAGCAAGTTAAAGCTGTAGTCGTCTCAAATCTCCTCACGTTGGGGTGGTGTTGAAGTTGGAAGAGTAGTGTCCAAGTCAGGTGTTGCCTCGTCACTTACCTTCATCTATCTGAAAGTAAAAAGATTTATGAAAAGTAAAGTATTGTTATTATTCACACAAACCATACGGGGCAACTTTCTCCCCATCGTACTTGTAACAGGTCAGCAACCGGATGGTTGCGAGTTCGAATCCAACGAACATCGACCCATTCCAATGTTTCTGGAGCTCGTTAAAGCTGTCGTCGTCTCTAATCTCCTCAAGTTGGCGTGGTGCGGAAGTTGGAAGAGTAGTGTCCAAGTCAGATGTTACCTCGTCACTTTCCTTCATCCATCTGAAAGTAAAAAGATTTATGAAAAGTAAAGTATTGTTATTATTCGCACAAACCATACGGGGCAACTTTCTCCACGTCGTAGTTGCAACAGAACAGCAACCGGAGGGTCGCGAGTTGGAATCCAACGAACATCGACCCATTCCAATGTTTCTGGAGCACGTTAAAGCTGTCGTCGTCTCAAATCTCCTCACGTTGGCGACGTGTGGAAGTTGGAAGAGTAGTGTCCAAGTCAGGTGTTGCCTCGTCACTTCCCTTCATCTATCTGAAAGTAAAAAGATTTATGAAAAGTAAAGTATTGTTATTATTCGCACAAACCATACGGGGCAACTTTCTCCCCGTCGTAGTTGTAACAGGTCAGCAACCGGAGGGTAGCGAGTTGGAATTCAACGAACATCGACCCATTCCAATCTTTCTGGATCACGTTAAAGCTGTCGTCGTCTCTAATCTCCTCACGTTGGCGTGGTGTGGAAGTTGGAAAGGTAGTGTCCAAGTCAGATGTTACGTCGTCACTTTCCTTCATCCATCTGAAAGTAAAAAGATTTATGTAAAGAAATGTATTGTTATTATTCGCACAAACCATACGGGGCCACTTTCTCCCTGTCGTAGTTGCAACAAATCAGCAATCGGACGGTTGCGAGTTGAAATCCAACGAACATCGACCCTTTCCAATGTTTCTGGAGCACGTTAAAGCTGTAGTCGTCTCAAATCTCCTCACGTTGGCGTGGTGTGGAAGTTGGAAGAGTAGTGTCCAAGTCAGGTGTTACCTCGTAACTTTCCTTCATCCATCTGAAAGTAAAAAGATTTATGAGAAGTAAAGTATTGTTATTATTCGCACAAACCATACGGGGCCACTTTCTCCCTGTCGTAGTTGCAACAGATCAGCAACCGGACGGTTGCGAGTTGAAATCCAACGAACATCGACCCTTTCCAATGTTTCTGGAGCACGTTAAAGCTGTAGTCGTCTCAAATCTCCTCACGTTGGCGTGGTGTGGAAGTTGGAAAAGTAGTGACCAAGTTAGGTGGTTCCTCGTCACTTTCATTCATCCATCTGAAAGTAGTAAGATTTATGAAAAGTAAAGTATTGTTATTATTCAAACAAACCATACGGGGCCACTTTCTCCCCATCGTAGTTGTAATAGGTCAGCAACCGGAAGGTTGCGAGTTCGAATCCAACGAACATCGACCCATTGCAATGTTTCTGGAGCTCGTTAAAGCTGTCGTCGTCTCTAATCTCCTCAAGTTGGCGTGGTGCGGAAGTTGGAAGAGTAGTGTCCAAGTCAGATGTTACGTCGTCACTTTCCTTCATCCATCTGAAAGTAAAAAGATTTATGAAAAGTAAAGTATTGTTATTATTCGCACAAACCATACGGGGCCACTTTCTCCCCGTCGTAGTTGCAACAGATCAGCAACCGGAGGGTTGCGAGTTGGAATCCAACGAACATCGACCCATTCCAATGTTTCTGGAGCACGTTAAAGCTGTCGTCGTCTCAAATCTCCTTACGTTGGCGTCGTGTGGAAGTTGGAAGAGTATTGTCCAAGTCAGGTGTTGCCTCGTCACTTTCCTTAATCCATCTGAAAGTAAAAAGATTTATGAGAAGTAAAGTATTGTTATTATTCACACAAACCATACGGGGCAACTTTCTCCCCGTCGTAGTTGTAACAGGTCAGCAACCGGATAGTTGCGAGTTCGAATCCAACGAACATCGACACATTCCAATGTTTCTGGAGCACGTTAAAGCTGTCGTCGTCTCAAATTTCCTCACTTTGGGGTGGTGTGGAAGTTGGAAGAGTAGTGTCCAAGTCAGGTGTTGCCTCGTCACTTTCCTTAATCCATCTGAAAGTAAAAAGATTTATGAGAAGTAAAGTATTGTTATTATTCACACAAACCATACGGGGCAACTTTCTCCCCGTCGTAGTTGTAACAGGTCAGCAACCGGATAGTTGCCAGTTCGAATCCAACGAACATCGACCCATTCCAATATTTCTGGAGCACGTTAAAGCTGTAGTCGTCTCAAATCTCCTCACGTTGGGGTGGTGTGGAAGTTGGAAGAGTAGTGTCCAAGTCAGGTGTTGCCTCGTCACTTCCCTTCATCTATCTGAAAGTAAAAAGATTTATGAAAAGTAAATTATTGTTATTATTCACACAAACCATACGGGGCAACTTTCTCCCCGTCGTAGTTGTAACAGGTCAGCAACCGGATAGTTGCCAGTTCGAATCCAACGAACATCGACCCATTCCAATATTTCTGGAGCACGTTAAAGCTGTAGTCGTCTCAAATCTCCTCACGTTGGGGTGGTGTGGAAGTTGGAATGGTAGTGTCCAAGTCAGATGTTGCCTCGTCACTGTCCTTCATCCATCTGAAAGTAAAAAGATTTATGAAAAGTAAAGTATTGTTATTATTTACACAAACCATACGGGTTGACTTTCTCTCCGTCGTAGTGGTAATAGATCAGCAACTGGGGGGTTACGAGTTGGAATACGACGAACATCGACCCATTCCAATGTTTCTGAAGCACGTTAAAGCTGTCGTCCTCTCTAATCAACTCACGCTGGCGTGGTAATGAAGTTGGAAGAGTAGTGTCCAAGTCAGATGTTGCCTCGTCACTGTCCTTCCTCCATCTGAAAGTAGAAAGATTTATGAAAAGTAAAGTATTGTTATTATTCACACAAACCATACGGGGCAACTTTTTCCCCATCGTAGTTGTAATAGGTCAGCAACCGGAAGGTTGCGAGTTCGAATCCAACGAACATCGACCCATTGCAATGTTTCTGGAGCTCGTTAAAGCTGTCGTCGTCTCTAATCTCCTCAAGTTGGCGTGGTGCGGAAGTTGGAAGAGTAGTGTCCAAGTCAGATGTTACGTCGTCACTTTCCTTCATCCATCTGAAAGTAAAAAGATTTATGAAAAGTAAAGTATTGTTATTATTCGCACAAACCATACGGGGCCACTTTCTCCCTGTCGTAGTTGCAACAGATCAGCAACCGGACGGTTGCGAGTTGGAATCCAACGAACATCGACCCATTCCAATGTTTCTGGAGCACGTTAAAGCTGTCGTCGTCTCAAATCTCCTCACGTTGGCGTCGTGTGGAAGTTGGAAGAGTATTGTCCAAGTCAGGTGTTGCCTCGTCACTTTCCTTAATCCATCTGAAAGTAAAAAGATTTATGAGAAGTAAAGTATTGTTATTATTCACACAAACCATACGGGTCAACTTTCTCCCCGTCGTAGTTGTAACAGGCCATCATCCGGATAGTTGCGAGTTCTAATCCAACGAACGTCGACCCATTCCAATGTTTCTGGAGCACGTTTAAGCTGTAATCGTCACAAATCTCCTCACGTTGGCGTTGTGTGGAAGTTGGAAGAGTAGTGTCCAAGTCAGGTGTTGCCTCGTCACTTTCCTTAATCCATCTGAAAGTAAAAAGATTTATGAGAAGTAAAGTATTGTTATTATTCACACAAACCATACGGGGCAACTTTCTCCAGGTCGTAGTTGTAACAGGTCAGCAACCGGATAGTTGCGAGTTCGAATCCATCGAACATCGACCCATTCCAATGTTTCTGGAGCACGTTAAAGCTGTAGTTGTCTCAAATCTCCTCACGTTGGGGTGGTGTGGAAGTTGGAAGTGTAGAGTCCAAGTCAGGTGTTGCCTCGTCACTTTCCTTAATCCATCTGAAAGTAAAAAGATTTATGAGACGTAAAGTATTGTTATTATTCACACAAACCATACGGGGCAACTTTCTCCCCGTCGTAGTTGTAACAGGTCAGCAACCGGATAGTTGCGAGTTCGAATCCAACGAACATCGACCCATTCCAATGTTTCTGGAGCACGTTAAAGCTGTAGTCGTCTCAAATCTCCTCACGTTGGGGTGGTGTGGAAGTTGGAAGAGTAGTGTCCAAGTCAGGTGTTGCCTCGTCACTTCCCTTCATCTATCTGAAAGTAAAAAGATTTATGAAAAGTAAATTATTGTTATTATTCACACAAACCATACGGGGCAACTTTCTCCCCATCGTAGTTGTAACAGGTCAGCAACCAGATTGTTGCGAGTTCGAATCCAAAGAACATCGACCCATTCCAATGTTTCTGGAGCACGTTAAAGCTGTCGTCGTCTCAAATTTCCTCACTTTGGGGTTGTGTGGAAGTTGGAAGAGTAGTGTCCAAGTCAGGTGTTGCCTCGTCACTTTCCTTAATCCATCTGAAAGTAAAAAGATTTATGAGAAGTAAAGTATTGTTATTATTCACACAAACCATACGGGGCAACTTTCTCCCCATCGTAGTTGTAATAGGTCAGCAACCGGAAGGTTGCGAGTTCGAATCCAACGAACATCGACCCATTGCAATGTTTCTGGAGCTCGTTAAAGCTGTCGTCGTCTCTAATCTCCTCAAGTTGGCGTGGTGCGGAAGTTGGAAGACTAGTGTCCAAGTCAGATGTTACGTCGTCACTTTCCTTCATCCATCTGAAAGTAAAAAGATTTATGAAAAGTAAAGTATTGTTATTATTCGCACAAACCATACGGGGCCACTTTCTCCCCGTCGTAGTTGCAACAGATCAGCAACCGGAGGGTTGCGAGTTGGAATCCAACGAACATCGACCCATTCCAATGTTTCTGGAGCACGTTAAAGCTGTCGTCGTCTCAAATCTCCTCACGTTGGCGTCGTGTGGAAGTTGGAAGAGTAGTGTCCAAGTCAGGTGTTGCCTCGTAACTTTCCTTCATCCATCTGAAAGTAAAAAGATTTATGAGAAGTAAAGTATTGTTATTATTCACACAAACCATACGGGGCAACTTTCTCCCCATCGTAGTTGTAATAGGTCAGCAACCGGAAGGTTGCGAGTTCGAATCCAACGAACATCGACCCATTGCAATGTTTCTGGAGCTCGTTAAAGCTGTCGTCGTCTCTAATCTCCTCAAGTTGGCGTGGTGCGGAAGTTGGAAGAGTAGTGTCCAAGTCAGATGTTACGTCGTCACTTTCCTTCATCCATCTGAAAGTAAAAAGATTTATGAAAAGTAAAGTATTGTTATTATTCGCACAAACCATACGGGGCCACTTTCTCCCCGTCGTAGTTGTAACAGGTCAGCAACCGGATAGTTGCGAGTTCGAATCCAACGAACATCGACCCATTCCAATGTTTCTGGAGCACGTTAAAGCTGTCGTCGTCTCAAATCTCCTCACCTTGGCGTCGTGTGGAAGTTGGAAGAGTATTGTCCAAGTCAGGTGTTGCCTCGTCACTTTCCTTAATCCATCTGAAAGTAAAAAGATTTATGAGAAGTAAAGTATTGTTATTATTCACACAAACCATACGGGTCAACTTTCTCCCCGTCGTAGTTGTAACAGGCCAGCAACCGGATAGTTGCGAGTTCTAATCCAACGAACGTCGACCCATTCCAATGTTTCTGGAGCACGTTTAAGCTGTAATCGTCACAAATCTCCTCACGTTGGCGTTGTGTGGAAGTTGGAAGAGTAGTGTCCAAGTCAGGTGTTGCCTCGTAAATTTCCTTAATCCATCTGAAAGTAAAAAGATTTATGAGAAGTAAAGTATTGTTATTATTCACACAAACCATACGGGGCAACTTTCTCCAGGTCGTAGTTGTAACAGGTCAGCAACCGGATAGTTGCGAGTTCGAATCCATCGAACATCGACCCATTCCAATGTTTTTGGAGCACGTTAAAGCTGTAGTCGTCTCAAATCTCCTCACGTTGGGGTGGTGTGGAAGTTGGAAGAGTAGAGTCCAAGTCAGGTGTTGCCTCGTCACTTTCCTTAATCCATCTGAAAGTAAAAAGATTTATGAGACGTAAAGTATTGTTATTATTCACACAAACCATACGGGGCAACTTTCTCCCCGTCGTAGTTGTAACAGGTCAGCAACCGGATAGTTGCGAGTTCGAATCCAACGAACATCGACCCATTCCAATGTTTCTGGAGCACGTTAAAGCTGTAGTCGTCTCAAATCTCCTCACGTTGGGGTGGTGTGGAAGTTGGAAGAGTAGTGTCCAAGTCAGGTGTTGCCTCGTCACTTCCCTTCATCTATCTGAAAGTAAAAAGATTTATGAAAAGTAAATTATTGTTATTATTCACACAAGCCATACGGGACAACTTTCTCCCCATCGTAGTTGTAACAGGTCAGCAACCAGATGGTTGCGAGTTCGAATCCAAAGAACAACGACCCATTCCAATGTTTCTGGAGCACGTTAAAGCTGTCGTCGTCTCAAATTTCCTCACTTTGGGGTGGTGTGGAAGTTGGAAGAGTAGTGTCCAAGTCAGGTGTTGCCTCGTCACTTTCCTTAATCCATCTGAAAGTAAAAAGATTTATGAGAAGTAAAGTATTGTTATTATTCACACAAACCATACGGGGCAACTTTCTCCCCGTCGTAGTTGTAACAGGTCAGCAACCGGATAGTTGCCAGTTCGAATCCAACGAACATCGACCCATTCCAATATTTCTGGAGCACGTTAAAGCTGTAGTCGTCTCAAATCTCCTCACGTTGGGGTGCTGTGGAAGTTGGAAGAGTAGTGTCCAAGTCAGGTGTTGCCTCGTCACTTCCCTTCATCTATCTGAAAGTAAAAAGATTTATGAAAAGTAAAGTATTGTTATTATTCACACAAACCATACGGGTCAACTTTCTCCCCGTCGTAGTTGTAACAGGCCAGCAACCGGATAGTTGCGAGTTCTAATCCAACGAACGTCGACCCATTCCAATGTTTCTGGAGCACGTTTAAGCTGTAATCGTCACAAATCTCCTCACGTTGGCGTTGTGTGGAAGTTGGAAGAGTAGTGTCCAAGTCAGGTGTTGCCTCGTAAATTTCCTTAATCCATCTGAAAGTAAAAAGATTTATGAGAAGTAAAGTATTGTTATTATTCACACAAACCATACGGGGCAACTTTCTCCCCATCGTAGTTGTAACAGGTCAGCAACCAGATGGTTGCGAGTTCGAATCCAAAGAACATCGACCCATTCCAATGTTTCTGGAGCACGTTAAAGCTGTCGTCGTCTCAAATTTCCTCACTTTGGGGTGGTGTGGAAGTTGGAAGAGTAGTGTCCAAGTCAGGTGTTGCCTCGTCACTTTCCTTAATCCATCTGAAAGTAAAAAGATTTATGAGAAGTAAAGTATTGTTATTATTCACACAAACCATACGGGGCAACTTTCTCCCCGTCGTAGTTGTAACAGGTCAGCAACCGGATAGTTGCCAGTTCGAATCCAACGAACATCGACCCATTCCAATATTTCTGGAGCACGTTAAAGCTGTAGTCGTCTCAAATCTCCTCACGTTGGGGTGCTGTGGAAGTTGGAAGAGTAGTGTCCAAGTCAGGTGTTGCCTCGTCACTTCCCTTCATCTATCTGAAAGTAAAAAGATTTATGAAAAGTAAATTATTGTTATTATTCACACAAGCCATACGGGGCAACTTTCTCCCCGTCGTAGTTGTAACAGGTCAGCAACCGGATAGTTGCCAGTTCGAATCCAACGAACATCGACCCATTCCAATATTTCTGGAGCACGTTAAAGCTGTAGTCGTCTCAAATCTCCTCACGTTGGGGTGGTGTGGAAGTTGGAATGGTAGTGTCCAAGTCAGATGTTGCCTCGTCACTGTCCTTCATCTATCTGAAAGTAAAAAGATTTATGAAAAGTAAAGTATTGTTATTATTTACACAAACCATACGGGTTGACTTTCTCTCCGTCGTAGTGGTAATAGATCAGCAACTGGGGGGTTACGAGTTGGAATACGACGAACATCGACCCATTCCAATGTTTCTAAAGCACGTTAAAGCTGTCGTCCTCTCTAATCAACTCACGCTGGCGTGGTAATGAAGTTGGAAGAGTAGTGTCCAAGTCAGATGTTGCCTCGTCACTGTCCTTCCTCCATCTGAAAGTAGAAAGATTTATGAAAAGTAAAGTATTGTTATTATTCACACAAACTATACGGGGCAACTTTTTCCCCATCGTAGTTGTAATAGGTCAGCAACCGGAAGGTTGCGAGTTCGAATCCAACGAACATCGACCCATTGCAATGTTTCTGGAGCTCGTTAAAGCTGTCGTCGTCTCTAATCTCCTCAAGTTGGCGTTGTGTGGAAGTTGGAAGAGTAGTGTCCAAGTCAGGTGTTGCCTCGTAAATTTCCTTAATCCATCTGAAAGTAAAAAGATTTATGAGAAGTAAAGTATTGTTATTATTCGCACAAACCATACGGGGCCACTTTTTCCCCATCGTAGTTGTAATAGGTCAGCAACCGGAAGGTTGCGAGTTCGAATCCAACGAACATCGACCCATTGCAATGTTTCTGGAGCTCGTTTAAGCTGTAATCGTCACAAATCTCCTCACGTTGGCGTTGTGTGGAAGTTGGAAGAGTAGTGTCCAAGTCAGGTGTTGCCTCGTAAATTTCCTTAATCCATCTGAAAGTAAAAAGATTTATGAGAAGTAAAGTATTGTTATTATTCACACAAACCATACGGGGCAACTTTCTCCAGGTCGTAGTTGTAACAGGTCAGCAACCGGATAGTTGCGAGTTCGAATCCATCGAACATCGACCCATTCCAATGTTTTTGGAGCACGTTAAAGCTGTAGTCGTCTCAAATCTCCTCACGTTGGGGTGGTGTGGAAGTTGGAAGAGTAGAGTCCAAGTCAGGTGTTGCCTCGTCACTTTCCTTAATCCATCTGAAAGTAAAAAGATTTATGAGACGTAAAGTATTGTTATTATTCACACAAACCATACGGGGCAACTTTCTCCCCATCGTAGTTGTAACAGGTCAGCAACCAGATGGTTGCGAGTTCGAATCCAAAGAACATCGACCCATTCCAATGTTTCTGGAGCACGTTAAAGCTGTCGTCGTCTCAAATTTCCTCACTTTGGGGTGGTGTGGAAGTTGGAAGAGTAGTGTCCAAGTCAGGTGTTGCCTCGTCACTTTCCTTAATCCATCTGAAAGTAAAAAGATTTATGAGAAGTAAAGTATTGTTATTATTCACACAAACCATACGGGGCAACTTTCTCCCCGTCGTAGTTGTAACAGGTCAGCAACCGGATAGTTGCCAGTTCGAATCCAACGAACATCGACCCATTCCAATATTTCTGGAGCACGTTAAAGCTGTAGTCGTCTCAAATCTCCTCACGTTGGGGTGCTGTGGAAGTTGGAAGAGTAGTGTCCAAGTCAGGTGTTGCCTCGTCACTTCCCTTCATCTATCTGAAAGTAAAAAGATTTATGAAAAGTAAATTATTGTTATTATTCACACAAGCCATACGGGGCAACTTTCTCCCCGTCGTAGTTGTAACAGGTCAGCAACCGGATAGTTGCCAGTTCGAATCCAACGAACATCGACCCATTCCAATATTTCTGGAGCACGTTAAAGCTGTAGTCGTCTCAAATCTCCTCACGTTGGGGTGGTGTGGAAGTTGGAATGGTAGTGTCCAAGTCAGATGTTGCCTCGTCACTGTCCTTCATCCATCTGAAAGTAAAAAGATTTATGAAAAGTAAAGTATTGTTATTATTTACACAAACCATACGGGTTGACTTTCTCTCCGTCGTAGTGGTAATAGATCAGCAACTGGGGGGTTACGAGTTGGAATACGACGAACATCGACCCATTCCAATGTTTCTAAAGCACGTTAAAGCTGTCGTCCTCTCTAATCAACTCACGCTGGCGTGGTAATGAAGTTGGAAGAGTAGTGTCCAAGTCAGATGTTGCCTCGTCACTGTCCTTCCTCCATCTGAAAGTAGAAAGATTTATGAAAAGTAGAGTATTGTTATTATTCACACAAACCATACGGGGCAACTTTTTCCCCATCGTAGTTGTAATAGGTCAGCAACCGGAAGGTTGCGAGTTCGAATCCAACGAACATCGACCCATTGCAATGTTTCTGGAGCTCGTTAAAGCTGTCGTCGTCTCTAATCTCCTCAAGTTGGCGTGGTGCGGAAGTTGGAAGAGTAGTGTCCAAGTCAGATGTTACGTCGTCACTTTCCTTCATCCATCTGAAAGTAAAAAGATTTATGAAAAGTAAAGTATTGTTATTATTCGCACAAACCATACGGGGCCACTTTCTCCCTGTCGTAGTTGCAACAGATCAGCAACCGGACGGTTGCGAGTTGAAATCCAACGAACATCGACCCTTTCCAATGTTTCTGGAGCACGTTAAAGCTGTAGTCGTCTCAAATCTCCTCACGTTGGCGTGGTGTGGAAGTTGGAAGAGTAGTGTCCAAGTCAGGTGTTGCCTCGTCACTTTCCTTAATCCATCTGAAAGTAAAAAGATTTATGAGAAGTAAAGTATTGTTATTATTCACACAAACCATACGGGTCAACTTTCTCCCCGTCGTAGTTGTAACAGGCCAGCAACCGGATAGTTGCGAGTTCTAATCCAACGAACGTCGACCCATTCCAATGTTTCTGGAGCACGTTTAAGCTGTAATCGTCACAAATCTCCTCACGTTGGCGTTGTGTGGAAGTTGGAAGAGTAGTGTCCAAGTCAGGTGTTGCCTCGTCACTTTCCTTAATCCATCTGAAAGTAAAAAGATTTATGAGAAGTAAAGTATTGTTATTATTCACACAAACCATACGGGGCAACTTTCTCCAGGTCGTAGTTGTAACAGGTCAGCAACCGGATAGTTGCGAGTTCGAATCCATCGAACATCGACCCATTCCAATGTTTCTGGAGCACGTTAAAGCTGTAGTCGTCTCAAATCTCCTCACGTTGGGGTGGTGTGGAAGTTGGAAGAGTAGAGTCCAAGTCAGGTGTTGCCTCGTCACTTTCCTTAATCCATCTGAAAGTAAAAAGATTTATGAGACGTAAAGTATTGTTATTATTCACGCAAACCATACGGGGCAACTTTCTCCCCGTCGTAGTTGTAACAGGTCAGCAACCGGATAGTTGCGAGTTCGAATCCAACGAACATCGACCCATTCCAATGTTTCTGGAGCACGTTAAAGCTGTAGTCGTCTCAAATCTCCTCACGTTGGGGTGGTGTGGAAGTTGGAAGAGTAGTGTCCAAGTCAGGTGTTGCCTCGTCACTTCCCTTCATCTATCTGAAAGTAAAAAGATTTATGAAAAGTAAATTATTGTTATTATTCACACAAACCATACGGGGCAACTTTCTCCCCATCGTAGTTGTAACAGGTCAGCAACCAGATGGTTGCGAGTTCGAATCCAAAGAACATCGACCCATTCCAATGTTTCTGGAGCACGTTAAAGCTGTCGTCGTCTCAAATTTCCTCACTTTGGGGTGGTGTGGAAGTTGGAAGAGTAGTGTCCAAGTCAGGTGTTGCCTCGTCACTTTCCTTAATCCATCTGAAAGTAAAAAGATTTATGAGAAGTAAAGTATTGTTATTATTCACACAAACCATACGGGGCAACTTTCTCCCCGTCGTAGTTGCAACAGATCAGCAACCGGACGGTTGCGAGTTGAAATCCAACGAACATCGACCCTTTCCAATGTTTCTGGAGCACGTTAAAGCTGTAGTCGTCTCAAATCTCCTCACGTTGGGGTGGTGTGGAAGTTGGAAGAGTAGTGTCCAAGTCAGGTGTTGCCTCGTCACTTCCCTTCATCCATCTGAAAGTAAAAAGATTTATGAGAAGTAAAGTATTGTTATTATTCACACAAACCATACGGGGCAACTTTCTCCCCGTCGTAGTTGTAACAGGTCAGCAACCGGATAGTTGCCAGTTCGAATCCAACGAACATCGACCCATTCCAATATTTCTGGAGCACGTTAAAGCTGTAGTCGTCTCAAATCTCCTCACGTTGGGGTGGTGTGGAAGTTGGAATGGTAGTGTCCAAGTCACATGTTGCCTCGTCACTGTCCTTCATCCATCTGAAAGTAAAAAGATTTATGAGAAGTAAAGTATTGTTATTATTCACACAAACCATACGGGGCAACTTTCTCCAGGTCGTAGTTGTAACAGGTCAGCAACCGGATAGTTGCGAGTTCGAATCCATCGAACATCGACCCATTCCAATGTTTCTGGAGCACGTTAAAGCTGTAGTCGTCTCAAATCTCCTCACGTTGGGGTGGTGTGGAAGTTGGAAGAGTAGAGTCCAAGTCAGGTGTTGCCTCGTCACTTTCCTTAATCCATCTGAAAGTAAAAAGATTTATGAGAAGTAAAGTATTGTTATTATTCACACAAACCATACGGGTCAACTTTCTCCCCGTCGTAGTTGTAACAGGCCAGCAACCGGATAGTTGCGAGTTCTAATCCAACGAACGTCGACCCATTCCAATGTTTCTGGAGCACGTTTAAGCTGTAATCGTCACAAATCTCCTCACGTTGGCGTTGTGTGGAAGTTGGAAGAGTAGTGTCTAAGTCAGGTGTTGCCTCGTCACTTTCCTTAATCCATCTGAAAGTAAAAAGATTTATGAGAAGTAAAGTATTGTTATTATTCACACAAACCATACGGGGCAACTTTCTCCAGGTCGTAGTTGTAACAGGTCAGCAACCGGATAGTTGCGAGTTCGAATCCATCGAACATCGACCCATTCCAATGTTTCTGGAGCACGTTAAAGCTGTAGTCGTCTCAAATCTCCTCACGTTGGGGTGGTGTGGAAGTTGGAAGAGTAGAGTCCAAGTCAGGTGTTGCCTCGTCACTTTCCTTAATCCATCTGAAAGTAAAAAGATTTATGAGACGTAAAGTATTGTTATTATTCACGCAAACCATACGGGGCAACTTTCTCCCCGTCGTAGTTGTAACAGGTCAGCAACCGGATAGTTGCGAGTTCGAATCCAACGAACATCGACCCATTCCAATGTTTCTGGAGCACGTTAAAGCTGTAGTCGTCTCAAATCTCCTCACGTTGGGGTGGTGTGGAAGTTGGAAGAGTAGTGTCCAAGTCAGGTGTTGCCTCGTCACTTCCCTTCATCTATCTGAAAGTAAAAAGATTTATGAAAAGTAAATTATTGTTATTATTCACACAAACCATACGGGGCAACTTTTTCCCCATCGTAGTTGTAATAGGTCAGCAACCGGAAGGTTGCGAGTTCGAATCCAACGAACATCGACCCATTGCAATGTTTCTGGAGCTCGTTAAAGCTGTCGTCGTCTCTAATCTCCTCAAGTTGGCGTGGTGCGGAAGTTGGAAGAGTAGTGTCCAAGTCAGATGTTACGTCGTCACTTTCCTTCATCCATCTGAAAGTAAAAAGATTTATGAAAAGTAAAGTATTGTTATTATTCGCACAAACCATACGGGGCCACTTTCTCCCTGTCGTAGTTGCAACAGATCAGCAACCGGACGGTTGCGAGTTGAAATCCAACGAACATCGACCCTTTCCAATGTTTCTGGAGCACGTTAAAGCTGTAGTCGTCTCAAATCTCCTCACGTTGGGGTGGTGTGGAAGTTGGAAGAGTAGTGTCCAAGTCAGGTGTTGCCTCGTCACTTCCCTTCATCTATCTGAAAGTAAAAAGATTTATGAAAAGTAAATTATTGTTATTATTCACACAAACCATACGGGGCAACTTTCTCCCCATCGTAGTTGTAACAGGTCAGCAACCAGATGGTTGCGAGTTCGAATCCAACGAACATCGACCCATTCCAATGTTTCTGGAGCACGTTAAAGCTGTCGTCGTCTCAAATCTCCTCACGTTGGCGTCGTGTGGAAGTTGGAAGAGTAGTGTCCAAGTCAGGTGTTGCCACGTCACTTCCCTTCATCTATCTGAAAGTAAAAAGATTTATGAAAAGTAAATTATTGTTATTATTCACACAAGCCATACGGGGCAACTTTCTCCCCGTCGTAGTTGTAACAGGTCAGCAACCGGATAGTTGCCAGTTCGAATCCAACGAACATCGACCCATTCCAATATTTCTGGAGCACGTTAAAGCTGTAGTCGTCTCAAATCTCCTCACGTTGGGGTGGTGTGGAAGTTGGAATGGTAGTGTCCAAGTCAGATGTTGCCTCGTCACTGTCCTTCATCCATCTGAAAGTAAAAAGATTTATGAAAAGTAAAGTATTGTTATTATTTACACAAACCATACGGGTTGACTTTCTCTCCGTCGTAGTGGTAATAGATCAGCAACTGGGGGGTTACGAGTTGGAATACGACGAACATCGACCCATTCCAATGTTTCTAAAGCACGTTAAAGCTGTCGTCCTCTCTAATCAACTCACGCTGGCGTGGTAATGAAGTTGGAAGAGTAGTGTCCAAGTCAGATGTTGCCTCGTCACTGTCCTTCCTCCATCTGAAAGTAGAAAGATTTATGAAAAGTAAAGTATTGTTATTATTCACACAAACCATACGGGGCAACTTTTTCCCCATCGTAGTTGTAATAGGTCAGCAACCGGAAGGTTGCGAGTTCGAATCCAACGAACATCGACCCATTGCAATGTTTCTGGAGCTCGTTAAAGCTGTCGTCGTCTCTAATCTCCTCAAGTTGGCGTGGTGCGGAAGTTGGAAGAGTAGTGTCCAAGTCAGATGTTACGTCGTCACTTTCCTTCATCCATCTGAAAGTAAAAAGATTTATGAAAAGTAAAGTATTGTTATTATTCGCACAAACCATACGGGGCCACTTTCTCCCTGTCGTAGTTGCAACAGATCAGCAACCGGACGGTTGCGAGTTGAAATCCAACGAACATCGACCCTTTCCAATGTTTCTGGAGCACGTTAAAGCTGTAGTCGTCTCAAATCTCCTCACATTGGCGTGGTGTGGAAGTTGGAAGAGTAGTGTCCAAGTCAGGTGTTGCCTCGTCACTTCCCTTCATCTATCTGAAAGTAAAAAGATTTATGAGAAGTAAAGTATTGTTATTATTCACACAAACCATACGGGGCAACTTTCTCCCCGTCGTAGTTGTAACAGGTCAGCAACCGGATAGTTGCCAGTTCGAATCCAACGAACATCGACCCATTCCAATATTTCTGGAGCACATTAAAGCTGTAGTCGTCTCAAATCTCCTCACGTTGGGGTGCTGTGGAAGTTGGAAGAGTAGTGTCCAAGTCAGGTGTTGCCTCGTCACTTCCCTTCATCTATCTGAAAGTAAAAAGATTTATGAAAAGTAAATTATTGTTATTATTCACACAAACCATACGGGGCAACTTTCTCCCCGTCGTAGTTGTAACAGGTCAGCAACCGGATAGTTGCCAGTTCGAATTCAACGAACATCGACCCATTCCAATATTTCTGGAGCACGTTAAAGCTGTAGTCGTCTCAAATCTCCTCACGTTGGGGTGGTGTGGAAGTTGGAATGGTAGTGTCCAAGTCAGATGTTGCCTCGTCACTGTCCTTCATCCATCTGAAAGTAAAAAGATTTATGAAAAGTAAAGTATTGTTATTATTTACACAAACCATACGGGTTGACTTTCTCTCCGTCGTAGTGGTAATAGATCAGCAACTGGGGGGTTACGAGTTGGAATACGACGAACATCGACCCATTCCAATGTTTCTAAAGCACGTTAAAGCTGTCGTCCTCTCTAATCAACTCACGCTGGCGTGGTAATGAAGTTGGAAGAGTAGTGTCCAAGTCAGATGTTGCCTCGTCACTGTCCTTCCTCCATCTGAAAGTAGAAAGATTTATGAAAAGTAAAGTATTGTTATTATTCACACAAACCATACGGGGCAACTTTTTCCCCATCGTAGTTGTAATAGGTCAGCAACCGGAAGGTTGCGAGTTCGAATCCAACGAACATCGACCCATTGCAATGTTTCTGGAGCTCGTTAAAGCTGTCGTCGTCTCTAATCTCCTCAAGTTGGCGTGGTGCGGAAGTTGGAAGAGTAGTGTCCAAGTCAGATGTTACGTCGTCACTTTCCTTCATCCATCTGAAAGTAAAAAGATTTATGAAAAGTAAAGTATTGTTATTATTCGCACAAACCATACGGGGCCACTTTCTCCCTGTCGTAGTTGCAACAGATCAGCAACCGGACGGTTGCGAGTTGAAATCCAACGAACATCGACCCTTTCCAATGTTTCTGGAGCACGTTAAAGCTGTAGTCGTCTCAAATCTCCTCACGTTGGCGTGGTGTGGAAGTTGGAAGAGTAGTGTCCAAGTCAGGTGTTGCCTCGTAACTTTCCTTCATCCATCTGAAAGTCAAAAGATTTATGAGAAGTAAAGTATTGTTATTATTCGCACAAACCATACGGGGCCACTTTCTCCCCGTCGTAATTGCAACAGATCAGCAACCGGAGGGTTGCGAGTTGGAATCCAACGAACATCGACCCATTCCAATGTTTCTGGAGCACGTTAAAGCTGTCGTCGTCTCAAATCTCCTCACGTTGGCGTCGTGTGGAAGTTGGAAGAGTATATTCCAAGTCAGGTGTTGCCTCGTCACTTTCCTTAATCCATCTGAAAGTAAAAAGATTTATGAGAAGTAAAGTATTGTTATTATTCACACAAACCATACGGGTCAACTTTCTCCCCGTCGTAGTTGTAACAGGCCAGCAACCGGATAGTTGCGAGTTCTAATCCAACGAACGTCGACCCATTCCAATGTTTCTGGAGCACGTTTAAGCTGTAATCGTCACAAATCTCCTCACGTTGGCGTTGTGTGGAAGTTGGAAGAGTAGTGTCCAAGTCAGGTGTTGCCTCGTCACTTTCCTTAATCCATCTGAAAGTAAAAATATTTATGAGAAGTAAAGTATTGTTATTATTCACACAAACCATACGGGGCAACTTTCTCCAGGTCGTAGTTGTAACAGGTCAGCAACCGGATAGTTGCGAGTTCGAATCCATCGAACATCGACCCATTCCAATGTTTCTGGAGCACGTTAAAGCTGTAGTCGTCTCAAATCTCCTCACGTTGGGGTGGTGTGGAAGTTGGAAGAGTAGAGTCCAAGTCAGGTGTTGCCTCGTCACTTTCCTTAATCCATCTGAAAGTAAAAAGATTTATGAGACGTAAAGTATTGTTATTATTCACACAAACCATACGGGGCAACTTTCTCCCCGTCGTAGTTGTAACAGGTCAGCAACCGGATAGTTGCCAGTTCGAATCCAACGAACATCGACCCATTCCAATATTTCTGGAGCACGTTAAAGCTGTAGTCGTCTCAAATCTCCTCACGTTGGGGTGGTGTGGAAGTTGGAAGAGTAGTGTCCAAGTCAGGTGTTGCCTCGTCACTTCCCTTCATCTATCTGAAAGTAAAAAGATTTATGAAAAGTAAATTATTGTTGTTATTCACACAAACCATACGGGGCAACTTTCTCCCCGTCGTAGTTGTAACAGGTCAGCAACCGGATAGTTGCCAGTTCGAATCCAACGAACATCGACCCATTCCAATATTTCTGGAGCACGTTAAAGCTGTAGTCGTCTCAAATCTCCTCACGTTGGGGTGGTGTGGAAGTTGGAATGGTAGTGTCCAAGTCAGATGTTGCCTCGTCACTGTCCTTCATCCATCTGAAAGTAAAAAGATTTATGAAAAGTAAAGTATTGTTATTATTTACACAAACCATACGGGTTGACTTTCTCTCCGTCGTAGTGGTAATAGATCAGCAACTGGGGGGTTACGAATTGGAATACGACGAACATCGACCCATTCCAATGTTTCTGAAGCACGTTAAAGCTGTCGTCCTCTCTAATCAACTCACGCTGGCGTGGTAATGAAGTTGGAAGAGTAGTGTCCAAGTCAGATGTTGCCTCGTCACTGTCCTTCCTCCATCTGAAAGTAGAAAGATTTATGAAAAGTAAAGTATTGTTATTATTCACACAAACCATACGGGGCAACTTTTTCCCCATCGTAGTTGTAATAGGTCAGCAACCGGAAGGTTGCGAGTTCGAATCCAACGAACATCGACCCATTGCAATGTTTCTGGAGCTCGTTAAAGCTGTCGTCGTCTCTAATCTCCTCAAGTTGGCGTGGTGCGGAAGTTGGAAGAGTAGTGTCCAAGTCAAATGTTACGTCGTCACTTTCCTTCATCCATCTGAAAGTAAAAAGATTTATGAAAAGTAAAGTATTGTTATTATTCGCACAAACCATACGGGGCCACTTTCTCCCTGTCGTAGTTGCAACAGATCAGCAACCGGACGGTTGCGAGTTGAAATCCAACGAACATCGACCCTTTCCAATGTTTCTGGAGCACGTTAAAGCTGTAGTCGTCTCAAATCTCCTCACGTTGGCGTGGTGTGGAAGTTGGAAGAGTAGTGTCCAAGTCAGGTGTTGCCTCGTAACTTTCCTTCATCCATCTGAAAGTCAAAAGATTTATGAGAAGTAAAGTATTGTTATTATTCGCACAAACCATACGGGGCCACTTTCTCCCCGTCGTAATTGCAACAGATCAGCAACCGGAGGGTTGCGAGTTGGAATCCAACGAACATCGACCCATTCCAATGTTTCTGGAGCACGTTAAAGCTGTCGTCGTCTCAAATCTCCTCACGTTGGCGTCGTGTGGAAGTTGGAAGAGTAGTGTCCAAGTCAGGTGTTGCCTCGTCACTTTCCTTAATCCATCTGAAAGTAAAAAGATTTATGAGAAGTAAAGTATTGTTATTATTCACACAAACCATACGGGTCAACTTTCTCCCCGTCGTAGTTGTAACAGGCCAGCAACCGGATAGTTGCGAGTTCTAATCCAACGAACGTCGACCCATTCCAATGTTTCTGGAGCACGTTTAAGCTGTAATCGTCACAAATCTCCTCACGTTGGCGTTGTGTGGAAGTTGGAAGAGTAGTGACCAAGTCAGGTGTTGCCTCGTCACTTTCCTTAATCCATCTGAAAGTAAAAAGATTTATGAGAAGTAAAGTATTGTTATTATTCACACAAACCATACGGGGCAACTTTCTCCAGGTCGTAGTTGTAACAGGTCAGCAACCGGATAGTTGCGAGTTCGAATCCAACGAACATCGACCCATTCCAATGTTTCTGGAGCACGTTAAAGCTGTAGTCGTCTCAAATCTCCTCACGTTGGGGTGGTGTGGAAGTTAGAAGAGTAGAGTCCAAGTCAGGTGTTGCCTCGTCACTTTCCTTAATCCATCTGAAAGTAAAAAGATTTATGAGACGTAAAGTATTGTTATTATTCACACAAACCATACGGGGCAACTTTCTCCCCATCGTAGTTGTAACAGGTCAGCAACCAGATGGTTGCGAGTTCGAATCCAAAGAACATCGACCCATTCCAATGTTTCTGGAGCACGTTAAAGCTGTCGTCGTCTCAAATTTCCTCACTTTGGGGTGGTGTGGAAGTTGGAAGAGTAGTGTCCAAGTCAGGTGTTGCCTCGTCACTTTCCTTCATCTATCTGAAAGTAAAAAGATTTATGAAAAGTAAAGTATTGTTATTATTCACACAAAATATACGGTGCAACTTTCTCCCCATCGTAGTTGTAACAGGTCAGCAACCAGATGGTTGCGAGTTCGAATCCAACGAACATCGACCCATTCCAATGTTTCTGGAGCAAGTTAAAGCTGTAGTCGTCTCAAATCTCCTCACGTTGGGGTGGTGTGGAAGTTGGAAGAGTAGTGTCCAAGTCAGGTGTTGCCTCGTCACTTCCCTTCATCTATCTGAAAGTAAAAAGATTTATGAAAAGTAAATTATTGTTATTATTCACACAAACCATACGGGGCAACTTTCTCCCCATCGTAGTTGTAACAGGTCAGCAACCAGATGGTTGCGAGTTCGAATCCAAAGAACATCGACCCATTCCAATGTTTCTGGAGCACGTTAAAGCTGTCGTCGTCTCAAATTTCCTCACTTTGGGGTGGTGTGGAAGTTGGAAGAGTAGTGTCCAAGTCAGGTGTTGCCTCGTCACTTTCCTTAATCCATCTGAAAGTAAAAAGATTTATGAGAAGTAAAGTATTGTTATTATTCACACAAACCATACGGGGCAACTTTCTCCCCGTCGTAGTTGTAACAGGTCAGCAACCGGATAGTTGCCAGTTCGAATCCAACGAACATCGACCCATTCCAATATTTCTGGAGCACGTTAAAGCTGTAGTCGTCTCAAATCTCCTCACGTTGGGGTGGTGTGGAAGTTGGAAGAGTAGTGTCCAAGTCAGGTGTTGCCTCGTCACTTCCCTTCATCTATCTGAAAGTAAAAAGATTTATGAAAAGTAAATTATTGTTATTATTCACACAAACCATACGGGGCAACTTTCTCCCCGTCGTAGTTGTAACAGGTCAGCAACCGGATAGTTGCCAGTTCGAATCCAACGAACATCGACCCATTCCAATATTTCTGGAGCACGTTAAAGCTGTAGTCGTCTCAAATCTCCTCACGTTGGGGTGGTGTGGAAGTTGGAATGGTAGTGTCCAAGTCAGATGTTGCCTCGTCACTGTCCTTCATCCATCTGAAAGTAAAAAGATTTATGAAAAGTAAAGTATTGTTATTATTTACACAAACCATACGGGTTGACTTTCTCTCCGTCGTAGTGGTAATAGATCAGCAACTGGGGGGTTACGAATTGGAATACGACGAACATCGACCCATTCCAATGTTTCTAAAGCACGTTAAAGCTGTCGTCCTCTCTAATCAACTCACGCTGGCGTGGTAATGAAGTTGGAAGAGTAGTGTCCAAGTCAGATGTTGCCTCGTCACTGTCCTTCCTCCATCTGAAAGCAGAAAGATTTATGAAAAGTAAAGTATTGTTATTATTCACACAAACCATACGGGGCAACTTTTTCCCCATCGTAGTTGTAATAGGTCAGCAACCGGAAGGTTGCGAGTTCGAATCCAACGAACATCGACCCATTGCAATGTTTCTGGAGCTCGTTAAAGCTGTCGTCGTCTCTAATCTCCTCAAGTTGGCGTGGTGCGGAAGTTGGAAGAGTAGTGTCCAAGTCAGATGTTACGTCGTCACTTTCCTTCATCCATCTGAAAGTCAAAAGATTTATGAGAAGTAAAGTATTGTTATTATTCGCACAAACCATACGGGGCCACTTTCTCCCCGTCGTAATTGCAACAGATCAGCAACCGGAGGGTTGCGAGTTGGAATCCAACGAACATCGACCCATTCCAATGTTTCTGGAGCACGTTAAAGTTGCCGTCGTCTCAAATCTCCTCACGTTGGCGTCGTGTGGAAGTTGGAAGAGTAGTGTCCAAGTCAGGTGTTGCCTCGTCACTTTCCTTAATCCATCTGAAAGTAAAAAGATTTATGAGAAGTAAAGTATTGTTATTATTCACACAAACCATACGGGTCAACTTTCTCCCCGTCGTAGTTGTAACAGGCCAGCAACCGGATAGTTGCGAGTTCTAATCTAACGAACGTCGACCCATTCCAATGTTTCTGGAGCACGTTTAAGCTGTAATCGTCACAAATCTCCTCACGTTGGCGTTGTGTGGAAGTTGGAAGAGTAGTGACCAAGTCAGGTGTTGCCTCGTCACTTTCCTTAATCCATCTGAAAGTAAAAAGATTTATGAGAAGTAAAGTATTGTTATTATTCACACAAACCATACGGGGCAACTTTCTCCAGGTCGTAGTTGTAACAGGTCAGCAACCGGATAGTTGCGAGTTCGAATCCATCGAACATCGACCCATTCCAATGTTTCTGGAGCACGTTAAAGCTGTAGTCGTCTCAAATCTCCTCACGTTGGGGTGGTGTGGAAGTTGGAAGAGTAGAGTCCAAGTCAGGTGTTGCCTCGTCACTTTCCTTAATCCATCTGAAAGTAAAAAGATTTATGAGACGTAAAGTATTGTTATTATTCACACAAACCATACGGGGCAACTTTCTCCCCGTCGTAGTTGTAACAGGTCAGCAACCAGATGGTTGCGAGTTCGAATCCAAAGAACATCGACCCATTCCAATGTTTCTGGAGCACGTTAAAGCTGTCGTCGTCTCAAATTTCCTCACTTTGGGGTGGTGTGGAAGTTGGAAGAGTAGTGTCCAAGTCAGGTGTTGCCTCGTCACTTTCCTTCATCTATCTGAAAGTAAAAAGATTTATGAAAAGTAAAGTATTGTTATTATTCACACAAAATATACGGTTGCGAGTTGAAATCCAACGAATATCGACCCTTTCCAATGTTTCTGGAGCACGTTAAAGCTGTAGTCGTCTCAAATCTCCTCACGTTGGCGTGGTGTGGAAGTTGGAAGAGTAGTGTCCAAGTCAGGTGTTGCCTCGTAACTTTCCTTCATCCATCTGAAAGTAAAAAGATTTATGAGAAGTAAAGTATTGTTATTATTCGCACAAACCATACGGGGCCACTTTCTCCCCGTCGTAGTTGCAACAGATCAGCAACCGGAGGGTTGCGAATTGGAATCCAACGAACATCGACCCATTCCAATGTTTCTGGAGCACGTTAAAGCTGTAGTCGTCTCAAATCTCCTTACGTTGGCGTAGTGTGGAAGTTGGAAGAGTAGTTTCCAAGTCAGGTGTTGCCTCGTAACTTTCCATCGTCCATCTTAAAGTAAAAAGATTTATGAAAAGTAAAGTATTGTTATTATTCGCACAAACCATACGGGGCAACTTTCTCCCCGTCGTAGTTGCAACAGAACAGCAACCGGAGGGTTACGAGTTGGTATCCAACGAACATCGACCCATTCCAATGTTTCTGGAGCACGTTAAAGCAGTCGTCGTCTCAAATCTCCTCAAATTGGCGTCGTGTGGAAGTTGGAAGAGTAGTGTCCAAGTCAGGTGTTGCCTCGTCACTTCCCTTCATCTATCTGAAAGTAAAAAGATTTATGAAAAGTAAAGTACTGTTATTATTCACACAAACCATACGGGGCAACTTTCTCCCCGTCGTAGTTGTAACAGGTCAGCAACCGGATAGTTGCCAGTTCGAATCCAACGAACATCGACCCATTCCAATATTTCTGGAGCACGTTAAAGCTGTAGTCGTCTCAAATCTCCTCACGTTGGGGTGGTGTGGAAGTTGGAAGAGTAGTGTCCAAGTCAGGTGTTGCCTCGTCACTTCCCTTCATCTATCTGAAAGTAAAAAGATTTATGAAAAGTAAATTATTGTTATTATTCACACAAACCATACGGGGCAACTTTCTCCCCGTCGTAGTTGTAACAGGTCAGCAACCGGATAGTTGCCAGTTCGAATCCAACGAACATCGACCCATTCCAATATTTCTGGAGCACGTTAAAGCTGTAGTCGTCTCAAATCTCCTCACGTTGGGGTGGTGTGGAAGTTGGAATGGTAGTGTCCAAGTCAGATGTTGCCTCGTCACTGTCCTTCATCCATCTGAAAGTAAAAAGATTTATGAAAAGTAAAGTATTGTTATTATTTACACAAACCATACGGGTTGACTTTCTCTCCGTCGTAGTGGTAATAGATCAGCAACTGGGGGGTTACGAATTGGAATACGACGAACATCGACCCATTCCAATGTTTCTAAAGCACGTTAAAGCTGTCGTCCTCTCTAATCAACTCACGCTGGCGTGGTAATGAAGTTGGAAGAGTAGTGTCCAAGTCAGATGTTGCCTCGTCACTGTCCTTCCTCCATCTGAAAGCAGAAAGATTTATGAAAAGTAAAGTATTGTTATTATTCACACAAACCATACGGGGCAACTTTTTCCCCATCGTAGTTGTAATAGGTCAGCAACCGGAAGGTTGCGAGTTCGAATCCAACGAACATCGACCCATTGCAATGTTTCTGGAGCTCGTTAAAGCTGTCGTCGTCTCTAATCTCCTCAAGTTGGCGTGGTGCGGAAGTTGGAAGAGTAGTGTCCAAGTCAGATGTTACGTCGTCACTTTCCTTCATCCATCTGAAAGTAAAAAGATTTATGAAAAGTAAAGTATTGTTATTATTCGCACAAACCATACGGGGCCACTTTCTCCCTGTCGTAGTTGCAACAGATCAGCAACCGGACGGTTGCGAGTTGAAATCCAACGAACATCGACCCTTTCCAATGTTTCTGGAGCACGTTAAAGCTGTAGTCGTCTCAAATCTCCTCACGTTGGCGTGGTGTGGAAGTTGGAAGAGTAGTGGCCAAGTCAGGTGTTGCCTCGTAACTTTCCTTCATCCATCTGAAAGTCAAAAGATTTATGAGAAGTAAAGTATTGTTATTATTCGCACAAACCATACGGGGCCACTTTCTCCCCGTCGTAATTGCAACAGATCAGCAACCGGAGGGTTGCGAGTTGGAATCCAACGAACATCGACCCATTCCAATGTTTCTGGAGCACGTTAAAGCTGCCTTCGTCTCAAATCTCCTCACGTTGGCGTCGTGTGGAAGTTGGAAGAGTAGTGTCCAAGTCAGGTGTTGCCTCGTCACTTTCCTTAATCCATCTGAAAGTAAAAAGATTTATGAGAAGTAAAGTATTGTTATTATTCACACAAACCATACGGGTCAACTTTCTCCCCGTCGTAGTTGTAACAGGCCAGCAACCGGATAGTTGCGAGTTCTAATCTAACGAACGTCGACCCATTCCAATGTTTCTGGAGCACGTTTAAGCTGTAATCGTCACAAATCTCCTCACGTTGGCGTTGTGTGGAAGTTGGAAGAGTAGTGACCAAGTCAGGTGTTGCCTCGTCACTTTCCTTAATCCATCTGAAAGTAAAAAGATTTATGAGAAGTAAAGTATTGTTATTATTCACACAAACCATACGGGGCAACTTTCTCCAGGTCGTAGTTGTAACAGGTCAGCAACCGGATAGTTGCGAGTTCGAATCCATCGAACATCGACCCATTCCAATGTTTCTGGAGCACGTTAAAGCTGTAGTCGTCTCAAATCTCCTCACGTTGGGGTGGTGTGGAAGTTGGAAGAGTAGAGTCCAAGTCAGGTGTTGCCTCGTCACTTTCCTTAATCCATCTGAAAGTAAAAAGATTTATGAGACGTAAAGTATTGTTATTATTCACACAAACCATACGGGGCAACTTTCTCCCCGTCGTAGTTGTAACAGGTCAGCAACCAGATGGTTGCGAGTTCGAATCCAAAGAACATCGACCCATTCCAATGTTTCTGGAGCACGTTAAAGCTGTCGTCGTCTCAAATTTCCTCACTTTGGGGTGGTGTGGAAGTTGGAAGAGTAGTGTCCAAGTCAGGTGTTGCCTCGTCACTTTCCTTCATCTATCTGAAAGTAAAAAGATTTATGAAAAGTAAAGTATTGTTATTATTCACACAAAATATACGGTTGCGAGTTGAAATCCAACGAATATCGACCCTTTCCAATGTTTTTGGAGCACGTTAAAGCTGTAGTCGTCTCAAATCTCCTCACGTTGGCGTGGTGTGGAAGTTGGAAGAGTAGTGTCCAAGTCAGGTGTTGCCTCGTAACTTTCCTTCATCCATCTGAAAGTAAAAAGATTTATGAGAAGTAAAGTATTGTTATTATTCGCACAAACCATACGGGGCCACTTTCTCCCCGTCGTAGTTGCAACAGATCAGCAACCGGAGGGTTGCGAATTGGAATCCAACGAACATCGACCCATTCCAATGTTTCTGGAGCACGTTAAAGCTGTAGTCGTCTCAAATCTCCTTACGTTGGCGTAGTGTGGAAGTTGGAAGAGTAGTTTCCAAGTCAGGTGTTGCCTCGTAACTTTCCATCGTCCATCTGAAAGTAAAAAGATTTATGAAAAGTAAAGTATTGTTATTATTCGCACAAACCATACGGGGCAACTTTCTCCCCGTCGTAGTTGCAACAGAACAGCAACCGGAGGGTTACGAGTTGGTATCCAACGAACATCGACCCATTCCAATGTTTCTGGAGCACGTTAAAGCAGTCGTCGTCTCAAATCTCCTCAAATTGGCGTCGTGTGGAAGTTGGAAGAGTAGTGTCCAAGTCAGGTGTTGCCTCGTCACTTCCCTTCATCTATCTGAAAGTAAAAAGATTTATGAAAAGTAAAGTACTGTTATTATTCACACAAACCATACGGGGCAACTTTCTCCCCGTCGTAGTTGTAACAGGTCAGCAACCGGAGGGTAGCGAGTTCGAATTCAACGAACATCGACCCATTCCAATCTTTCTGGATCACGTTAAAGCTGTCGTCGTCTCTAATCTCCTCACGTTGGCGTGGTGTGGAAGTTGGAAAGGTAGTGTCCAAGTCAGATGCTGCCTCGTCACTGTCCTTCATCCATCTGAAAGTAAAAAGATTTATGAAAAGTAAAGTATTGTTATTATTTACACAAACCATACGGGTTGACTTTCTCTCCGTCGTAGTGGTAATAGATCAGCAACTGGAGGGTTACGAGTTGGAATACGATGAACATCGACCCATTCCAATGTTTCTGAAGCACGTTAAAGCTGTCGTCCTCTCTAATCAACTCACGCTGGCGTGGTAATGAAGTTGGAAGAGTAGTGTCCAAGTCAGATGTTGCCTCGTCACTGTCCTTCCTCCATCTGAAAGTAGAAAGATTTATGAAAAGTAAAGTATTGTTATTATTCACACAAACCATACGGGGCAACTTTCTCCCCATCGTAGTTGTAATAGGTCAGCAACCGGATGGTTGCGAGTTCGAATCCAACGACCATCGACCCATTCCAATGTTTCTGGAGCTCGTTAAAGCTGTCGTCGTCTCTTATCTCCTCAAGTTGGCGTGGTGCGGAAGTTGGAAGAGTAGTGTCTAAGTCAGATGTTACGTCGTCACTTTCCTTCATCTATCTGAAAGTAAAAAGATTTATGAAAAGTAAAGTATTGTTATTATTCGCACAAACCATACGGGGCCACTTTCTCCCTGTCGTAGTTGCAACAGATCAGCAACCGGACGGTTGCGAGTTGAAATCCAACGAACATCGACCCTTTCCAATGTTTCTGGAGCACGTTAAAGCTGTAGTCGTCTCAAATCTCCTCACGTTGGCGTGGTGTGGAAGTTGGAAAAGTAGTGACCAAGTTAGGTGGTTCCTCGTCACTTTCATTCATCCATCTGAAAGTAATAAGATTTATGAAAAGTAAAGTATTGTTATTATTCAAACAAACCATACGGGGCGACTTTCTCCCCGTCGTAGTTGCAACAGATCAGCAACCGGAGGGTTGCGAGTTGGAATCCAACGAACATCGGCCCATTCCAATGTTTCTGGAGCACGTTAAAGCTGTAGTCGTCTGAAATCTCCTCACGTTGGCGTGGTGCGGAAGTTGGAAGAGTAGTGTCCAAGTCAGGTGTTGCTTCGTCACTTTCTTTCATCTATCTGAAAGTAAAAAGATTTATGAAAAGTAAAGTATTGTTATTATTCACACAAACCATACGGGGCAACTTTCTCCCCGTCGTAGTTGTAACAGGTAAGCAACCGGAGCGTAGCGAGTTGGAATTCAACGAACATCGACCCATTCCAATCTTTCTGGATCACGTTAAAGCTGTCGTCGTCTCTAATCTCCTCACGTTGGCGTGGTGTGGAAGTTGGAATGGTAGTGTCCAAGTCAGATGTTGCCTCGTCACTGTCCTTCATCCATCTGAAAGTAAAAAGATTTATGAAAAGTAAAGTATTGTTATTATTTACACAAACCATACGGGTTGACTTTCTCTCCGTCGTAGTGGTAATAGATCAGCAACTGGAGGGTTACGAGTTGGAATACGACGAACATCGACCCATTCCAATGTTTCTGAAGCACGTTAAAGCTGTCGTCGTCTCTAATCTCCTCACGTTGGCATGGTGCGGAAGTTGGAAGAGTAGTGTCCAAGTCAGATGTTGCTTCGTCACTTTCTTTCATCTATCTGAAAGTAAAAAGATTTATGAAAAGTAAAGTATTGTTATTATTCACACAAACCATACGGGGCAACTTTCTCCCCATCGTAGTTGTAATAGGTCAGCAATCGGATGGTTGCGAGTTCGAATCCAACGAACATCGACCCATTGCAATGTTTCTGGAGCTCGTTAAAGCTGTCGTCGTCTCTAATCTCCTCAAGTTGGCGTGGTGTGGAAGTTGGAAGAGTAGTGTCCAAGTCAGATGTTACGTCGTCACTTTCCTTAATCCATCTGAAAGTAAAAAGATTTATGAGACGTAAAGTATTGTTATTATTCACACAAACCATACGGGGCAACTTTCTCCCCGTCGTAGTTGTAACAGGTCAGCAACCGGATAGTTGCGAGTTCGAATCCAACGAACATCGACCCATTCCAATGTTTCTGGAGCACGTTAAAGCTGTAGTCGTCTCAAATCTCCTCACGTTGGGGTGGTGTGGAAGTTGGAAGAGTAGTGTCCAAGTCAGGTGTTGCCTCGTCACTTCCCTTCATCTATCTGAAAGTAAAAAGATTTATGAAAAGTAAATTATTGTTATTATTCACACAAACCATACGGGGCAACTTTCTCCCCATCGTAGTTGTAACAGGTCAGCAACCAGATGGTTGCGAGTTCGAATCCAAAGAACATCGACCCATTCCAATGTTTCTGGAGCACGTTAAAGCTGTCGTTGTCTCAAATTTCCTCACTTTGGGGTGGTGTGGAAGTTGGAAGAGTAGTGTCCAAGTCAGGTGTTGCCTCGTCACTTTCCTTCATCTATCTGAAAGTAAAAAGAATTATGAAAAGTAAAGTATTGTTATTATTCGCACAAACCATACGGGGCCACTTTCTCCCTGTCGTAGTTGCAACAGATCAGCAACCGGACGGTTGCGAGTTGAAATCCAACGAATATCGACCCTTTCCAATGTTTCTGGAGCACGTTAAAGCTGTAGTCGTCTCAAATCTCCTCACGTTGGCGTGGTGTGGAAGTTGGAAGAGTAGTGTCCAAGTCAGGTGTTGCCTCGTAACTTTCCTTCATCCATCTGAAAGTAAAAAGATTTATGAGAAGTAAAGTATTGTTATTATTCGCACAAACCATACGGGGCCACTTTCTCCCCGTCGTAGTTGCAACAGATCAGCAACCGGAGGGTTGCGAGTTGGAATCCAACGAACATCGACCCATTCCAATGTTTCTGGAGCACGTTAAAGCTGTAGTCGTCTCAAATCTCCTTACGTTGGCGTAGTGTGGAAGTTGGAAGAGTAGTTTCCAAGTCAGGTGTTGCCTCGTAACTTTCCATCGTCCATCTGAAAGTAAAAATATTTATGAAAAGTAAAGTATTGTTATTATTCGCACAAACCATACGGGGCAACTTTCTCCCCGTCGTAGTTGCAACAGATCAGCAACCGGAGGGTTACGAGTTGGTATCCAACGAACATCGACCCATTCCAATGTTTCTGGAGCACGTTAAAGCAGTCGTCGTCTCAAATCTCCTCACGTTGGCGTCGTGTGGAAGTTGGAAGAGTAGTGTCCAAGTCAGGTGTTGCCTCGTCACTTCCCTTCATCTATCTGAAAGTAAAAAGATTTATTAAAAGTAAAGTACTGTTATTATTCACACAAACCATACGGGGCAACTTTCTCTCCGTCGTAGTGGTAATAGATCAGCAACTGGGGGGTTACGAGTTGGAATACGACGAACATCGACCCATTCCAATGTTTCTGAAGCACGTTAAAGCTGTCGTCCTCTCTAATCAACTCACGCTGGCGTGGTAATGAAGTTGGAAGAGTAGTGTCCAAGTCAGATGTTGCCTCGTCACTGTCCTTCCTCCATCTGAAAGTAGAAAGATTTATGAAAAGTAAAGTATTGTTATTATTCACACAAACCATACGGGGCAACTTTCTCCCCATCGTAGTTGTAATAGGTCAGCAACCGGATGGTTGCGAGTTCGAATCCAACGACCATCGACCCATTCCAATGTTTCTGGAGCTCGTTAAAGCTGTCGTCGTCTCTAATCTCCTCAAGTTGGCGTGGTGCGGAAGTTGGAAGAGTAGTGTCCAAGTCAGATGTTACGTCGTCACTTTCCTTCATCTATCTGAAAGTAAAAAGATTTATGAAAAGTAAAGTATTGTTATTATTCGCACAAACCATACGGGGCCACTTTCTCCCTGTCGTAGTTGCAACAGATCAGCAACCGGACGGTTGCGAGTTGAAATCCAACGAACATCGACCCTTTCCAATGTTTCTGGAGCACGTTAAAGCTGTAGTCGTCTCAAATCTCCTCACGTTGGCGTGGTGTGGAAGTTGGAAAAGTAGTGACCAAGTTAGGTGGTTCCTCGTCACTTTCATTCATCCATCTGAAAGTAATAAGATTTATGAAAAGTAAAGTATTGTTATTATTCAAACAAACCATACGGGGCGACTTTCTCCCCGTCGTAGTTGCAACAGATCAGCAACCGGAGGGTTGCGAGTTGGAATCCAACGAACATCGACCCATTCCAATGTTTCTGGAGCACGTTAAAGCTGTAGTCGTCTCAAATCTCCTCACGTTGGCGTGGTGCGGAAGTTGGAAGAGTAGTGTCCAAGTCAGGTGTTGCTTCGTCACTTTCTTTCATCTATCTGAAAGAAAAAAAAAAAAGATAAGTAAAGTATTGTTATTATTCACACAAACCATACGGGGCAACTTTCTCCCCGTCGTAGTTGTAACAGGTCAGCAACCGGAGCGTAGCGAGTTGGAATTCAACGAACATCGACCCATTTCAATCTTTCTGGATCACGTTAAAGCTGTCGTCGTCTCTAATCTCCTCACGTTGGCGTGGTGTGGAAGTTGGAATGGTAGTGTCCAAGTCAGATGTTGCCTCGTCACTGTCCTTCATCCATCTGAAAGTAAAAAGATTTATGAAAAGTAAAGTATTGTTATTATTTACACAAACCATACGGGTTGACTTTCTCTCCGTCGTAGTGGTAATAGATCAGCAACTGGAGGGTTACGAGTTGGAATACGACGAACATCGACCCATTCCAATGTTTCTGAAGCACGTTAAAGCTGTCGTCCTCTCTAATCAACTCACGCTGGCGTGGTAATGAAGTTGGAAGAGTAGTGTCCAAGTCAGGTGTTGCTTCGTCACTTTCTTTCATCTATCTGAAAGTAAAAATATTTATGAAAAGTAAAGTATTGTTATTATTCACACAAACCATACGGGGCAACTTTCTCCCCGTCGTAGTTGTAACAGATCAGCAACCGGAGGGTTGCGAGTTGGAATCCAACGAACATCGACCCATTCCAATGTTTCTGGAGCACGTTAAAGCTGTCGTCGTCTCTAATCTCCTCACGTTGGCATGGTGCGGAAGTTGGAAGAGTAGTGTCCAAGTCAGATGTTGCTTCGTCACTTTCTTTCATCTATCTGAAAGTAAAAAGATTTATGAAAAGTAAAGTATTGTTATTATTCACACAAACCATACGGGGCAACTTTCTCCCCATCGTAGTTGTAATAGGTCAGCAATCGGATGGTTGCGAGTTCGAATCCAACGAACATCGACCCATTGCAATGTTTCTGGAGCTCGTTAAAGCTGTCGTCGTCTCTAATCTCCTCAAGTTGGCGTGGTGTGGAAGTTGGAAGAGTAGTGTCCAAGTCAGATGTTACGTCGTCACTTTCCTTCATCCATCTGAAAGTAAAAAGATTTATGAAAAGTAAAGTATTGTTATTATTCGCACAAACCATACGGGGCCACTTTCTCCCTGTCGTAGTTGCAACAGATCAGCAACCGGACGGTTGCGAGTTGAAATCCAACGAACATCGACCCTTTCCAATGTTTCTGGAGCACGTTAAAGCTGTAGTCGTCTCAAATCTCCTCACGTTGGCGTGGTGTGGAAGTTGGAAGAGTAGTGTCCAAGTCAGGTGTTGCCTCGTAACTTTCCTTCATCCATCTGAAAGTAAAAAGATTTATGAGAAGTAAAGTATTGTTATTATTCGCACAAACCATACGGGGCCACTTTCTCCCCGTCGTAGTTGCAACAGATCAGCAACCGGAGGGTTGCGAGTTGGAATCCGACGAACATCGACCCATTCCAATGTTTCTGGAGCACGTTAAAGCTGTAGTCGTCTCAAATCTCCTTACGTTGGCGTGGTGTGGAAGTTGGAAGAGTAGTTTCCAAGTTAGGTGTTGCCTCGTAACTTTCCTTCGTCCATCTGAAAGTAAAAAGATTTATGAAAAGTAAAGTATTGTTATTATTCACACAAACTATACGGGGCGACTTTCACCCCGTCGTAGTTGTAACAGGTCAGCAACCGGAGAGTAGCAAGTTGGAATCCAACGATTATCGACCCATTCCAATGTTTTTGGAGCACGTTAAAGCTGTCGTCGTCTCTAATCTCCTCACGTTGGCGTGGTGCGGAAGTTGGAAGAGTAGTGTCCAAGTCAGATGTTGCTTCGTCACTTTCTTTCATCTATCTGAAAGTAAAAAGATTTATGAAAAGTAAAGTATTGTTATTATATACACAAACCATACGGGGCAACTTTCTCCTCGTCGTAGTTGTAACAGGTCAGCAACCGGATGGTTTCGAGTTCGAATCCAACAAACATCGACCCATTCCAATGTTTCTGGAGCACGTTAAAGCTATCGTCGTCTCAAATCGCCTCACGTTGGCGTGGTGCTGAAGTTGGAAGAGTAGTGTCCAAGTCAGGTGTTGCCTCGTCACTTTCCTTCATCCATCTGAAAGTAAAAAGATTTATGAAAAGTAAAGTATTGTTATTATTCACACAAACCATACGGGGCGACTTTCTCTCCGTCGTAGTTCTAATAGATCAGCAACCGGAGGGTTGCGAGTTGGAATCCAACAAACATCGACCCATTCCAATGTTTCTGCACCACGTTAAAGCTGTCGTCGTCTCAAATCTTTTCACGTTGGCGTGGTGTGGAAGTTGGAAGAGTAGTGTCCAAGTCAGGTGTCGCCTCGTCACTTTCCTTCATTCATCTGAAAGTAAAAAGATTTATGAAAAGTAAAGAATTGTTATTATTCACACAAACCAGCAAAATCCACGCAGCAAAATTGTAGTTAATCAAAAACCACATGTTGAATCATAAAATAGCTGTCACGAAAAATTAAAAAAGAGACTTTTGACATTTTGACTCTGACCTATTTAAGTCTTTTTTCAAAACGTTGCAAAAAAAAGGAATCCAGTTTATAAACAACAAATTAATAGTAGATACATATCTAATTAATAGAAATTAAGCATTTTACTTTACATATTTCTTTGTTCGCAGCAATCAGAGTTGAGTTATCGACTTCGATTTAAAGCTAACAAAAAGATGGCTAGATTAACAACGCAATTTCTTACCAAACTAAAAAAAATTTGCGAATCGTCCGTTTTTTGCCATTTTTTCGATATAATACAAGAACAATATTTCTTATTCTAACACGAATCTAAATTCTCAGTGGTTATGTATTTTATCTCATAATGAGACGTTTTAACATGGAGCTCAATATACACTAGAGGTTGAACTTTCTATTGTACGTCGATGCGTTTTAATAATACGTGCAATGAACTAGATCTAGTACGCATTTGCATAGCTGTGGTTTACATATCGATATAGTAGGCAATGTGAATATCGTAAAGTTTGCACGTAATGTTTGAAATGTGAAATATATATTTTTAACGCAATCCAAAAGAATGAACTAACAGAATTAGACGTGAACAACTGAAAAAAAAGAGAACAAAAAGATCAGACTTAAAACAAAGAGAATGAAAAAAGATTTGAGCGGAGAAAGAGGACATGATCACTTTAAAAGAGATTTTCAGGCAACCTTATCTATACGTCTCAGAAACTGATTTAACATTAGGAGCTCAAGTCTTTCTTTATTCGAAACCTAATGACTAGGGCTGCAAATGCAACTTTATATATATATATATATATATATATATATATATACGGGGTGCCCTGACGAATTTATGGCATTCACACTAATGAAATTTGGTACACATGTAGTACGAATTTTTTTTGCAATTTTATAGACCAACCCGTTTTTTTAAATTTAATCTTGAAAATTTTAAAATTAATTTAATGCGGTGTTTAATTATTATTCCCTTTCCTCCGAATGGCAACAGTCAAGATCGGTATTGAATGAATCCGTATTTTCTGCGCGTGTGTAGCCCCCTATTACTGGATATCCTTTTTGAAATGTATTGCTTTTGTAAAAGCATATTAACTTTTAGTTAGTGTCAACTTTTATGTTTCAATTTTTTTTACTGTGCTTACTTAATTTTTACTACTGGATAACGGTTGTGCAATACGTTTGTTATTGTTTCTTTTGTAGACTATCGTAGTTTGGAATTTGATTTTTGAAGTATATTCACTTTTAGTATTACTGAATATACGTTATGAAATTTATTGCATTTTTAAAAGTATATTAACTTTTAGTTAGAGTTAAGTTTTAATCTTTTATATTTGTGTGTTTTTATTGTGCTTACTTCATTTTTTAAACTGGATAACGGTTGTGCAATACGTTTGTTATTGTTTGTTTTTTAGAATACGATAGTTTTGATTTTGATTTTTAAGCATATTTACTTTTACTTTGGATTATTTGAATATTTTTTTTCAAAGTCTAGCGATATTTTTTTTAATCTTTTGTGCAATTTCTGGTTTGTTTCATTTATGCTATCTTTTGTTTGTTTCTGTAAAGTACTTCGGTTTTTGTATAGTAAATTTTTATCATTTTTGTTTTGATGTCTTATAGAAAGAAAAGCGATATTATTATTTTTTTCTTTGGTTTCCTAAAAATGTCCACAGAATTTAAAAGGTCTTTACTGCACTCAGTCCAATCTTGGATTTTAATCATTTATGCAAACTAAGAACATTTATTCTATGTAGTTCTACGCTCACAGGATGGTGATGTGCTCTTAGAATTTCAACGTTTTACTGAGAAGCAAAGACATGTTCCATCAATTAATTGTCGCTATGTATTCCGAGATTTTATATTGGAGAAGGTGTTGTACATACGACTAAATCAGATGACTCAACACTGGAACAGTATGCACATTTGACGCATCTGATTCAGATGCGTTAATGAACGATGGAAATGTTGCTGTACGAAAACTCAAGTACACAGAAATCGCTAAACTTCCAAAAAGATATCAAAACCAAAAGTAACAGGTGATGCTTTTGTAAATTTTTATATTGCATAAATTTTCAAAATTAAATATTGCTATTATTTCCAAAAGACACTGAAACACAGAAACAAACACAAAATTGCATTACATAATAACAAAATTTTGGCCTTTCGCTATAACTGCCTCTTTTCATGTACGCCCCACAATATTTTGTTATACAACTAAAACAAATGCTGTTTTTATGCTATTGTTTAGTATCAGCTTCTCCCTTTACATTACATGTCTTTGCTTCTCAGTAAAACGTTGAAATTCTAAGAGCACATCATCATCCTGTGAGCGTTGAACTACATAGAATAAATGTTCTTAGTTTGCATAAATGATTAAAATCCAAGATTGGCCTGAGTGCAGTAAAGACCTTTTCAATTCTGTGGACATTTTTAGGAAACCAAAGAAAACAAAAATATAATAATAAATTCATTTTATAATGTTATACATTAAATTTAAAATTGGAAATAAATGTCGCTTTTCTTTCCATAAGACATCGAAACAAAAATAATAATAATTAACTATACGAAAACCGAAGTACTATACAGAAACAAACAAAACATTGCATAAATCAAACAAACCACAAATTGCACAAAAGATCAAAATTAAATATCGCTAAACCTTGAAAAAAATATCCAAACAAAAAGTTAATATGCTTTAAAAATCAAAATCCAAAGTATCGTAGTCTAAAAAACAAACGTATTGCACAACCGTTATCCAGTTCCAAAAATGAAGTAAGCACACTAAAAAAATACTTAGATAAAAGATTAAAAATCAACGCTAACTAAAAGTTAACATTCTTTTAAAAAGGCAATAAGTTTTTTAAAGGATATCCAGTAATCGGTAAAGTTGGTGTTGGTCTAACTACACTAAAGCGACAACGCAGTAAAATGACGACAATGTTATGCAAACATTACTGATATTTTCGTGAGGCAAAATGTAGCAGTGTAATTAACGCATCTCCTTCAGATGCGTTAATGAAGGATGGAAATGTTGCTGTACGATAACTAAAGTACACAGAAATCGCTAAACTTCCAAAACGGTAGCAAAACCAAAAGTAACAGGTCATGCTTTTGTACATTTTTATATTGCATAAATTATCAAAATTAAATATTGCTATTCTTTCCAAAAGACACTGAAACACAGAAACAAACACAAAATTGCATTACATAATAACAAAATTATGGCATTTTGCTATAACGTTGTTGCCCCACAATGTTTTGTTATACAACTAAAACAAATGCTGTTTTTATGCTTTTGTTTAGTATCAGCTTCTCCCTTTCATTACACTGTTACATTTTGCCTCACGAAAATATCACTAATGTTTGCATAACGTTGTCGTCATTTTACTGTGTTGTCGCTTTAGTGTACTTAGACCAACACCGACTTTATACGAAGCCCACGTCACAACTCTAAATCCCATCGTGAGGCTACTTTTACGCGCTACGATACACCCGAAGTTAAGCACAGAGAGTAAAATGTTAATTTCCACAATCCAATCTCAATTTGAGAGGCTGCAATGTGCTCCACAGAAAGAACAAAGTATTGAAATGCGTTAGGTAACTGCCAATCATGGGTTTGTTATGAGAAATATGCTAAAAATGCAGTCTTGCATTTTAACATTATTTTGTTAATCACACCAATGCTCCGACCCTTCACAATGCTGGCTTCTTATACTACTGCCTTTTTTTTTATATTGGGGCTGTAAATTAAAATAATACTGCTATTACTAAATGTTATTTTGTTGATCTTTTATGCTATTTTTTTGTTTGTTTCTGTGTATATTTTTGCAAATTTAGTGATTAAAAAGCTGTTATTTTGTTTATCTTTTATGCTATTTTTTGTTTGCTTCTGTGTTTGGGTGTCTTTTGGAAAGCATAGCAATACTTAATTTTGATAATTTATGCAATGTATAAATTTACAAATGCATAAACTTTTAACTTTTGGTTTTTATATCTTTTTGGAAGTTTAGTCATTTCTGTGTACTTCAGTTTTTGTATCGCAGCATTTCCACCGTTCATCAATGCATCTCACAAATGTGCATACTGTTCCACTTTTATTCAGTCTTATGTACAACACCCTTTCCGATTCCATTTTGGAATACATTTCGACAATAAATTTATTTAACAGGTAACAGTCTACACTCGCTGCCAAAAGTTAAGGATATTGTAGAAAATGTTAATTTCTGAAAGCTAATCTAAATTTTAGGGGCTGCAATTTGCTGCAGAGTTAGATGGAAATATGCAAATGTGTTATGTAACAGCCAATCATGGTTTCGTGTCGACAAATATAAAAAAAGGCAGTCGTATAAGAAGCCAGCATTGTGAAGGGTTAGTTTAGAACTTTCGTAGGATTACTTTTCAATACGGACATGTTTCTGTCACTTCCACAACAAGAATAGCAAATAGTGAGCGCTGCCGTTCTGTGGGATGCCTTCAAGAAGGGCAATGAATCACTCATGTTGCTCTTTTCATTGCCGTTCGTTCCGTGATTTCATGATAATATAAACAATTCTAAACCAGCCAAACAGTTGTCCAAAGTCCTGTGGCCTGCTCCCCAAAGGTTGCGACCCTTGCAGTTCATCTATATATTGCTGTAGTAGCAAAGCACTTATCATGCATGGCTGTGCCAAAGGGCAATTCTTTCCCAAAGAAATAAAGATGCCAATGTCATCAAAAAGCAACTCTTGCGAGAATTGCCCCGTAGTTTTCAAATTTACGAATCTATATACATTAAACGTCACACACATTACGCCTTAAAACACACGACACAGTTTTTAACACATTGTAACCATCTGGAGTACTCTTGCACATATTGGAGCACCGATTATGCTTCTCACAAATCTCAATCCACCTTCACTCTGCAATGGTACGACACTGTCAATAAACACATGCTAAACAATATTGAAGCCACCATCGTGACTAGATATGCCGCAAGTTAAAACATATTCATTCCTATAATACCAATCATCACTTCTCATATCCTTTTCCAATTTTAAAAACTTCAGTTCCCAGTTCGTTTTAGTTTCACTGTTAGCATCAAGAAGGCACAATCACTCAAAGTCATAGGACTCGGTCTCATTAAACCGCATTTCTCCCATGGTCAAGTGTTCGATTGGATACCTTTTTACTTTTTATAAATAGATATCACTTAAATTTCTTGCTGGATATGGTTATTGTAATAAGTGTAGAGGTATACTCTCTCGGGAAAAAATAATCAAGTATAAAATGCTCATTTTTTTTCTTTTCCTCTCACACATGGGACAGACTTATTTCATTCAATTTAATTGTTTCTAAAGTTACATTTCTCTCTCTCACTTCTACAAACAATGGTAATATAAAAAATTCACATAAGCAGTAAAATAATTTACTTTGTGCTCAACAAAATTATAAAAAATACCTTTTTGGTGTATCAATCTATTTTATTTAAAATTCAAAATTACCCCAACTTACAAAAATATTTCTAATTTTTCTGTCTCCCTATTATCACAGCAATTTGGGGTTAAAAGAAACAGCGTTGGCCAAACCAACACATTTCATTGTTGTGTTAAAAAAAATACCATTTAAGTTGTAACATTTAAAAAATAACACTCATTTTTTTTTTCTGTTTTTAGTAAAATAAGCATTTTTTCTCACTTCTTTCACTATTCAATTTTCTCAACTGCCTTTTTCAAAAACTTAAAACTTTTAATTCTTAGAAAATACAATTGTTTGGCATTGCAGTAAAATGTGTAAAATATGCATGTGTATAAAATGTATTATAAAAATAATACAACAATCAACAGAAATTCTACAAGTTTTTACTAAAAATTTCAACGAATTTTAAATCTGAGGAAATTTGTAATTTTAATTAACATTACACAATGGGCTATTGACGAGGGTCTGGGATAAATTCCCTAATTGAGAGATCATAGGTCATTTTTAATTATCGTACTGTAGCAACTCAACGTGCTATTCACAACTTCCCAAATCAATTCCCTAAGCAAAATATCCAAGGTTATTTTTAACGTCGTACTATAGCAACTCAACGGGCTATTTACTACAGTTCAGGACCAATCCCCTAAGGAAAGTATCCGAGAAAATCGGGTAATTTTTAATTAACGTTCTCAAGCAACACAACTACCTATTAACTAGGATCGGAGTTAAATCCAATAAGTAAAATATACATTTACAATATCGTGTAATTTTCAACCACGGTCAAATAATAACAACACCTTAGATGGCACCCCACCCTCTAATAGATTGTGACGTCACACCGATTGGATCTTTTTGCAATTCCAATTTCGTCGCATTTCACAATGACTAGGGCATCACGGCGTTGTCCGTCGTGTTGGTTTGCGAAACAAAACAAATGGGTATGCGTAGCAAACACCGGTTGTTGGCAAACGCTCATAATTAACACAGCTAACCCCACAAACTACAGCACGGGCAACGCCGTGCTAGCCACGCAGTGGCTAGTATATTATTATCTATATAAATAAGAATGAAGTGTTTGTTTGTACATACAATATTTTCGACCCATTTCAAGTTTTCTATCCGTTTTGGATCCTTCTGATGCCGAATCCGCCTTTTTCTCGTTTGGTGTCTGTCTGTCCGTCTGTCTGTATGTTGTGCCCTATACACGTCCACGCGGTTTAAGATATTTTCATGGAAATTTGCATACAGTGAGTACTTATCTTCATTTAGTGAGTGGAATTGGTTGCGAAAGTCTGTCTGTCCGTATTTCTGTTCAATGCTCGATTTTGTGTTTCTGTGTTTGTGTAGGCATCACATGAATTATATTCCAGATATTTGATCGCAGTGTATTTTATTTTATACATTATCTATTAGTTTAGTGAATGCAATATTACACATTTCTTTATTGTTATATTTAGATGCGTTTCATGCTAAAACACCTGAGTAAGTACACTTAAATCAACCATAATTTGTTAGTTTTGGAAAAGTTGGAATGTCTATTGAATATTACGATTACTTCGATTGCTTTACCAGTACTGCTAAAAAAGTAATTATTCTTCAAAAAATTATATTTTTTAATGGAATTTCAGCTCTGATACTTCATTTATTTCGAGTCTTATTTTTGTTCTTTGCGCAATGAAAACGATTTCGGAGTATTTGAGAAAGACGATATTTTTCAACGAAACGAGAATGAACAAGATCGCGTGAGCAGTGATGTTTCTGTTTCTTTGGCTCTGAATTAATTTCACATTTCTAAATTTTGTGCACTTTTAGTTGTAAATTGTGGCAACTGTGCGTGATCAATAGATAAAAATGAATCACAAATTAATATCCTTAGAACAATTTTTCCGACAACTTTTATTTTGTTCTATTTCACTGTTTTCTGTTTTAAATATTTATTATTTTAATATATGTGTTTTCCTTCTCATCACATGCAACAGCACCACAAAGTATTAGACTTAAAAATGTTAGGTAAGTCAGTATAAATTTTCAGTAAATTTTAAGTGTAGTTATGCCATTATTGAAAGAATAATGCCGTTATTTAAAGAATAATGCCGTTATTTAAAGAATAATAATGTTTAAAAATCCAAAATAGAACTTTTTCCAATATTAAAAAATTCGTTGTAATAATGACAGGAGAAGATTGCAAAATTTCACAATGTCGCATACCGGAGGCAAGAGTGCCACAAGTAAAAAAAAATATTGTTTTGTTGACTATGAGTGCGTGAGCACTCGCCGTAAATCATAATTTTAATTAATTGAGTTGAACGTGAAAAGAACTTAAGAAAGGGAATTCCAAATCTCCCTCAAAATCGTCTTTTATAGTAGGAACCATAGGGCGCCTTCACACGAAGGAGATCGATCGCTCAGACCGGTCTGAAGGCGACGGAACTTACATAGAAACCATAGGAGCACTTCACACGAGAAGACTATCAGGAGACCGGTAGAGAGACTAAAAAATAGTCGCCCAGGAAGTTCAGTCGTCGGCGACTTTTTTTGTTTGAAGAAGACAGATGTTACATTGCGTCATTCACACGAGAGAGACTATCGTCTGTCGATTTTTGATTCCTAGCTATATCACCTGCCGTTCTGAATTTGTTTTCCTCGTTTCTTTGTCTCATACTTTTCTTGTTTTGGAAAGTTTAGGTATTGATAAGTTAATTACTACTTTGCAAATGCAACCTGCATTGTGGGACAAAACTCATGAAGATTGTGCGAACAAAATAAAAATGAAAACGCATGGAGGGCGGTGATGGTGTTTATTTATGGCGAAGTAATACAAGAATGTGATAAACAAAAGAAAAATATGTTTAAGAAGTTCTTTATTTTTTATTACAATAATTTAGCATTAATTTATCTTGACAAACTATAGTAAGAATACCGAGGTATAAAAAAGGTAAATGACAAAACGATAGCTTGATAATATTTTAAATAAGTTACATTAATTTCACATAGTAATTTAACATAAATTTATGTTAATAAACTAATAGTAAGAATGCGAAAAAGTAAGCGACAAAACGGTAACTTAATAATATTTTAAACAAGTTGTTGCATTATTTTATTATATTTTCATATACTGCCATGGCGAATCGCCTTCACTTACAAAATACAGACGGAAATGATCCCGAAGAGCCGTTGGCTCAGATCCAGTGTAACCATTAAAAACATTATTATCGTTTTCCATCAAACCGGTGTGCGTTAAGGTGTCTTCGTGCGAATAACCACCCCTCGTTAGTATGAAATTATGCAGAATTACTCATACTTTTATTATGTCGATTGCAAATCAATATTAACGTTCAATGGTCTATAGAAAATCCTCCATTTATTAGTTAAAATACCAAAAGAGCATTCAATGAACTCGCGGTCTCTAGAAAGACGGTAATTAAATATTCTTTTGTTCTGTGATAAATTTTTTTCCATCATACTAACCTCAAAGTTAACGACAACCTTTCTCGTGGTGGTATGTTGTCTCTCATATTTGTGTCCTGCTTCTTAGGCTCCGTTCACATGAGGCGCGTAAAATGCGCTTTTGGTGAGGCTATCAGGATCCAGCTCTTCAAGGTCGCAAAGATAGATACTTGAATTATAGGAATAAATAAACATAATTTAATGTTGGGACCTCGCTAGCCTCGCCATACGCGCGTTGAAACGCCTCATGTGAACGTGGCCTAAATGTACCTGCTGAAGTGCTCTCTAAAAGAAGCTATTGACACCCGGAACTAATTGAAAAATTTAGTCGAGTCGTCTTCCAGTTCGCGATACAGAACATGGTATAAACCTTTCTGCACACGAAATTTATTGATAAAGTGTACCCGATACTTCCTTTTGACATTTTTGTTTTCTTATGATTAAAATACCATACTGCAAGCATTTCCAGCTCATTCATTTTGAAAGCAGGCAGGATTCCAAAGGACGTAAAAGTCGTGACGTCATTGTCTATTGCGCGCCCATATTCGTATTGCCAAAAATTCAAAAGTTATAATTGAAAATTTATTTATTAAAAGAAAATCAAATGTAAGGTATCTATCTCGCTTAAAATTTTCCGCAGATTTCAAATTCGCTGAAATTTTGAATCTATCTTTAACGATGCCGATTTTACAAAAAAGAACTAAACAAGACCGATTAAAAATTTTGTTTTGCTTCTCTTCGCTCGAATCGTTTGTTTGCAGGAAATGAATCAAAACGACTATCACAGGCGACTGTTGTGAGCGATCGATCTATTTCGTGTGAAGGTGCCCGTAGAGAGACTAAAAAATAGTCGCCCAGGAAGTTCAGTCGTCGGCGACTTTTTTTGTTTGAAGAAGACAGATGTTACATTGCGAGGTATTGCGTCATTCACACTAGAGAGACTATCATCTGTCGATTTTTGATTCCTAGCGATATCACCTGCCGTTCTGGATTTATTTTCCTTGTTTCTTTGTATTATATTTTTCTAGTAATGGAAAGTTTAGGTATTTAAAAGTCAATTACTGATTTGCAAATGCAGCCTGCATTGTGGGACAAAACACGAAGATTATGCGAACAAAATAAAAAAAGAAAAAGTATGGAGAGTGGTGATGGTGTTTATTTATGGTGAAGAAATGCAAGAATTGTGATAAACAAAAGAAAAACGTGCTTAATAAGTTCTTTATTTTTTATTACAATTTAGCATTAATCTATGTTGACAAGCTATAGTAAAAATACGGGGTATGAAAAAAGTAAATGACAAAACGATAGCTTGATAATATTTTAAATAAGTTACATTAATTTCTTATAGTAATTTAACATCAATTTATGTTAATAAACTAACAGTAAGAATACGAAGAAGTAAAAAGTAAGCGACAAAAAACGGTAACTTGATAATATTTTAAATAAGCTGTTGCATTATTTTATTATACTAGGGGGCTCCGCCCCCTGCTCGCTTACGCTCGCCAACCCCCGGGGATTGCTGCGCAATCCCATTTGGTTTGCTTCGCAAACCAACCATCCTGTCACAGATGCCATTTGGTTTGCTTCGCAAACCAACATTACTTTCACAGAGTGAAACTATCTGAATAATTCGTATTATGCTGATTTCACTTTCCGGTTCATGACGTCACAGCGAGGGCTTCGCTGCGTCTCGCTTACGCTCGCCGACCCCGGGGATTGCTACGCAATCCGTTTAGTTTGCTTTCTCAAACCAATACTTCTTTCGCAAGTGATTTAACTTTTTTTTTGCTTTAACACTTAATGTACCCTAAACTAATAGCGGCATCAGTAAAAAATCTTCTGCATCTTGTTCCCTGTACAATTTTAAGTAAACATTGTTAATATCCAAACTTTACGATCTGTACTTTGTCGGTAAACTGTCTTGAGAACAGAGGGAAAAAAGCGAGCCTTTTTCCTCGCCAAATAAAAAGAAATCGTTTTTATGGCAATTGTTGCTACGATAAATTTGATATCTGGCAAACCCGATAGTCGAAAGTGCAACCCACTACTGCTTTCGGAAGCAGCTATGCGAACTGAAAAATACGAAATTTGTGACACCAACTTTTGATTGCATCGAATTTATTTATGAACCAATTTTAAAAATAATTGTACCGTAAGAAAGAGTATATTCTGAGGTATACTGCAATATTTTTAAATTAAAAACTAACAGTAATACTATACAGATATGATCATTTTAGTTTTGTATCGGAAGTTACGATCTGAAAGTTCCGAAAATTGTATGACCAACTTTTAATTGCAACGATTTTATTTATTAACCAATTTGAAAAATAACTGTACCATAAGAAAGAGTGTAATGTAATGTATTCAGTGATGTTTTCAAATTTAAAAAATAATGGCTTTTGCCGTAGACAAAACGGTTTTAACAATAAGTAGCGAAAATATCCAAAGATTCCGAATTTTGTATGACGAACTTTTGATCGCATCCAATTTAATTATTAACCGATTTCAAAAATAATAGTACTGTAAGAAAGAGTATATTCTGAGGTATACTGCGATATTTTAAAAATTAAAAATTAATAGTAATTAGATATAGATACGGCAGTTTTAAAAAAAAGTAACAAAAATGTCCCGATTTTTCCTGAATTTCAAAAAAATATTATCAAGAACCAAATTTAAATTTCAAAAAAAACTCGACGAGCTGCAAAAATTTACGTTGAGAGGTACTCTTAAAAAAAACTCACGACTGAAGACTGAAAATTTGAATGTGTTTTGCTCACTCGCGGAAGAAATTTCGCTTCTTCAACTTTAACACTTAATAAAACCTAAACTAATAGCCGCATCGGAAAAAAATCTTAATAATTATCCAGGGAATACGATGAAGAACAAAGCATGTTAATTTCATTTTTTTCCGATCAGTACTTTCTCGGGAAACCGTCTAAGAATCGAGCTAAACAACACAGTTTTCAATTCTGCGGCGGCGGCGGCGGCGGTAACATTTTTTTAATATAGAGAGATTTTTATATACTGCCATGGAAAATCGCATTCACTTACAAAATACTGACCGAAATTATCTCGAAGAGCCGTTCGCTCAGGTCCAGTCTAACCATTATAAACATTATTATCATCGCTTTCCATCAAACCGGTGTGCGTTAAGGTGTCTTCGTGCGAATAACAATACCTCGTTCGTATGAAATTATGCAAGATTACACATGCTTTTATTATGTCAGTTGCAAATCAATATTAGAGTTCAATGGTCTATAGAAAATCCTCCATTTATTAGTTAAAATACCAAAAGAGCATTCAATGAACTGGCGGTTTTTTAGAAAGACGGTAATTAAATATTCTTTCGTTCTGTGGTAAATTTTTTTCCATCATACTAACCTCAATGTTAACGACAACCTTTCTCGTGGAGGTATGTTGTCTCTCATATTTGTGTCCTGCTTCTTAGGCTCCGTTGACATGAGGCGCGTAAAATGCGCTTTTGGTGAGGCTATCAGGATCCCGCTCTTCAAGGTCGCAAAGATAGATACTTGAATTATAGGAATAAATAAACATAATTTAATGGCGGGACCTCGCTAGCCTCGCCATACGTGCGTTGAAACGCCTCATGTGAACGTGGTCTTAATGTATCCTGCTGAAGTGTTCTCTAAAAGAAGCTACTGACACCCGGAACTAATTGAAAAATTTAGTAGAGTCGTCTCCCAGTTCGCGATACAGAACTTGGTATAAACCTTTCTGCACACGAAATTTATTGATAGGGTGTACCCAATACTTCCTTTCGACATTTTTGTTTTACTTATGATTAAAATACCATACTGCAAGCATTTGCAGCTCATTCATTCTGAAAGAAGGCAGGATTCCAAAGGACGTAACAGTCGTGACGTCATTGCCCATATTCGTATTGAAAAAATTCAAAAGTTACAATTGAAAAATTATTTATTTAAAGAAAATCAAATGTAAGATATCTCTCTCGCTTAAAATTTTCCGCAGATTTTAAATTCGTTAAAATTTTTAATCTATCTTTAACGATGCATATTTTACAAAAAAGAACTAGACGAGGCCGATAAAAAATTTTGTTTTGCTTCTTTTCGCTCGAATCGTTTGTCTGCAGGAAATGAATCAAAACGACTATCACAGGCGACCGTTGTGAGCGATCGATCTCCTTCGTGTGAAGGCGCCCTTAGTATCACCTTTCGTCATTTTGTAGATTTGTCATACAGCAATTGTGCGATGTATGTGAAATGTATAACATGAATGGATATGCATGTGTAGGATTTGTGTCCAAAGTAAGTTGTAGAAAATATAAAGATGGCGAAAGGTGTTAAAATAAATTTTTATTCTACAAAAAACGTAAGTCATTATATATTTTGATTATCTCTTCAATCTAGAGTAAACCAATTCAAACCGAGTAAGGTCGGGTATTTTGCTAGTATATATATATATATATACAGACAATGCATATTATTGGAATGTAAAACTTCGTACACCCAGAGATGCCAAAACGTTTGCTGAAAATCAAAAACAGCTACGAATGTTTGATTCGTCTCATAGAAAAACAGGATTAAAGAGTACAACATCGAGACGGCGAATGAAGATATCAGATCGATGGACTTTAAAGAAAATCTTTGCAACCTTAAAGCGTATCTTAAAAAACGATTTGAAAAAATAATGACCTGACGGTTATACTACACTTTCCCGAGATGATTCCCCCCCCCCCAAGTCGGTATTTGCTGCTGCAACAACGTTAGGCAACATCTGTTTCTGTTGAGCTCAGCTTTTCAATGTTAAAGAGATTACTGGCCAAGGATTAGCCATTCAACAACGTACTGAATTTAACTATGAATAATAATAATACTTTCAAGTACCACTAAAATTGTCAATAAATTCTGACTTTTTCATTTTTTACGAATAATTTATTTTAGATTTTAGTGTATCAAAAATAAATGCAACTTTCCCCGTTTTTACTGCAACAAAAAAGTTCCCCTACTAATGACACGAAATTTGGTACCTGGAGTTCAATTTTGATATAGATTTATAAGGGTTTCCATTGGAAATAAGGAAATTGGTGATCAATTTCAGAAGAGAGGGTGTGGTCGGTTTAATTTTTTATTCCGCGGACTGTGTTTTGGCTACCCTTGTTTTTGTTGACATGAAACTCCTCCTGTGAGCATGTCCTTGGAATATTGCACCCCGCCACAGCCCTTTCACCCTGCGGGAGGGGCGAGAAGAACCCGATGTGAAAATGCATCATCATTTCAAATGCAGCTGGGGTGATAATAACCGATTTTCTGAGATGGCTGAGCTAAAAAACTTGGTCTCCAAATTGCGACGAATGGTTAGTGAATTGAAAGTGGCCTTTAGGTTAAATGGTTGATTTTTTTTTTCAAATTTTTTTACTTTTGTAATTGGTAGGGATACACACACTTGAAACAAGGAGTCACATAAATTGACTCTGACTGATTTATTGGTTTGGGTATTTAGTGGTAATGGTGCAAGGGCCATATTTTGCCATGCGGCGCCAGACAAACGACAATACCCAGAGATGACAACTACTATGAATTCTCCGTAGTTTCCACGGAAAGGAATCGGGTACTACGGATTACGGAATCGATTTTTTTTTCTACGGAAAATTCAATTTTATTTATTTTTCATAACACATCAATTAGTTTACTTAATTATGTATTTTTTTCATTATTTTTACATATTTTTGGTAAATGGGAGAGAGCGCTTAAATTTAATTATTAAATGTTTTTTTTATATATAACTAGCATAATACATGACCTTACTCGGTTTGAATTGGTTTACTCTAAATTGAAGAGATAATCAAAATAATATAATGACTTACGTTTTTTGGAGAATAAAAATTTATTTGAATACCTTTCGCCATCTTTAAAATTTCTACAACTTACTTTGGACACAAATCATATCCATTCATGTAATACATTTCAAATACATCGCACCCTTGCTGTATCACAAAGCTACAAAATGACGAAAGGTGACACTAAGGTTACTACTACAAAAGACGAATTTGAGGGATATTTGGAATTCCCTTTCTTAAGTTATTTTCATGTTCAACTCAATTAATAAAAATTACGATTTACGGCTAGTGCTCTAGCACTCATAGTCAACAAAACAATATATTTTTACCTGTGGCACTCTTGCATCCGGTATGTGACATTGGGAAAATTTGCAATCTTCTCCTGTCATTATGACAAAGAAATAATTTTTATTGTTTGAAAAGTTCTAGTTAGGATTTTTTAAACATTATTATTCTTTCAATAACGGCATTATTCTTTAAATAACGGCATTATTCTTTCATTAATGGCATAACTACACTTAAAATTTACTGAAAATTTATTCTGACTTACCTGCCATTTTTAAGTTGAATACTTTTTGGTGGTATTGCGTGTGATGAGAAGGAAAACACATTTATTAAAATAATAAATATTTAAAACAGAAAACAGCGAAATAAAACCGAATAAAAGATGTCGGAAAAAATTGTTCTAAAGGTATTCATTTGTGATTCATTTTTATCTCTTGATCTCGCATAGTTGCCACAACTTACAACTAAAAGTGCACAAAATTTAGAAATGTGAAATTAATTCAGAGCGAAAGAAACAGAAAATATCACTGCTCGCGCGATCTTGTTCATTCTCGTTAGTTGAAAAATATCGTCTGTCCCAAATATTCGGAAATCGTTTTCATTGCACAAAGAACAAAAATAAGACTCGAAATAAATAAAGTATCAGAACTGAAATTTCATTAAAAAATATAATTTTTTGAAGAATAATTACTTTTTTAGCAGTACTGGTAAAGCAATCGAAGTAATCGTAATATTCAATAGACATTCCAATTTTTCCAAAACTACCAAATTATGGTTGATTTAAGTATACTTACTCAGGTGTTTTAGCATGAAACGCATCTAAATATAACAATAAAGAAATGTTTAATATTGTATTCCATAAACTAATAGATAATGTATAAAATAAAACACATTGCAATCAAATATCTGGAATAAAATTCATGTGATGCTTGCAAAAACACAAAATCGAACATAGAACAAAAAGATGGACAGACAGACCTTCGCATCCAATTCCACTCACTAAATGAAGATACGTACTCAAAGTATGCAAATTTCCATGAAAATATATTAAACCGTGTGAACGTGTATATGGCATATACATACATACAGACAGACACCAATCGCGAAAAGGGCAGATTTGGCATCCGAAGGGTCTAAAACGGATAGAAAACTTGAAACGGATAGAAAACTTGAAACGGGTCGAAAATATTGAATGTACAAACAAACTCTCCATTCTTATTTATATAGATTATTTCATCCACAATTATTGGTTCCATATATGTGTTTTCATGCATGATATACCTTACTAAGTATAAATACTATGTGTTGCATATACTACCCTGCAATAATGGACTTTACAGTAAGATGTGATGGTATTCGGGAAAGAATACATGCTCTAATAGTTAGGGTGGTACCCACGTGCTGCAGTGACACTAGTAACCCTTCTGGGCATACTTTCAACAAGGTTTTGATACACAGCTGCGGTTATTCATATCCATTCCTGCTGCAAAAATGTCGCCAGCTCAGCTGTAGATTTCGGACGCGGTTCCCTGGTCCGTAAGCGTCGCTCTAACGCGTCCCACGCATGTTCTATGGGATTTAAATCAGTACTCTGAGCAGGCCAGGGAAGACATTTTACATCCATATCTCGAAAACACTGCTTGACAGAGGCTGTAACATGACATCCAGAGTTGTCGTCCTGGAAGTAACATTCGTCTATTCTATAAAATTTCCTGCGCGTAGGAAGAAACATATTGTCCAAAATGTTCATAAGGCGTCGGCGTTCAATTGACCAAGAACAACATGCAACAAAACACCCCCAAACAAGTAGTCGGATTTTATACAAATTCGCTGACGTCCGGTCCATTATTGCAAGGTAGTGTATGTTTCAAATTTGTAATTGAATATTTGAATTAGTGATATATGCTTGTTATTAAAGCCTATTTCTTCAAAATTCTTAAAACTACGGATTTTTTTCCTTTTGCACTACTGAAAAAGGTATTTTTTAAGTTGTCATTAAATCACATCCACCATAAAACCATAGTATAAGGAGTAATGAAAAATGTGATCCGTAGGAGCTAAATTCATCCTTCAATACAAATTATTTAACATAGCCAAGTTGCTTTCGTTTTTGCCACCGGCTTTCAGTTCAAGAGTCCATGTGAAGCATCGCCATTAATGATGATGTCACGTAGTGCCGTCATCGTCGACAGTTTGAAAACAACGAATCAGCGGGCTTAAAATTTCCCCATGTCTTCTATTCCAGATAAAGGTTGTTAGTATGCGTCCGGCCTCAATCCACTAAAGGAAAGATCCGAGGAAGACACATCGTAAATTTGAAAAAGTCAGATGACGAGGCAACACCAGAGCTGGAACCAAACTTCCACATCAAGAGGACATTCGGCCACGACAGGTTTAAGGTGCACCAGCCGCCTCTACACCATACGCTTACAAACATCCATACCCGGATTCTAACCAGGTAATGATGATGGTAATGGTAATTTTAGTTCAAGTCGTACTAGAGCAACACTACGGGCTATTGACGACGGTCCATGATCAGTTCCTTAAGGAAAAAAATCCGAGGACAACACCTCGTCATTTTGAACCACGGTCAGATGGCGAAGCAAAACCTGAGCTGGCACCCCACTCTCCAAACTTCCACGCCAACCCATCGTGAGGACTTTCGGCCACGACAGATTTAAGGTGCACCAGCCGCCTCTACACCATACGCTTACAAACATCCATACCAGGATTCTAACGAGGTAATGGTAATTTTAGTCCAAGTCGTACTAGAGCAACACAACGGGCTATTGACGACGGTCCGGGATCAGTTCCTTAAGGAAAAGATCCGAGGACAACACCTCGTAATTTTTTGTACCACGGTCAGATGACGACGCAACACCTGAGCTGACACCCCACTCTTCAAACTGCCACACCAACCCAACGTGAGGACTTTCGGCCACGACAGATTTAAGGTGCACCAGCCGCCTCTACACCATACGCTTACTAACATCCATACCCGGATTCTAACCAGGTAATGGTAATGGTAATTTTAGTTAAAGTCGTACTACAGCAACACAACGGGCTATTGACGACGGTCCGGGATCAGTTCCTTATGGAAAAGATACGAGGACAACACCTCGTCATTTTGAACCACGGTCAGATGGCGAAGCAACACCTGAGCTGGTACCCCACTCTCCAAACTTCCACGCCAACCCATCGTAGGGACTTTCGGCCACGACAGATTTAAGGTGCACCAGCCGCCTCTACACCATACGCTTACAAACATCCATACCAGGATTCTAACCAGGTAATGGTAATTTTAGTCCAAGTCGTACTAGAGCAACACAACGGGCTATTGACGACCGTAAAGGATCAGTTCCTTAAGGAAAAGATAAGAGGACAACACCTCGTAATTTTTTGAACCACGGTCAGATGATGACGCAACACCTGAGCTGACACCCCACTCTTCAAACTGCCACACCAACCCAACGTGAGGACTCTCGGCCACGACAGATTTAAGGTGCGCCAGCCGCCTCTACACCATACGTTTACAAACATCCATGCCTGGGCCCGGATTCTAACCAGTAACCTCCCGATCTAAAGGCTAACAGTTTAACCACCAGACCGGTTGGTCGACTTTTTCCGAAGGGAAGCACACAAACTTTGTTACATTGTGCACATATTCGGAATATAATTTTGGAGCGGGGGTGGGGAATTATTTCTCCAGCTTTTCAATTCCAATCAAAATCGAATAGACCGTTGTGCGACTACCTACCTACCAATCGAAATGCAGGAATGTCATGAATATTAAGTTTAACTAGGGGGCCTGCCCCCTGCTCGCTAATGCTCGCCAACCATCGGAGGATTGCTTCGCAATCCTCATTGGTTCGCTGCGCGAACCTATGCTCGCTTCGCTCGCCTCAATGAAGACATGTGTCCTAGCAGAAGGGATTGTTTACAAAATATGTTACAAAAAAAATGTTTTTCAAACCTACATTTGCTGTATTACAGAAAAAATATATACAGTATCTCTAAAATCAGAATTCAAATGAAAACTTTGTGCAAATTTTGACTCGAAATGTGAGCGTTGCTTTGGATATTGAATACCCAGCATGTTGTTTGTGTGTACATTTTCCCAGCGCTCAAACGACCCACACTTTTTCATTGAGTTTGTTGCCGAAAGTTGTAGTGCAAGCGTCTTGTTGAACTATAATTGTTGGCCCTGAAAAGGACCGCTTTTTAAATGGCCCTGAAAAGATCCTCCGCTTTCTTTGATTTCTATTATAAACTAACTGCAACAGCTCATTAAAATTTCCTCTTTTTTTTTTTCAATAAAATTTTATCCGATAACGCTATAAATTCAATCGATGCGCGAGACTTCGCGATAAACAAACAATCGTACAGTGTTGCCAAAACGCGATTACAAATAACATCTTTTTTGCGTGCCACGTAAGAGAATTATATATATAGACTGTTTTCAAACTGGTTCAGACATCCGCGTCCATCAACGAAACTTCATTTTATGCTGACGTAGGTGTGTGCAACCCAATTTGGTATCTGAGAAGCAACAGCTCCGGGTTTTAATTTCCGAATTTTTAAATTTGCAGTCAAAAGTTTCCCAGATCTTTTGTCACGCGCATTAACTTCACGCAGAATATCTGACGGTTTGAAATGAATTTCACACACCTAACGGTTAGATAAATTTAAAAACGAATTGAACTACTAACATAATCATATAATTTTTAAAGGACAAATTACATATACACATATAAGTACTAAATATTTTCATATTATATTTTTGGACCTGAAAACTCTTCAAATAGCTTTACTGAAAGATGATTTTCATCAGTGAATATATTTTTGGTCTAATCTAAATTTAGCACGTATATTTTATAAAAAAAATTAGCGTATAATTTTTCACTAAAAACGTAATGTAAACTGATGTATATTGAAAGAAAATAAACTTTTCCACGATAGTAATAGTAGTGACAGCCATTTTACACTACCAAACTTCATTACCCTAACTTTACACAGCTTAAACTTTAAATGAAATGACAATTTTCGTACCTTTGATGGCTCGAAGTCCGCGCGGTGTATGTTTTTAATCCACAGTTCTCGGGTTCTTCTGTAGGAAAAGAAAAGACCGACACTTTCGGTCCGTTTCTATAGTTTCCCTTAAATTTCGGTACAACACAGATGGCTGGCATGGTTATAAAAAACACTTAATATCCACAACAAAGGTCAGCACACACAAAGAATTAATGGCAGACTACTAACCCGAAAATCTCCCCAGCCCCCGAAGTAGTCTTAACCTAACGGCGATAGCAACCGAGACAGGCAACCTTTTGTCGCTCGTCTCTGTTGCTGCTCAAAGAGACCAGCTGCGACAGCACTTTCTTTGCGCATGCGCATAACCTTCTTTCTCGAAAGCAAAACATTTATTTTCTGATACTGCAATTTGGCTGACAGATCGTGTCTCCTCCGCCTTTAATAAAACTCCTTTTATTCGTGTTGGACGTGCTTAGCGGCCTTTATCTCCGGTAGAACAATTTTGGTGGAGTGACTTAATTCTAAAATGGAATTCCCAGAATTTAAAAAAACAGTAGAAATAAATTAAAATAAGTTGTTTGCAATTAAATAAGTAGCTATGAAGTGTTAATAAAGGTTTAAAAGTAGTATTGCATCAGTAAACATATTGTTGCAGGTTGCGGGAGCTTGCATGCTCACCCTCCCAAGTACTGACCCCGACCGGAGATGCTTAAAAACAATGACCCATATTTGGGACGTTGCTGTGCTGACTGTTCCAGTTCATTGCTGGTATAAAATGAATGTTTAAAAAGTAGTTTGTTTTCGGGGTAAGGAAAAAATAGTGCTGAGAGCGACTTTATTATGTCTCTTCAAAGAGGGGTTAGATTTTAATCAGCTATCTGCATTAAATTTCGTGGTTTATTTTTTTTTTTCGAAAGTTTAGCGATATGGGTTTTAAGGGAGGTAATTCTAAGAACGTGTCTTATAATTACTCTTTTTTATTTCTTTCGTTTTCTTTGGCGTTGGTTCGGAGCGTAGAAGTTTGAAGGATTTCAAGTGAATTTATATTTTTGTTATTAGTAGAGATCCCCAAATTTGACTTGCGTATGGGATTACTGGTCTGTGATAGCTTAGGTATACGAGTATTTTGTTTTCAATAGTGATTGGCGAATTCCGAGAAATTAGGTGGAAAAGTTTACGTTTTACGTCTTGGAATTTATGGATAACGTTTTTTTGTGCTCTGATTCCTTACGAGTCTTCTGTCAAGGATAATATCTAGGTACTTAGCTTCATGAGTCCATGGGATTTCGATATTATTAATTTTTAGCTTGCTGGGTGAAAAATATCAACCGAAACCGGATTTAATTTATTCTGATTGGCTGTCAGCATGGCGACAGAGACAAAAGTTGAACTTCCTCCAAAACTTGAAAGCGCAGCGACAGAGACAAATCGAGAGAAACAAAATTTGTTTGTAATACGCATGCGCAAAGCGAAGAGACATGTTTTTGTCGCTGTCGCCATTGGTGTGAAGCCACCATTTCGTAGCTTAGTATGATGACGTCATTTAATTTTCGTTGAAGTCAAACGTCCTCGGATCAACCCCCTGAGGGAAAGGTCCGAGGACAAACACCATGTTTTGAACCACGGTCAGATAACGAGCCTTTTAAAGGGACGGTTCACAATAAAAATAGTTTGAATGATATTTATGTTTACTTAACAGACAATACCACAATTGGACGCTGGCGTGGACGTTTTAAGAGTGGCAACCAGTGAAGTGGATCGACATCTAGTCGTGGTTAAAAGTAACGATGTGTTGTCCTCGAAATTTTTTTTCTGGATGATCCCAGACCGTCGTCTGGTTCGAATCCGTGTCAGTGCATGGATGCTTGTAAGGTTATGGTGTAGAGGCGGCTGGTGCACCTTAAATCAGTCGTGGCCGAAAGTCCACGTTGGGTTGGTGTCGAAGTTAAGAGAGTGGAGGGCCAACTCAGGTGTTGCCTCGTCATCTGATCGTGGTTCAAAATTACGTGGTGGTGTCCTCGGATCGTTCCCTTAGGGACTGATCCCGGACCGTCGTCAATAGCCCGTTGTGTTGCTCTAGTACGACGTTAACTAAAAATTACCATTACCATTACCGCTACGACGACAGTCATGAAATGGCGGCTCCAATAATTTTCGTTACGCTCGCAAACAACGCTCTCTAGGAATCCGACACCATCTGTTAGTATAAACAACGTTTCAGTGACGTGATCGCAAGGGAAGTAAATTATCATAACTGCTGACGCAGGATATAAAAATTGGGTGTGCACTCCGGTCAGAAATTCACCACCTGCGATTCGAAAAATTTTGTTTCTTGCAACTGCTGATTGCAATTCAAAAACAAGTTCGATCAAAAGAAAACAGGGCTAGTCTCCGAGTCGGAAAAACTTCACAAATGTAAGTGGTGTAAACACAAAGAGGCGACATACAACAAACCATTTTATCGGGGATTGGTTTTTTTTATTTTACAGCATAACAATGCTAACTTTGAACTTTGAGACGGAAGGTCACATACGAAGCCCTTGGGTATTGTTCCACATCCATCGCCAATAATAAATTGCGATTTTAATTAACTACCTACCGATCTCTTTCAGTTCGTCATCGGACCGTGGTTCAAAATGACGTGGTGTTGTCCTCGGATCTTTCTCTTAAGGGATTGATACCGGACCGTCGTATAGACCGTTGTGTTGCTCTAGTAGGACGGTAATTAAAAATTACCAATTACCCGGATTGTAGCTATTAGATGTAGTAAGAAGCTTTTAAGCATGTGTCAAAGAAATGAATATGTAATTTAGAGCTGATAATATATATATATATATATATATATATATATATATATATATATATATATATATATATATATATAATACTTTTATTCATTTAAATAATCTCCATCATTATCTAATACCTTCTGCCATCGGTCATTCAGTTCACGGATGTCAGCAGTGTAGAATGATTCCTCTGTTGACACAATGAAGTCGTCAACCCATTTTCGTACGTCGTCCACTGTCCGGAAATTTACAGAAGACAAGGCATTCTTCATAGACCGAAACAAATGATAGTCCGAGGGGACTATGTCGGGGCTATACGCCGGGTGTTCCAAAACTTCCCAGCTAAATGTTACTAACGTGTCCTTGACCACTTTTGCTTTATGCGGCCGTGCATTGTCATGGAGCAATTTGACAGGCCGCAAACCTTTGCCAGTAAACGGACGTTTTCGATCGATATCCTGCTGTAATCGCAGCAATTGTTGTTTATAGCGTTCGGAAGTTGCACTTACACCCGACTTCAGCAATTTTTAATAGAGTACTCCCTTTATATCCCACTAGATGCATAGGAGAACATTTTTGCAGTGAATGTCTCTTTTCGGCGTTAATGTTGTTGCTTCGCCTGGATTCACCCAATATTTTTTGCGTTTCGGACTGTCATAACAGATTTATTTTTCATCTCCTGTCACGATTTTCCACAAGAAAGATTTTCTGTGTTGCCTGTTAAGCAGATTCATGCACTTCAAGACACGGTCCTCCTCAATCCATGTGGCACCCATTTTCCTGCCTTTTGAATCTTTCCCACTGCATGTAAACGATTAGAAATCGTTTTTTGTGATACTCCTAACTGTTCAGCAAGTTCATTTTGCGTTTGAGATGCATCTTTATCGAGAAGTGTTTGCAAATAGTCATGGATAGCCTTCAGTGGAGCGCCGCTACCTTGTCGATCGCTAACCTCAAAATCGCCATCTTTAAAACGTCGAATCAATACTCACATGTGCTTTTCGATACGATATTCACCCCTAAATCAGAAGAAATTGATTGACATGCTTTTGCAGCACTTTTGTGCTGATGAAAGTCGTAACGAATGCAGTGACGAATAAATGTCTTATCGTATGACATCTTTCACCTTCAAAAAATCAGAAGAAATTGATTGACATGCTTTTGCAGCACTTTTGTGCTGATGAAAGTCGTAACGAATGCAGTGACGAATAAATGTCTTATCGTATGACATCTTTCACCTTCAAAATTTCAACTTTACGTTCACTTTTTCCCTAGCTTCTGCGTTGGTTTGATATCTCTAATCCAGTGTATATCACATGACACAAACGCGGTGTACTGATTGGTATGCTATTTTGCAGTAGACGTCATACAAAACTCGCTTCAAAACTTCTTACTACACCTAATAATATTCTGCGATGTTGGTTAAAATACCTACAGACCAAAACCTACTGAACAACTAAAATTTCGATAAACACCGAGATGACATAATGACCACACAGAAGTAACTTTTTGTTGAAAGAATCCTAGGAAGATAGGAATCCGTTCAGGCCCGATGCACACATCCGGTTTTTCAACGTGCAGCGTAGCTGCGACGACGCTAGTGCGGTCTGAGATACAGATCCAATTGAGTAGTCCACATGCCTCCGGCGACGCACGTCCAACTTGCGTGCAATTTGTACCGCAGTTCCCCACGGCGCCGCAGCTCGCCGCACACGCTTGTCCGGTCTCAAGTACCTTGTTTAGATAAATAAATGGAATATAAATAATATTTAATAAATGGTTGTATCCAGTGTGTAACACGTCTAATTTTTATTTCAAAATATATTTTTTTTACACCAAGTAGGCGAAATAAACACGTTTTCTTCGATAGAATACCCATCGTAAATGGAGCGAAATGAGTACCTGCGTCATTTCACGGTTGTGTGCATAGTTAGGGTTCGGTGTCGCACGTTGAAAAATCGGATGTGTGCACCGGGACAAAACAGCTAAATATTGCGGTCATACATGAGCATTTCTAAGTTTCAGAAGTTTGTCTTCTTTTTGTAAATAAATTATTTTTATCTCTATCAAAATTTTTCAGATGCTTTTTTTCAAATTGCTTTATTTTAGAATATACACAGGAAGTCGTCATTTTTGAGTCTTGTTCACTACATCTTTCTTTTTCAGAAAATTCTCCTTGAAATGATCATGATCGGAAAATTCCTTGTTCGAATCTGGGTCAGTGCATGAATGTTTGTAAGCGTATGGTGTAGAGACGTTGGTGCACCTTAAATATGTTTTGGCCGAAAGTCCTCAGTTTGGGTTGGTGTGGAAATTTGGAGAGTGGGGTGCCAGCTCAGTTGATGCCTCGTCATCTGACCGTGGTTCAAAATGACGTGATGTTATCATCGGATCTTTCCCTTAGGTGATTGATCCCGGACCGAGTTAAAATAAATTATCTTAAAATAAGTTGGGTTACGTTAAATTAACCATACGTTGTAGATTCTAAATCGACTTCTCAAGTAGTCACGTTAGAAAAGAACTTTTCTAGTTTGTCTTATAGCAGGAGTACGATGAATATAAATAAAACTAGCTAGCAAAATACCCGACCTTACTCGGTTTGAATTGGTTAACTCTAAATTGAAGAGATAATCAAAATATATAATGACTTACGTTTTTTGTAGCATATAAATTTATTTGAATACCTTTTGCCATCTTTATAATTTCTACAACTTACTTTGGACACAAATCCCACACATGTATATCCATTCATGTAATACATTTCACATACATCGCACCCTTGCTGTATGACAAAGCTACAAAATGACAAAAGGTGATACTAAGGTTACTACTACTATAGTCAACTAAACAATATTTTTTTACTTGTGGCAATCTTGCATTCGGTATGTGACATAGTGAAAATTTGCAATCTTCTCCTGTCATTATGACAACGAATTTTTTAACGTTTGAAAAGTTCTAGTTCGGATTTTTTAAACATTATTATTCTTTCAATAACGGCATTATTCTTTCAATAACGGCATTATTCTTTCAATAACGGCATTGTTCTTTCAATAATGGCATAACTACACTTCGAATTTAAAGAAAATTTATTCTGACTTACCTGCCATTTTTAAGTCGAATACTTTGTGGTGGTGTTGCGTGTGATGAGAAGGAAAACACATTTATTAAAATAACGAATATTTAAAACAGAAAACCGCGAAATAAAACAAAATAAAAGACGTCAAGGAAATATTGTTCCAAAGATATTAATTTGTGATTCAATTTTATCTCTTGATCTTGCAGTTGCCACAACTTACAACTAAAAAGTGCACAAAATTTAGAAATGCGAAATTAATTCAGAGCGAAAGAAACACGAGTTTCCGTTTTATTCCCGTTCGTTGAAAAATATCGTCTGGCCCAAATATTCGGAAATCGTTTACATTGCGCAAAAAAACAAAAATTAAACTCGAAATAAATTAAGGGGGTCCGGGACACAAAAATCGTCAAAATTTTTCTTTCAAAATCAAAAAAAAAAATTGTATTAAAAAATTCTATGTGTCTTTCAGCTTAAAATGACGTCTGAATCATGTTTCTATCTTAATTAGAGCGAGAGATAGAATTAATTTGTGGTCCGTTCTTTTGAAAACCTAACACTCAGACAGCTGTTCTCATGGCAACAACATATGCGAAAGACGTTATTTAAGTCTACGGAGACCTTTAAACTATGCAGAAAAAAGGTAGAACTTGCAAAAATCAAACTAAACCAAAGATTTAAGAGGAAAGAAAGAGTTAGAGACTCATCTGGATGCTCTTAAAGGGTATTTAAACAGTTTAGTAATTGTAAATCTGTCTTTAAAACTTTAAATGCGTTTTTCTCCATGATGCAATTTTTCAAGATTTCCCGTATTCAAATTCTTATAAGTAAAGAACCGAAGAAGTTTAAGGGTTGAAATTTGGAATACATCTTTTTCAAATATTATACTTTAATTTTGATTCAGCAAATTTGAAACAAATATTTACTTTTAAATATATAACTTTAAAAAAAAGTACCTTAAATTTTTTAGAAGTTTTCATTCAAATATTTTTTATTTTTTATTGAATTAATATTTTTAAATTTGCTGAATCAGAATTAAAGTTTATAAATTTGTGAATAATTTACTGCAAGAATTTTGAAAATTGACCACAAATACTTTGAGTTTTAGCAATAAAAAAAAAACCCTCTTTTTTTCAAAAAATTTTAATTTTAAATTTTTAAAAAAATTTTGGAAAACTTTTGTGTTCTGATTTTGCTTATTAGTTAAATGGGTAATCAGTACAAAAAAATTCAAAATTTTAAATTAATTAACAAAACAATTTTTCTGATATGTCCCGGACCCATTTAAGTATCACAGCTAAAATTCCATAAAAAACAAATTTGGAAATATAATTGCTTTTCCAGCAGTACTGGTAAGGCAATCGTAATATTTCAATATGCATTCCAATTTTTCCCAAACTAACAAATTATGGTATATTTAAGTATTCTTACTCAGGTGTTTTAGAATGAAACTTAACTAAATATAAAAATAAAGAAATGTTTAATATTGCATACACTTCACTAATAGATAGTGTAAAAAATAAAACACATTGCAATCAAATATCTGGAATAAAATTCATTTGATGCCTACACAAACACACAAACACAAAATCGAACATAGAACAGAAAAACGAACAGACTTTCGCAACCAATTCCACTCATTAAATGAAGATAAGTACTCACTGTACGAAAATTTCTATGAAAATGTATTAAACCGTGTGGACGTGTATAGGGCACATACATACATACAGACAGACAGATGAACAGACAGATAGACACCAAACGCGAAAAGGGCAGATTCGGCATCAGTTGGGTCCAAAACGGATAGAAAACTTGAAATGGGTCGAAAATATTGAATGTACAAACAAAAACTCCATTCTTATTTATATAGATGGATTATATTTGTAAGGTAATTTTGATTAACGTCGTACTAGAGCAACACGATTTATTTACCATCGATTTATTGGTGCCCATGTTTGTTTAACATCAATGTTTTTACACTGTCGATGTTTTTTCGTTGTCAATGTATTTTTTAATTAAAAAAAAGTACCATTGTAAAAATTTAAAAATAACCGTGCAACTAAGTATTTGTCAGTGATGGCGACATCCGTCCCATCAGAGAGAGCTTTTTCTGTTACCGGTGGGACAGCTAGTGAAAAAAGAAATCGGCTTAAGGGGGAGAAAGTTAACAAACCTTTTTTTTTTACAAACTGTAACTAACAAATATTAGTGCATTTATTTCCAGTATATAAAAAAAAAAAAGTTTGTTTCCCCCATACGTTGATAAACAATTAATCATAACTGACAATAATTATTGTTATGTACCTACCTACTATACTTATAGTGAGTATATTTCAAATTGTTGTAAATATTATTTTCATTTGTATTATTCAATTTGAAAACAAAAGATTTGTTAACTGTTCGTATTATTTTTTTTTGTACTTTGTATCGACAGTCACAAAAAAAAAATTTTTAGTTGTAAATTAATGAACACGGAACCAGACTAGCATTAATAAACCCGGGCGAACAATTAATGCTAGTGATTACTAAACCAGTTTTAAAAATTGGGACAAAAAGTTTAAACGCAGCGATGTTTAAAAACATCGATGGTTTTGGGGTGATGTATTATTAACATAGATGTTTTGTTGTCGATGTTGCACCCCTAGTCTTGACGCGTTCCACACATAAATAACGGCAGCTGACGGAACTGCGCCCCTCTGAAGAATTTTCTCGTTTCGATACTTTCTACTTTAGATGAGGAGATGAGCGGTATTGTGGTGCGGGAGCTCCGTAAGTGATATGTCCAGTCCAGTTCAGAACAGCGGCTTCTGTCTTTAATTGTAAGCAAGATGCGCTTACACAGATGACCCTAGAGAGGGCGTATGCTCCCCTCCCCCTCCAAGGTTCAAGCTCCTCTATGGGTTCAAGGTTACTTTTCGGTTCGCAATACTCTGTTTTCGCTGATTCAAGATCTTTCCCTCCCCCCATATCTATTTTCTTGTGTTTTGAAAGAATCCCGAAGAGAACGTGGTTCCAAAATGACGATGTTTAGTCCTTATTTCTTTTGAATGTCCTCATGTGCGGAAATCGATTGAGGAATACACCTATACTCCATTCACATGTATGATTAGTAGGGCAAATTTTTGCAGCAAATGCAACTTTTTTCACGCGTTCTACGCTGCATGTAAAGTAGTAAAACCAAAATTCATCCTACATGGGGTGTATAGTAAGTGAGTTATAACCGCAACATAAATGCAACTTTTTGCATAAATGCAACCACCTGCAACTTTTTAAAATATGGTTTAAACTTAATTAATATCAAATTACTATTTCATTTTTTGCTCTATGGATCAAACCTTCGATCACGTGTGTCTGATCTTGCGAACGCCGAAGTATTGCGGATCAAACCAGAAGTTCATGGAAAGAAGCTGTTCGTCCTAACAGTCGAAAGTGAAATAAATGTGGCAAGAAGTACTTTTAACACATTGGTTGGTACTCTTACTAATGCAGAAGAAACTTGCGTAATTGACTGCAGAGTTGGCGAGTTGAGTGTCGGTCGTTGTTGTCGTCAGAGTTGTTGTTCGCCTAGTAGATGAAGTTTTGAAATCTCTGATTTTTCCAGCAAATTTCGTATGCCCTCTGCTTTTTCTTAAAAACTACGTACACGCTTTGCCTTTCCTAGAAAACATCACTTGAAACGCAGATAGCTGTAGAAGCAAAGGTAAAGTTTCTATTTCAAGGTATCACCTCGGTACATAAATCCAAAGTCGTACCTATTAATCGAAAGCAATGCATTCAAAGTATGGTCGATAGAATGAAATCGAGACCTTGTTCTGATTTTAATGGAAGAAAAGTGTCAACTTTTGAAGGATATATTCATGCTTGATCCAGAAAATATATATAAGGGATATTCGCCATGGAGAAAAGGAGGTAAAAATAATCTGTTGACGTTTTGGTATAGATGAAATGTGCATTATTCAGGGTTTGAGGGACCGATGGAAACGGCTAAGGTGTTCCAGAAAAATTAAAGCCACTTTTAAGAACAATTAAAATATTACCATGTTCCATGGCCGAGTGCGTGTTTAGATGGTTTTTTATATTTTTAGAGTTTGTTATTGAATATGAACTTTCAGATTCTGTTCCAAATCTAACTTTTCGTCATCTCACCGTGGTTCAAACTCACGTGGTGTTGTCCACGAATCTTTCCCTTAGAGGATTGATCCCGGACCGTCGTCAATAGCCCGTTGTGTTGCTTTAGTACGACGCTACTGAAAAATTAATTAATTACGAAATCAAACTTTAGCCTCAAGAATCTTGTTAACGATATGTGTTTCAGTAGCATCAATGTGAGAGGAGTTTTTTAAAACTAAAATTAGTTAAGAGTTATCTTAGGTCCACTATGAGTAAAGTTCGGCTCACTGCATTAGCTATCTAGTTAATTGAAAACCAATTAGCGAAAGAAATTGATTTTGATGTCATTTCAGAACTTGCAAAGAACAAAGTTAGGAAAATAAGCCTAACATTGCTTATGTCTCAATGCAAAGAAATAAACCAGAATATAACTATTGTAATTGCATCTTATTTTTTCTTCTTTTAATAATTTCAATGGAGGTGACAAAAGAAATTTACCGCACCTGACTTTGCTACGCCACTGCACATGAGGCGTTTTCGAACGCGCGAGGCAAGCAAGGTTCCGCCATTCAATTATGCTCATTTATTCCTCTAATTCAAATATCTATCTTTGCGACCTTGAAGAGCGGGACCCTGATAGCCTCGCCAAACGCGCGTTTTACGCGCCTCAAGTGAACGGGGACTTAATCGTGATTTTCTGTAGATAATTCACTGTTTGAAATATCCATTGAATAAACAGCTCTGCCTTTTATGCAGATTAGAGACCTTGCTCTACAGCAACCCCTTGCCCTTGCATTTTCTGCGACTGCGCGGCTGTTCGAATCGCAGTTTTGTATAAATCGGTTGTTCCTTAGCAATAGTCAAGCAGTGTAGGATTGATCTTAATATTTGTAAAAATGACAGAAGAGATTATCACCAAATTGAAATTAAAACGAAAAGTTACTAGAATCGCGGTGGCAAAAGTATTAAAAAAGATAAAAACAGATTTATAAAAAGCCGAAATGAATGTAAGCTTGTTAGGAGAAAGTTTGGATTTATTTCTCGCAAAACCAAAACTACTGAGAGAATTAAACGAAAATATCGACTGCACAGGCTGATTACGGAACTCAAATCGCATCCGCACAAGAATATGAAGAGAAAATTCAACTTTAGAAATTTAGAGCAAAAGAAAATTGAAAGAATTGTATGAAAGCACAAATTCGGATAATGTTTTTTTTTTTTTTAATTACGGCGGGCACTCGATTGCTAATCATAGGCCACTGCAAGGCCGGGAAGCTATGGTCATTTGTGAAAAGGCACCCAATGGGCGACCATCACTACCCTTAACTAAGGACAGCACAATTAAACCCATGCCCTGACCCCGAATTCGAACCAGGAACCTTCCGATCCAGAGGCCAACACCTTAACCACTAGACGGTTGGTCGGCAATTCGGATAATGTAAAAAATGTTGTTGTTCTTTTCGAATCTATTGACTCTAAAATCGAAACGTAACAAACTCGTGTGGAGTGGTCGTTCACGGTAAGAAGGCGATTTGTCGCCAAATATGGTAATTTTAACCTTTTGCGGATTTTTTTCACATTTGCCGTTTTTGTTATGGCAACCCTATCTGCTGTTATGGAATTTGGCCGCCATCTTGATTTGGCGACAAAAATTAGTTGGCGACAAACGTCTTACCGTGAACGACCACTCCACCCAAACTCGTTTTCCTAAACTGACCATCAATAAATATTATGGCGATTGTACTCAACAAGTTTTTGGAACTCTTTTAAAGTTGCAATGCATGATAATTAGGGCAAATTTTTGCAATAAATGCAACTTTTTTTCACGCGTTCTACGCTGCATGTAAAGCACTAAAACCAAAATTCCTCCTACATGGGGTGTATAGTAAGTGAGTTATAACCGCAACATAAATGCAACTTTCTGCATAAATGCAACCACCTGCAACTTTTTTAAATATAGCTAAAAATTAATTAATATCAAATTACAATTTTATTTTTTGCTCTCTGAATCAACCCTTTAATTACGTGTGTCTGATCTTGCGTACGCCGAAGTATTGCGGATCAAACAAGTTCATGGTAAGAAGGTGTTCGTCCTAAGACAAGAGTGAAATAAATGTCAAGAAGTACTTTTAACATATTGGTTGGCACTCTTGATAATCCAGAGGAAACTTGCGTAATCGACTACCGAGTTTGCGAGGCGAGTGTCGATCATCAATATGTTGTTCGTCTTGTAGATGAAATTTTAAAATCTCTGAATGTTGAGAGAAAGGATTTTGCGCTTCTACTATCTGATACAGCACATTATATGACTGCCGCTGGCGCAGATTTTCAATGTTAAAGAAATTACTGGCCAAGGATCGGCCATTCAACGTTCTTCTGTATTTCAGTATGTATTACAATACTATAGTACACGACTAAAATTGTCAATATATTTTTCATTTTTTTCATTTTTTACGAATAATTTATTTTAGAATTTAGTATATAAAAAATAAATGCAACTTTATTTTCATAAATGCAATTTTAGGGAATGATAAATACAACTTTAGGGAATGATAAATGCAACTTTTCCCATTTTTACTGCAACAAAAAAGTTGCCCTAATGATAATGAATCTTTGTCCAAGATCGAAAAATTTAATTATTTGAAATCATACCGGTAAATAGCGGCAACGCGGCGAACCTAATCGAAGGGTTTTGTATTTCGGAAGCAAACCATGATCGGAATAGATCAAATTCTTGAAATCGGTTCGGAAAAAAGGACTATATAACAAATTCACACATGCAAAATATCTGTAACCCTACTCCAGCAACTAAATCTAGTGGCATATTAAAACTTCGCAAGCTAACCGTACTGCAGTTACTAAATTTAGGGACATTAAAACTTCGCAAATTGTGATACCATAGAAATGCTTACGGTCATTAGATGTCAAACCGGAAGCATACAGTCACATGATAATTCCTATCTTAATGAAAACATTGCCTCCCGATATAAGTTAAGACTTTAATCGTAAAACGAATGAAACATTTTTTGGTATCGGAAAAGTTCATTCGAAAGGAGATCAACTTTGGAAGGAAATTATTTCTTACCCGGTTTGCAAGGTTTGCAATCTGAAAAAACTATCCATAACAGATGTCCCCCAACCCCCTCCCCCGAAGTGTCAAAGAAAAAAATGTTGTGTCTGCTGTTGAGCTTCGTCAGTGAACGAGACCTCGCCTGGGAATAATATAAACAAAAAGGACGTTAATAGCAAAAGTTTCCTCTTTTGGCATGATTCAGAACTTGAGGAGTGGAAGATAAAAGAAAGAATATGGTTTGCACAGAATGCAAGGGTTGGCATAATTGTTCTATTTGCTTTCGGGCCGATAAAAAACAAAATGAAAAAAAGAATAGTGGAGAGGAATCGAAAGATGATCTTTCCGCATTTTCTCTTGAAAACGAAATGGCATTTTGCCTCACACCTGTTGTGTGGTGTTCAAAGCAAAAATGCAGTCTCTTCCAATAAGATTGTAAAAGACAATGGTTCCTTGGGAACATTTTTAAAACAAGAAATGACAGATAAATTAAGACTTCCTGTTATTCGAAAATAAATACTTTTTTTTTCTTTCGGAAATGACAGTCCCATTAGCAAGACATTCGATGTGGTTGGAATCAAATTAGAAAATAGAGACATATACAGAACTCAGAAATCATAGTAGAAGCTCTTGTCACAGAACACATTTCAAGCTCTGATTTACCGCCTTCCAATTTGAGTGAACATTTCGTAGATGAGAACTTGAAGGGTTTACAACTCGCAGACTCTTGTGATTCTAAGGACGGAGTAACTCTTATTGTGGGGGCTGATAATTATTATAACATAGTTATTTGCAATTTTTAAAGCTTTCAGGTAAACATTTAGTAGCAGAGGAGACGATTTTCGGATGGTGTTTACAAGGTGTTCCCTATGGTGGAATTACACCCCACACTTCTGCAGCATTTGATGTAGTAGTTGAAGAAACTTTGTTATCGGATGAAATTAAGAAATTTTGGAAACTGGAAGGTTTAGGAATAAAACCTGAAAGTGAATCTTCTGACCCGTTAGAAGATAATGTTATGAAGACATTTGAATCGGAAGTTACGTACGAAAATTCTCGTTACAAAATTCGGCTGCCATGGAAACCCGATAAGAGATATATGTTACATAACAATAAACAATTTGCACTGTAACAATTTCTAATTCTCAGAAAACGACTTCAGATTAACCATGAACTGTTCCGTTCCTAGCAAGCAATTTACAGTAAATAAAAAAAAGTTTGATGTGTTCCCCCCCCCATAGGTTGATAATTAATTAATAATAACTAACAATAATTATTGTTATAAAACATTGATGCTTAAAAACATCGATCCTTTAATTTTGAACATCATTTGCATTCATATGTAATCTTTTCTTTTTCTGTAAATAGTGTAAAAAAGTTATTTAACTTTAGAATCTCTCCAATCGTATCTCTCCAATTTTTGTATGGTTCTAAAAATACCACTGAACCAATTGATTATGGAAATCTCTATGATTCCCGCGGCTGACCACTGAATGATGTCTTCTTTGAGTATTCTCAGAGCAGAGCACAGCTCTAATGATAGTTTTTGGGGAACTATGGCTGTGTGTTTTTTTTCACACCGTCCCTTGGGTTGAAACATTTCAAGTGCGGGTATCTTTTGCAAAAATTTAATTTCTTTATGCTTTTCATCAATACATAATTTTTTTAAAAACGAAACTTGTTTATGAGCTAATTTTTCCAGAAGGCACGATGGCAATAAAAGATGTGTCCGTTGTCTCGGGGCTCATAGGCAGTAAGGATGCGATATCGGTAGCAAAGCATCGATGTTCAAAATTAAAACATCGATGTTGATAATACATCGCCCCCAAACTATCGATGTTTTTAAAATTCAGTGTATTTAAACTTTTTTCCCCTTTTCTTAAAACTGGTTTAGCAACTAGTGATACGACATCGGCTCCAATACATCGATGTTTTTTACAAAACATCAATGCTTTGAAAAGATCGACATCGATGTTGCATACCTACTTTTCAGACCCTTCACCCTTGGTCACTTTGGTCTAAAAGTATGTTCAATTTGCTGATTATGAAAATTATGCTACTTGGTTATTTTTTAAATTTTTATAACGTTTTTTTTTTTTTTCACTTAAAAATAAAACATTGACAACGTGAAAACATCGACACGTATAAACATCGATGTTACAAAAATATCGACCCCAAAACATCGATGTTAAATACATCGATGTTTTTTAAAAAGCATCGATGTTTTGAAAACATCGACATCGATGTCGCATCCCTAATAGGCAGGTGCCCACTCTGCCTATTTGCTAACCTGGCACTGGATCCGAGGACATCACTACAGTGACTCCCAAAAGTGTTCGTACACTTACGAATTTCAATGAAATACTGCTATCTCCATTAATAGAAAGTACTGTTTCAGAATGGGAATTTTTTAAATATGTATAACTTGTCCTTAACAAAACTACATAAAATACTATTTAAAAACATAGCAAAACTTTTTTTTTGAAAATCAATAATCAAAAAGTAACAAAACAGTTACCTTACAAAAGTCTTCGTACACTTTAAAAATATCTCTACATATCAGTAAATACTGTAATATTTTGGTAAATTAATTAGTTTTCCTATAGCTTCCTCAACAGCTTTTAAACGACTGGAAATAGAGTTGACTATTTTTTTTTTTTTTTAATTTTTTTTTTGTAATTTCAGCATTAATGTTTTTCCATTTTTCAATCCTAACTGTTTTTAGTTCGCTTTTCGTACTCTAACCTCCAGTTCTCTCCAAATGTGTTCTATAGGGTTTAAATCCGGTGACTGAGGTTGTATTTGAGTGTGGACGATTATAAAGACACCACAGGCGAACGTTGAGAGCCGTGTACTTAAGATCGTTATCTTGATTTTAAAAAAAACTAAGTTGTTTCCAGTACCCAAATTTTGGGCTGATAGTTTTAAATTGTATTTTAAAATTTTTAAATAAGGAGCATGACTTATTATATAACATCAATAAATACCCAATTACCTAGTCCTGAAGCTGACAAGCACCCCCACACAAGGACACCATCGCCATGCTTTACTTTAACAACCAAGTTTTTGGGATTGATTTCCTCGTTTTATCTTCTCCATACAGTTATTCGCCCATCGGAACCAAAAATGTTAGATTTGCTTTCATTTGCAAATAAGACATGATTCCAATGCGTTTCGGGCTTATTTATCACTAGCCACAGCGTGGCCAGCACGGCGTTGCCCGTGACAGTTCTTTTGGTGGGACCACTGCTCGCTAACCCCTGTGATTGCTTCGCAAACCAAACGCAAACCCTTCGCAAACCAAATTATGAATATTATGAACTGTGGTTTGCTTCGCAAACAAACACCACAGGCAACGCCGGGATAGCCTCGTCATTGTCAAATGTGGCCAATTTCGATAACAACCTTCGTGGCGTTGCCCGTGGTGTTAGTTTGCTTGGCAAACCAAATTGAAGTTCGTAGCCTATTGGAATGAATTCCCTACGAATTCCCATTTGGTTTGCAAAGCATACAAAATTCGGAATATTATAAACTAGGGTAGGAATATTATGAACTATGGCTTCGTAAACCAACATCACGGGCAACACCGTGATGGCCTCGTCATTGTCAAATTTGAATTACAAAAAGATCCAATCGGCGTGACGTCAAATACAAACGTCTTACAAACATATAAATATTTAATTGAAAAATTATTTATTAAAAGAAAATCAACTGCATAAGGATCAATCTAGTGTAAAATTTTCCGCAGGTTTCAAATCCGTTGACTTTTTCAATCTATCTATAACGATCCCGATTTTACAAAATAGAACAAAACAATGCCAGTCAAAATGTTCCCTGTGGAATCGTTTGAGCGCAGGAAATGAAACCTGTGATTTCTCGAATCAAACGGCGGTCATACTTCGCAGCGGCGTTCGTAATGGAAAAAATATAAAAGTTTGAATTAAAAATTTATTTATTTAAGGAAAATCATATTTAAAGTATTGATCTCATGCAAAATTTTCCGCAGATTTCAAATCTGTTGAAATTTTTAATTTCTATAACGATCTAGGAAATAGAAAAAGGAAATACATAATTACCGTTAAAACCTTATATGTTTTTTAGTGTGCTGACAAATGTTCCTCTGCAAAATGAAACGGAAACACGGAAAAAATAAATTTAGAATCTGTCATGTCTTTATAGCGTTGCCATTCCAAAAAAAAAACAATATTATAAATAAATTGCATTGAATTCCTTTAAAAATTTATTGAATTTTAAAATTCGGCGCGACTCAAAAATTGCAATAAATTTGTACTACCTGTATGCCAAATTCCATTACTGTAAGTGCCATAGATTCGTCAGGACTTTGATCACAGAAAACAGAGAAACACTTTCTGTTATAATAGTAGAGATTGATTTTAAGAAGAAAGCCTAGGCTAAACTTCATTTTTCGCTCCAACAAAAAAATTTCTTCTGGCAGATCGCCCATTTAATTCTGAGGATCTGAGCACTCGTCGAACAGTTTCAGATGAAATTGAAATAGAAAACTCTTCAGTAAATTCAGGATAAATTTTTACAGTACTCAACGTGGATTCTCTCTCTCTCTCTCATCACATATTTTTTTCTATAAATCTCTGACAGTGGCGTACACAAGGTGCCCCCCACCCCATAGACCAATAGACTAAAAAAAAGGCCTTAAATTTTTAATTTCATTGAAATTCACGATTCAGGGCGAGTCAACCGCATTGGATTTTGTGGCAGTAATCTCCTTCCTCAATTCGAAGTCGTTACGGAAACGAAAGAAAAATAGTGTGAATCGAATCTTTTAAAAGGCGTGCTTCCGAAATGTCCATGACTCAGCAAGATCCTCGAAGCCATGAAATTCCCCGTGCAGCACTACCCAGCTGACTCTCCTGAATGAAAACAATTCCACGAAGTCATCCAGTAAGACCAGAATAAGATCAAGAAAATTGAAGGTCAGTGGAAGATTTTGTCTTTGTTTGGCTGCCCTGAAACTTGCACTGCATATCACCCGGAAAAACCCCAAAACTGACCCAGTAACGATTCGAACGAGAGTTTTTACACTCTGTGGTGAGATCTCTGTGTGAAGTTTCTGTAGTGGAGTCTCTGCTGTGAAGCGAAACGTAATATGTAAAAAGGAACTGAACTGAAGTAGTGGTTCAGTAATTAAGAATTAATATAAAAAGAACAGAGATACTTCACCAACGGAAATTATATTCGTTCCAGGCATTAAGGAATGCAAGGTGTCAAAACGGATAATTGTAATAAATAACTTGAATATCAAAGTCGTTGTATTCATTCATATGGAATTAAATATTCCATAATGGTGACCTTCGGAACTTGCACGCATATTTTGAAAAGCGCTATAAAGTGGAGCCACTCTGGATAATTCTGCACCTGTGTTCGAGTGATTACAGATAAATACTTCCGGATCGCATTCGTTTTCTATTTCAATTTTTAATATTTTGCTATAAAGTGTGGTGTTTCGTTTTTGGGGCCTTGCACTATGTATGAGGTTCATGCCGTTCAGATTCCTGCTTATAATCGTTCCGATCCTGCTTTATGGTTTGTTATGTGTGAAAGCACATTCGCTCTCGCTACCCCTAAAGCAATTACTGAATCGTTAACTAAATATAACTACATTGTTTCTCATATTCCGCCTGATATTGCATCACTAGTTCGCGATGTGCTTATGAAACCTGATCCCGATGACCCCTTTACGCATCTAAAAACAGAACTAATAAATCGTTCGGGGGAATCATCCCAGCAGGAAATACGGCAACTTTTGTCGGGTGAAGAATTGGGCACTCGCAAACCCTCTGAATTATTACGTAATATGAAACGCCGCGCCGAAACCCTCAACGTTCCAGAAAACTTGATGATGGAATTATTTCTACAACGATTGCCAGCTTCTGTTCAGTCAATTTTGGCTGCCGTTTCCGACTTAACATTGGCTAAGGCAGCTGAAATTTCTGATAAAATTTTAGAAGTCACCCCTTCCCCAATGGAAAATTTCGCAGTTTCTAAAACTCGTGAACAGTCCCTGGAGGAAAAATTATTTGAAGCAATTGATCAGTTAAATAAACGAGTTGATCGTCTTTCATTTTCTCGTGGTCGATCACCTTTCCGCCGCGCAAGGAATACTTCTAGTAATCGAACCAATTCTAGAAATCGGGATTATTCTGTTTGCTGGTATCATCAGCGTTATGGAAAAAATTGTCGGGAGGATAAATGTGTTAAACCTTGTTCATGGCAGGGAAACGGGACCAGCGAAGAATAGAGGCGACTTATTCTTTGCCTCAAATTTCACGTCGCCTGTTCATCAGGGACCGGAGAACAAATGTAGCATTTCTGGTCGATACGGGATCTGACGTGTCAATACTTCCCGCAAATAATTATCAAAAACGGAATCCACCCCAACAAACCCTTTTTGCCGCAAATTCTTCTTCTATAAACGTTTTTGGTCAAAAAACTCTTACTTTAGACTTTAATTTAAGACGACAATTTATGTGGACATTTCTAGTTGCCAACGTTACCACACCCATTCTTGGAGCAGATTTTCTCCATAATTTTGAATTGGTTCCAGATCTTCGTTATAAATGTCTCCGCGACTTAAAAACGAAATTTCAAATAATTGGCCAAGTGAAACATTCCAATCTTCATTCAGTGAAAACTATTTCTAGCGGTACAATTTACCACGATATTTTAAAGCAATTTCCCTCTATTACAAAACTTCCAAATCCAAATCAGCCTGTAAAACATAATACTATGCATTACATCACAACAAACGGTCCTCCTGTGGTGGCGAAACCTCGACGGTTAGCTCCAGATCGCTTAAAAATTGCCAAATCTGAGTTTCAGATTATGATGCAGCTGGGGCATTTGAGACCTTCAAAAAGCAACTATGCGTCACCACTTCACATGGTCCCGAAAAAGGGAACTTTGGAATGGAGACCTGTGGGTGATTATCGCTCATTAAACGCCCAAACAATAAAGGATAAATATCCAATTCCTTGCATAGCTGATTTTACTGCTGTATTACATGGTACAAAAATTTTCAGTCATATCGATCTCATCAAAGCTTACCACCAAATTCCCATCCACCCTACCGATATTCATAAAACCGCAATTTGTACACCGTTCGGCTTATATGAAAGTACGCGTATGCAATTCGGGTTGTGCAACGCATCGGCAACTTTCCAGCGATTTATCGATGAAGTCACTCGCGATTTACCAGGCGTTTACGCCTTCGTCGATGATATTCTAATCGCATCTAAAAACCCTGAGGAGCATTTCAAACACTTAAAGGCTCTGTTTTCAAAATTACAAGAATACGGTCTCTGCATAAATATTGCGAAATGCACTTTTGGTACAACTACTATTGATTTTTTAGGTTTTCATCTTTCCGAAAAAGGAATTCAACCTCTTACCGAGAAAGTGAAATCCATAATTGATTTTCCTAAACCTAAAACTTTAACCCAACTTCGTAGATTTTTAGGCATGTTTAACTTTTATAGATGTTTTATACCTAAAGCTGCGCATATTCTTGCCCCTGTAGTAAAGTTCTTAGAAGGGCACAAAAACAAAAAGAAACCTCGTTCTAGTGTTCGCAATTCGTCCGAACAACTTGAGTGGAATGAGTGTGCCGAACAAGCTTTCATTCATTGCTGCCAAAAACGCGATTGCTCAGGCAACTCTTTTGAGACACCCAATTCCCGGAGCTCAGCTGAGTATATGGGTAGATGCGTCCGATGTCGCTATTGGCGGCAGTCTGATGCAGTTCTCTCAGCAGCAATGGGAACCATTAGCTTTTTTCTCCATGAAACTCAATAGTAGTCAACGAAAATGGTCGACATATGACAGGGAATTATTTTCTATTTTTTCCGCGATAAAGAAATTCCGGCATATGTTAGAGGGTAGAACTTTTCAAATTTTCACTGATCAAAAACCATTAATTTACGCTTTTAAGCAAAACCCCCATAAATGTTCACCCAGGCAATTACGCCATTTAGATTTTATTTCCCAGTATTCCACTGACATTAGACATGTGCAGGGTTCCAAAAACATAGTCGCTGATGCACTTTCGAGGATCGAAATTGATTCAATTACGGAATCGCCACAATTAAATTTCCGAGATTTTGCTGAAACTCAGAAAAATGATCCGGAGGTACAAACCTTTCTTCAGAATAATACCTCTTCTATCTAATTGGAACTTAAACCTTGCCAGATTTCTGACCACAATTTGCTATGTGACATCTCTACGGGCATTCCTCGTCCTTTTGTTCCGGATTCTTTTCGCAAGCTTCTATTTGATCATCTGCACAAGCTCTCACATCCCGGCATAGCAGCTACAACGAAACTCATTTGTTCCAGATATGTATGGCCAGACATGAAACGTCAAATAAAGATCTGGGTCCGAGCGTGTGTGCCGTGTCAACGATCCAAGACACAGAGGCATACCAAAGCACCTCTAGGCACGTTCTCTCTTCCAGATGCACGTTTTGCACAAATTCACATTGACATCGTGGGTCCCTTGCCTCCTTCTAACGGGAATATTTATCTTTTAACAATCATCGACCGTTTCTCGAGATGGCCCGAAGCCATACCAATTCCGGATATGCGAACGACGACAATATGCAGTAACATATTTGCAACATGGATCTCTCGTTTTGGTTGTCCCTCAGTCATAACCACGGACCAAGGTTCACAAATGCGATCATCTATGTTCGCTGAATTTACGCACATGCTGGGTACTCAGAAAATTAAGACGACTGCATACCATCCTATCTCTAACGGACTTGTTGAGCGTTTTCATCGCCATTTAAAGTCATCACTCAAGGCTCATGAAAACGAAAGGTGGTCTGAGATAATCCCAGTGGTTCTCCTAGGCATCCGTGCAGCAGTCAAAGAGGATTTAAACGCATCTTGTGCTGAACTTGTATACGGCACAACTTTGAAACTTCCGAGTGACATGTTGGAGATTTCAGCGATCCCACCTTGCGGTGAGGATTTTATCACTAATCTTCGCAACAACATGCGTCAATTGAACCCTATTGCAACGTCTGCTCATTGCACTGACAAGTATTATGTCAACCCTTTGAAAAGTTGTTCACACATCTTTCTAAGAGTGGATCGAGTGAAGCCGCCATTGTGCCAACCCTATACTGGCCCCCATAAAGTCATACGCCGCACGGACAAAACCGTCACCGTCGAATTCAATGGCCGAAAAACAACTGTTTCTCTTGATCGTGTAAAGCCAGCTTATTTGCTACCTGAAACTGCCTTACTCGAACCAAAGAACACCAAACCTTTGGAAACGGCTAAAAACGATGATAAATCTGCCAATGAACGGATTTCTGCGAAAACAGTGACAAGATCCGGCAGACATGTTCGTTTTCCACAAAAATTGGCAACTTACATTAATTAAGTTTTTTTTAATACCTTTCTTTAAATGTATCCTTGTGCATATGTATATATTATGTTTACTTTTCTTTGAATCGTGTAATTCAACTCTCTGTAAATATTATACACGTTCTAACCGCATATGTATCTTAACCGTTGTATATACTTCCTACCGTTCCTTCAGATAACCCTTCAGTCACTGGGGGGATACTCTGTGGTGAGATCTCTGTGTGAAGTTTCTGTAGTGGAGTCTCTGCTGTGAAGCGAAACGTAATATGTAAAAAGGAACTGAACTGAAGTAGTGGTTCAGTAATTAAGAATTAATATAAAAAGAACAGAGATACTTCACCAACGGAAATTATATTCGTTCCAGGCATTAAGGAATGCAAGGTGTCAAAACGGATAATTGTAATAAATAACTTGAATATCAAAGTCGTTGTATTCATTCATATGGAATTAAATATTCCATAACTCCCCCAAACCGCTCTCATCGCGAAACCTACCCCGACCAGAAACATTCCAATCAGAAATCGAAACTTCTAACAATTTTGAAATGCTCGAAGAAGCTCCTGAAGAAACTATTCCTGAAGAAAAAAATGCCCCCCCTACACGTCCGAACCCCCAATCATACCATACTGATTGAAAAAATAGAAAATGAACATAAAATTTCCCCCACTTACAAACTTGCAGGACATTTTCTCAAAATTCACACCAAGGACAAAAATGAATACGATGTAATGACAAAGCACTTAACCGATACCAAGACTGAATTTTCAAAATTACTCCCTAAAACAAAAGACCCGCCAAAATCGTTCTTAAAGGTCTCCCAATAGACACCCATAAGGAAGACATAATATTCGGACTCGAACTTAAAGGCTCCAACATTGAACGAGTTGAACAGCTGACTCAATTTAAAACCAAAAACGCCCTGCCCATATTTCTCATCACTTCACTTTAAACAGATAACTGGGAAAAAATATATCAGATCACAAATTTCATGTACCTAACCATCCAAATTGAGCATTACAAAGGGACTAAAGGACAGACGCTGTGTTACAATTGCAATCTCTTTGGACATAGCAGTGAAAATTTCAGATTAAACTCGCGCTGCTAGAAATGTGGTTTAGGCCACAGAACAAGCAAAAGCACAGAACCTTAGCAAGAAAACCCGACTTGCATTAATTGCAATAAACAAGGACATGTAGCCTCCTGGAGAGGTTGCATTCAATTCCCGAAACCCGTTCACAGCCCAAATCATCGTAACTTCAACACAAGAAACATCCGTGAGGGGGTGTCTCATGCACAAACACACTTCCCCAGAAAAATTTCCGAACACTTTCCTCCCTTACCTTCACAAAATCGTTCCACTAAAAGAGTCTCTTGAGCTCTTCAAAGTGATAGCCTAGATAACCTGAAGATATTCCAACTCTCAAACTCAAAATCAAAAATGGCCATACTCCACCCGAAAAAAATTGGCGTTTTAATCGAATTCTTCACCCAAAACTAAAGACTAAATTTAAACTTCATGTTTTTAAGCAGTCAAGTGCAGTCAGCCAAAGTCAAACTTCTACATTTCGTTCTACCGGAGGTTGAGGCCTCTACGCGGTCATGCACTCCGTGCATAGCACATTCTACCATTTATCTATACTATAACTCAGTGTAGCCTGGCTGACCTTGGTGACCCGTTACGACCTTACGACAGTTCCTTCCGAACGACCCCCCCCCTTTAAGGGAATAGGCAAAAAATAAGGGGCCATAAAGTTATAAAAAAAGACACTGCGGACTGTTTCTCTCTCCGGTCAAGTCTTGACAAGTCCGACAATGAGTGGAAAGTAGATATATTTGCTACAACTGGTTTCAATAGGAAACACTTCTAATTTGACGAGGTTAGGAACAAGGGATTTCTTAGAAAACTATTCGACTACTTCCTTTGGGGGTGTTTTATTTTCTTCATTCACCATGACCATCACATTTGGACGACACAAACTTCCTTTGAAGGTTGATTTTTAAACAAGTTTTTCGGGTGAGTACAAATGTGTACTTCTAAATTTTATTGTTTTTTCATTCCGTATTGATTCCATTGACTATCTCTTAATGTAGTTGCTTTAATATTCTGCTGTGCTTATAAAGTTTAAATTGCACCTAAAACTTTAAGCTATTGCAAAAGTCCTAACCCATAATTTGTGTTTAGAACTAAAGCAGAAATATAAGCTAATATAAAACTAAATATTTTTCATTTTCTGCAGATCTTTGCGATTGAGTTAGAGGTTTCTGGGATAACTTTACAGGGTCTCTTCCAAACTAGGATTTGTTTTATGTGTAGGTAAAATATATTTTGGGGTCTTCAAGATCGTAAAGTTTAATGCTTCAACAAACTTTTAAATGGAAAAACAATTCATGAATATGTAATGGTCTTTTCTAAGTAAACTTTTTGAAACTAAATTAACGTCATATTTTTTTCATCTCGATTTTTTTTGATTGATTCTTGACCAGCTCCCCGGGGAAGCCAATTTACAGTATTCTAAGAGATGATAAAGTTGTGCTGTTAACAAATACATTCAATTGAGACACGTTTTTACAAAAGAAAACAAATGCTAAAATTGCAAAAAATATTTTTTTCCGATTGATTTTTATATAATATTTAAAGTGCAATCGAATGGCGAGGAGACATTGAATTTGTTAAAACACGACCATAGTCACAAAGTGAAGGAAAATATATATTTTTCATTAGATGAGTGACAGAACCTAAACGAGTTCGTTGATCTCTATTCTTTTAAAAAAAGCTGTCAACAAAAGCTGTTTTTTAATAGTCTTTAGTCTTTTTGTAAGAAATCGTCAGGAGGACATTTTTTGGAGACAATCATTTGGAGACTTTTACAATATTTAAAGGTGGCATCAAAATGGTTTAATTGAATCTGTTGCCAGTACACTTACTTAAAATATTAAACAATTAGAAAAATCTTCTTTTTTTTTTTGCCATATTAGCTGATGAGATAACTGATGTCTCGAATAAATCACAATTTACACTTCTATATTGCTTTACAATTAAAAATGGAAATAGTAGTATAAAGGATTTTTTCCATGAATAAAGTGAATAATACAAGGCAGCATAAGCACTTTCAAATCTCATTTTGAGGCAGATTAAAGATTTTTACGAATTGTGGTGAAAAAATCGTCTTACATACGACAGAAGTGCAGTAGTCTCTTCATTATTGAGTACAAGGCAATATTAAGGCATCTTTTCCGCAAGCCCCTAATGTTCACTGCTATGAACACTGCTTAAATTTAGCAATGTCCAATAGTGATTCAAACATACCCGAATGTCGCAGCCTTTTTTGCTACGATTGATTGCTACTTTTTTTTTCCTACAAATTGCCAAAGCGTGCAAAATTTCTCGATAAAATTCGTGGAAGACGATTACCACATATTTGTAAAACAAGATGGAATTATTTGTCCAGAATCGTTAGTACGGTTTACGAAAAAAGTTTGAACTTCGCCTAGTTTGTTAACCGTGTTAAAATATCAGATATTAAACATGCTAATCATTTGGTTATTCAAGAGCATTTGGCAAATTTAGAAAACTTTGAATTTTGCTTTCTTCTTGCAATTTTTCACAGTATATTACATAACTGCTATTTTGTTCAATGTTCTTCAGAATTCTTCATTAAATATTTCTTACTGTGGAAGCGATACAACAGAAATCAAAATTACACAATGAAATCTTTAAGAAACCGCCTTCAAGAGGTATAGAAAGAAACAATTTTAAATTTTGTAGAGACTCCGAAACTTGCCAACTAAAACACCGCCGTACATATAGGATGCACGGCTAATGTCCCTACGTTGAAGTGGTGAGGAAGTTTGAAGAGATCAGGTGTTGCCTCGTTAACTGACCGTGGTTTTGAATTACGAGGTGTTGTCCTCGGGTCTTTCCTTCGCGATTGATTCCAGACCGTCGTCAATTGCCCGTTGTGTAGCTCTAGTACGACGTAAATTGAATGCTCCCTTTCCCCTTAAAATTGATTTGATTTGTATCCGAAAACATTTGGATCGGCTAAAGAGTTCCTGGAACAGAACGCGGCGAGAGAACAAGTTAACGAGCCATGGTCATGGGATTTTTCGAAGGCAACAGGGGGGGGGGTCGTCCAAAGAAAGAACCATCAGTGGGGTAATTCTTCCAGAGGGCTGTAGAGCAATGGTTCCCAAAGTGCGGAGGGAGATTAGGGGTGCCGCGAAGCGCCCATGATGCAGTTGCTGTTATAAAGCGCATATATCGTTCAAAAATTAATGTCGTAAAAGAAATGAGAGTATCTGTATCACTAGCTCATTGCGTTAACATGTATAACTAGCATATTGCGAGTAGCTGTGTATTAATTCAACGATTTGGACAATTGTGCAGTGAGCAGCAGACTCACATGTCGCACTAAACACACCTATTCCTCCAAAAGCATGTTGAAGGTAATTTGATTTGTTTTATTTAAATTTTCACATACACCTATGTTTTCCTATTAAGTAAAATTAAGGTATTTGCTTGAATTTTAAATACGAGTTGTATTAATTATGTATGTTCTTATCACTTACTTCTCTAATTTCTTCTTCAAAGTCGGGCAACAGATAGATATTACGTGACGAGAGTACCGAGAGAAAATTCTAATTCGCATAAGGGTGCCACAACTTGGATGAGTTTGGGAACCCCTGCTGTAGAGAGTTGTGTCTTTTTGGTTGTCACTTGCGTCAAAGTGTTGTTTAACACTGTGGTTAGTGCAGGTGGCAACTTTGCTCGACGTATGGTTTCAAATTTCCTTCATTCCAAATGACTTTGTTGATTCCCAGGGTTTAACCAAGGCCATTCTGGATAAGGGTGCAGACCCTGGACTGCGGGAATCGTGAAGGAACAGGCCCGAGTACAGCTTCTATGACGTCATGTGGGGCCATTAAAGAGAAGAATCAGCAAGCGAAGAGTCTTACAATTTGATTTCAAAGGTATGTTACATATTTCTTACAAAATTCAGTGATGCAGTGTTATACGATATTTTGTGTGGGAATTTAAAAAATGAGTAAATACCCATTTTATCAAACGAGTCTTCATTAAGATCGAGCACTACATTCAGTGATTTTCAGAAATTTTACCGGCAGCAAATCAAATGCGCACTTTTAACTTAAACGACCATGGACAAATTTATTTCAACTAGGGGGCCCGACCCCTGCTCGCTAACGCTAGCCAACCCCAGGAGGATTGCTTTGCAATCCTCATTGGTTCGCTGCGCGAACCTTGTTCGCTTCGCTCGCATCAATGAAGACATTGTTTACAAAATATGATGTTCCAAAAAAATATTTTTCAAATATAAATTTGTTGCACAAGTACTTCAGAAAAATTATACCGGACCTCTGGTATCAGAACTCGGACAATTTGGAATTCAAATGAAAACTTTAAGTAAATTTTGACTTGAAATGTGAGCGCTGCTTTGGAAATCGAATACCCAGCATTTCGTTTGTAAGCTAAAACAGCACGACTAATATTCATTTTTTTAAATAAAATTTCATTCGATAACGCTATAAATTCAATTGAGGCGCGAGGCTTCGTGGTAAACAAACAATCGTACAGTGTTGCCAAAACACGATAACAAATAACGTCTTTTTTGCGTGCCACGTAAGGGAATTATATATATAGATTTGTAACGTTATATTTGCAGAACACCTACCCCCCTTGCAAATTTAATGTATATAAATATTATTATGAAACATTGCATTGTTTGTGGGATTCAGTGTACTTACCTCACAAAGTATATATACTTTTTCTTCTGGGCATATCGGATTTTTTGTGTTTATTATATGGTTTTTTGAAGTTAAATCCCATTCTCTTGCGTGATTCAGTACATAATCAAACAATAATGATGTTAAGGCGAAAGTATTGTATGAATTTTTCATCATTGAAATGCAGATGGCGACGCACTAAAATTTGAAATGCACTCCCTGTAGCGTGATTTTTAAATATCTCAGGCTACTTGCAGACACACACCGATTAAAAATCTTGTTCGAATTTTTTATTTACACTTCCACATCTTATTTACAGCCATTTTTCATATTTGAAACATTTCTGTTTTATATGCGGGGGGGGGGAGCCCGGTCGGAAGAATAACGGAATAGCAACCGGTATATTACTAGTTCGAATCCTACCAAAGACTGTCGCGTACAAAGGAGGCTGGTGCACGCTAAATAGGTCGTTGCCTCAAATGTCCTCAAGTTGGCAGAGTGTGGAAGTTTGGAAAGTGGGGTGCCAGCTCAGGTGTTGCCTTGTCATCTAACTGTGTTTCAAAATTACGATGCGCTATCCTCGGATCTTTTATTTGTGGATTGATCTCGGACAGTCTCCTAAAACCCACCTAATGTGACCATACGTCCCGTTTTTAGATAGGCTGTCCCGTTGTCCCCAAGCTCAGCCTCGGGACGCCGAAATGTCCAGTTTTCAGAAAATGATCAACCCACTGTAATAATTTCAAAAAGAAAGCGAAAAATATAGAAAAAATCCGACGGTCCTCATCCTTTAGTAAGTACTTGTAATCACTTTAGGCGAGTCTGTATAAGTAGTACTTGTAATCACTTAGCCCCCATCCCTAGTCAGAAGCCTGCTAGCTCTGGGCCATCGATGGAGTGTACGCGTAGACAGCTCATGCACCTTTCGTGACGATTGATTATTGCTTTTTTTATCCACGTGTTTTATTACAGTCAATTTAAATTTCTTGTACGTGAAACCTTCATTTCAACATTGCCTAAACGTAAGTGCACTTTTAATGTTAACTTATAAACTAAGTAATCTATTATTATATATATAAAACACTAACGTACGTGGACCCGAAATCGACGTTATTTGTGTATCGTCGAATGGCAACAATCAACGTAAATAAAATAACACAGATATTTTGAATTCTTGCTGTTTTCAAATAGCCGAGGTCAATTTCTATACAAAATAAGGAATTCGATTGTAATATTTATGTTTGAATTTACTTTTTATTTCTTCATTTGATGTATAAGTAATTTAAACGTAATTTTGCTACCCGGTATCTGGCCATGTCAGAATCAATGTTTACTTTTTTAATTTGATTTAGAATTCCGTGTTTGGGTATTTGAGTTGACATATTTGAGGGTTCCCAAGTGTTATAAATACGTGTTCTTTTTGTTAATAAATCATTATTGTCTTTGTCAGTATGGTTGAAAAGTCTTTTTTTTTTTTTTTGCATTATTCTATTTCACAATATATTCAGAAAGTCGAAATCCAACACGTTTGAATAGATACGTACGTGTTTTTTTTTTCAGAATTTTGCATTTTTTCAAGAATTGGAATTTTATTTTTGTTCGCATTATGTGTTCCGGTATATTACCTATTGCAGAAATATTATTTATGAGTTATATTTTAATGGTATGTCTATTTCCTGCAAAATATCAGTAGATATGGGTAATTTTGTAGCGGTATATGTATATTTCGACCAACTTTCCTTAAATATTTGATTGAATACGCAATGATTTAAAGAATTGTTTCATAAAAATAAATAAACTATACAAATCAAAACATGTTTAATTGCGGTGTGTAAAAAAGTTTAAAAAAAGCTCAATTACACACCGCCGAGCGCTAGCCGGCGCAACCCGGCTAGTTGTTTATAAAACACAAAAGTACATTTTTAGAAATCCTACCAAGAATTTCATTCCTGTTTAAAATCAGCACCCAATATACTTGAGCAAATTTGTTCTTCCGAAATATAAGACTCCATAATTTTTTTATTTTAACGTGTTCATTCCTGTTTTATTTTTATTTATGAATAGATAAAAACTTTTAAGAAATATGTGTTTTCTTGAATGCTCATGGTATTACCTAAAAAATTAGTAGTCCCGTTTTGAGGAAAAAAAATAAATGGTCACAACGTAGCTATCAATAACTTGCATGGATGACGGCACCTAAAAGCGCAAGAAAATAGAAATAAAAAAAGAACTGGAGCCAGAGCTCAAAGAGGGAGACGTCCCCTCTAGGGCCATCTGTACGAGCGCATCGTCCTTAAAAATAAACAGCGAAACCGTCATTCTATCCGCTGACGTTATTTATGACAAGAACGCGTCAGGACCTAACGTTCCAGACCAGTGTTGTCCATACCCTCCCACAAAGACCAAAACGCCGAGATTTCGTCTGGACTTCACCTCTTCCCGTGACTTCTGAACTCCAACAACTAGGGCTTTTTTGAGACTCGATTGGACCTTTATCACCTTTTAAAACTTATATAAATTTCAGTCTTTCCTAAGCAGTGCTGTAGTCGTAAAAAAAAAACCAGAGGGTATACCATGGACGCCCGAAGAATGTTTTTCTTGGGGAGGCTAAACACGTACTTACCACTTACACTTTCCACGGGGGACAAAAAAACATGTACACACACGAACATACATGTACAGATATGGAAATCCATAAGGAGGTTGACCGTCCCCATGGGGTATACTCAAAAGACCGGGGAATATGTTCGAATTAATCGAAATTTAAATTATCGAGGGGAAAAAAAAGCCTATATTAATTTTATAATACAGGAAAGGAATTGTGGAACTTCGAAGAAACTTCGACTTTAGCAGAAATTCGTGTTCACAAGGTTCGAGTTGTTGAGAGTTTACTGTATTTATGGCAAAGCAAAATATGCAGACTAGTATCGAGTGATATTCAAATCTGAAACAATATCACTATATTAATATTTAAAACTATGATATAAAATAATTACAGGAAATATGTTAAGAGAAAAATATTTAAACACATATAAAGTAGGACGTAACTTTGTTTTTTTAAACAAATTTTAAGATCTCTTTCTATTATTTTCATTGAAATGTTTTCCAAACTGCCCGATGAGAGAAATCCGTAGCTGTGTCTCCTTTTGTAGCGCATACTCTTAATATATTGTCTACTGAAGAGCAATTGTTGGCCAACCAAGAATTTACAAAAAAAAATTCAGGTGGAAAGTGTTCTATAGGTGGTCTATTTGCATTAATAAACATTAGATGGAAGACGTTTGAAATCAATAACGATGATCGAACACTATGTCATTCATTAAACTAAACACGCGCTCGCACTCGACCATGGTACATGGTAATATTTCAATTGTTCTTAAAAGTGGCTTTAATTTTTCTGGAACATCTTAGCCGTTTCCATCAGTCCCTCAAACCCTGAATAGTGTACATTTGATCCATTCCAAAACGTCAACAGATTATTTCTACCTCCTTTTCTCCATGGCGAATATCCCTTATATATATTTTCTGGATCAAGCATGAATACATCCTTCAAAAGTTGACATTTTTCTTCCATTAAAATCTGATCAAGGTCTCGATTTCATTCTATCGACCATACTTTGAATGAATTGCTTTCGATTAATAGGTACGATTTTGGATTTATGTACCGAGGTGATACCTTGAAATAGAAACTTTACTTTTGCTTCTACAGCTATCTGCGTTTCACGTGATGTTTTCTAGGATATGCAAAGCGTATACGTAGGTTTTTTAAGAAAAGCATAGGGTATACGGAATTTGCTGGAAAAATCAGAGGGCATACGCGTATACCACCGTATACCCTCCACTACAGCCTTGCTCCTAAGATAAATTGCCTTTCTTTCTTGTATTGAATGCGAGCTTACAGTAATTCTTAAATTTCCTCTTTAGGGTGCAAAGTAGGGATGCGACATCGTTGTCGATGTTTTCAAAGTATCCATGTTTTATAAAAAAGCATCGATGTATTTGCCATCGATGTATTGGAGCCGATGTTTTTTTAACATCGATGTTTATACGTGTCGATGCTTTATTTTTGAATGAAAAAAGTATCACAGTAAAAATTAAGAAAAATAGCCGTGCAACTAAGAATTTGTTAGTGATGGCTACATCTGTCCTATCAGAAAGAGTTTTTCCCCTAACTGGCGGGATAGTGAGTGAAAAAAGAAATCGGCTTAAGGTGGAGAAAGTTAACACATTTTTTTTTTACAAACTGTAACCAACAAATATTGGAGGATATAATAATTATAGGCCCCAATCTTTTTTATTTACAGCACATAAAAAATAAGTTTGTTATGTCCCCCCCCCCATAAGTTGATAAATAATTAATAACTATGTCAAATTGTTGTAGATAATATATTTTATTTTAAATTATTCAACAAAACAATTTGTTAATTGTAATTACAAAATTTTAAACATTTGTTTTGACAGTTAAAAAAAATCTTATTTATAAATTAATAAGCACGGCAAATGACAAATTAAACCCCCCCGGCGAACATTAATGTTTGTGGAATTTTTAAGAAATTGGGGGAAAACGGAAAACAGTTTACACATACTGATGTTTAAAAACGTCGATGTTTTAATTTTGAACATCGATGATTTGTTGTCGCGTCCCTTGAGCAGAGATGACCTGCGGGTTCTTCTCGAAAATGATAGTTCAGTACCTGGGACCATAAAGGCCTTAAAACTGCTACATACGTCACAATATCTTCGCAGAATAATTTTTTCTTAATTTTATAAAAATTTTGGCCGATATATTTTTTTTCAATCACAAGATGCGATGTTCTGCAGTGTAAACAAAGCGCGCTCTTTGACACGCCTTTTTTTCATTTCTAGCTACGGAACAACCTCCCAACACCGCCCAAATGACCACAGACACTTTATAAATAACACATCTTCTATGTAAAGGACAAAACATTTCACTTCAAAAGTGATCAACAGAATTGCAAGTTCTGAATGTATGCCTAGGTTTTAAATAAAGTCAGTGATTTAATGGTGATGTTTTATTACATACATATATCATACATATTTAGATAGTTGTGTTTTACGTCTGTTTTTGATTTGACTGCAATTTTCAAAATTCGGACCAAATGCCTGCAGATCAATTGCAATCGCTTGGAGTTGTGTTGCAGAACACAGAATATAATCCTGCCCCTGGGGTCCAGTAGAGCCTGCCGCGTAAAAAGTCGAAGGTCATGTTTCCAGTGAACATTTTTCAGGGATGATCGCAGCGGAAAATTGCTTCGCGTGGTAGTTGACACACCACGTGGGCCTTTTCTTACAACCGATCAGGGTTCTAACTCTGCAGACGTCCCAGACCCTTGGTCATTTTCTACGTACGTGCTGACACCGCACTGCTGGTTTTCGTATCTCGCGAGTGAATAAATTAATCAGAATCGGTATTTGTTTTGTATTTAATTAACGTCGTACTGGAGCAACACAACGGGCTATTGGCAACGGTCCGGGATCCAACCTGAAGGGAAAGATCCGAGGACAACATCACGTCATTTTGAACCACTGTCAGATAACGAGGCACCGCACTCTCCAGACTTCTACACCCAGCCAACGTGAGGACATTTGAAGCTACTGCGTATTTGAAGTGACCCAGACCCCTTTGGTCAAAAAGAGGGAACAGAGTAGTGGGACGAAGATCGCTTGGGTATCCCGGGAAATGCAAGCGATCGGGGAGTGTTTACTAAAGACAATAAACCCCATGAGAAAAGAAAAGCCTGATTTCTGGACTTTCAGTCAATTCCAAGGTGCACGTCCAATGGATTCCCTCCCATGTCGGTATAAGTGGCAATGAGATCGCGGATTCCCTGACAAAGACTGCTTCCTTAGAGACTCTCCAGTCAGATATATCTTGTACTTATAGTGAAGCGTTCTCAGAGTGCAGGAAGACATCTAAAGATCTCTGTAATGTCCCTCCAGTACATGACTGGCACTCGAGAAGTCGTCCTGGAGGCGCCCCACTCTTTGAGGGCCATAGAAGTCAGCAGACTTGTATTTCACGATTTGCCAGTGGACACCACTTGAGGAGTCTCTCCTACGAACAGGGCCAGAAGGTTTTCAGGACTTGTACCAAGTGCGGCGCTGATCAAGCTTCGCCAGCTCATATTTTAAAATGTATTGACTTTACAATGGACAAGGTATTTTCGTAACCTCTACTTGTCTTGGACTTTTTGGGGGTTTATAGACTCGTGGACTTTTCTAATCTAAAGAGACCATGTCGGGGGATTATTAACAACAACATCATTCTAAATAGGTACGTGCTTTCCATTTAGAAACCGAATTTCTGATCTTAAGAAGTGCCATAAGGGTTCAATTTAAAACTGTATGTCTGTTGGAGTAAAGGGAATTTTCAACAAGACTTTGTTGATCTTGGAATAATATCACACTAAGTAATTTTGAAAAATTGAAATTTTATGTCTTAAGAGACAGAAAGTCGAGGTTGATTACTCTATTTATTGAAGCTATTCTTATGCAACTTAGATACACGTGAATTGTTCGTTGAAAGCAGTGATTTTTTTTCCCCTAAAAACACTGTAAAATCACCTTTTGTTTATTAAAAAATTGTAATCGATTGAGTTTAATTTGTCTACTCTGATGACATTTTTTTCTAACAAAAACTCTATTATTCCACATGCCACTCAATTGAATTTTTAGGAAAAAGTGCGCGCGCGTTTGCTTCAAACTAAATTAGTCACGAAAGCAGTAAATTTTTAGACCCCCTTGGTTAATATGTAGCTTATATCAACAGGGTTCTAAAATATAAGTGTACCAATTGTGTGGATTGGTCAAACGGTGTAGATTTGTATAGAGAACAGAGAAACACCTACTCTGCTTTATTTTATATCTAACAGAAGTTCCGTTATTGCACCTGCCACTGAATGGAATTTTCAAGAAAAAATGCGTTTGCTTCAAACTAAATTATTTATGAATGCTGTAACAATTTAACTTACCATCTTCTCACATTGATGATGAAATTCGAAAATATCGCATACTAGGTGCAAGAATAGCACAAGTAAAACATATTAATAGGAAAACTAAGTGCAAGACTATCCGCCGAAAATTCGCCATTTTTACTGAAAATGATGGCACGGGAATATTCCAAGTCACTCGAAAACTCAAAATGAACTTTTGTAGTAGCTACTTCAGAAAAAACCTTTCAGCAGAAATGCGACGAATATGAAATGGATTATATGGATGGATACAACATTTATCCATACTTGCGTCCGAATTAAATTGTAGAAACGATGGAAAAGTTAAAATGGCATTAAAAATTCCAAAGAAAACAATAATAATTAAATTTAATTAAATTAATTTCAAAATGTTCTAGGTTGAATTTAAAAATTCGCCGCGTTCCCAAAATTGCAAAAAATTCGGACTACCTGTGTGCCAAATCTCATTGCTGTAAGTGCCATAGAATAGTCAGGATTTTGCGGCCACGAAAAAAACAGACACTTCCTTTTCTCATAGAGACTAGCCACTGCGTGGCTAGCCCGGCGTTGTCCGTGCCCTTGGGTGTTATCGCAGTTTTAAGCACTTTCTGCTCCCGGGGAGTTTGCGAGGCTTTTAATTACTATGTATCGTGATTGATTATTCTGAGTTGTGGACACTTAAGTCAAGTGAATATTTAAACAAAAACAACAAAAAAGTATTGCTTTGCAAAAAATAGTTAATGTGTTAAAACAATACAAATCAGATTATGCTGAGGAAAAATTAAAACAGAAAGTTATTATTCTGTGAACGATTCAGTATCTTGCAGAAAGATTGGTAAATGTTTGTGAGTAAAGCGGCATCTTAGTTTACACCACTCTTTGGATCAGCATTTTTTCTTTTTCTTTTCTTTCTTCCGATTGCATAGAGCCAAATAAATTCAAGTCAAGAAAGCCCAAATCTGAATTTGACACTATTTTGAAACTCAAGAATGCGACACGTCACGGCCCTTCGAAAACATTGACCGAATGAGATTGACGGGTGCATTGAAGCAATATTGAAACACCTATCAATTGAAACTGTCAATCACATTGACAATAATAATATTGATCGTCTAGGGAGCCCTTAAATTAATTTTTTTCCGTTTCCGCTTTCATTTTGCGCAGAGGAATGATTTTCCAGCAGAGGATAAAAAAAAGTTTTGACTTTAGTTATTTAGTTCTTTTTAGTATCTCCTAGACCGTTAAAGATATAGTAAAAATTTCAACGGATTTGAAATATGCTGAAAAATTCACTTCAAATCGTTACCTAAAAATATGATTTTCTTTAAATAAATAGTTTTTAAATTGAATAGATCTTTTATGTAACGTCACGTGAAACAGAGTGCATCTTCTGTCCTTCGCGTTAAAAAAAAAAGAAACGGATTACATATCCTGTCCTATTTATTTCAGGGAATAAGAGCAAAAAATAAAAAACATTTTGACGGGGATTGTTAATTCTTTTTCGTAAAATCGGAATCTCTAAAGATAGATTAAAAATTTCAACGGATTTGAAACCTGCGGAAAATTTTACACTAGATTAATAACTTACATCACGGACACTGGAAACGCCGGGCAAGCCCACAGTGGCTAGTATTACCTATTGCAGAGAAATATTATATCGGAGTTATGATAATAGAATTTTGATATAGCTTTTCATTGAAAAACGATTCAAATCAATTAAATTTTATTTGTTTTTCGTGTTTCATGGGTGTTATTGAAAGCTGTACTCCATAGTCAAGTAACTACATCTATCATTCTAAATAGGTACGTGCTTTCCATTTAGAAGCCGAATTTCTGAATTTAAAAAGTACCATAAGGGTTCAATTTAAAATTGTATGTCTGTTGGAGGAAAAAGGAATTCTTAATAAGACTTTGTTGATCTTGGAATAATATCACAGTTAGTAATTTTGAAAATTTGAAATTTTTTTTATCTTAAGAGAGAGACAGAAAGTCGAGGTTGCTTACTCTATTTATTGAAGCTGTTCTTATGCAACTTAGACATATGTGAATCGTTCATTGAAAGCAGTGATTTTCTTTTTTTAAACGCGCTGTTAAATCAATTTCTGTTTGTTAAAAAATTGTTATCGACTGAGTTTAATTTGTCTACACTGATGACATTTATTTCTATCATAAGCTCCGTTATTCCACATGCTACTGAATTGAATTTTCAGAAAATGTACGCGCGTTTGCTGCAAACTAAATTAGTCACAAATGCCGAAAATTTATTTGCATTTGGACAAACAGAACGTGGGCTACTAATATGTAGCCTATCATACCCACAGGGTTCTCAAATATAAGTGAACCAAATGTTTGGATTGGTCGAACGGTGTAGATTTGTATAGAGAACAGACAAACGCCAACTCTGCTTTATAAATCTCACAGAAGTTCCGTTTTCCCATCTGCTGCTGAATGGAATTTTCAAGAAAAATTGCGTTCGCTTCAAACAAAATAAGTGACGAATGCCGCAACAAATTAATTTACCATCCTCTCATATTGATGATGACATTCGAAAATAACGCAAACTATAGGTGCAAGAATGCCACAAATATCATAAGAAAACTAAGTGCAAGACTATCCGCCATTTTTACTAAAAGTGAATGCACGGGAATATTCGTAGTCACTCCAAAATTCAAAATCAACTTCTGAAGTATCACCTTAGAATAAAACAAAAAACTTTCAACAGAAGTGCGACGAATATGAAATAAGTTGGATGGATGGTACAACATATATGTATATTTGCGTCCGAAATAAATTGTAGAAACGACGGAGAAGTTAAAATGTATATAAAAAATTTTTTCCCTACACTTAGATGATGCTAACATTTTTTCATGAAAAATAATTTATAATGACTTCTCAATCAACGTATAATTAATTCAACCCGAGCAAAGGCGGGTAATTTTGCTAGTAGTTTACACTTGAGCTTCCATTTCCGACCATTCGCGGTAGCCTGGGTTTCTTACAGGGTATTAGCCACTGGAATGTTCCAAGTCAATCAAATCCCAAGATCATCATGTAAAAAAGAGACTGGTACACGTTAAATCCGTCGAATCCTCAATTATCTTCACGTTGACATGGTGTCAAGTCTTGAAAGTGGGACCTAGTCATCTGAAAGATGTTCAAAATTACGTGTTGTCCTTGGCAGTGCCGTAACTAGCCAGTAACCTATGCCATGTGCAAGAATTCGCATTTAGGCCCCTTGATTTTAATTACTTATTGTTTCAGCAAATTCATTAATTACACCATCATAATTAATATTTTTGACGATATTGTACAGGGTGTCCATAAAAAAATGTCCCAGTTTCAATGATATACTATAACAGTTTAGTTTTAGACTATTTGCAACAAATCATAAATCAAATCAAAGGTAAACTTAACGTAGTTTTTCTTACAAATGTTCAATATGTTCACTAGGGTGGAGCGAAAAACACGAATTCGGAAATTGAAAATGGCTATGGTGGGAATAGTTGGGGACTACCATGCTTATTAATAATACAAAATATGAGCTAAATCAATTAATATCTTCAAATGCCATAATCACTTTGAAATTTCGCCAATTTTTTCACAAAAATAATAATAACGCATTTAAAAATGTTAATACATCTTATTTAAAGCCATGGGTGGGTGAAATGAACTTCACTGCTTGTATAAAAAAAGTTTTACACCTAACATTATCCAGGAAATTAACAATTTTCTCCTTTTTTTAGAGCGCTATCATGCGCATCTCCACTCTTCTCAATAGATACAGAAATCATTTTGTATCGAAGTGCGATTCATTTCTGAAAGCCAATCCCTCTGAAAGATTTGACCTTGTTAAAAAACACGCATTATGCTGAATTGCCTTTCAAATAAACATCGAGTGGCAGCATGCACTTCAAAGTATAGTTGCAGAGGTTGCGGGAAACGCCGTAATTCTTGGATTTGTAGAAACAAAAATGCAGCTGGCCAGGCGAATGAATCAGATCCCCCATCTGCTCCTTCGGCTGAGAGTCCGATGTCTTGTTTTGACAAACAACCGGAGTATAGAAAAGTAATACTCCCAACAGCAATGGTGATAATTTATGATGCAAGTGGTATTTGTCGTTCATGCAGAGCCATTTTAGTTTCTGGAAGTATGGTGAATATTATGTCTAAACGATTGGCCGATGCGTTGGGATTCAAAAAAGAAAAAAAGTAATATTTCGATATCAGTTCTTTCTGTTCGTTTCATGTTAAAGAGAAAACCTTAGCTATAGTTCACAATGAAAGTAAAACATTCAATGAGAGACTTCGTTTTCTAGTTGTTAATAAAATAACTGACTTGATGCCTTCAAATTGTTTGGATACTTCTCAAATTAATTTGCCGGATAATGTCATTCTATCTGACCCTAAGTTTCATTCCCGTGGGAAAGTAGATTTGCTCTTGGGAGAGGAAACGTTTTTTAATTTCTTGAAAAATGGGAAGATTCAACTATCTCCTTCGATAATCTTGCAAGAAACTGTTTTTGGGAAAATTGTCAGTGGATCATATGAAGGTACTGGGCAGTCAAAACATTGAGAATTTATTTCGGAGATTCACAATTTAGAAACATTGGTTAGTAAATTTTGGGAAGTGGAGTCTGTTCTTGAACATCCCACTTCAAAAAGCAAAGAAGAATTAGATTGTGAAGAATTATTTTCCAAAACTAATTATAGGGACAACAATGGTAAATACGCTGTAACTCTCCCAATGAAAGAAAATATCCAATTAGGGGATTCTTTGAAATTAGCCATTTTACGACTATATAACCAAAATGGAATAAATTAAATAAAACATACTGAAATAGATTAACGTTATTGCAATTACATGGAAGAGTATGAAGACTTGGGACATATGGAGGAGTGCAAGGGGGATGATTCTAAGCCTAGATATGCAATGCCTCGCCACGCAGTGGAAAACATCAATAGCAGCACTACGCGTTTGCGAATAGTATTTAATGCTTCTGCACCCTCTACTTCTGGATTGTCCTTAAATGACTATTTGTTAAATGGAGGTGTGGTTCAAAAGGACCTTATTTCGACCCTACTGAGATTTAAGGGACATAAGGTAGCCTTCACTTCAGATATTAGAAAAATTTACAGACAAATTTGGGTACGTCCAGATCAGTGCTCACTTCAGTGCATCGTACGGAAAAGACTTTCTATGAAGCAGCAAAATTTATAGTATAAATTTATAAGCGTGTTGAAAACAGGTGGCATAGAACTTCACAAGTGGTGCTCTAACAGCAAAACACTCCAGCAGCAAATTCCATTCAGTGACCAAGAACACCATTTCGTAGACTCGGACAAGTATACTAAAAACTCTTGGATTACAGTGGAACCCTAAAGAGGATTACTTTAGTAGTTTTACCGCGTCAACTTCTTCTAAACACACTCCAACTAAACGCTCAGTTTTAGCTGACTTAGCTAGACTTTTCGATCCGCATGGATTGATCGGGCCGGTCATGCAAATATATTTCTTCAACGCTTATGGCTTTTGAAAATTGAATGGGATGATGAACTCCCGTCTGCTGAAAAACAACTGGAAAAGGTTCAAAAATGCCTTATAAGACCTACAGGAAACTAAAATGAACCGCTACGTCTTTATAGAATTTGCTAGACAAATGCAACTCTATGGGTTCTGTGACAGTTCAGATGACGCGTATGGTACTTGTATGTATCTTCGTTGCGTGACTGCATCAAACGAGATGAAAGTTACTCTTTGGTGCAGCAAATCGAGAGTTGCACCAGTAACAGTGTTAACAATTCCCGGCTAGAACTTTGTGCTGCCTAACTTCTTTCTAAGCTTGTGCTCAAAATTCTGAATTCCCTCAGCTACCTCAAACAAGGTCTACCTCATCAGTGATTCCATGATTGTGCTATCGTGGAAAGAGCAGACAATCCTACTGACCTCATTTCTCGTGGACTGAGCCCTGATCACACTGTCAATAATACAATGTGACGGGAGGGTCCGGCATTTTTACAAGAAACTGCAGTTGAACTTTGTGATGAACAGTATTCCGTATCCGATGACTCTTATTTTCAAGAGTTTAGATGAGAATCTAATGTGTATGTGACTCCATTATCACAATTGACGTTAGCTTTTTAGACTCTCTTATTAGTGTGACTAACAATTAATCCAAAATAATACGTATTATCAGTTTCATTTTCAGGTTCCCTAATTACTCCAGATGTTCAGATAAAGAAAAGGTCTTTTGACGACCAAAGAGTTGCACAAAACTGAATCTTGGTTAATTCATCAAGTTCAAAAGGTAGTATTTGGAGAATAAATCAAGTTATTGAAAAAGGGTTTGCATTTAAAAGGTTATAGTAAAATTAAAGCTTTGTCCCCTTTTTCTGATGAAGACAACTTGTTACGTGTTGGTGGTCGATTAGACAATTCCACCAAAACTTTCCGGGAGAAACATCCTCTCATTTTACCAGATAAACATAAACTTACTGATTTGATTTGTTATAATTTTCATGTCAAAAATTTGTTTATTGGACCTCAATCCTTATTCTATTCTATTAGGAAAAAGTTTTGGCCAGTCAATGGTAGAAACATCTGTAGAAAAATTGTCCATGCTTGTATTGTTTGTTTTAAGGCTAAACCAAATTAAGTGAGCAATCAATAGGACAGCTGCTTAAAGAAAGAATAATATCTGATTTTCCTTTCAACAGTGTGGGTGCAAATTTTTGTGGTCCGTTTCTAATTAAATTCAAGGGTCAACATAGAGGTGTCTTAAACAAAGTGCATGTTTGTATTTTTTTTTATTTTTTTTTCTACTAAATCAATACATTTAGAATTAGTTATTGATATTTCTTTCAAGCGTTCATTGTATGCCTTAAGAGATTCTTTTCCAGAAGTGGAAAGGAATTAGAAACCGCATATCACAACCCTCGCGAAGCAAGAAATAATGAATCATTCGCGTTTCTCCCAGGGCCAGCAGAAACAGGTGGCCCTCAACCCTCACAGCCTCGGCTCTCTCGTCTTTCTTAAAAGAAAATAAACACTCTGCTTCTGAGCAGAAGTTCGGGTTGCTACGCATCAAATAAAAAAGAGAGAGCAGGCGAATATCACAATCGCTGGAATAAATGACCGTGAACATTCAATTAAAAACAAAGTAACAACCACAATTTCAAATGGTAACGGCGACTATTCCGAAACAATGATATTTGTTACCAGAAATTATCGTTTATGTATGTTTGTAACAAATGTTAACCGTATGTTTACTGATAATGCCTCAAACTTTAAAGGTAGCTGTTAAGAGTTGAAAAGACTCTATAACTTGGTATGTAATCCTTATGACAGTTTATCGAAGTATTTAACAAATGAAAATATTGACTGGAGATTTATTCCACCCAGATCTCCTAATTTCGGTGGACTGTGAGGCAGCAGTCGAATCATTCAAAAACCATTTAAAAAGAGTTGTGGGCAATTCCAAAATAACGCAAGAAGAATTCTTGACGGTGGTTGTTCAAATTGAAGGTATTTTAAACTCTACACCTATTTGCCCATTACCCTCAAATATTGAGGACCTAGAAATTTTAACACCTGGCCATTTTCCTGATCGGAAGACCGATCAACACAATTATAGAACCTTCTTTGATTGGTAATACTGACAATAGACTCATTTCTTGGCAAAAATTGACGAAATTGGTTCAACTAATTTGGATAAGATGGTCTTATAAAACTGCTTATAAGATGGTCTTACCTAAATAATCTCAATCAAAGAAGTAAGTGGTATTTTGAGTCGTCAAAAGAAACATCCTTCTCGTAATAACTCGTCGTACTCTCTCGTCACGTAGCAGCACGCTCTTCTTATCAGTGGTGCTAGATTTTCAGAACAAAGCACCTCTGTTTTGCAGGCGTAAACCTCTAGAAAACCTCTGATTTAGAGATCTGGGGTGTATGGACATATCTAATGGCGCGATATTATCGACGATATTTTAAACGACGCCGATGAACAGGTATATCGATATTTTTGATATGTGCCATGTGCTATGCACAGACATGGCATTTATTTATAAGTGCATTGTGCTTGTTTTAATTTTTACTGCTGCGTGCTGCTGAATTAAGATTCAAATGTGTATACTTTATTTTTTCTTCCAACTTTAATAAGCTTTTGATAAAGATACCAAAAGAGGGATAACGACCTTTTTTTTAATTCAAATATTAGTCTATCCTCTATGCAGCCCTATTCTTAATAACATACACATTTTAAGCAAACGAATTGTGCAGCAAGTGGAACAATGCTACACTTCACTTTTCTCACAGCATTATTGGGATGTAGTGTAGACAAATGAAGCAGCACATCAACATTATCTGATAGCATACTACGTACTTCTTTGACTAGTTGAACTGTGAATTCTTTACAGCGACGACATTCAACTGATGACTTGATAATGTTTATACTGTGACGCCCTGTTCATTGATTCAATCGATTGGCTCTCTAAGCCGTATATAATGGAGACTATCTCACTTAAGTGGATTCCGCTAAGCTTACCTCGATTCTGTAATTCTTCTTGACCTTTGTGCAACATGAATTAGAAATGGTCACTGCGTAAAACACACTGAACCTAGATAAATCTCTGTGAATCATAATCACTTTTGAAAAACCAGCAAGCCAGCGTTGCTTACTCAAAACATCACAAATCCCCTAGGCTAGTTTACAAACGACGTATTAACGGCAATTATACTTCAGACCTCTACATAAACCTCTGTTTTTACCTCTGAGCATTTTGTACCTCTGTTTTTACATCTGAAGCGAATTGAAACCTCTAGATCTAAAGGTAAAACCTCTGAACTGGTACCCCTGAATAGACTCATCATTGCGTTCCTCGCTTATAAGGGGGTAAACATCTCGTATTTCACCACATGGAGTGGAGGTGTCTGTGTTTCTTTAAATACCCGCCCGCTTTTTTTGTAAATATCTAGTAGGTGCATGCTCTTGCAAATGCTCTATCGATCTAGTCTATCGATAATTACTTTGTTCAAATTGAGATTCGTTTTCGTTTGTTGGTGCGTATTTTACTGTTTGTTTTTACTTATTTTAGATATTTTTTTACATAGAATTTTAATCTTTAAGTTCAGTTTTGTTTGTTAAGGAGTTACGGTTCTGTGAATGTCGAAATGCCTCGGACACGATCAGTAGATGTATGTCCCGTGTTTGCAATGGCTGAAATAATGAAGCCTAACATGCTCCCAACATATGCAGATGTTATGAAGTATTATCTTTACGTACAGAAAGATTTTAAGAGAAATGCTAGTATGTGGCTGAAGTATGTTCAATTTTAATTAAAGAGCTAAAAGGATTGTGGGAAAAAAGTTCGATTCCAACTGTAGCAAACCAACAAATGATAAAAAGCTGAAAAAATACCATAAAACATAAAGAAGTATTAAGAAACTATTAAAAAATACTGGCAAACTAGATTTCTCGAAAAAAATTGTGTCCTTCAGGGAATCAGCCGAAAAAAACATTTTGATATTAGCATATGTAAATGTAAGGACTTTCTCAGTTGTACTTGTAAAATGAAAGTATTTTGACAGATCAAAGGACCTTTCGAAAAATTGTCAGTGGAAATGTTGACAAAATCAACAGAATGCTTGAAAAAAGATTGCAGCGCAAAGAAAGAGAAGCAGAGAGCCAAAACGTTCAGCTGAAAGATTGAGTTCTAATCTACTTAAGAATTCTAATGACACGATAAACACAATCATTGATAATAATTCTCCTACAACTTCACTAAATGAGAACTTAACTTCCAAATGTAGCTCAGGCTTGTGACAGAACTGGTGTTTCCGGTAGATCGGCAGCAATTATAAAAAATACTGGCTTTGAAGGATATGGGAAATATTTCCAAGGATGATTCTTCAAATATAGTTGATCGTAGTAAAATTAGAAGCGAAAAGACAAAGACCAGCAGCTACCTTAAAAGTAAAAATGAAGAAACAAACTCTTTATCAGAACATGGAATATACTTTGATGGGCGAAAGGATTAAACTTTAGTTATGATTAAAGAAAGAGATTGGATTGTTAGAAAGACCGTAACAGAAGAATATATCGTTATAATACTAGAACTAGGATCAAAATATATGGGACATGTCACTCCCACCAACTGGCTCTTCTCAAAATATTAAAACAAGTATTTTAACTTTTTTGGAGAAAAATATTGATTTTTCTAAGATGCAAGTGGTTGGTTGTGATGGTACTGTGGTAAATACGGGTTTGAAAAGTGGAGTCATTCGAAAATCGAGCTCTTTTTAGGACGTCCTGTGCTTTGGTTTATTTGTTTATTTCATACAATTGAGCTATCTTTACGTTATTTGTTGCAACATTTAGACGGGAAAACCACTGGACCAAAAGGATACAGCGGAGAAATCGGAAAAATGTTAGAATCTTGTGAAAAATTGCCTTTAACAAACTTTGAAAAGATAGAAGTAACTTTGCCAGATATTGTCCTAATTGATCTTAGCACTGATCAACGATACCTTTACCTTACTGTGGTAATATACGGGTTTGAAAAGTGGAGTCATTCGAAAATCGAGCTCTTTTTAGGACGTCCTGTGCTTTGGTTTATTTGTTTATTTCATACAATTGAGCTATCTTTACGTTATTTGTTGCAACATTTAGACGGGAAAACCACTGGACCAAAAGGATACAGCGGAGAAATCGGAAAAATGTTAGAATCTTGTGAAAAATTGCCTTTAACAAACTTTGAAAAGATAGAAGTAACTTTGCCAGATATTGTCCTAATTGATCTTAGCACTGATCAACGATACCTTTACGAAATGTGCACAGTGATATCAAATAAATATTTCCCATTAAGCTCATCACAAAAAGATCTAAGAGAATTGAATCATTCCAGATGGGTTGAAGACGGCAAATAGAATTTTAAGGTTATATGTTTCAACAGAAGATCCAACCCATAACTTGAAAATATTAACAGAGTATGTTGTGAAGGTACACTCATATGTGTGGCTTAAAATTAAAAGTCAGTCATCATGTTGGTACGGGAGACTTCATTTTTACCATATTTTAATTAAATCGAGATTTGTGCCTGGGGATTTAAAAATTATAGTAGATATAACTTTGCAAAGAAATGCTTATTATGCCCATCCAGAAAATATTATTTTGGCAATGTTAGCTGATGATCGTAAACACGTTAGAGAACTAGGCCTTAGAAGAATTTTTAAATTAAGACAAAAAAATAAAGTTGAAAAGAATATTCGTATAACTTTGCCTATGTAAGTTGCAAGTGGTGAAAAAAGTTTTTCCAAATAAAAAATCATCACAAATTATTTCACATCCACAATAACTCTACATAGACTAAGTAGATTGACTATAACTATCGAAAATGAGTTATGTGATAAATTGTGTTTTAAAGAACTCACACAAGATTAGGCAGAATAAAAGGTCAGAGAAAAAATTTTCGATCAAAAATAGAATTTTTTATTACTGTCAATTGTGCTTTTTTAAAACCAAATTTTCAAATACATTTTGTATTTTAATTATTGCTATTAGTTTTTAACTTTTAAAAATTAATGTTTATCATATTTCATTGGTTTTTAAAAATATTGCATACTGTGCTTCATTAAAAACGAATTTTTAAATATAGGTAATGCTAATTTTAGTTACCCGTCGTACTTGAGCAACACAACGGGCAATTGACGACGGCCCGGGATCAGTCCCTTAGGGGAAAGATCCGAGGACGACACCTCGTAATTTTGAACCACGGTCAGATGACGAAGCAACACCTGAGCTGGAACCCCCACTCTCCAAACATCCACATCAACCCAACGTGAGGACTTTCGGCCACGATAGATTTAAGGTGCACCAACCGCCTCTACACCATACGCTTACAAATATCCATGTCCTGACCCGGATTTGAACCAGGAACCTTCCGATCTCTCGCAGCAGAGCAGCGACGAATTATATGGATATATCATGCATGCATATTTTCGCCCGAATCAACTACAAAAGCTATGAAAAAGCTAAATTAATGTTGACAAATTTTCCGTATTCTTAAACGATGCCTTGCATTTTTCTATGAAGTGGAAGTGATGAGTCTGATCGCTTTTATATCAACAATTAACAAATTCAACCCGAACAACCGCCCGCCAACATTCTGCTGATATATCTGAAAGAAAAAACCATTTTCGGCAGTCATAAATGAAAATGAGCGAAAGCGAACTGTCACAGGAAAAAAATACGGCTGTGGGCATAAGATGAGATTGTTTGGGCAAAGTCTGAAACAGGAGTGGCCATGAAATTGCAGCGTCAAGTGGTTTGAAAAGTCGCTTTTTTAATGACTCAAACTTTTGCTCGAGTTGAGTAATCAGTTCGAAAATCTAGAACAAAGAACGACTCCCTTCAAAAGCGCCAAGACGTTTGTTGATCTCAGAACCAATCCATGCTCGCGCGTGTCGATCGTAACTCCGCCTCTTTTGTCGACTTGAGTGCTTTAAGATGGGAGATAAATGCCTGCCAATGGCACCTCGTAGGTCGCCAATTCTTCTTAAATGACGAAATACTTGTGGTCAAAATAAAAATCTTATAAATCGAACGCTAAATAGGTAGGTAATCAACACAGTAGCAACGGGCTATGTGTTTTCCTTAACAAAGGAGTACAGCTTTTAATAACATCCACGAAAAATGAAAACAAAAGTAAATTTAATTGATTTTGATAGTCATATAATGAAAATCAGTGTCAAAATTTAGAAATATCTGAACGATAACGTATGCATGCCTTATTTTCAAAATGCTTTGATTTCAATTATACTGGTCATTTTAAAATGAGAAGTTACACACCTTACTTAAAATGGTATTCATTCAATTTTATGAAGCAGAATTCTGCAAATCATTACGTATTCCAACATACTTGTGCAAAGATGTATATACCGCCAATAAAGTACCCATGTCTAAGCTTTTGTAGAAAATAAATAAATAATGAAAAGCTAACTTCTAAAAAATATATCTGTAATATGGAAAATATTTTTTTCTCGCCAATGGCGGGCACATATGGACTTAATCATTGGCCACTATAAGGTCGGGCCAACCAACCGGCAGGGCTGTAGTGGAGGGTACACGGCGGTATACGCCGTATACCCTCTGGTTTTTCCAGAAAATTCCGTATTCCCTCTGCTTTTTATTAAAAACTACGAACACCACTTTGTTTTTCCTAGAAAACATCGCGAGAAACATCACGTGAAACGCAGATGGCAACAATAAATATAGAACAGCAAAATAAAAGTTTCTATTTCAAGATATCACCTTGGTACATAATTCCAAAATCGTACCTATTAAGCAAAAGCAATTCATTCGAACTATTGTCGATAGAATGAAATTCAGACTTTGTTCTGATGTTAAAGAAGAAAATTGTCAACTTTTGGAGGATATATCCGTACTTGATCCAGAAAATATAAATATAGGGGATATTCGCCGTGTAGAAAAGAAGGCAAAAAGGATCTGTTGAAGTTTTGGTATAGATGAAATGTGCACTATTCTGGGTTTGAGGGACCAATGAAAATGCCCAAGTTGTTCCAGAAAAATTAAAGCCTCTTTTAAGAACAATTGAAATATTACCATGTTTCACGGCCGTCTGCGAGCGCGGGTTTAGTTTAATGAATACCTACACGGTTCGTGGAAAGTATAAGTAGCAAGTACATGTTTCGCCCCCCCCCCTCCCCATGGAAAAAATTCTACGGGTATCAGAGTGTACCATACAAAGAGTGTATTTATACCCATCAGAGGGTATACCATGGCGCCCTGCCTATATATTAGTGAAGCTCTATATTAGTGAAGGGGCCCCCCATGGTACACCCTCTGATAAACTTACGACTACAGCACTGCCAACCGGTATAGTGGTTAAGGTGTTATCCTCTAGATCGGAAGGTTCCTGGTTCGAATCCGGGTCCGGGCATGGATGTTTGTAAACGTATGGTGTAGAGGCGGCTGGTGCACCTTAAATCTGTCCTGGCCGAAAGGCCTCACGTTGGGTTGGTGTGGAAGTTTAGAGAGTGGGGTGCCAGCTCAGGTGTGGCCTCGTCATCTGATCGTGGTTCAAAATTGCGAGGTGTTGTCCTCGTATCTTTCCCTTGAGGGATTGATCACAGACCGTCCTCAATAGCCCGTTGTGTTGCTCTAGAACGACGGAAATTAGAAATAGCCAACTACCAAATTACTTTCAACTGGGCTACTACAGTTTCCCTTGCACTTCGGACAAACAGAAAGAGATTTTAAAATGTCAAAACATATTTTTTCTGAATTTCGTGTCAGTGTCCTCCTTAAAAATTGGCGGCATGCTGGAGGAAGTTCGGATCGCCCATTCGATGATCCCAACAGAAAAAAAAAACTTTCTTGTGGTTTTTCTTATTTATTTCGATGTTATTGCGTTTGCAAGTTTTCTTTCCATCTTTGGCTCGTACGGCGGGTTTTGAGTGGCGAGTTGGCGCGTATCTACTGAATTGTAATTATGTCGGAGAGCGTGGCTTGAATGAGGGTTACAGCTGTTTTCCACCAATCGCAAAACTTTAACGGTATTTTGATCTATGTGACGTCATGGACCCTTGCGTTCAGCTATACTTCCCCTCTCATCTATCAGTTTCTAATTTGATTTGAAATCGATTTGATTGCAATCTCAAAAGCTCGAACTACCTTTATTTTTAATTTTGAAATCGATCTGTCTTTTTTCATAAATTTTTATATATTTTAAATATTTTATAATTTTAATATTGAATAATATTTTCATATTTTTTGACTAATTTATAATATTTGTATATTTTTTAAAGTTTTATATATTTTATAAATTGTTGGATAGTTTTATATTTGCTAAACCATGTACTTTCTACGTTTGCGGAGTAACCAGCGATCCAAGGTAAGTCATTCAAACGTGTCTCGACAATTGTAGTAATTACAAGCTCTCTAAAAGGCGTATGGCTTTGCAAATAATGATTGGGTTAAAACAACGATTAATATTATATTGATGATATATTAAATTGGAAAATTGACATTCTGCTTACGATTGATTCAGTATCTCGCCGAAAGTTCAGTAAATGTTGGTGAATAAAGCGGCATCTCAGTTTCTACCACTCTTGACCAGCGTCTTTTCCTCCTCTCATTTTAAAGGGGTAGTGTGCGAGAATATATTATTGGAATGGATACCACATTGAATGCGGGGCCGCGATGGTTGGAAGAGTATCGGATTAGCAACCGGAGTTATTGTGCGAGTTCGAATCCACCTAACACCAACTTGTACAAAGGCTACCGTCGTTAAATCTGTCGTGGACGAAAGTCCTCATGTTGGGTTAGTGTAGAAGTTTGGAGCGTGGGGTGTTGCCTCGTCATCTGACTTTGGTTCAAAATTATGTGGTGTCCTCGGATCTTTCCCTCGGAGGATTGATCCCGGATCGTCGTCGATAGCCCGTTGTGTTGTTCAAGTATGACGTTCATTAAAAAAAAACCTTATATTACCTTACTAGATGTTAATTCATTATTACAGACATTCACGAATAAATATCGCACTTAATGCGCTCTTCTGTCTTTTAAACGTGTGCCTAGTTCCGCTTATGATAATTTTGTGGGTTTTAACTTAGCAGAGCTTATCCATCCATATTTTGTCCTATTCAATTGTCTCAACTTGCATTTTGATAGCCCGTGTTTTGATGCAGTACAACGTTTATTATTAATACAAAGATACAGATTGCATTTTGAAAAGTTCACTTTTACATTCTTCGGCGATAGTGACATGTATTCGTGTTCGCTCAAGTTATGGATATTTTCCCTCAAATGTTGATTAATTTGTTGTTTAAAAAATGTTTTGAATTATTTGATCGGAAGGTCGGTAAATTTTTGTTATATAACGTCGTACTAGAGCAACACAACGGGCTATTGACGACGGTCCGGGATCAATCCCTTTAGGGAAAGATTCGAGGACAACACCTCGTAATTTTGAGCCACGGTCAGATGACGAGAAGCAACACCTGAGCTGGCACCCTACTCTCTCAACTTCTACAACAACCCATATTGAGGACTTTCGGCCACGACAGATTTAAGGTGTACAAGCCGCCTTTACACCATACTCTTTCAAACATCCATGCCCGGACCCGGTTTCGAACGAGGAACCTTCCGATCTAAAGGCTAACGCCTCAACCACTATGCCAATTGCGATAGGAAGGTCGGTATTTAATAAACGTGTCGTACGGAGGAACAACATAGCGTTTAATTATTTTGACACTACTCGTTTTGTCAGGGATGGGACCATGTTCTTTGAAATCCGACCCTAGATTTTAATAACCTTTGATAAATCTATCAACATATGTGACTAGTAGCGAATAACGTAACTACTGTCCACCAAATCTTTGAAATGACGGTATGACTGTCTCTTGAGAACTTGTTCTGACGAGTTAGAAATCGTACTATACATATGCTAATTTAAAATACCTTTTTCATGAAAGGATGATTTGGGGCATATACACAGCACTAGGTTTAAAATATAAATTTACTCCAAATTTTCAATAAGCCTTTAACACCTTCGAATGTGAGGTATTGTCCTATGTCTCAATAATTGCTCCAAAAGATGTATCGACTGTCAGCAGTCTTTACTTAGCTCGGCAGTCTTGAGTGCAGTTAATATAAATAAACAAATGTAAAAATTCAGTGAAAGGAAGCGTGTTAAAAATTTTTTTTATAAATGCATTGAATTCATCTGAAATTATTTTAGGTTGTGTATTTAGCAGTTGAAAGTCTTTCAATATGAATGAAAAGTATACTATTTCACAATAAATACGTAATTATTCTGATTTGGAAATTCGGATTCCATATTACGAAATTATTCTATATTTAAATTTAAATATGCAAAAATTCTTGTTTTATTGATGCCTAATACTTAATTAGCACATGTATTGGGACACTTAAAACTGTGGTGTTTTCTCGTGAATGCTTTCGCTACTTCAAAGAATTTAATGCATCTGCTGTTATTTTACCAGTTGCTTTGGCTTTTAGCGCTCTAATGCACACACACCCAAACTATGGAACAAATGACTAAATCTTGAATTTATCCAGTTTGTTGCATCGACATTCAGCCCTACTCGCCGTTGATATCAAGATGGAAAATATCGCGATTTCTTAAACCCATAAAAACCAGATATTTATGATATGAATTTATCTCTTGCCCACGCAATTTTAAATATTGGGAAGAAATATTCAAATTACTAGTTACTAGATAAGTTTTGATAAATGTTAAACATCAATATTTATGATAAGTAACATCAATGCATTATGAACTATAGCAGGGCGAGTTTTTGAAAGATTTTAACATTGATAAAAGAATAAGCAAATTTAATCACTATAGAGAAGTAAAAAACAAATGCTGTGGATGAGCAATGCTTTCCCTTCTGGTGAAGTTTACATTAGTTTCATTTGAACCCAGAACTGCCGGCATGTAATTTTTTGGGTTAAGATAAATAAGGACGTGGGATCCCATTGACACAAAACACCGTATTTAAAAACTTTTCTGTAACGTTAACCGAACTATCAAACATATTTCAGAATTTTTTTTTGCATTACGTTATGAAATTAAATGTACACATTTTTGTTAGCTTTTTTATGAAGTAATTAAGCCTGTTTGAGTAGACTTGCTTTTTGAGAATATAAATCGTGTGACCAATAGAAATTAAATTAAGAACTTGTATCGAAATTCAGGAAAATTTTCCCATTTCTGCTTCATATTTCGCTTGAAAAAATACTAATTACTGAATAAATGTAATTTTCAAGTAAATAGCTAAAAATGAGACATGAAAATACACAAATTTGAACTCAAGCATGTTTTTTTCAAACTTTGTCTGAGTCATGATAAGTATTTTAAAGTCATTCCAAGCACGCTTAACCAGCGATTGTAAAATTGTAATACCCGGAGTATTTACCTGGGTTTCTACCCAAACTGGGTATTTTATTGGATATTTAAAGTTTTTCATTGGATTTAACTGCTTACAAACCCACAATCAGTTTGTTCATATGACTAGGGCAATAAAAATGGGAAAAGTTTCATTCATCAATCCCTAAAGTTGCATTTATGGAGAAAAAAAAAGTTGCATTTATTTTTGATACCCTAAATTCTAAAATAAATTATTCGTAAAGAATGAAAAAATTCAAAATATATTGATAATTCTAGTCGTGTACAACAGTGCTATAATACATTCTGAATTACAGAAGAACGTTGAATGGCCTATCCTTGGCCAGTAATTTCTATAACATTGAAAAACTGCGCCAGCCGCAGTCATGTACTGTGCTGTATCGGGTCGCAGAAGCGAAAATCCTTTCGCTCTTCATTCAGTGATTTTAAAACGTCATCTACAAGGTGAACAACATATTGATGATCGACACCCACCTCGCAAACTCTGCAGTCGATTATGCAAGTTTCCTCTGGATTATCAAGAGTGCCAACCAATGTGTAAAAAGTACTTCTTGACATTTATTTCACTTTCGTCTGTTAGGTTAGGACAAACACCTTTCCGTGAACTTCTTTTTGGATCCACCATACTTCGGCATTCGCAAGATCAGAAACACGTGATCAAAGGGTTGGTTCAGAGCACAAAAAATGAAGTAGTAATTTCATATTAATTTCTTTTAAGTTAAATTTTAAAAAGTTGCAGGTGGGTTGCATTTATGCAAAAAGTTGCTTTTATGCAGAAAGTTGAATTTATGTTGCGGTTATAACTCGCTTACAATACACCCCATGAAGGAGGAATTTTGGTTTTAGTATTTTACATGTAGCGTAGAACGTGTGAAAAAAAGTTGCATTTGTTGCAAAAAGTTGCCCTACATATGACTAAATTGAATAGTATCAAAGAGATTAAAATGGAAAAAATAAATAAAAATTTATCTCGTCTTAAAAAGTCAGTATTTTATAGTAATTCATTGAACAATTTGTCAATCTAGACCCTTTCAACATGGTTTTAAAAGGGATCTTTAACTGTTCTTCATATTTGTACAAGCTAAAATGAGGGTACCCTACCCACTCTTTTATCATTCTTATACTTTTTTCTAATCTTTCTTGACATGTTTCTTTCATGAGTTGTGTGTATATATATATATATATATATATATATATATATATACATATATTTCTCTTTCCTATGCAGTTGCTTGCTTTTTATTTCCTTCATTCAATATAATGCCCCAGATATTTTGCATTTTAGAAGTGACGTGTGGAAAGAATCATCTAAATTACTGAATTCATACTGCAATACCATTAAAAAAACAAAAATTACCATTTATCTAAAATGGACATTTTTTCCTATTTGTGGACAATTCTTTTTTGAGGAATGACAACAATAACAATTATATCTAAAGGAAAAGTCATCTATTATTTTAAATCAAAACAGGTTTCTTTATTTAGCATAGCTCTTCACTATTTTATTGTTGCTAATGTTCTATTCATCTGAATTGAAAAGTAATTCAGATTTCACAATCGGAATCTAATACAATCCCTGGTAAAGTAGTTGACTAAATTTATTGAAATAATGCTCTGTATCTTCCAACAAAAGCTTACAAACAAATGTATATGGTAATTTTATGGTATATTTAATTTTTAAGCTGATTACAAAAACAAATATTACTCAAAAACCCCGTCTCACAAAATTTTCCTGTTTTTAAAGCATTTTGTGAAAAACATCCTTTATGAAATGGGGTCACGATTTTCCAGTGCCGAAGGTAATTTTACCACAGCAGGTGGAATATCCCTGCAACCAGCATTACAGCACATCATCTTGCTTGCATAAATCAGATTGCCACCTACTGATTCATAACATAATGGCATTTAAAAATAAGTAATTCTAAGAATAATTTCAAAAATTAATGATTCAGTGTTGATGTATTTGAAAATACCCATTTTTGGGTGGGTATGTAAGAAATGGGTAAATATCCACTTATTGCATATCATAGAATAAGTGTAATAGAATTCCTCCAAAACATGCCAATTAAGTGGAATTTTGAGCAAACAATAAAGAAATTATCAATCATTAAAATAGCTTTCCACTGCAATCCATAACCTATTTTGTTCACTCAATGATGAGATGGGTAAATTAACTCTTACAATCTAAATTTAATTTTCACAAATACAGTATAGTTATGCTCATAGGCTTAACCAGGGGGAGTTGCAGGTTCAACCCCCTATTCAGTTCCTCGAACAAGACAGTCAAGTTTGTTAATGATGAGCATTTGGAACTTTATGCTTTATGGCTATTTAAACTAGATTATAAAATAAATAATTGCATGACATTAGTAAAATTTTTATTCACATGATTTTCATGTTCAACTTAGAATATATTTTTTTAAAGAACCAACTAGGAAATTGTTTATGTATTTACCACAGCTAAAACTGAATAATTTTGTTGAAATGGAATAGTTTGTGAAAATCTAATAACTATTTTTCTAACATATTTAATTTAATGATAATCTAAAAATCTAAATTCTTACCAATTATGTTTTTATGTCAATAATTTTAATATATTATGGTAGTTACTAATTTAATGTATCTTGTTTTACAAATTTTAAAAACAGTTGATTTGGATTAACAGGGGGTTTGAATAGCAGGGTTATGGTGTAATTCAAGACTCTTTAAGTAGTTTTTTGTTGAACCAAACTATGTGTTTCTCATGTATGATACAAAAAAACCCAATATTGTTTAAAATAATTTTATTTGAAATGAAAGTGACTCACATTAATTTTACGTAAAATATTAGCCACTGCATGGCTAGCCCAGCAACACTGTGATGTACAGTATTAATCTGGTGTAAAATTTTCTGCAGATTTTAAATCTGTTGAAGATATATTCAATTTAAAAATTACTTATTTATGGAAAATCATATTTTTAGGTATCAATCTAAAGAAATATTTTCCGCAGATTACAAATCCGTTGAAATTTTCAATCTATCTGTAGCAATTCCGATTTTACGAAAAAAACTTAACAATCCCAGTCAATATGTTTTTAAATTCTTGCTCTAAATAACAGAAGTGGAATGGGACAGGAAATGTAATCTGTTTTTGTTTTTTTAACGTGAAAGGCAGAAGATGCAATTTGCTTTTTTTTTTTTGGAAAGAGAAAGTTTGCGTGATGTCACAATCTTTTGTGAAAATATAAAAGATGAAGATAAAAGCCTGACTGCAAGGTCACATGGGTAGAAAAAGTCCTCTGCATTTGAAGAACTAGGTAGAGATTAAAACTATTAAATTCATTTAAAAATCTTCTAGATTAAATTTTAAAATTTCCCACAATCCAAAAATTGCAAAAAATTTGGACTTCCTGTGTGCTAAATCTCATTGTTGTAAGTGCCATAGAATCGTCAGGATTTTGCGGCCATGAAAAAAACAGACAAACACTTTCTTTTGTATTAGAGATGTTATCAATGTACTACAAAAAAATTATTAATATATCGTGATTGTTAATATAAAAAAAAATAGATAAGAGGTGTCCAGATGCCTTGTTATTGGTAAACAGTCCATTTTTCTTGGGACTGACCCCTTCCTCTTCATTCATGAACCCTAGTTACACGTGTGCCTCAGAGTTACTACAAGGATCCGTGCAAACAAATTCTGGATAATTACTCGTCAATGAAATGGGGAGATATTTGGTGGTTCATTTCCTTTTTCGACATACATTAATTTATTACTCATTAAGTTCTACCAGTTTCGCTTTATAAACATGGTTTCTTAACACCCTACACATTATTAGACGTCTAAATTCTTTAAGGGGGTCTTTAAAGCGGCTTGATTGATTACAGTGCAATCAGACAAACCATTTAGCACTGATGAATTATTTTGTGTCATAATCTGATCATAAATATTACAGTAGTATGTAGTTATTCACAAGTATATAGTTAATACACTAAAACAATTATGAGCACTCTTGGTGGCAGTCACAATAAAGAAATTTTACCGATGCGTTTCAATCTAATCAAATATAAATCTGAGAAGTTCAGAAATAATCAAAACAATCATCAACATTTTAATTTCTAATTTAAATGTAAGTTTAAAAATTCACCATAATGTTACCTGGTAAATATTGTTTAGATAAAAAAAAAGTGTTTTTTAAAAACTATAGTGTTAATGAATATTAATTAATATAATAAATACTAGCTATTTGTCATGTAATTAATACACATTAGTCATTAATTGATAATAATTAATATATATTAATTATATTAAAATATAAGTAATTTCACCCTCCTCTTTTTACTGGGGTACATTATACTTTTCGGGTACTTTCTACAACTTATTTGAATAAAATAACATCTTGTTCATAGCTATTTCATTTTCAATATTGAAAAGCCAACACAGATAAGAAAATAAAATTTTGATAGTTTTGATTTGAATCAATAATTTTTTTAATTCAAATCACTTGATTTAAATTTAAATATTTTGGTTTATATCTCTGTTATTCTTGAATCAAATTGAAAATAATGAAACATTATCATGGAAAACTCGTGTACAACAGATTTGTACAATAATTTTAAATTCCTAATTAAAGTTTGGCCAAATATGGTCCTTTGAACCATAAAACAAAAACCAATCACAATTAAAAATGTTAATTGAATTTGATGAAATCGCTCGAAAATTAATTTAAAATTGTTTTTAAAAGTAAACATTTTCTGACTTGAAATCTCGAAACCAACCTGCTCCTGATCATCAATACATTTAAATACATCACCAGATATGTATTATGATTTAGTGGATGCAAAATATTTTTATATGCAAATTAAAAATTATACCACTATTTGTGGCAATGAGTGCTATAATTTCTAAATTAGCTAATGTCACTGCTCAAGATATGTTTAGTGATTCACTTATTTTAAAACGTTATATATCTTAAGTTACAATGTTTCTTGGTTGTACTGGTTTTATTCAATGCTTGTTTTTTTGAGTAATTGAGTTGCTTGAAATGTCTGACCTTTACCATTGTTTTTTCAGCCCTGCCCAAACTTCTCTCTTGAGAAGATCAAGAAAAAGAAGAAGACAGGGCGAAGAATTAATGCTGTAAGTAACACTTATTTTTAAAACCTTCAACTAAAGTTCTGTGCTTTCACTGTAAATTGAGCAGCTTTGATATGGACATGTGACAAAGCTTTTTAGTATACTTTTTGTTTGAGTTATGACAGGCAAAGTGCTTTATTAATATTATGTCAACCTCAGGTAGAAGTATGTAGGTATGGATATTTCAATTTTTGTGATGTCTTACTATAGTGAGCCCAAAGCATACGCCTCTGTATGCACGATCATGATGACGTGTTGCCCAGCTATAATATAACTAGTTGCTTTACATAAAATGACTGCTGTTACTTTATTATAACTTATCTGTCTGAAACAAACTCTTTACCGAAGCTGAAAGTAAGAAACTTGTTTCATTAATTCAGATCTGGTACAAACTAATGCAAAGTAGAGCTCCGAACTCACGTGAAGCAACTCGCATTATTTTCTGTAGTTAGTGCCACTACAACCCAGCATACTTAAATTTTTCTTTATTTGCAGGCAGCTGTTCAAGCTGTTGCAGCTGCCCCAACGGCTGCCCCCGCTGCTGCACCCACTGCTGCACCCACTGCTGCACCCACTGCTGCCCCTGCTGCTGCACCCACTGCTGCACCCACTGCTGCCCCTGCTGCTGCACCCACTGCTGCACCCACTGCTGCACCCACTGCTGCCCCTGTCCAGGTACCTGTGCCCACACCCACCACGGCTGCCCTACAGGTTCCCGCCTGGCAACCTAGGGTGGTGTTGCGCGACGTGCTGGCTGGCACGCTGGTAAGAACTTGCTTTTTTTCTTTGCAAAGTTATTTGCTTTCATTTTGTAATTCACCGAGCCGTTGTAACCCGGACGTAAGAGCAAAGGATTAGCAACCGGAAGGTTGCAAGTTTGAATACTACCAAAGACTCATGTACATAGGAGGCTGGTGCCCGTAAAATCTGTCATGGCCGGATATTTCTTCATGTTGGCACGGTGCAGAAGTTTTGAGAGAGTGGAATGCCATCTCGGACCGTTGGCAATAGCACATTGTGTTGCTCAAGTGCGACATTAATTAAACACCTTCCTACTTCATACACTGTACTAGGGAATGTGGATTTGAATCAAACTTTAATTTCAATCACTAGTTTTAACTTTCTCTGCATTTAAGTAATGCATGATCTTAAAATAACCAGGCTTGCATGTTTTTATCCAATTAAGTTCAGAACTTGGAACATCCCTTGAGCATCCCACTTTTGAACTGAGAATCATGTTACCTTTGAAAATACTTATGAAAGAACTAATAGTTTATTGGTTGAGATCAATGGCAAGTAACCAACAATTAATGCCCTTTATCCACCCAATAAGTGAGTTCTTATGCACCAAAAATCTATTTAAAATGTATAGCTGTTAGAATTTTTTCAAACTATTTTAGCTTGCCAAATAGCCAAGTGGTTTTTTTTTTGTTTTGGCCCCTCTTTTGATCCTGGCCTAGGCATAGATATATATGTTGTTTGTACATTATAATGTATAATATGTACATTATAATGTATAATATGTACATTATAATGATTTGGAATCCACTTCAAGTTATTTGTCTTAACCTTATTTAATTAGCTGTCATTTAGGTCAGTATTTTTTCACATATCACATCAGTGTGCCAAGTCAGCTGCAAAAAGTCCAGTTGGAAAAGTGTTAAGATTAGCAACCTTTGAGTTCTGAGGCTTGTTCTAGCCAAGACAGTCGAGCATGTGAAGGCTGGTGGATGTTAAATCTGTCATGTCCTCACTTTGGCATGGGTTGTCAGCTCTAGTATTGACCTCGTCATTTGATCGTGGTTCAAAATTAGGTGTCGTCCTCAGACCTTTCCCTTAAATACGATCCCGAATATACTTTATCATTTGGTAATTCTCAACCTTTTGGAGGTTCCATGTATATTTCTTCTAATATTCAATTTAAATAGACTGTTTTTACATTATCAAACTTTACAATTGTATTATATGTAGCTGCAAGTGTCAGAAGAGTTCTCAATGAGTTGCATTTCATCACTGGACTAAAACTTTCTTCAAAATGTACACCTTGTTTTTGTCCATAACCAACTGCTACTAATCATGCTTTATAAAGTTTCCCATCATCACAATTCTTGATATTATATACCCAACGACTTTTGATAACCTTCTTGTTCTTTGGTCTTTACACTGGTTCCCATACTTTGTGTATTTCTATAGAATTTATTTCTTGATCCATTGCACATGTCCATACATCTTTGTCGTTAGATGTTAAACTTTCATAAATTTCTATTGTGAAGTCTCCTGCAGAATGTACTTGATAATCATTGTATCTTGTAGACATCCTTCTATTTCATGATGATCTCCTTACTTCATTACTTTCATCATCAACACTTAAATTATCACTATCTTGTTCATCCTCATCCAAGTTGTCTTCTGAGTTAGTCTTATGTCTCTAATATTAGTTTCTTGAACATCATCTTGGTTATCCATTGTCTAGCTTATTTCCATATAGTTTCTTTCTTTTCCCCTGCATTTGGTACATATCCATTCTTTAAATCATCGAATAAACCATCTGATTATTTACAAACTTTTCTTTCTTCAACATCAAATATTCTGTAAGCTTTCCTTTCTCTTGGAATATCCTATGAAAATATCTTGGCTTTCGCACCTAATTTATGTTTTTTGTTGTCGTGAATTTTGTAATACTAGGGGGCCCGCCCCCTGCTCGCTGACGCTCGGCAACCCCCTTAGGATTGCTTTGCAATCCTCATAGGTTCGCTGCGCGAACCTATACTCGCTTCGCTCGCATCCATGAAGACATGTGTTCTAGCAGAAGGGATTGTTTACAAAATATCATATTCCAAAAAAATATTTTTCAAATATAAATTTGCTATTTTTTTTTTAAATATATATATACAGTATCCTGGAATCCTACCTAATTCGGTGGAGTCGTTCACAGTAAAAGACGGCGATTTGTCGCCAAATATGGTAACTTTTACCTTTGGCGGATTTTCTTCACATCTGCCGTTTTTGTTAAGGCAACCCTATCTGCTGTTACGGAATTCGGCCGCCATCTTGATTTGGCGACAAACGTCTTACCGTGAACGACCACTCTACCCAGAATTCAAATGAAAACTTTGATCACATTTTGAGTCGAAATGTGAGCGCTGTTTTTGAAATTGAATACCCAGCATGGTGTTTGTGTGTACATTTCCAGCACTCTCGAGTCACCCACACTTTTTCATTGAGTTTGTTGTCGAAAGTTGTAGTGAAAGCGTCTTGTTGAACTATAATGGTTGGCATTGAAAAGAACCATTTTTTAAATGGCCCTGAAAAGATTCTCCGTTTTCTTTGATTTCTAATTATAAACTGCAACAGCTCGACTAAAATTCATTTTTGTTTTCAATAAATTTTCAACCGAAAACGCTATAAATTGAATTGAGGCGCGAGGCTACGAAGTGAACAAACAACCACACCATGTTGCCAAAATGCGATAACAAATAACGTCTTTTTTGCGTGCCACGTAAGAGAATTATATATATAGATGCTACACATAACAACAAGGACCAGTGGTTACAGTTAGACATGTGACATCCCCTTTTGAAGATACTAGTCATACATAATCATTTAGATATTTTGTTCTGCTTACAAAACGACCAACTTTCGTTTGCTTTACAGGATTATCACCAATATCAGTGTTATCAACTGAATCCTCAGGCATATCATTATTATGTTATGTATCATGTACATTGTAAAAGGCACTTTGGAGGGTTATAAATGAATCCTGTTTCTAACTAGGGATCTATCTAAATAATTTTGAATAATATTATAAAGGCAAGATACAATCGATACAATCTGAGCTGTTTCCCAAGTTTTTCTATTAAAGTTATGCCAATATGCTATCACCAGGGTTGAAAGATGTCAATAAAGTTGCACTTCTGTCATGGTAGTGTTTTTGTCTTTCCTGTCTAATTACAACTCTGTTTTCCAATTTTTGAATACTTCAGGATTTAATAATTTTTTATGTATAGGAAATTTTTGTTTTTAACCTACGACCACATAACAGTTGTGCAGGAGATAAATTTAATCCTGAGGTTTGGGGTATTCCTATATTCCATTAATCTTACAACCCACTCTTTATTATCCTCAAATGCTTTTTTTAAGTATAGTTTTGGCAATACCCACAGCTCTTTCAGCCATACCATTACTCTGAGGATATTGTGAACAAAGCAAAATGTACTCAAAGTCCCGTTCACTTGCAAAGTTCTTAAACTCAAAACTATTGAATGGAATGTTGTCACTAACAACTACTGAAGGAATGCCAAACCTAGAAAAGCAAACCTTTAATTGATGTTTAATTTCAGCTATCGTTTTGTTATCTAGTCTTTCTATCTCAATCCACTTTGAATGATAGCACACAATAACTAGATAACTTACATTCCTAAATTCCATAATATCAATACCCAACTTTTCAAATGGTCTATGGGGAATTGCATGTGTTAAAAGAGTTTCTTTAACGTTAGCCCTTTGAAACTTCTGCCATACTTCACATTTCAATATCATATCTTCTACACTTTTAGACATGCCTGGCCAATACATCATCTCTCTGGCCCTGTTTTTAGTCTTCTCCACACCAAAGTGTCCCTCATGTATTACTAGCATTTCATTTCTGAGAGATGAAGTTACGACAATTTTAGAATCTTTAAGCAATAACCCAAATTCTATATACAAATAATTTCAAAATTTGAAGTAATGCTTTATATTAACATGAACCTTCTGGATCTGATCAGGCCAACCTTTATCACAATACTTGTACACTGTTTTTTACTTGGGACCATTTTGAATAGCCTTTTTAAATTGAGTTACCCTTCGTTCACTTATTGGAAATTGCTTGACAGCATGAACAACACTTAACATCTCTGGGTCATCACTGACTTTATCTTTAAGATATGCCCGAGACAGTGCATCTGCTAGAAACATTTCAGTACCTTTTACATACTTAATTTCATATTCATATTTTAACAATGTTAGAAACATTTTTTGTAGGTGTTACGATATATTACATATTGGCTTATTTACAATAGTAGTGAGTGGCTTATGATCATTTTAAATAATACATTTTTTCCATATACTAATTTGTGATACTTATGTACAGCAAATACAATAGATAGCATTTCTTTTACAATTTGAGCATAATTTTTTTCAGTCTCAGTGAGACTTCTGGACACATATGATGTAGGGTGATCCTCCTGAATCAGACAAGCTCCTAATACATCTTTAGAGCTGTCACATTGCATTATAATTTGTTTTGAACTATTAAAAACTTTCAAAACAGTTGCAGAGCTTAATAGGTTTTGTATTTTTTTAAATGCCTTCTTGTGCTCTTCACATCAACTGAAGTCCACACTATCTCTTATTAGATTTCTCAAGAGAGAGGTAGTAGTGGAAACATTTGGTATGAACTTAGACACATATTTAACCATACCCAAGACATTTCCTTTATTACTGGGAGTTTCCATTTCTGTAATTACCCTAATATGCTGTGGATCTGTTTTGATTCCTTCCTTAGATATTATTTGGCCCACATATTTAACTTCTTTTACTTTATATTGGAACTTTTCAGGTTAAACTTTATGTTGTTTTCTCTTGCTCTCTTAAAGACTTTAGACAGAGTTTGATTATGTTCACTTTCATTACTGCCAGTCACAGTTGCATTATCAAAATACACTTCAACATTTTCTATGTCCTCAAATAAACTAAGATTTCGCTTTTGAAATACCTCTGGAGCTGATGCTATTCAAAAGGCATTCTCAAAAACTGGTATCTACCAAAAGAAGTATTAAAGGTACACAAATCTGCACTAGGTTCATCTAAGGGTACTTGCCAAAATCCATCCTTCAAATATAAGACAGAAAATACTTTTTAACATTCTAATCTGCTTATCAACTCCTCGGCAGTAGGTGTTATGTGGTGCTCCCTTTTTATTGATTTGTTCAGATCTCTAGGATCCAAACAAATCCTTAAGCGTCCATTAGGCTTTTCCACAATTACCATTCTATTGACCCAATCAGTTGGATTGTTAAATTTTCTGACTACCCCATTAGTTTCTAAATTATTCAATGTAATTTTTAAATTTTCCCTAAGTGAGAAAGGCATTTGACTTGGAGAATTTATCAGAGACTTGAACTTCAGGTTTTGGCTCAATGTGATACGTATCACCAGGAAACATTCCTAAACCTTTGAAAATCTCACTGTTCTTACTAATAAGATCATTTTTACTTACAATGTCTTGAATTTCGTTAATTTTTCTTATCAAATCTAACTATTGACAAGCTTTAAAACCTAAAAGGGGTTTGGAAGATACATAAACAACAATACATTTCAATAACACCTTTTTTTGAACATTAACACTACAGTTTAAAAACAATTCCCCTTCTGGTTTTCACTTAAAATTAAATTGCCATATGACACTAAAATCACATTAGTTTTCCTTAATTTGATATTTGGTGGGTGAGTCTTTCTTAAACATAGATTTAGGTAACACATTAGTTTCTTCACCCGTATCAAGTTTAAATTGAATTGCATTATTTTCAACACAAATTTTTTTTTAGCCAAACCCTATCTAGTGAATTCAATGGATACTTAATGATTTCTATTACCTGCCTGTTATGACACACTGTCAGTGTCTAAATCTAGATAATAATTTTCATCACTCTTTGTAGTATTAACCTTACGATTATAATTTCTACTCATTTTAAACATAGCTGCAAAGTGATGTTTTTCTTTACACTTAGCACTCAATTTTCCATACACTGGACACTCATACATATGTTTTCTCCCGCACTTGTAGCAGTCATACACACTAGCACTCGTACTGGTCGACTCAGACTGGGGTTACATCCTGGACTCTCTCTCTCTATTGCTTCTCACTTCATGAACATGTGATGCCGATTTCAGTTTCTATCTGAAGCTTGCTTGCCTCTGCTGTTTGCTAGAAGTCTAGCTTTTTTAGGGAAAGACCTGGCTCCCTAAGCAGTCTTTCAAGAAGAGTCGTTTCTTGAATACTTATGACCCGACGATCTCTGATGAGCCCTTCTTCCAGTTCACCAAAGGCACAGTTAGCTGCCAACGTTTTAAGTTCGATCAAATAACTGTTTAATTGCTGCGAACACAAGAAGAACTTGAATCGCTCGAAAACCGCATTTTGTCTTGGGATGCAGTATTTGGAAAACATTTTCATAACCTCATCAAATTTTACCGTGTTTTATTCTTCTGCTGGTTGGAGAGTTTTAAAAATCTTTACTCCTTCATCACCAAGGAGGTTAAGGCAATTTTAACGGCATCAGGCTTTTCAACTTTTTCAGAAGCAATTAAATAGTTGTTGAACTTCTGAGTCCATCTGTTCCACATGTTACCTAAATTAGTACAGGTGAACTTTATTTCTCTTGGGGGCCTGAACGTTTCCATTTCTGTTGTTAATATAACACTTAGATAATACGAGGGAAGTAACAGTTCTTTAGAAGTTTACCTGTCAACACAATTCAATCGCAGCTTCAAATCAGGCTTGAAAATTCATTTATACTGACACCATGTTTGGTGTGTTGCATAGAGGCAGGAGACTAATAAGTCTTGATTAATACACAGTTTATTTACACTATAACATACGAGTTAGCACACAAGCGTAACTCATACACAAAGTGGCTACATATTACATAGATGGCGAGGTACCGTTAACAACAAGGACCAGTGGTAACAGTTAGACATGTGACATCCAAATAATTTCACATGGCGTACTGAAGGTTTCCTAGATCTCCAAAGCTCCATAGGTGTTTTATCACTTTGATTCTTTGTTGGTGTTATATTGTGCTTATATTCTGCAGTAGCTACAGCTACAGCCCGATATTCAAGGGGTAACTACCTGACTACCTATTAGTAAAATTCGTGCTTTGTCTAGTAGTGTTCTATTTACTCTTTCAGCCACTCCATTACTTCTCGGTGAATCGAATGTAGTCTTTACTAATGCTTTCGTGCTTTATGCCTTTTTGATCCAAATACTGACATAATTCTTCATTGATGAATTCAGTTCCACTATCTGTTCTTATTCTTCTAATTTTGTGTTCAGTTCATTTTCTCGCTTTGTTATCAAGACTTTTGTATGTATGGCTTCTAATGTTTCATCTTTTGATTTCAAAAACTCGACAAAGTATCTTCTGAAAATTGATCCACCACTGTCATAATTTCCTTCCGCTTAAAGTTTCCACTCTACATGGACCACACAGATCTATATGTAAGGCTTCGAGGGGTGCTTTTGATATCTCTGAATAGGTGGTGTCACATGAACGTGTCATTTTCCCTCTTATTCAAGAATCACAAGTTTTGATTTCTCCTTTCAGTTTTTTAAATCCTTGTACCATTTTATTTCTCAACATCATTTTAAGATATCCATGATTTTGATGGCCAAGTCTTCTGTGCCACTTTTCATAGGAATTTATTTGTGTTTGGAGACATGTTTCATCTGTTTTAGTCTTTCGAGCTGTGTCAGTTTCACAATAAACATATTGTCTTTTAATTTACCTTCACACAACTATTGGCGATTTTCATCATAAATGTATGCTCCTTTTGCATTAAGCACTACTTCATTTCCATACTCAACAATATTCGTAACACATTAAATTACCTCCGATCTGATAGCTCTTGTATCTCCTTCAGTAGTAGTTGCTCTAATCTCTTCTCAGTAGGTCGATTCAATGTGTTTACCTTCTTCTGCAAAACTGACGATTTTGTTATTTTAAATTTTCCATCCAAGTATCATTGGGGGTCATGTATGATGTACATTGTACAGGCAGAGTCCAAATGCCATTCGGTTAGTTCTTTATCACCATTTGGTTTTCCACTGGTTGTCTTAAGCTAATTCTTTACCACAAAGTTTAGGCTCCTTCTCAGAAACTTATGCACGCTCTTTTCGGTAGTTGGAAAGAGTTCTTTACATGCTTTCTAGCATCAATTTTTTTTTTAATACTTTGGTTAGATTTTCCAAACTAACAATCTTTTTGTAAGTTTCCAGGTTTTTACAGATGTAGCTAACTTCTTGTTTTATTTTTGCTTGTCATAAGTTCTGTAAGCTGTACAGAACTTTTCTTCACTCTTATTATTTTTCTTTTCAAAATTCATCAAGGTTTGCCTCAAGACTGAAGCTGATGCCTCTATTCTCAGATAATGCCATTGTAATTGTCCCATAACTTTCTGGCAGATCTTCCACGATATACTGAATTAATTCTTGTTCAGTTACCAATTTACCCATTTCGTTTATTTGCTGTGAAAGTCCTTTGTAATGTTTTAAGATATTCATCTATACTTTCCTTTTGCAATTTTTTCAATCTTGTCAGATCCAGCAATAGCTCTGTTCTTCTATCTTCAACAGCTCCTTTAAAACCTAACTTGATTGCTTCCCAAATTTCCTTTGCCTTTTTAATGCCTTTATAAATGATCGCTTGTTCCGTTGTCAGGGTAATAACAATTATTCCAAAGGCTTTTTTATTTTTCCTTGACTGAAATTTGTGATCTTGGGCACCTTCGTTTAAGGCAGGTTCATCCCCTAGAATGGCATCTTCGAATAAATCCTTTGGGTTTAACAGAGATTCTATTTTCATGCTCCAAATTGCATAATTTGACTCATTCAACTGTTCTATCTTAGTTGGATTGAAATCCATTTTTCTGAGTGTGCAGCTATGTTTTAGAAAAAGTTCTAAGGAACACAACACAAAGTTGGGTTTATTCAAATGAATTCTAATTTAAAATCCTTTGCAAATATCAACCACGCTTAGCTACTAATTTGAAGGCATGGATTGATGAGGAAGCATTTAATAAAACAATATAGCTCCTTCAAACATTTACATAATAAAACTGATAAGTACAAGAAGAAAAGCAGGTTCATATAGCATCACATTGTTAGAGTGGCAAAAAAAAAAACTTATCTGTTGTTTATGAAAAGTAAAATCACAAGTTGAGTTGCAAATATGCTGGTAAAAATATCCAACTCTTATTGCGTTATCCTGGCATAAATTCTACTATCTACTACCTATGTTCTAAGTCTTGCAATCATTTTAGAGCATGCCTCTGTGGCAACCAAGAGTTGTGCTGCAAAGGCTCAGCGTTGCTCAGCAGCACGCGGATGAAGAGGAGGAGGAGGATGAAGATGATGCACTTTCATTTGAAAGTGTAGAGGTAATGAGAACTCTTTAAGTTTCTATACTCATTTTTTGACAAGAGTGATATCATAAATGTATCTAGGATTTCACGTTCCGAAAACGAACTCTGGAGAGAAGGCCTTCCTTTGTTATCTGGCAGCTTCAAAATAACATGATGTTGTCTTTTGATCTTTCGCTTTGGGATTGATCCAGGACCATCGCCATTAGCCCATTGTTTTGCTGCATTATTAATTGAAATACCTACCAATTTTTCTGGGAAGGCTGGACTCTGATCGGTGTTTGGGTTGTCGTGCTGTGTTGGGTACCGTTGGTGTAGCCAAAGGGACATCCAGAGTCCAAGCCCAGAGAGTTGTTTTTTTAGTTGAAAAATATCTACAAGCGCAATAATCGAAATATGCAAAATTGTTATTATTTTTAAAATCACAAATGTATTTTTTGTAATCATACTTGTGTTTTGTAATGAATTTAATATTCATTATGAGATTTGGAAAGAATGATGATGGGTAATTTCCTGAACCATTGTGATCACCTGGTATTTATAGTAGATGTTATTCTTTCCTATCCCAGTGTGTAAAAAAAAATTACACTTACAGCTATATTCACAAGTCTCAAGTTACTCCGAGGATAAATAAACCTGTGGGTCAGAGTTAAACTGATGATTTTACCAGAACTGTATTGTATTCAAAAACAATGTATTGAGTGATCCCCCGATTAAAACCATAAGCTCACTGATTGGCTACTACCATCTCTCGATCACATATCGTTTGCATTTCTTACGTTGCCCAAACATGTAATATTTAAATTCGTGAAATGTGTACTTTGCCGCCAGAATTGATTCCAAATTGTGATTTCAATAAAATAAACACAGAATTACTTTTTAAACCACATTTCAATTTAAGTTTGGAAATAAAAAAAATGCAAAAGTATTTAATTTCAATTTATTTTTTAATTTTAATATTCTATCATTTGCTTTTGTTTTGTGATACTCTGACTAGCCAGAATACAGTTAGAACCTGAACATCGCATCTGGAGTAAATATTTTGTAGAAAATGCCATTAAGTTCTTGTTATGAAACATCACTGCAAGACTACTGTAATTTTGCACAGAATGAAATGTCATCCATTTTGTTTTGTTGACAAAATATATTGATTCCTTCTCAGAAAGAAATAGTACTGCACATGCGTTTACTGTCGACCAGGTCTTAAACTGCCAATTTGGGAGGTTCTCAAAATCCTTAAATTGTCTGCAAAAAAATCTTACTGTGACACCAAAACAGTGGTTTAAACTTCATATAGGGTGTTGTGAACACAGTTTCGGGGATTTTCGCATGCAGCTCTCCCGGTGTTTGAGGTACCACTGATGAAAAGGTACTGCAAAAAGGAGGCTTTTTGAGCAAGGATAGGAGGTCACCCTCAGAGTAAGACTACTTATCTCCTGTAAGGCTCCACACCAATGGCGACAGCAACAGAGACAGGTGACATTTTGTTGCCTGTCTCTATTGCTGTTAAAAAAGTCTCCACACCGACAATGACAGGAATTTATTTGCTCATGTGCATAATCTTCTTTTTCGAAAGCAAAACATTTATTTCTGATTCTGCAAGATGGCTGATAGATCGTGTCCACCTTTAATAAAACGCTCTTTATTCTTGTTGGATGTGCATAGCGGCCTTATCTCCAGTAGAACAATTTTGGTGGAGTAACTTAATTCTAAAATAGAATGCCCAGAATTTATAAAATAGTAGAAATAAAATAAAATAAGTTTTTTGGAACTAAATAAGTTGCATGAAGTGTGGTAATTAAAGTTTAAAAAGTTATATTGCATCAGTAAACAGATTGCCAGTCATGGAAGCTTGAGTGGCACCCTCCCTAGTACTGACCGCGACCGGAGATGCTTAAAAATAATGACCCCTATTTGGTACGTTGCTGTGCTGACTATTCCAGCTTATTACTGGGTATAAGGTGAATATTTAAAAAGCAGTTGGTATTATGGGGGAAAAAATGTAGCGCTGAGAGCTATCTGCATTAAGTATCGTGGTTTATAATGATTTTCGTCGTAGTTGGGATCTGCTGAATGGAGACATTAACGATATTGAACAAGTTTTGGAAGTATTTTTTCGAAAGTTTAGCGATCTGTGTTTTAAGGGAGGTTGTTCTACGATCATGTCTTATAATTTCGGTGTTTCGTTGAAACCATCTTGCTTTGGCGATGGTTCGGAGTGCAGAAGTTTATAGGATTTCACAAGTGAATTTTGATTTGTTTTTAGTAGATCCCCAAATTTAGCTTGCGTATGTGATTATTGGTCTGAGATAGCTTAGGCTGAGATAGCTTATTTTGTTTTCAATAGTCATTGGCAAATTCCGAGCAATTAGGTGGAAAAGTTTGTTTTTCTTTCCAGAATTTACGGATAACATTTTTTGTAATCTGATTCCATGTGAGTTTTCTGTCTAGAATAATAATACCAAGGTATTTAGCTTCCTGAGCACATGGGATTTCGATATTATTAATTTTTAGCTTGCTGGGTGAAAAACGTTAACCGAAATCGGATTAGGCTTTATTCTGATTGGCTGTCAGCATGGCGACAGAAACAAAAGTTGAACTTCCTCCAAGATTTGAAAGTGCAGCGTCAGAGACAAATCGTGAGAAACAAAACGTGTTTGTACTATGCACGCGCATCAATGAAGAGACATGTGTTTTGTTGCTGTCGCCATTATTGTGAAACCACCATTATTCTTGTGCTTGGAATGCCAGCATAGGCAAAAAAAAGGTTTGTTTTCTGTAACATGAGCCAATATATTAGGGTAGGTAGGCTGGAAAAGTTTTTTTTCTTGCTTAATATTTTTAGCAAATAAGGAAATAATATCTGAGTATTAATGTTTTATTTAAAATTGATCAGAGGTGGGATCAGTGGTGTAAAATACCTGTGTATATTTATTTTGTGGGTCAATATCCTGGGTATATACTCTGGTATTTACCCAAATTGGGTATTTTACTGGGTATTTATAATTTTCCTTCAGGTTTAACTGCTTATTCACCCCCTTAAAAGTTTATTTATGACATATAATGTCTGAACTGAATAACATCTGTCGGATGACTGTAAACGAATAATCTGATTTGTAACCACAACCGTGGAAACTACCTACGTCAGTTGTTGTCCTGCCAGCGTCATGTAAACACGCTCTTTAATATGCACTCACTTGTGTATGATACTTCGTTACTGAATTTTATATAAACGTGTTTAATCTGGAACTAACTACTGGTTCGAAGTAAGAACTACCCAGTGATCTTGAACTCACACTTGAGAATATCAGAGTTAAAAATGAAAGGATTTCTCTCTTTTCATAATTATACTAATTATAATTTATCTCTGTTCTTAATTTAAATTGAATTAAATTTTAAAAAATTCAATAAATTAATTTAAGGGTAGGAATTTTTGTATCGTAATTTCAGAGTCGGTCAGGCTACAGGGAACAAACCATTTTTATGGGGCCATAGGATGGATCCATTGAAAATTTATTTTAACTTTTTTACTGAAACTTAACATTAGAAAGACTATTTTTTTTAATAAAGGTAAAGGCATGCTATGTATCACATGAGCTCTACTTCATTTCACAGAATCATTTAATGCATTGTATCTTTACATTAATTTTCCTTCCTGCTATAGCTGACCAACCAGTCTGGTGGTTAAGGTGTTAGCTTCTAGATCAGAAGGTTCCTGGTTTGAATTTGGGTCAGTGCATAGATGTTTGTAAGTAAGCATATGGTGTAGAGGTGGCTGGTGCATCTTAAATCTGTTGTGGCCGAAAGTCCTTGCATTGCATTGCGTTGGTTTGGAAGTTTGGAGAGTGGGATGCCAGCTCAGGTGTTGTCTCATCATCTGACTGTGGTTCAAAATTTTATGGTGTTGTCCTGGGATCTTTCCCTTAGAGGATTTATCCTGGACCTTGTGTCCTGGGATCTTTCCCTTAGAGGATTTATCCTGGACTGTTGTCAATAGCCTGTTGTGTTGCGCGAGTACATCGTTAATTAAAAATTACCATTACCTTTCTGTTGCAACATCCTTAATGAATTTTATTTTTTTATTTAGAGCCCACCGAATGTGGAAGAGGTGGAACCCAAGAGGTAAGTTTTTCTCTTTGGACTTCAATTTTGTTACATTTGTTTGCAGTTAAAAGTGGTTGAATTTTGATTGTTGCACGTTACTGTTAATGTTTCAAGTTTTCTGTAATTTACAATTTAGAGCTTTCTTAATATCTAATTGAATTTTAAGATCAATTAGAGTAACCACGCAGTGAATTAAAATAAACTATCACCTATTAGGCTGATATGAACTTAAGTTACTAAAAGTACACATGACAAAGTCTTTAAAAATCCAAACTAGAATTTATTCAAAAGATAAGAAATTAATTTAAGTTAAGATTAAAAGATTACATTCGACCCATAGTTACATTAAAAGGTAAATCTAATAACTTGATCGAAGAGATCAAGTAGGCGGGTACGTGATCAAACAAGTGAGAATGGGAATTAAAGCGGGAATACTGGTGCAACAGATTGCAACCGCTTTTATATAATAGTATGGAAGATCACGTGACAAGATTTGCATAATCGTGATAAGATTTGCATAAAGTACGAATCAAATATGTTGGCCTAGTAAAATTGAGAAAAGGAAGGTTTTTCCTAACAATGGCCCGCCTTTTACTAGCCAAAAACATTTTTTTTTTTAAATACCAGAATTCAAAGTTCTGAATATGAATCGTACTAACCTTGCAACTAAGTAATTTAACAAAGATTAATATTTATGACTTTCAGTCAATTCTTATAATCACAAACACACAACAATATACACACAATAATAGTTGTAAAAATTCAAAAAGTAATAACAGAGTAAAAACAGTTCTCTGTAAAAATACATGAAAAATTTTCATTATAGTATGACGGTCTGGCATGCAAATTTGTTATGCAAAAATGAAGGACACATTTTTACGGACTAACAAAAATAAAAATAGACCAAATAGGCCTCATAAAAGAGGGCTTCAATAACGACCACCACCCTGGTGACATACAGCATCCTCGTACTCTGGCAGATTACAATTGTATTCCTTCCGAGAAGGTATTAGGAGCCTTTCGTATGCCTCAGCTGTATCCATCCAAAGTAGTGGACGATATCTCGCCAGTAGCCAGTCAGACATGAAAAAGAATAAGTACATTAAAAAAATATTACAAATATCTTATCAACTAGTGATTTTAATCCTACTTTCGGTAATGGCTTGGTAAACAAATCAGCCAAGTTAGATTTTGTATTTACATTTTTTAAAGTGAATAAGTTTTCAAGAACCAAGTTTCTAATAAAATGAAATTTGACGTCAATGTGTTTTGTGCGATGGTTCTCTATAGATGATTTTGAAAAATTTATAGCTGCTTGATTATCACACAATAGGTGGCTTTCAAAGTTTACTTTCAAAACGTTTAAGTTTTTCAGTTAATTTAGAATACGAATAATCCATACAAGTTCTTTGGATGCCTCCATTAAAGAAACGTATTCTGCTTCTAAAGTTGATAAACTCATGCATTTTTGCTTGAAAGTATGCCACATAATTGGCGATTCATCAATAAATAGAATTAAACCACCTATAGAGATACGATCATCTCGATTGGCTGCAAAATCAGCATCACTGAAACATCTTAAATTTATATAATTTATATTAGAAATATTTAACTTATAGTTACTGGTTTGATGTACATAACCCAACAATTTTAATAAGGTATTCCAGTGTATAATACCTGGGTTAGATTGGAATTGGGACAATATGTTTATAGCATAGCTTATATCAGGACGAGTCCTCATAGCTAAAAATGCTAAACAACCCAATAAATTACGATATGGTAATTTTGACATCATTGAAATTTCTTCATTTGATTTTGGGCACTGTTGTTTAGATAAAATGGTTCCAACAGCAATTGGTAAAGATACAAGAGGATAGTTGTACTTTTTATATGTTAAACAAATTTTATTTATATATTCACTCTGATGAATCAGTAGGGTTTTACTATCTTGTTCAAACTCAATACCTAAAAGTTTTCGCGTCTTTCCTAAAATTTTTATATCAAATTGTTGATTTATTTTTTGAACAATATTAGATATTAAAGATTCATTTATAGCAAAGATAATTATGTCATCAACATACATTAAAAGTACCACACTGTCATCAAAAGTATAAATACAGTTTGCCCATTCAATTTTATGAAATTTAAGATTTTCTAATACGTTGTGTATTTCCTGAAACCAATTTCTTCCTGATTTGATGAAGTCCATAAATACTTTTATTTAATTTACAAACATAATCAGGTTTGTTAGGATCTTCAAAAGCTTGAGGTTGGGACGTCAGAATGTTCTCATCAAGTGATGCATATAAATAGGCACAATTAACGTCAATTTGACAGTGTGACCATTGAAATTTACATACAAAAATTGAGAAACACAATCTTATAATTTCAAAATTCACAACCGGGCTGAAGACCTCGTCATAATGAACACCTTTAGTTTGTCTGAAGCCTTGTGCAACTAATTGAGCTTTATATCTAACAATATTGCCTTTGTCGTCACTTTTGACTGTAAAAACCCAACGGCAACCTTTTACTTTATTGTTAGGAAGTTTTTGTACCAGGTTCCAGACTTTTCGGTTATTCATGACTGAAATCTCATCTAACATAGCTTTACCCCACTCGTTAGTTTGAGGTGATCTCAAAATATCATTATAACAATTTGGGATTGTAATATCTAGTCATGCTTCAGAAATATTAGTTTGAGAAAGTTTGATCTCTTTAAGTTCTAATTTAATCTCTTCAGTATGAGCATTTCTACCATGGAAATCAAATCTTTCCATATTATACGGTAGATTATTTGCTTCACAGAATTTCCTGACATCGTTTTGTGAACGCAATCTAGTTTTACTCCCAGAAATATAATAGTAGACATCGATTCTCGAACCCTTCTTTCGAGGTACAACTTTCCTTATAAGTAAAAATTTTACGGGGGAAACGGGTTGTGATACTTCACTTTTACTAGTTCCCGGTGTAGGTTCTAATTTAAATTCCGATTTACTACTCGAATCATTAGAATTAGAATAATTTTTATTAGATTCCTGATCCGTATCGGAGTCATATGTTGGATAATCACATTTTAAAGAAAAAGTTTTAGGAGGGTCCAGTACTGCTCCACTGCTATCACCAACATCCTCGGCGAAACTTACGTTAATCGATTCTATTATTTTTCTTTCAGTAGGAAGCCAGATTCTATATCCTCTGGTTCTTTGGGCATAGCCAACCATAATTCCCTTCTTAGCTCTCATATCAAGCTTACGTCTGTGCTGTCTGGGAATACCCAAAAATGCAGTCGTTCCAAAAATTTTAAAGTGTTTAACTGACGGTTTATTACCACTAAAAAGTTCGAAAGGAGTCAGTTTTTGTTGGCCATGACAAATTCGGTTCCATACATAAGTGAAACAAAATAATGCCTCCACCCAAAAGTGATTTCCCAGACCGCTATCATTCAACATGGTTTTAACACCATCCATTGCTGTGTAATTATAGCGCTCTGAAACACCATTTTGTTCAGGGGTATAAGTATTAGTTCGTTCGGCTCTAATACCTTGTTCCTCAAATAAAGCTTCAAACTCAGAGTTACAAAATTCCAATCCGTTATCTGTTCGAACACATACAATTTTAGAATTCAGATAACGTTCAACTCGATTTTGATAACTACGAAAACATTTGAAAACATCCCCCTTTTCTTTTACTGGGTAAGTTGTAACTTTTCTTGAAAAGTCATCAGTGATCGAAAGAAAATAGCGGTATCTGCCAATTGCGGTATTTTGCATTGGGCCACAAAGATCCATATGAATTAATTCCAATGGTTTGTTTGACCTTATTTTCCCGATCGGTTTAAATGATTTACGGCGTGATTTGGCGATTTTGCATGGCTCACATTTAATATTATCATTCTTAAATTTGGGTAAACCTTTTACACTTTCATTATTACTAGTATTTACAATGTACTTAGTATTAATGTGACAGTATCTTTTACAAATACAAATACAAATACAAATATTGACGACCAGCTACAGGCTCAAGCCCAACAAGGCTGGTCCTTTGTTTATGAATTCTCCAATTCCCACTGACTATCCAATTGTGTCTTAAATTCGTACACTCCCTTTGAATTAACTATATTTTCTGGCAACGCGTTCCAACTGTCTATTACCCTATTAAAGTAGTAGTTTTTCCTTAAATCCCGATTAAAATGTGTCTTATTCAATTTATACCCATGGCCCCTTGTTCTGTTATCCCTATTGAAATTTAAGCCCTCTGTGTCCCCTTGTTTTACAAACTTGAAAAGCTGAATCAAATCCCCCCTCCTTCTTCTTCTTTCCAGTGTATACATGTTTAGCTTACTTAAACGTTCATTATAGTCGAAATTTGCTAGCCCCTTTATTATTTTTGTAGCTCTGTGCTGAACCCTTTCAATTGATTCTATGTCCTTTCTCATATATGGAGCCCAGAATTGTACAGCATATTCTAGATGTGGTCTTACTAAACCCTTATATAATGGCAAGATTATATTCTTATCCCTTGAAGTTACAGTCTTTTTAATATACCCCAATAACCTATTAGCCTTTTTACCCGCAGCTGAACATTGGTGACCCATTTTAAAATCCATGTGAATTATCACCCCAAGATCTTTGACTGTTTCTCCCTCCTTTACCTTTACTCCCTGCAGACAGTACTCGGCTCCACTATTCCTGTAACCCATATGCAGAACTTGACATTTCCCTACATTAAATGACATACCCCATTTTACAGCCCATTAGGATATCTTATCAAAATCCCCTTGTAAATTTTCTATCTGTAACTTCGTATCCACTGTCCCCCATATTTTTAAGTCATCTGCAAATATACTGATTCTATTCTTGATCCCCTGACCTATATCATCTATGAAAATTATAAATAAAATTTGTCCCAAAACTGATCCCTGAGTCACCCCACTTATAACTTCTGTCCACTGTGAATAATTTCCTTTTACCTGCACTCTCTGCTTTCTACCCAATAACCAATTCTTTATCCATATTAATGTTTTTCCCTGAATCCCCAGCCTTTCCAATTTAAACAGTAATGCCTCATGAGGTACTTTATCAAAAGCCTTTTGAAAATCTATGTACATGATATCCACACTGCTCTTATTATCCAGCTCCTCAGTAATTTTTTCGTAGAACTTCAAAAGGTTTGTAGAGCAGGATCTGCCCTTCCTAAACCCATACTGATTCTCTGATAACAGTCCCCCCTCCTCCAAGTATAACATTATATGCTTTTTTAACAGAGATTCAAATATTTTGCAAATTACTGATGTTAGACTTACTGGTCTATAGTTGCCCGGATCACTTTGTATTCCCTTTTTGAAAATTGGAGTTATGTTGGCCAACTTCCAATCCATTGGCACCCAACCTGTGCTATATGTTGAATTAAATATCGTGTGAATTACTTCCCCCAGTTCTTCCGCGCATTCCACTAGTACTCTCGGATAAATATCGTCTGGCCCTGGTGCTTTAGATGGCTTAATTCTTTTCAACTGATGTACTATTTCTTCCCTGTTGAATTTGCATTCTTTAATTATACCCCCTGCAAAGGCTCCATCCTTGGGGTCCTTTTTTAAACTATAGTTACCATTGAAAACCCCCAGAAAAAAGTCATTTAACACGTTTGCCATTCCCTCCTCGTCTTGAATTAATTCACCTCCCTTCCCCTCTAACGGTCCCAGTGTAGTGCTAAATTTATTTTTACCACTTGCATATGCAAAAAATTCTTTTGGTTTTATATTTATTTCCCTTGCTAATTTTTCCTCCAAGGACACCTTTTGCTTCCGACTAATAGTTTTAAACTCCTTTCTGGCTTTCTGATATGCCTCCATGTCCCTGTCGTTACCAGTGCTTTTATATACCCTGTATGTTCTTTGTTTTAATTTTAAAGCTTTGTGTGTTTCCCCTGAAAACCACATAGGGAGCAATTTTCTAGATTTTCCTTTTTTCCTGAACGTTACATGTTTTTTTAACACCATGTCTAACTTATTCTTGAATTCCTCCCATTGTTCAGAATGATGCAGTGCTAATAATCCCCCTTTGAATGTTTCCTTTAACTCTTCCCTTATCTTATGAAAATTTACCTTTCTGAAATTTGGAATTATTCTACTATTGATTGTGTATGCTGACTGAAAATTTATACTTAATCTGATACTTCTATGATCACTTTCTCCCAGTGGCTCACCTATAACCAAATCCTGCACCCTATCCTCATCATTGCTTAAAATCAAATCCAATATTGCATTGTCCCTAGTATCCTCATACACCATCTGGTACAAAAAACAATCCTGTATCACTTCCAAAAATTCTGCCCCTTTCCCATTTGTAGCTATATTGTTTGTCCAGTCAATATTTGGATAGTTATAGTCCCCCATTAAAATTAATTCTCCTTTTTGACATGCTTCGTTTATCAGATTGCACATGCCCTTTTCCTGCTCTTCACTACAAACAGGAGGTCTATATATATTACCCAGAATTAGTCCTTTGCCTTTGTCTGTATTCAGTTTCACCCAGACTGATTCTATACCCTCAGTTTTACTATTTAACTTTATTTCTGTACAGTTTAAGAATTCTCTCACATAAATCAAAACCCCACCCCCTTTCCTATTCTCTCTGTCCTCCCTAAACATTGTGAATCCACTTAATTCTAAAATTTGTGCATCTTCACTGCTAGCCCAACTTTCAGTAATCCCAATGATATCTATATCCTCTGCTTGTGCAATTCCCTTGAGCTCATCCATTTTATTTCTCACACTGCGAGCATTACAATAAAATACTTTTAGCTTATTTTTCACCCTTAGATTGCACTTTCCCCTTGTATTATTTGTTTTGGTATTGTTTTTCTCCCTTACATTGCACTTTCCCTTTGTATTGTTTGTCTCCTGCAATTTAGACCCTGTTAGTTTTCCTAAGCAATTACTGTGTACTGTCAACCCTCTATGTCCTTCCCATCCCTGCTTGTATACTAGTTTTTTGACTCCAGAATATTCAAAACCCGCTTGCCAACCTCCCTATTACCTATCAAGCTTAAATGCAAATTGTCCCTGCTTATCCAATCCCTCCTACACTCCTTCCAAACATCTAAAAATCTAACCTCCTCCCTCTCACACAAATCCCTTAACAACCTGTTCATCTTATTGGCCCTTTGATTTAACCACCCATTGCCTAACCCATACCTAGGTAGTAATCCTAATACTGTTACTTCTGCCCCATGAGACTTAATGCCTCTTAAAAGTGTTTCTGCTTCCCTCTTAAACTCGACATTTGTAGTCCTCTCTACGTCATTTGTTCCCACCCACACTACTGCCTTTTCCTCCCCTTTTATGCCAAATATTTAAATCATTTAATGAAGAGGTTGAAAGGTTAACTTTAGGTTTTAAATCCTTTTTAGGTATATTTGAAATTATACTTTTAGGATAGTTAGGCTTTACATAGTATAAACCACCTTGCCTTCTGGCATAAAACAATTTACGACCATCTTTATGAAAAACAGTTAAAACATTTCTATCACAGACAAAATGATGACCAGCTTTATCTATTACACTACCAGAAATCAAGTTTTGTTTAAGCTTGGGAGAATATAAAACATTAGTTAATTTTATAATTTCAATCTCACCATTCACGTAGAATTCCAGTTTCACCTCGCCTGTTCCTTCCACGGGGCAAGTCACACCTCCGATTGCTACAGCTACCTCTGTGCCTTTGATAGACTTGTAGTTGAGCATCAGATTTCTTTCACAACAGAAGTGTGAAGTCGCCGCTGTGTCAAATACCCAGGTCCCAGGTGTAATTCTTGAAGTTCCACTTGCATTAGCTTCGATGACCAAACTTGTCGTTAGATGCTTTCGGGAAGTTGAGGGGGGTCTTCTCTGGTTCTTTCTTTGTCTTCCTCTGCTTGTCTGTTCTTTTTGGTCTTGTTTTTCAATTGGGGTTTTTCTTAAGTTGACCTTAGGTTGGTTGGAATAACAGCTTCTTATCTGGCATGCAACCATCTCCTGGTCTTTGTTACTTTGCTTCAACCTAGCTTCTTCAGCCAGTAGTTCACTCAGGACCTTGTCAGCTTTAAAGTCATCATCCTTCCATCTGTATATTGCTTGGACTATACCCGCATACACTGGTGGTAGGTATCTGATGAGTTGGAACGCCTGATACCAGTCCTGGATGGGCTTTCCACAATCGGCTAGCTGGGCTGAAATCTGCTTTAATCGTGCTGCGTATAATCCAATGTCCTCGTCCGGACATACATGGCATGAGAAGAATTTGTCAGTAAGGCCGATCGCTCTAGCTCTTGAATCAGGTCTAAAGTGTTCTTCCAGGATCTTCCATGCAGCTACAGGGTCTTCATTTCCCGTTATCAATAAGCGATATTCTTTCTCTGAAGATAAATAAATGGCACTGTAGGCTCGATCTTTCCGAAGATTATAATCCTTCATCAGCTTTTGGTATAAACGATCGTCGTTGCTGTCACCACCCGATAACCTGGTGGGGATCTTCTCCTCGTCAGTTACAATCCTCCAACTTCCTTTTTCCATCAGCAAGACCTTGATGTCTTCTTTCCATGTGCTGTAGTTGGTGGCATTCAGTTTCTCAACAGACGCCTCCATGTTGAAAAAGGGGGAAGGGATTTTTTCGTTAACTCTACACTTGTTGACCAATAGGCCTGCCGTCTCAAGTTATTTTTAAATTAGCCGGCGATTGGTTATTTCGTGAGTTACTCTGAGCCCATAACCATTGATTGAATTTTAAGATCAATTAGAGTAACCACGCAGTGAATTAAAATAAACTATCACCTATTAGGCTGATATGAACTTAAGTTACTAAAAGTACACATGACAAAGTCTTTAAAAATCCAAACTAGAATTTATTCAAAAGATTAGAAATGAATTTAAGTTAAGATTAAAAGATTACATTCGACACATAGTTACATTAAAAGGTAAATCTAATAACTTGATCGAAGAGATCAAGTAGGCGGGTACGTGATCAAACAAGTGAGAATGGGAATTAAAGCGGGAATACTGGTGCAACAAATTGCAACCGCTTTTATATAATAGTATGGAAGATCACGTGACAAGATTTGCATAATCGTGATAAGATTTGCATAAAGTACGAATCAAATATGTTGGCTTAGTAAAATTGAGAAAAGGAAGGTTTTTCCTAACAATATCCTTTATAATCCTTCGATATATTATCAATAGGTGAAAGCTCTTTTAAAATACCTAATAATATATTGATTTAATTTTCTCTCCTTTTCTCGTTGAGAATTTTATGTGGAGAACTCAAAGAGAGAAGAGTACTTGGTATCTTCCTGACAGCTCGTATAACTTTATCTGACTCGTATTATGCACCGTTCAATCCCAAAGTGGCCTTTGTGAATCGACATTAACGTTTATTGTCTTAATGTCTTGGGGTACATTTTTAAATTGTGTGACATCTAGGCTAACTCTATAGCAGGGGTGACCATACCGCGACTCTCTCAGGCGAGTGGTGTGGCTCTTCTACAAATAAAATGCGTGTATGAAATATAGTTAACTAAAACTGATCTATGTCCAAAAGTAATTATTATTTCATTACTTGTTACAAAATATGCAAAAACATTAAAATAAAAATAAAAATGTTATTTAGCTGCTTAGGTCGATGACTTGTTAGGGCAGTTCACACAAGCTCTGTTAAATGCTGATCAGTTAAAATAGATACTTTCTCTCTATATTAAAAAAAAGTTACCGCCGCCGCCGAAGAATTGAAATTTTTGTTGTTTAGCTCCATTCTTAGACGGTTTCCCGAGAAAGTACTGATCGGAAAAATATGAAATTAACATGCTTTGTTCTTCATCGTATTCCCTGGATAATTATTAAGATTTTTTTCCGATGCGGCTATTAGTTTAGGTTTTATTAAGTGTTAAAGTTGAAGAAGTGAAATTTCTTCCGCGAGTGAGCAAAACACATTCAAAATTTCAGTCTTTAGTCGTGAGTTTTTTTTTAAGAGTACCTCTCAACGTAAATTTTTGCAGCTCGTCGAGTTTTCTTTGAAATTTAAATGTGGTTCTTGATAATATTTTTTTGAAATTCGGGAAAAATCGGGACATTTTTGTTACTTTTTTTTAAAACTGCCGTATCTATATCTAATTACTATTAGTTTTTAATTTTTAAAATATCGCAGTATACCTCAGAATATACTCTTTCTTACGGTACTATTATTTTTGAAATCGGTTAATAATTAAATTGGATGCGATCAAAAGTTCGTGATACAAAATTCGGAATCTTCGGATATTTTCGCTACGATTTGTTAAAACCGTTATGTCTACGGCAAAAACCATTATTTTTTAAATTTGAGAACATCACTGAATACACTACATTACACTCTTTCTTATGGTACAATTATTTTTCAAATTGGTTAATAAACAAAATCGATGCAATTAAAAGTAGGTCATACAATTTTCGGAACTTTCAGATCGTAACTTCCGATACAAAACTAAAATGGTCATATCTATATAGTATTACTGTTAGTTTTTAATTTTAAAAATATTGCAGTATACCTCACAATGTACTCTTTCTTACGGTACAATTATTTTTAAAATTGGTTCATAAATAAATTCGATGCAATCAAAAGTTGGTGACACAAATTTCGTATTTTTCAGTTCGCATAGCTGGTTCGGCAAACAGCAGTGGGTTGCATTTTCTACTATCGGGTTTGCCAGATATCAAATTTATCGTAGCAACAATTGCCATAAAAACGATTTCTTTTTATTTGGCGAGGAAAAAGGCTCGCTTTTTTCCCTCTGTTCTCAAGACAGTTTACCGACAAAGTACAATGTATTGATATTAACACTGTTTACTTAAAATTGTACAGGGAACAAGATACAGAAGATTTTTTACTGATGCGGCTATTAATTTAGGGTGCATTAAGTGTTAAAGCACAAAAAAGTGAAATCAATTGCGAAAGAAGTATTGGTTTGAGAAAGCAAACCAAACGGGATTGCGTAGCAATCCCCGGGGTCGGCGAGCGTAAGCGAGCAGGGCGCGAAGCCCTCGCTGTGACGTCATGTACCGGAAAGTGAAATCAGCATAATACGAATTATTCAGATAGTTTCACTCTGTGAAAGGAATGTTGGTTTGCGAAGCAAACCAAATGACATCTGTGAAAGGAGTGTTGGTTTGCGAAGCAAACCAAATGGGATTGCGCAGCAATCCCCGGGGGTTGGCGAGCGTAAGCGAGCAGGGGGTGGAGCCCCCTAGTTTTTAAAAAAATTTAAGTGCTGAATACAAATTCTCGACAATACGATGTACCGAAAATTGAGATTACTCTCCACACTCAGATTTTTGGTTTATTACATTTTAGACTTATGTGACTTACATTTTCAAACCAGTGCTCAGTTGACAAAGCGATATTGTGATAAGTTTCACCTTACATTGCTCACTTGCAACGTATTAATCTCGTTTTGAGTCAAAGCTGTCTCAGCTTAGAAAGCAGCACAGTTTTGTTTTACAGCTATGAATGGGGCAAATTTTATTACATTTGAATCTATTTAGTTTCATTTAAGTCCTTTTGCAATGATGTGGTTCTCTTAAGGTGAGTGCATTACTGGTACTGCATTAGCATTTAATTTCAGGTGGTATTCCTCACCTTGAAATTTACCAAAACCTTGAAACACGGTTTTGTAGTTCTTCTATAGATCAATTTTCTTGTCAACCCTTAGATTATCTATTCTTTGTATTAAACTCGACTTAACACAAGCAATTAAACTTAATACTGGTGTAGCAATCATTTCAATGGCAAAAAATTTAATAGGTATCTGAAGAGATGATTTTAAGCACATTCAATTGTAACTTTACCCTAAGACTTAATTTTAAAATTTCCATATGCAACAATTAACAGCTTCAGTTTGAATTAAATTTGTGTAATACAGTCAAGTCTCCTATAATGCGATTTCCGTATAACATGGAGCGAAAATTGTGACAGCTCTACTATAACACGGTCTCCTTGTAATGCGTTTTATGCATAAGAACATTCCAACAACTCAAATGAATTGAAAAATTTATCCATGGCGGTACTTAATTCGATGTATTAAATATTTGTATAAAATTGTGCGTGTGTGTGACATTTATGGGGTATATTTCCCTGTTCATCAATTCTAGTTATCAGGGCTTTATTTTATACATCATATATTAGTTTAGTGAATGCAATATTAAACCTTGCTTTATTTTTATGTTTAGATAAGTTTCATGCTGTTGTTGTTGTTACTAATCCCCGACATGGTCTCTTTAAATTAGACCAAGTCCACAAGTCCATAAACCCCCCAAAAGTCCAAGAAAAGTAAAGGTTCCAAAAAAACAGAACCTCTTACTCAGGTGCTAAAACACCTGAGTAAGTACTATATTAAAATCAACCAGAATTCGGTAGTTTTGGAAAAACTGGAATGTGTATTGAGAATTGCAATTACTTGGATTGCTTACCGGCACTGCTGAAAGAGCAATTATTTTTTTGTATGGAATTTCAGCTGATACTTCATTTAGTTCGAGTCTTATTTTTGTTCTTTTGCACAGTGTATAAGGAGTTTCATAAAACTTTTATTTTATTTTATTTTTTTTATCCAATGGTGGGCATTGTTGATTTGTAATCATATTGCCAATACAAGGCCAGAAGTGATAGCCATTTGTGAAGGAGCACCCAATGGGTGACCATCATTATCCCTAACAAAGAACAGTACAATTTACATCCATGCCCTGACCCCGGATTCGAACCAGGAACTTTTCGATCCAGAGGCCAACACCTTAACCACTAGACCGGTTGGTCAGCATTTTCTTAAAGTTTCATAAAACTTGGTTTCCATATAACAAAGCTTCCATATAACTTGGTATAAATTGATCTGAGTTGTCTTATTTCTTTGTGTCTCATAATGCGGTTTCCATAGAACGGTTTTCCTAATTTTGATTAATTCTGAGTTTCTTAGAACACGGTTTCCATATAATGCGGTACGAATTAATCGCATTATACCAGGGCTCGAAATACCCAGGTGCACTGTGCACGTGAAAATAAAATTGTGCACCTAATTTTTTCCCGCTAGGTGCATGCAGTGCAACTAATGTTAAAAGAAGGGGAAGGAAAACAAGTTTTATTTTATTTTGACGTTTGAACAAAATATTAGTATCGTCTCTCAAAATATTAGTAAAATTCATAAATACACACTATGCGGAAACAAAATCACTGGGCCGTAATAGGCTTATATAGGAGGAGGGTTTACTTGTGCCACTGCTACCAGAACTTTCCGATGATCAAAACATTTTTCAGATGGCTCTGTTGAAGCGACTGTCGTGACAGCCGTGCACCGGATACCTTGAAAAAACGAAAGTTTTGAAAGAAACACAACACATAATCCAACTATGCAGTTCGCTGATTAAAGACAGATTTAAATCCATTGTTAAGGATCCACTTTTGTAAACTTTTACTGTCTTCGAGCCACGTTATTGGCCAAACAATGAAGAAATTGAGAGCTATGGGAACGAAGAAATTGAGAATTTACGGTTGCATTTTAAAATTCCATTAGGAAGTAGTAATTTTGCAGATAAAAAAATTGTTTAAATATTTTTATTTACTATCTACTACTAACCTATCTAAACATACCAAACTAATAAAGTAGTTTACATTACATTAATGCTCTAAGATTACGTTTTTTTAAATGTGCACTTGATATATAATCTGTGCACCTAAATTAAAAACTTAGGTGCACAAGGTGCACCTGCTTTAAAAAATCTATTTCGAGGCCTGGCGTTATACGAAACTTGACTGTAACATTTTTAAAGCATTATATAGGAGCCCATTAGTTTCTGCACTGGTATCCAGTTTAAAATTAAATCTGTTGTGTCATCTTTACCACTCTAGTTTTATACCAATGTAATAATCAGTTTTTTTTTTTCGATACAGTTCACTTGTCCTACTGTGAGGGTTTCTATAGGCTCTTTGGTGATTTCGGCCACACTTTTTACAGTCATATGTTGTCGTTAAAATTGTCCTTTTTCTTCTAGAGATTTACAGAGATTACTTTATCGGTAATGCTCTTAGACTAGAACTGTTCCTTGCTTACTTCTGCAGCTCAGACAAAATCCAATACCTTCTTTAGGGTTAACATTGTTTCCAGAGCATCTGTTCTTGCAGGCCCGAATCACTTATTAATATCCCAATTGGATCACGATCCTCAAATTTGCATGTTCTGACAAACGTTTTCAACTGGGCCGAGTAGTTGTCGAACGTTTGCCCTCATGTTGCTTACCCAAAAGAATTTGAATCGTTCTTTTACTACATTTTTGCACAGGATATAATTTTTTTCAAAGCTTTCAGAGATGTCTTCTAACTTTTCCGTCAGGATTTCCATGCTCCGAAGGTGTAAACCTGTACACCCTAGTCTCCCAAGGGGTTGTGGAAAATGTTTTAATTGCCATTTGGTGTGTTGTTGGAGATTGCAAAGGTTATCCCTTTTCCACCATACGCATAATTGATGGAACTAATTTTTTTTGTCATCTGAAAAGACTATTGTCATGGGTTTAACAATAGAATTGATGGGTCTACCAATTAGAAAATGGCCAGTAGTCCGCATCCAGGTCATTGATATCATCGAGAGCTCACCTACCTTTTCGATGTTTTGAATGTATATCTTTAACCTTTAGGCTGGTTGGTACAGTATGTACCTTGATCGCACCAAGAAAGAATTAAGGTTTTGGTCAGTAGAGTGGTTGTACCTTGAAAGTTATAAGAATTGCACCAGTTAATTTGTTGCAGTAGTCAAAAGGTTAAATTGTATTTATTTAATCAGCATTTAGTTAAAAAATTATTTCTTATAAGTTATTTTTCAAGCTAATTTCAATCTAGATGTGTCGTGGCTCAGAGGCTATGCCCACTTCGCAAGCAACCTTCAAGTTATAACCAGGTTTGGTTATCTCTTGGGTGTTTACTTATGTGTCCATAAACTTTGTTTGCATGAATGCCTATTACTTGATATCATGTATCTTGTGTCCGGCCATGTCACCATAAAATCCCAAAAGAACCAACCTCTGCTCATGTCTGCTTGCCAAAGACTTGCACACAAGGGCTCGGCTGGTGCATGTTAAATCTGTCAATAACCCATTGTGGTGCTCCAGGTTGACATTAAATAAATACCTTCCTCTGATCATGTCTGTCCAAACGAGTCAAATGTTGAATAAAATTACGAAATGGGGTATGTACTGGTGTGATGTAAAGTTTATCTTCAAGACCCTTTGACTTTTGTTTCCTTTCAGGAAGAGATCTTGGGAAGATATGGAGCCAGAGGAGGAAACAAGTGAACCTCCTACAAAGAAGGTTTTTGAAGGGTAGGTGTGGCATTTTGTGCACAATCCTTGTTTCCTTTTATTTCTTTGCCGAAATTCTCCAATTATCCCATCTTGACTACTGGGAAATCTGTAAATATTTGATTGGGTTTAGTTGGAATTTCTTTCCTAAAGTAGGAATTTCCTGAAAAGTCATCAATATCACTAGTTTAGTGTGCATGTAAGCCTAGTCTTGGCAGAGGGAAAAAAATTGAAAATCATCCATTAAATCAAGATAACCTAATGTTAACAGTTTTTGAGAAATTCTGAACTGACAACCAAATTGTTGAAACTGATACATACCAAATGGTATTGATGTTGGATGAATTACAGGTCTGTGAGCAAAAACACTCGTGGAGTAACATTTGTGGCATAAATTTTTAAAAATAGTTGCAGAAAGTCTTAATTTTATTTGGCTCTTCAAGTCTTTTTGTAGAATTATTCCCATTTAGTTATTTGCCGAAATACCCCAAATAAATATCTCGACATCAGGGGGTAATTGGAAATTCTTTGATGGGGTTGTAATTAGAATTCTTTTTGAAAATTAGGAACTTTTTGAAAATTAGGAACTTTTTGAAAAATTATAAATATTAACGGCATTGTGTCCATGTAAGCCCAGCATTTGCTGTGAAAAAAAAAATTTCAACTCATCGATTGAATCAAGATAATCTAATGTAAAAACAGTTTCGTTGACAGTTCCAAATCATCTAAAAAACAAACTATTGAAGCTGATACTTGCCCAATCATCTTGATGGCTGATGACTTGCAGGGCTGAAGACAAAAGCACATGTGAAGTAACATTGGTAGTATAAATTTTTAAAATAGAAGTAGAAAAAGTCTTTTAAACCTTCATTACAATCTCAGCTTCTCAAGACATCAAATTATTGGCTAAACCACAACGGGCTATTTAAGTATGAAATGTAAGTGGAAGATCCTGCCCAAACATTTAAATTTTAAAATTAAAAAACTATATATTTTCATAAATTTTGATAATCTTTCACAGATTCAATGTTTTATCTCCGGAAGCTAAAATTGCTGTCCCTTGGAAACTTTTCGCCTTAAAAAAAATATTTTGTCCTATTTCTCAAAAAAAGTACAGAATATCGTTAACCTTTGTTCAAAATCTTTAAATTAGTTCTTGCGACAAATTTGCTTCAAGAGAATAACGCCATCGCCAAATTCAATGATGTGATGGTTGTTTATTTGCCACAGCACCGTCCTTCACCAATCCTTCCGTAGACATTTGTCTCATCCCGGCTGATGGGCACAGTTGATAGTAGGTCACTTGATCCATCGAAGTTCAACGTCAAGGCAGCCAATATCTTGCGACTGCATTTTAGAATAAAATCCATGCTGATTTGCCACATATTTTGTTTTGGAGTAATATTCTATTATTTATCCATTGATTGAGTTTTGTTTTTGTTGTAATTTTATCATGAGCGATATCTATTTGTACACACCTGACCTTTCCTCCCTTTTGTTTTCACACCATCCTTCTGCTTTTTGTCGTTTCTTCCTTTCTTATATGTTTGGTGTAGGTTCAAACATTGGTGCCATATAACCTGAAAACATCCAAGCCATAGGTTAAGACGGCTCGCTCATTGAATCGTCTTTCATGCCTTCCATTTTTATCTAGTATTAAATTGGCTTATGAAAGTGTGACTCAGTGTGTCTTATCTCCACAGCCTGCGAATAAAAGGCAGGAGGATACTAACCGACTTGGAGGATGATGAAGAGCAGGTGCCTCCACAACAGAGGTACTTTGAAGGGTAGGTATACATTTTGTGGCCTTTTACTGACTTAAACTCGTACCGTCTTTTAGTCTGTCTGATTTTGTAGAATTTTTCCATTTAGTTCTTTGTCAAAGTACTCTAAATAATCCCATCTCAACATCTGGGCGAAATTCAATTTTTTAAAATTTGATTGTAATTGAGATTCCTTTCTAAAATTAGGAACTTAAAAAAATCATAAATATTGATGGCATTAGTGTCCATGTAAGCCCAGCATTCACAGTGGGAAAAAAAATTATAAGTCATCGATTGAATCAAGATAATCTTAATGTTGAACGCGATTTGTTTTTGAGAAAATTCTGAGCAGAGATTAGTTTTGATTTCAAATATGCTATGGATTGCCTCTACACTGGCTACTTTAAAAGAAACTACTGAAACTGATACATACCCAATCGTTTTGATGGAGGATGAATTGCAGGGCAGTGGGAAAATGCTCTGTGTAGTTGCATGGGAAGCATAAATTTTTGAAAATAGCAGAAAAAGACTCCTCTTAAACCTTAATTGCCATCTAGGCTCCAATAGACATCAAATCAAATGGCTAAACCTCAACGAGCTATTAAAGTATGAAACAGACATGGAAGTACATGAATTTGTTTATTGCCTTCTATCTCATTTAGTATTAAAGTGAGCCATGTAATTTCACTGTCTTGTCTTTTTCCACAGCCTGCTATTGGTGGGAAGACGTCTGTACTCAGATGCTGAAGATGCATCCGACAGGTAATTGATTTTTTCCCCTTGGCAATAAGTGTTAGAAATTATTCATATACAAATTATTTTAGACTTTGTCAATTTTGATGATTTTGGAACAATCATAGATTGTCAGATGAGCTCACCTACCAATTCGGTGTCTTTTTATGGATAACTTCATTTAACGTTCAGATAATAAGAGGCCGATAATAAATATAAAGTAGGCTTTAATTGAATCATTAACTAAGAAGCACATCATGACACTGTATCATAACGTGATCATGTATCAACTACTGTTGCCAAAATGCATGCTGAAAGAAAGGATTCAAAAACAGTTGCATCAAAACATACACCAAGAAAAGTGTGATTGCTTCCAACATTCAATAATAAACATTTTGTTTAAAAAATTTCTTAAAATTTATTTTTCCAAGCTAGTTTTAATGTACAAAGCTGGTCCAGAAAGTAAGTACCGTTTGTGCATATCTTCCGCGCATCTGACAACATGAAGGTCGCACATGTATAGTTAGTTACATCCTTCAACTCGAGAATCAATTAGCCTAGCCATTTTGTTTGGTTACCTTAATATTTAAAGTCATTGTTTGTCGATAATCATGTTTAAAACAATCGATCGGCCCACCAGCTGCGAAATAAACTTACAAAATTATTTTATTGTCCCAAAACACTGATCACATGATTTTTCTTGAAGAGGTGGCTTTGCCTTCTAAGGTTTCAAAACAAATCAAAGTTTTATCGCCTGTGACAATCCTTTTCAAAATATGATTTATTTCTGTCGCATAACGCTGCAAAAACTCCAAGGCTGTTCCCATGTGTTTTCGCTTTTGAATGTCCATTAGTGTTTTCGGTACCCATCATGAACGCAATTTTTGTAGTGCAAATGTTCAGTCAAAATTTTGTGTAACGAAGATTGTGAAATGTTTTGAAAATTCATTGACCAATCAGAAATAGTGAATTGCCTATTGGAACGAACTTTTTCATCAATGCAGTGCAATAATTCTTCATTGATCAATGACGGGCGTCCACTGCACACCTCATTGTGGATATTTTCCCTTCCTTCGTTAAACATCCTAACCCACTTTCACACCATACCTTCACTCATCTCATTCTCTTGGTAAGTCTAACTTATCTCGCGATAAATTTCACAAGGTTGAACATTTCTTGCATTCAAAAATTTGATAACGGCTCTTATTTCACAGCTGGCAGACCGATCAAGTGTTTTAACATGATTACCGACAAACAATGACTTAAAATATTAACGTAACCCAACAAAATGGCTAGGCTAATGTGTTCTAGAGTTGAAGGATGTAACTACGCATGCGCAACCTTCGTGCTGTCAGATGCACAAGCAGGGCTGTAGTGGAGGGTATACAGCGGTAGACACCGTATACCCTCTGTTGTTACCAGCAAATTCCATATACCCTCTGATTTTCTTAAAAACTACATACATGCTTTGCTTTTCCCAAGAAAACATCGAGCAAAATATCACTTGAAAAGCAGATAGTTGTAGAAGCAAAAGAAAAGTTTTTTTTTTTTTCCAAGTGATAAGATTGGTACACAATTCTAAAATCGTACCTATTAATCAAAAGCAATTCATTCAAAGTAGTGTTGATAGAAGTAAATCCAGACTTTGTTCTGATGTTAATGAAGAAACTTGTCAGCTTTTGAAGGATATGTCCATGCTTGGTCCAGAAAATATAAATGCAATGTAAACAGAATAAAAATATTCGACATTGAGAAAAGAAGGTAAAAAGGATCTGTCGAAGTTTTGGTACAGATGAAATGTGCACTATTCAGGGTTAGAATGACCAATGAAAACGTCCAAATTGTTCCAGAAAAATCAAAGCCTCTTTTAAGAACACTTGAATTACTACCGTGTTCCACTGCTGAGTGCAAGCACGGGTTTAGTTTAATGGATAACACAGTGTAACAGATTTGAGATCATCTTTATTGATTTCAAAAGTCTCCAATCTAATGTTTATTAATGAAGATGGACCATTTTCAATCGGGAAAAAAATTGTAAATTCTTGGTTGGCCAACCATTGCTCTTCAGTAGACAATAGATCGAGAGTATGCGCTACAAAAAGAGACGGAGACGGATATATGTAGTCAAGCAGTTTGGAAAATATTTGAATGAAAATGATAGAGGTAGGCCTTAAAATTTATTTTTTAAATATTACATCCTACTTTATATGTGATTGGATATTTTTCTCTTAACATTTCCTGTAATTATTTTATATCATAGTTTTAAATATTTATATAGTGATATTTAAAAAAAATTTGAATAGCACTCGATGCTAGTCTGCATATTTTATTTTGCATAAATACAGTGAACTCGAAACTTGTAAACACGCATTAGTGCTTGAGTCGAAGTCTCTCCAAAGCTACACCAGTTCCTTTGCTGTAATATAAATTAATATAGGCATTCTCTCTCTCTCGATAATTTGGACTTTGATTAATTCGAACATATTCCACGGTCCATTGAGTATACCCATGGGTGACCTGAGGAGGGGGCGGTCAACCTGTGGCTTATGGATTTCCTATATTTATATACATGTGCGTTGGTGTACATGTTTTTCATCCCCCCCCCCGTAAAGTGTAAGTAGGAAGTACAAGTTTCACTTCCCCATAGAAAAAATTCTGCGTGCCCCATGGTATACCCTCTGTTTTTTTACGACTACAGCACTGTGCAAGAGATGTGCAAATGGTACCTACTTTCTGGACCAGCTGTGTCGTGGCTCTTTGGGTATGCCTACTGTGTTTGCGAGGTATAATTAGCTTGTATCAATAATTAATTCAGCCTTCAAAAACTTATTTCTGAAAAGTTAATTTGTCAGCCAGTTTCAATGGAGCTGTGCTCTGGCTCGGTGGGTATACCCACTTTGCAAACAACTTGTGCGTTTTAGGTGGGTTTCAGTAAGCTTTTCTTTTGTGTATGTTGGTTTCTTGATAGTGTATATCTGGTGTTTGGTGCTGCATGGCCAAATGTGGCTTTTGCATCATTAAACCCCCTAGACTACCAAACTTGCCTCTGATAATGTCTGTGTGCAAAACACCTTTGTGTTCACTGGCTTGTGGTTGTTAAAATCTTTCGTGGCCTCAAATGTCCTGGTGGTGTGGAAATTTGGTGTCAAGTGTTAACCTAGTCATGTGAGCCATAGTTCAAAATAACGTGGTGTTGTCCTCAGATCTTTACCTTTGAGAATGATCCAGAACAATCGCTAATAACCTGTTGGGCTCCAGTGCGACATTAACTAACTAGCTATCCCGGATCATGTCTGTCCAAAGAGGAAATGTCTCAGTTGAAATTAGGAAATGGGGCAGAGTGGCTACTGGTGCTGAAAATATGTTGAAAACTGGTTCCAAAAATCCCTAAATCATAAATTTTGTCCCAAAAATTGATCACATTTTTGTAAGGCGAAAACATAAGGTGGCTGCAATTGAACTTAAACAAATGAAAAAAAAAAAAGAAAATTGCAAATGATTCAAACTGCAACTGATGAAATTGAACAATTAAGACAAAGAAATTATGCAAACTTAAAAGAAAATGAAAATGATGTAACTCCTACAGTCCAACCTATTCGGAGACAATTTTTTTAAATACACAAAGTGATATATAATTTTTTTACCAACTTCATTTCATGCACTAAACATAAGAATAAAAAAAAATAACATGACAAAATGTTTTTACAGTAATTGCTGATTTCTTCAACTTTTATTAAAATTACAAGTATTTAGAAAACAAAAACAATGAATATAATATCAAATATGTGTTTAATGTCCATCTACTTTGACATGCTCTTTGGTTTGTCTTTAGTGTTAAAATTTTATTTAGAAAATGCCTTATATACATATATATATATATATATATATTAAAGCTGAAATTTGATACTAAGTTCTCTTTTCTTGAGATAAGACTAAGCAATAAAAAAAATATATGATTATATAAAGTATAATTGCATCTAACTGACCCATATAATCATGTAAAATCAGATAATACATTTATTTTAAAAAGTCCCTAAAAGGTCCACAAAATGTCCCTTAATGGACCAACAGAAATTTAGTAGTCACCCTGTAAGGGCATGTACTAGCAGCAAGATGTAAAGTTTGCTTTTAATACATAGACTATTTCAGCTTTGACTTACATTTCCTTTTTGCTCGGATAGTTACGAAGATGTGTTGGAAGAAGCACCAAGGGTGCCAGAACCGCACAAGAAGAGGACCTTCGCGGGAAGAGGGCATGCAGGGTAGGTATCCATTTTGTGCGCATTTCTCATTTCTTTAAAGAAGCAATAGGATCTAAATAAACTAACTTGTATTGAAAGTTTTACTGCTATTTGACAAAGTTATGGCATTATCTTCACTTGGTGGATTTTGTAGAATTCTTGCAGTTATTTCTCTGCATAAATCTTCCAAATAACTACAGCTCGACCCCTCTGGGGTATCTTATCTGGTATTAAATTGGACCATGAAAGAGTAACTCATTATGTTCATCTCTCCACAGCTTGCGAAGGAAGCCAAAGAACCAAACACAGGAAGACGAGGAATGTTTGTGCGTTGGGTAATTGATTTTAATTATTCTCTCAGAAATAAAAATATTTAATATAATTCATCTACGATTTATTTTAGACCACTGTCGAATGGGATGAATTTAGATCATTCAGGAATTGGATGAGCTCTCCTACCTGATTTTGATAAAAAAACTTAAATATATTTTTTTTTATTTAATCAACTAGGGGGCTTTGTCCTCTGCTTGATATCGCTCGTCGACCACCAATGATTGCTATGCAATCATATTTAGTTCGCTTTGTGAACTATACTTTTCAACAATGAGTGGGAGGGAATTGCTTCACAATCCATCCCCATTTGGATTGCTACTGGATTGATTACGGACCTCTAGTATGACTTTAATTGAAGGTTCCCTACCCATTGCGATATCTATCTTATGCGCTCGAGTAACAGAAAATGACCTACTTTTTTTTTTTCGTGATTAGCTGATTTGTATATAAGCTGACTCCTGTACTTTAGCTTTAGAAAATGTTCCAAAAATTCACAGCTTATACACGAAATTAAAAAGTAAATAAAAACAAAATATTTTTTAAAAGTCAAGAACTAAACATCTCATTTACACATAAAAAAGGAAATTGTTAAATAAATAACATATTGTTAAAATTCAGAGGAAATCTAATCATAATTTTGAATGTTTTAGCTGATCCGTGTTGTAAAAGTACTTTTTAAGATTTTCATATTCAACTGTTTCTATGGAAACAGCGACCAAATTTGCTGGTTCTTCTGAAAACATTTAAATCTTTCTAGCGCATACTCTCAAATTTTATGAATGAATTAATTTTAAAATATAACTATGTTTATTGTATGTGCATGCTCCAAAATCATTAGCCCGTTGAACCACAAGACTCGCTACCTCGTGACGCTATCTACCAATCATAAAACGAATAAAACTGAAATCAGTACAATGCTGATGAATTTAAGATGCAATTGGATAGTCAGTGGGAATTGGGGAATTGATAAACAAAGGACCAGCCTTGTTGGGCTTGAGCCTGTTGCTGGTCGTCAATATTTGTGTTTGTATTTGTATTTGTAATTTTTTTTTATAATAGAAAGATAATTAACTTTCAAAAAATTATTCCTTGGAAGTTTTTTGTTAACAAGTTTCAATCCATCTATGTCCTGGCTCATTGGATATGCCCACTGCACAACGTTCAAATGTTAGGTAGCGCTGGTTCGATTCCACCCCGTCTCTTCTGCATCAGTAAAACTGTCCATTACTTGATCTTGGATTGCTTGTGCATTGCTTAGTATAGCCAAATATACTAAGCAATGCATAGTATATTTGGGCCCCTTGGGCCATAAAAATCAATCCTGCTATTAGTGCCTTTGAAGATTTCGCTATTAAGAACTCGTCAGAATTTTTTGTCCTGGCCAATTATTTGAACATTGTTTACCTGCATTATAGCATAACAATAGCACCTATCATTAACACATTAGCTGCCAGTGTCGTTAGGATGTGTTGATAGTTGTTGCCCCACCGTAGAAATTGGTTTTTCCCAAAAGCCAACTTTGTATATGATTGAATAACAAATATGATTGAAAAGTGGGCCAATACCAGAATAGATTGGCAAAATCTCAGCCAACAAATTTGCAATTTCATCATCTGTTAAGAGGCTTATTAGATTGCATTTTTCTTTTTTGGGGGCGTGAAGACCCTGCAGAACTGTCGTCTCTACAACTCGTATTACAGGATTTTTTTTTCAATAGCTAGTAAAGCTATCAATGTGAAACCACATACCTTTACAACAAGCTTCTAACCTTTACACCACGCAAACAACTAACGTACAAGGCCAATTAAAACGAAGGATAAACTTTGAGGCGCTGTTCTCTCTCCAAGCGCAAACACGTGATTGGCTACTGAGACATCACGTCACGTGATTGACTCTTTAATGTTGACGCCGCATCACGCTCTGGCGCGAGATCGGCAGCGAATGTGTTAAAAACTTAGGGCTGTGGTAGCCCAGTTGGAAGAGTAAAGGATTAACTATCGTAGGGTTATGAGTGTGAAACTGGTTCCGGCCTGACACCAAGGTGCTAGTGCAGATAAAATTTGTTGCGGCCTCGAATCTCCCGACATTGGCATGGTGTAAAAGTTGAGAGGTGCCAGCTCGTGTTCACCTTGTCATCTGACCTTCGAATTCGTGAGGCATTGTGTTTGAATCTTTCCCTTAAGGATACTGATCCAGGACCTTCTACAATAAATAGTGTGTTGTTCCTGTGCAACGTTAATTGACTACTTGCTTAATTGGAATATGTTTCTGAATGTTCACAATCTATTGCATGAAGGAAAGATCAATTTAACTACTTGACCTGTTTTAAGATATTTCGTTTATATTTAGGTGCATTGGGGATCAAAATGGTGAGGAACAAGTATTCCAGGTAATATTAATCTTCATTCTAATGTATTTCACACTTTTCATATGCCAGTAAAGGTTAGCAAGTATGCCGTGTACAGTCGTGGAAAAAACCTCACATTAAGGGACCCATTTAGAAGTTGATTTAGAGATAAGGCAGGTTTTGTTAAGTCTGGTATTTTAAATGTTGTGGTGGTAGGGATAGATTAAAATAGCTACTTGATTTCTGTTTTCTTCTGTCATGTTTTCAATCTTTTATTGTGTTTCAGTCATCACATTTAAAAAAAAAATCTTCCCTTCATTCATTAAAATTACGTTGGGACACGCTTTTATTTCAATTTTGAATTTAAAATATATTTATGAAAGATATCACTTCAGAAATAGTATATGTACTTATAGTTTTCAAATCCATATAAGCAGTAATCGCGTATTTGGAAGTTACCTCTCTTTGATTCTTGTAGTTACGTCGATGCTCTGCTCATTGAGATTGCTCATTGCATCGATTTATTCGAGGTAGTTAGTAAATATATATGTTTCGATTGTCTACCATTATCTTTTGCTACATGAGGGTTTAAGAGGAACCCATGACTAAAAGGAATTCCAAACTATTTACTTGGAACATTCATTAACTTGGCCAAGATTCGAACCCAGGCCCTTGGCACTAACCAAATGGCTGTTGGGTGAAACAGGCTTTTCTAACCCTAGACAGACTGAGACTTTAAATAAAATTTTTTGGTGGTGTTATTTTCAGTGAAACCGCTTGCCCATGATTAAGATAAGTCCCATTTCCTAAGTCTTGAATGACTTGTGTACAGTAAACAAAAGTGGAAAGGAAAAGCAGTGCTGGTGACACTTTGAAGATTGCCTTACAGAATCATTTTCTTTTGAGTAGTAAAACTACCCTTGTTACACAGATGGTCATTTGGAAAGTTGCGTAAAATTGGGGTCAAAATGTCAGGATTAGATGAACGTGGTGGCTCCATCCAAGCTAATACAAATTCACCAAAGGGTGCTGGTTCACATTAAATCTGTTGCACCCTCCAAAGTCCTCATGTTGACATGGTGTGGAAGTTTGGAGAGCAGGGTGCTAGATGAGGCGTGACCTCGTCATTTGACCATGGTTCAAAACAACGAGGCATTGTCCTTGGATCCTTCCCTGCAAGATTAATCACAGACTGTCGCCAATAATCCATTGTATTGCTCCAGTGTGATGTTAATTCACTAACAACCCATCTAAAACTAGTGTCTGAATTAACACTAAAACTACTCAATACTTGAAAAAAAGTTTTAAATTGCCTCTAAATAAAAAGGTCGTCATGGCTCAGTGGTTATGCCCATTGCATACTTGCCAACTTTTACGTATATTCCGTAATTTTTACGAATTTTCACTTGATTTTACTGTTTTACGGATGGGTCTGATTTTTTTAACAGTATTTTTAATATTTTGATCAAGCAATCAAAATATTTTATTCTCTGCAACCATCCACTAAAATTTTCTATCTGACGATGAGTGCAAGGACAAAGCAATGGATGAGTTGGAAAAGGAGTTTTGTCATTTTCAGCTGGAAGATGTAACTGTAATAATAGAATGACATGACCATATTGATGTGTAGTGGGTTGAAGTAGATAAAATAAGGGGCTGATGGAAATTGCTAGATTGGCCAAATTATGTTTTCTATTCTGCTTATTCTCCACTCCAATGCAGAGTACAAGAGAATCTTCAGCCTTGTCAGAAAGAACCGAACTGAATACTGTTCTCTTATTTCTAATAAAGCGTTGGAAAGTTTGTTGGTGTTCGAAGACACAAAACCCTAAACCTTGTTTTGAGCAGAAATGCAGTTTAGCATTATTAAAGACTAGCCCTTATGTGGCTAGCCTGAGCCCATGATGTAAGGTATTAATCTGGTGTAAGATTTTCTGCAGATTTCAAATCTGTTAAAATATTTACTAAAGGTCTAGGAGATAGAATGAAGAATTACATAACTAAAGTTAAAACTTTTTTTATCCCATGCTGGAAAATCATTCCTCTGGGCAAAATAAAAACGGAAATGGGAAAAATAAATTTAGAATGTGTCATATCTTTATGCGGTTGCCATTACAAAGGAAACAATAATAATTAAATTTCCTTAAATTCATTTTAAAATGTTCTAGACTGAATTTTAAAATTCGCCACGACCCAAAAATTGCAAAAAATTTGGACTACCTGTGTGCCAAATCTCATTACTGTAAGTGCCATAGAATCATCAGGATTTTCCAGCAAGAAACATAGAGAAGACCAAAAAAGCTACTACAACTTCATTGAATTTTTCTGCAACCCCCTCTTCTGGATAAAACACTAAATGAAACAACTTTGTAAATCAAGCATTGCTTTTTTTCTCCTTTCATCTACTTGTAAATACTCTTTATGAACACCAATGTTCTGTAATCTGACACAAGTTTAAATGGTATGTAACATACAGTTTTGGATTCAGTGTGTAGGTACTCATAAAGTGAATGTTTGTTTTTTACAGTGGTTGTGTTCAGTTTGGTATTAAAACACTACTGTTTTGCAAGGTTTCTGCAGTTGATAAAAATGTGAATTTTTATGTATGCATTTTTAAGTACAAATAATACTAGTTATTGTGACATATACAGATATTTCTAATGCACATTAATTCATGTATTTAGGTTGTGTTTTATGACAAGGGGCATTCGGTGCAAAAGTTTTACTGCTGCAAAGTTTTCAAAGTTGGCAAGTATGCCACTGTGCTAACAACCTTCGAGTTGTAGGTGGTGCAGGTTCAATTCCTGTTGGGTGAATTCCCATCTGGGTGTATTTCTATTGAGATTAATGCAGTAGATCATAACCAAATACACAGTATGAGATGCAACAGTGGGTCCGAGCATGTAACCAGTTCTCCTATAAATCTAACTAAAAGAAGGTTGACCAAATAAACTTAAATAAAATAAAGTTTTTATTAAACTTTGAATTAAAAACATATTTATATAAAATAAAGATAGTAATCCTCCTAACTCAGACTGGGATATCGTGCAAGAAGTAGCAACAACCCAGGTAGCACATATATGCCGGCCAATATCGAGAAAAAATATTGGCCAATATTGCCGTCGATATTGGCCAACGTAAAAATGTACCCCCCCCTGGCGACGTCGCCCCAATATCGTTTTACGACATTGGCCAACGTAAAAATGCCATCGCCCCAATGTCGTTTTCCGACATTGGCCAAAGTACAAATGACCCCCCTCTGGCGACATCGCCCCAACGTCGTTTTACGACATTGATAGATATTGTTTTCTTGACATTCAATGTTCGTTTTTTATCATTGCTCAATATTAGCTTTTAAGATACTTCTCGATGTTTTTTTTCCAACATTATTCAATATCTGCTACATAATATTGGGATATTTTAATTAAATTTTCTTCTTATGGCATGTGATTGTTTTTTTAAAGGGTACACAAGATTAAAATCATCTTAAATTTTGTAAAATTTAAAAAATATTAATCATTAAAAAAATATTTATATAATACAATATTTTAGAACATTAAAGAGAACATATAATATTAAATTGTTAAAAATATGTTTTTATTACAATTTGTGTAACTGTTGTATTGTATAGTACATGAAAGAAAATTGTGGGCAACTTGGCTTTTTAAAACCTAAACAGGCATCCATTATCAAATCAGACATTCTAAAATCCATTTTCCCCTTTAAATTTACTCCTTGGTAGCTTGAAAAAAAAATTTCAAACATAAAACACGTACAGGTACCATTTTTGTGATTTCAATTCAGAAAATTGTTTTAGAAAAATATTCCAGTCAAAAATGTTAGCTAAGCTGCTGATATAGCAGCTAATATTTTAATTAATTTTATTAAGTGCATATTTTAAATTATTGTTCCATTTCTTTTGTAGAAATCTAAGGCTATTAAAACTCATTATTGCCAATTGTATAAACTATATCTCAAACCAGTAAAATAAATACAAACATCAAGCTGATGCTTGTATTACAATACCACTTGATAAACAGTTGCATGGTATGTAATTCTAAGAACTGATTATGATTTATATAATTTTGATTTAATCTCAAAATGGAATACTTCCCGAAACTTCTGTTAAAAAATCAATATTGTTAGAAATGTTAAATAAGAAAAGAAAAAAGGGCACATTGCATATTGGCAGAAAAATGAACAGTTCTTACAAATTTCATTTAAATAGAATTTTTCATAAGTTTTTAAAAAAAATCACAAATCACAATAAAATAATTTTTTTTATTCTTAAGACAGATTAAACCCTGGGAACTGTCAAACATTCCAATCAGGTACATTCTTCGGAGTCACCCCTTCAACAAGTCAGATTATCCGATGGGTGAATTCTTTTGCCATCTCAAACTGCCGCACCAGCGAATGCTTTTCCAAACAACTATGACAGATAATGTCATAACAAATCATGAATAAGAACACAAACAGCAACCTGTGACACAACAGAAGTAGACAATTAGAACAAGTGTTACCCGATTGCTAAGTAAAGATGAGTTACAGTTAGTAATTATTCTCAATACACTCCCTTAATAACATTAACATACATTTTTGTCTTAGTTCAGTCTAGGTTTATGTTAAGATTTGTAAACAAATCAGCAATTTGGTATTCAGTTGCAACATATGCAATATAAATGTTTAATAATTTTACAATACCATGAACATACTTCAATTTAATATAGAAGTGTTTTAATCTGGCACAATTTTTTTTATTTAATATGGCCTTAATGACTGACTGAAGCACAAAATTTTGTCGTATGCATAATAATACAAAAAAAGGCTCGTTTACAGAACAAAAATAGCTGTAGAAAAAGAGAAGGTGCAGTTTTTCAGTGGTGGTTTATTTTAAAATAGTACTGATCCAATAAAATATTCTTTTTCAGGTCATTTAACAAGAAATTAATAATTATCACAAATTACTCAGTTGTCATCAGAGTTAAAACTGGCTTTAAAAAATATATATATCAGCTTACTGTAAAAACTCTTGTTTTGATAAATGTCTTAATGTAATAGAAATTACTAAAATAAAATAACACTAGCAAAAAATAAGTTAACTTTTGTTGTATTTTGTACTTAAAATGCAATTATCTCAAAATCAGTTTTTTGCAATTTTGCCAAAGTTCAAAGTACTAAGGCTTTTTGATAAATAAACTTAGAGTTAAACTGTTTACATTTTTTAGGTCTTGAATAAATATTTGATAGACACGGAGAGAACTTTTTGTATGAATAGCTCAGAAAAATTTATAAAAATTAATAAACAAAAAATGTGACATTTTTATAGAAATTTAACACATATCGAGTAAAATATTTTTTTTAATGAAAACTCGTAAATAAAATTTTAAAAATCTATCTCTAGGTCTTTTGCATATACTATAACAATATTGTAAAAATTTATTTCACCAAAAATATTGAAAAATGACAGATTGAATTGCAAATAAAAACAATTTTTTTTTATTGATTATTGCTTTAAATATGTGCTTAATTAATGATGTGTAGCACAAATACATCCTGCATAGCTTTAGCCAAAGCCAAAATTTCTTCCTCCAGGCAGCTTCTATTGGCTGCTCTTGAATTTGGCTCAGACAGTAATATAAATTATCACAGAATATAAAATATCTGGATGTGTTGTCATGGATAGGTACAATAATGCACCTACAAATTCCTGATTGGGTCCATGGAAAGTTTCATCTTGCACGAAACACGATGGTGTCGCTTTAGGCACTAGAGGAGTGTCGGCTGGTTTACACCGAGTCATTTTGAATTTATTTAAAATTTTCTCAACATAGACCTTTTCCTCTAAGCAAAGTTGTTGCTGAGAAAACTTAATACATATGCCCAGAAAATCTTTCACAACTTAAGCCTGGACATTTCGAACTCATCACTTAGAAGTTGTATCACCACCATGACCACTGATTCATAGGAACCAGCAATCAGTAGGTCATCAACATACAGCACTACTAGGGGGCTCCGATCCTGCTCGTCAACCCCTGTGTACCACTGTCACTGTGCCTGTTTCAGTTTTTAAAGACTTTAAAAATTTGCAAACACGACTATTGTTGTTGTTGTAGCCCATGGGTTGTACCCTAAATAAGATTTCATCGAGTTCACCATTCAAAACAGCCTTAACATCTAGTGCATAGATCTTCATTTCCCTAGGGAGAATAATGACAAAAACCAGTCGTAGTGATGCCATACTGATGTTCTTTAAAAAGAAAGAAATAGCTAGTAAAATTATGTATAGTTTTGTTTTATCACTGAATATAAGCTGCAAATTTTTTGTTTTGTTATAAATCTTAAATGATAAAAAGTTAGGACAAAAAGCATACATTTGGTACACTCAAATTTATGATAAATAAATTTTTAGAAGAAAAATTTGGTGTAAACTAATTTTTTAGAATGAATAATATTCACAATACTTCACCTTTTGAAGTTAGTTTATTTTTAATGAAATTAATCAAATCACACTAAACTTGAAAAGAACAAGCAGTTTTACCCATGGTCACAATTTTAAAGCTTCACATCTCAAATTTATTTATTGATTTTTTTTTATGTTAGAAACATTTAGTATAGTCTTTATATAAAACAAAAATCAGTTAAATTTTTAAATGTTATGTTATGCTTGAACAATATGTTTAAACCTACTTTGAAAATGTCCCACTAATATTATTAATTAATGCAAACAGAACTCTGCTGACATACTAATAACTTACTTTCCAAAACAAAATAATCTATAATAATAAAAGATGGAAAAAGCATTCCACAAAATCGAATGTAACTTGAGAATTTGATACAGTAAACGATGAATATTTACACATTAAAAAATAGTATACTGACAATGTAACAAACTACAAACACGGGCTAAAACTTCATCAATGAAACAAGTAAATATGTTCAATTATTCGTATTTAAATATTATTAACATTACAAAATAATGTACAGAAATATCCTTACCTTATAGGACTTGCACTTTTAGGGATGACTGCTCTTATTCACTGCTAGATTCGGCGAAAAATCGCTGCGGTCTAACCCAAACAACGAACACGTGACCAAGCATAGCTTCAGCTCAAAATTTAAATATCGGCCAACATCAGCTTAACATAGGTTTTTGGATATTGTTTTCACAATGTCGCCAAATATCGGTACAATATGTTTAAATTATAAAAAATATGGGTAAAACAACATGGTGTCATTATTTACAGTATTACTACATGATTATAAGGTTATTAAAAGCGTTATTTACAGTCTTCCTCGCTTTATAAAACTACACGATATCTGCCAATATCGACAGATATCGTAATTCCGACATTCAAAACATTGGCCAATATTGGTAGAATGTTGGCCAATGTTGTTGTGCTACCTGGGAACCAGATCAAATAGATCTCTCTACAGCAGACCCACTTGTGTGCGTATGTATAGGTTAAGTAATTTGAATAACCATACATCTTCAACTTCCAATCGGAAAAATATATCTTGAATTGAAATAGAAGTGAATAATTGAAAGTTGAAGTGTGTGTTTGATTGTATCGATGCCATGACCCATCTAAGAATACAGTTGTTAGACTTAAAAAAATTACTGCTAAGTACTTGCAATTATGTTTTATGTTTAAATGCTTAAAAATATGTACAGTTGCTGAGACATAAAAAGTTAGGGGAGGTGGTGAGAAATTAGCACTTTGCCGTAAAATGGCACCAACTTCTAACAATTCCTGTTATGTGAATAAAACCTACATTATGTCCATTACTTGATATTGTATGTCTTGTGTCTAGTGCTGCATGTGCAAATACGGCCGTTGTGCCTTAAAAACCTCAACAATCCAGACCTCTAAATGAAAAGCTTATGATTAAATGTAGCTCCCTGTAGACCGGCTGTGGGACATAACCAATACGGTTAAAATACTCTTTGAACTGGTGTTAAACGTGTTAGTTTACGCTTTTCTGAATTTCTTAGTAATTTATGAAATTATCAAGTTTGCTGATTAATAATTGTTTTGCAGAATTGCCCTTCCTTGGGAACGGGAGGATTTATGGAATTGTTGTACGAAGTTCTGGAAGAGAAATTCGTAAGTTAAAACTTCATTACAATTTTTTATAAGGTGTTTTTATAAGCTTTCATTATACTGCATGACAAATTTGAAAGCTATTAGTTTAAAAAGATGTGCTGTAAATGTTTATTTCACTTGTATGTGTTATTGAACTACATGATTTGTCCAGGGATCAAAGTCCTATATATCGTATATTTCCTATACATTTTTCAAAACCTTTAAAAACGTCCTATATTTTAGTATACCTTGTATTTTCTTATATTTCTTCATGGATGCAGTTTTAACCCTCCGTTGTTTATTTCTATCATTCTGCTCGTCGCAGTACACACGGGTAAACTCCAATAACCTATCTCTAGCAGTGAAAAGAGGCATTTAAATGGTTGGACACATGGTCCTACATTGGATATATAAATTTGAAGTCCTACATTGGACTGATAATTGGAACTTTCTTGATCTTATTCTCATTCGTCAGAATGGCCATAATGCTCTTATAAGCATCTGTGATGGGAACAATAACTTTTGAAAACCATGCTGATCGTTCCTGTAATTCATATTACTAAGCATTGAACATCGTGTCTGAATTATATTTGATTTCGTTTCTAGAGTATTTGTATAGAAATTGCTGAATTTTGCTATAGATATAAAAATAAACATTTTAAAACCTTTTAATTTTAAATAAAATCAAAATTCATATTTTTAAAGTACAATTCTAAAAAACAGTGCAATGGTCATCTATTATAAATAAAAGACTAATCAAATATTTTTTCAAACATAATTTTTCCTTGTGATTTCAAGAAGCCCCTTTTTAATTTCTTAATATGAATGCTATGAACAGAAATTATGTAATAAATTTAAGTTTTTAAGGCAAAAACTGCAACAACTGTTTAAAAATACGCAGAGTTTTGTTAAAACATGCCTTCAACTAACTAAACTAGTTTTTAACTTACATTTTTTTTAAATCACTTCATTTATAGAATATTTGAATAATGTTATAATTGGATTTTAGGATTAAACAACCAATTAAATACATAGAATAACCAGCTTTATTTAAATTTACACGAAAACGCAATATACAAAAGAAAAGTGACAAGAATAGAAGTAGTAGAAGTTGTTTTAACCTCTCGCGGTCAACAAAAAAACCTTTCACAGTTAAGGACACAACAAATGTTTTGCACTATATTCAATACTTCCTTTCAAAACAAACATTCATCAATACCAATTTCCTTGCACAAAAACTGAAACCGAGGTTTTGCCAGGGGTTTGGTCAGAATGTCTGCAAGTTGTTTCTCGCTACAAACATGTTCAATGTTCACAGCACCTTCCAGGTGTTTCTCACAAACAAAGTGAAATCTCACTTCGATGTGTTTGGAACGCTTGTGAAACTCGGGATTCCTTGCGAGCTTTATTGCACTCATGTTGTCAACCATGATGCTGGGAATAGAGCTCAGTGTGGTCAGTTCATTGAACAATTGTATCAACCACATTATTTCTTTTGTGGCTTCACAGGCTGCCACATACTCAGCCTCAGAGGTGGACAGTACAACACTCTGTTGTTTACGGCTTGACCATGTAATAACACCACCAGAGTACATACTCAAGACACCAGATCTTGAACGCCTTGTTTCTACATCGCTGGCATAATCTGCATCACTGTACGCCCGAAGTTTCCCACAAACCATGTCTGAATTATATAAAAGTCCATAGTTCATGGTGCCTTTTATGTACCTAAAAATTCTCTTTACAGCTTGACTCCATTCATTAGCATTTTCTGATTTCATGGCTGAAGCATATGATTGAGGAACATCTGTGTGCGCAAGCAGAACATAATCTTTCAGATAAGCAGGTGGATTGACTTTTCTCTTTTCTTGCCCAGATGTTTGTGGCTGGTCAACCTCTTCATTAGTTTCTTCCTCTGGCGATTGTGGTTGGTCAACCTCTTCATCTGTTTCTTCCTCTGGCAATTCACTCCCACAAGCATCAGAGACTACAGGTTTTTCATGTGCCATCACACTCAGCTGCACTTTATTCTCTAATGCTTCTTCTTTTTCAAACATTACATCTCTACTCAAGATAATGTTGTTCTTTGCTGACAACCAGACACGATACCCATCTCTTTCACCACAGTAGCCGACAAAGAGCCCCTTTTCACTCTTCGAGTCCCATTTTTGTCTTCTCTGCTTGGGTGCATGTACAAAACACTTTGTCCCAAACACACGCAGATGACGAATGTTAAAGGATTTCTTGAGCCAAAGTTCTGCAGGTGTTTTGCCCTTGATGGCAGTAGGGCCAGTTCTATTCAGAACATATGCAGCTGTATTAACAGCTTCAGCCCACAGCTTTATCGGAAGATTCTTTGTGTGCAGCATGGGCCTTGCACTCTCCACCAAAGTCCTGTTCTCCCTTTCCGCAGCTCCATTTTGTTCAGGAGTGTAGGGCATTAAAAATATGATGTTGATCCCTTTGGCATGAAGAATTTCTTGGACATCTGTATTCTTGAATTTTTCTCCACCATTGCTGAGGAACTCTTTGACAATGTCTCCAGCAGTCTCCACTTCACTTAAAAATGTTTTCATGCAGTTCGCTACTTCATTTTTAGCTTTTATAAAAAATACTCTGCGAAATTTGAAAAATCATCTTTAAAACAGACAAAATATCGTGAGCCCCCTACAGAATTCTCCTGCATAGGTCCACAAATGTCTGCATGGATAAGTGCTCCTGCCTCTTTTGGTCTATCTGATCTTGTTCCAAAACTTGCTCGATGCTGTTTTCCAAACATGCAGCCATCACAAAAGTTTTCTTTTACATCAACCTCAATTCCTTCAGACAGTTCCTTCAAACAGATATTCTTTTACGTGTTGCTTGTTTTGGTGACACAGTCTTTCATGCCACAGCTGTGCACTTTCCTTTTTAGATGCAACGTACACATTTGCTGCTGTTTGAGGCACTTTGACCCTCATTTCAAGAGCATAGAGTCCTCCAGCTGTCCTTCAACCTCTCAGTCTCTGCGCACCATTTTTTGAAAATGTACAATTTTCCTTACCAGCATCAAAATGGAAACCTTTGTCAATGGTCTGCCCAACTGAGAACAGGTTTCTGTCGATTTTAGGGACGTACCACGCATCTGTTAGATGATTCTGTTCCCACTTGCCATGTATCAGCATCTCAACACTTACAGTTCCTTTGCCATATGCCAAAATGTCTTCACTGTTCCCTCTTCTTATAGACTTTGGAGTCACAAAAGTTTCAAAAGAATCAAAATATTCTTTTCTTTTGGTCATATGTGCTGATGCACCTGAATCAGCTAACCACAGTTCATTGTCAGGAACACCTTCAAACACACATATGAAAGCATCCCCACCAAGCTTCTTAGAAAAATTTGTTCTTTTGGGACAGTTTTTAGCAAAGTGGCCAACCTTGCGGCATTTAAAGCACTTCCTTTCAGGTTTTCCATTACTAACATTTTTCTTATTAGAAACAAGGGCTGCAGAGTCATCATACCTTTTAGGAAGTCGCATTTCAATCAGAGACGTTCTATCAACTTATTTAAAGTTCGTTCTTCAATTGGGACAGACTCCCAGACACTTTTAAACTCAAAGTACTCTTGGGGTAACGTTGACATAATTCGACTCATCAGCAGCAGATCAGGAAGTTCTGTTTTCACCAGTCGTTTAAGTTCATCGTTGAGCTCACAAAAATTCTTCTGCAGACGTGACACATGAGTCACAATATCCTCCATCGGATCTTTAACACTGCTGAAGAATTGTTCCATCAGTCTATCCACACGCCGACCAGAGCTTTGCTCATACACAGACAACAGCTTGTCCCAAATTGACTTTGCAGAGTCACATGTCGCTGTCGGTTCTAGATTTGCATCATTCATACATCCCACAAGAATTAATTGTGCAAGAGCATCACTCTTTTTGAATGACTTCAGCTCCTTTTCGTATGCTGTAAATACCTCTACGCTGGCAGTTGCTCCAGGATCGGTCGGGACAGTGCATTGTCCTGTAGTAGTGTCCAAGACGTCATTATGTCTAAGCAACAGTTCAATCTGTCTCCACCATTTCGACAAATTTCCTTGTCCTTCAAGCTTTTCTATGTGTGGTTTAAAATCCATTTTCGGTAACAGCAAAGTCAAAAAATAGTCTACGATTTATCACGTACGTACTAGATTTACTTTAAATGAATAACAACTTACTGCTCAGTGGAAGAGAGATAAGCCCATAACCAATTGGATTTTAGGATTAAACAACCAATTAAATACATAGAATAACCAGCTTTATTTAAGATTAACACGAAAACGCAATATACAAAAGAAAAGTGACAAGAACAGAAGTAGTAGAAGTTGTTTTAACCTCTCGCGGTCAACAAAAAAACCTTTCACAGTTAAGGACACAACAAATGTTTTGCACTATATTCAATAGTTATCACTCACACAATATAATATATTAAGTTTGCAACAGTGTGGAAAATAATTTTTTTAGCTGATAGATAATATTTAGGAGTAAGAAAAATCAATGTTCTTACTCTTTTATGTTATGTATATTTCAGAGTTTGTAAATAATGGTAAAGTAATTTTCTTCAGTTTGTAAACTGTGGTAAAGAGTAATTTACTATAAGATTTTTTAAGGTTTTGTATTTTTGGTGTGTAACAATTGGCTGCTTTGATGTGTGTTTTAAAAATTTAATTTTCTTACTTTGCAACAAAAATAAGCTAGCAGTAGAAATTAAGGTATTTTTGACATTTATTTAAAATGTTAAAAGATTACTTGTAATTACTGTACATTTTGTCGAGAGACCTGCCTTCATTTGCATGAAATCATAGATGTATTCTCAGGATAGAGCATATCAAGGTGTAAATGAGAGTCGGGCGCGCGTTGCCTGAAATAGAGCCGAAATAAATGTGTTGCCATTAATATGTTAGTTATAATAGTTGCCTATTATTGTTCCATATTTTTTGTAAAAAAATTCTATATTTTATATGGTCATTTCTATCCCTGAATGTCTGACATCTTCTCTTTGTCTTTCAGCCCCACCTCATTGGGGATATTTTTGGGAATATCGGAGTAAGTAACGCTTGTTTTGTCTCCCTTTATTTTCTAGGAAACCCTGATCACCAATTTTTGTGCTCTCATTCTAAATCAGGATACAAACTTGCAATGGCCCCATACATTCACTTATTTCTGGGGGGCCGGCTGCCCGAGAAACTATGAAAGTTGTGTAATATACAAGGTGTCTACTGGTCCCAAAAGTCCTGAAAAAGACCCTAAATCATAAATTTTGTCACGAAAATTCATCAAATTTTTTAAAGGCGAAATCAAAAGGTGGCTGCAGATGAATGTAAACCAAATGAAAAAGAAAATTGCAAACTGGAAATGATGAAAATTTAACAATTATACAAAGAAATTATGCAAACTGAAAAGAATGAAAATGTTGCAACTTCCCCAATCAAATCACATTTCAAGACAATTTTTGTAAATACACAAATTGCTAAAAAAATTTTACCAACTTCATTTGATGCATAAGACATAAAAATAAAAAACTTACACGAAATGTTTTTAAAATAATTGTTGATTTTTTTCTTCAATTTTTATTAAACTTTCAAGTATTCAGAAAACAAAAATAATGAATATAATATAGAGTATTTGTTTACTATGTTCATCTACTTCAACATGATTTATGGTCTTTATTTTTTAAATTTTATTTAGAAAACAGCTTAGTAAAGCTGAAATTTGATATTAGAGTCCTTTTCTCAAGATGTGAAAAAAAGTGTGATTTTAAAGTATAATAGCATCTTAACTTACCCACATAATCACGTAAAATCAAATCATGCATTGATTTTAGAAAATCCCTAAAAGGTCCCTAAATAGACCAACTGAAATTTAGTAGACAACCTGATATATTACAGTAATATATACAAATAAAGTAATTTACTTTATTTGTATGGAAAATGATATTTACGTTTTGTATTGTTAAAAAGAAAGACACTAAAAAGTAAATAGAGAATTCAAGTGGATGCAAGTCATTGCATTGGGGACCCCACAGTCCGACGGGAAGTGCAAGGAACCAGGAACCAGAGGTCAGTGAGTTTGAATCCAACCATAGACTTGTGTACAGGGTGGGAGGGGGGTATTGTCCTTGGATCTTTCAAGCTGCCAGATCCTTAGTCCACTCAATATTATTCATGTCTAAAAAAAAGTTTGTTCAGCTACATGTTGATTCCAAGAGGCTTGTGTATTTTCATGCATTATCAGTCAGCAAAGTTTTAACCATAATTAACTATAGTGTAACTTGTTAAAATAACATGTTGAGGCAGGCTGCTGGGAATTCGAAGGCCGTACGAGGACCATCTTCTGAGCATTGTTCTAAATGACTATTTTGTTCTATACTCTGGCAATCTCAAACGTTTTACTTCTAAATCCTCAAGGTCCTTAAAGATTTTGATTGTGGGAAGAACCAATGCCGAGAAGCGTGGCAGCCCGTTCTGCCTGCACTAAGAACTGATTTCCTTGAGTTAAGGGCCCTGGTAGCCCAGTTGGAGGAGCAATTGATTAGAAACTGGAGGGTTGAGAGTTAACTAACTCGATCCAACCAAAGACCTTCATATACATGGTTGTTGGTGCACCTTGAATCTAAACTGTACTAACTTGTTAAAAATGCAAAATTTAAATTTAGATGTGTTGGATATTATTATGTCAGATGAATTCCAAATGTGAAGACAAATTTGAGGTTTCTTTTAAATACAAATAATATTGCGGTGAAATTTCTGCTGGAATTGTAAAATTCAAATTGAATGAATGTTCAGTACCATTTCTGAAAAGTTCCATATCGTCATTTTTACAAATAAACAAAATGAGGCTGTTGTAGCCCGGTTGGAAGAGTGACTGATTAGCAGACAGAGGGTTGGAGAGTTTGAATCCAACACAAGACTATCGTGTACAAAGAAGGATGCTGCACATTGAACAGCACATTGAATGTCGTAATGTTGACCTGGTGTGGATGTTTGGAGAGTGGGGACCATTTCAGACTGTTGCCAATAATCCGCTTAGTTGCTCTAGTGTGTTGCTAATTAACTAGCTACGTACCTTTGCTGCCAAATGGAGCTGAAAATTCCAATACTTCACCCTTGTACCTTGCGTTATTTGTATAATATAGTCATGATTTATTTTACCTTTATGAGGCTGCATTTCCAATGGTCCGCAGTGTAGTTGACTGCAGTCATGGAGTAGGTTATTTCCCTGGAAAAATTGGACATTTTCTGTTGCAAAATAATTACTTAAATTTTGTGAGTGGTTTTCTGAGGATGCCCCAATAGGATTTTATGTTTTTAATAGGTATTAAAGTCCATTGCTGTTAGTCCAATAGGACCTAGAGCTCATCTCAAGCCCTCCAAAAGTGTTCTATTATAAAATATGTTCATATTCAATACTATCTATGTACAAAATACATTTTAAGTCATCAATGTGACTATCATATTTATTTAAAAAAAATTAAAACTTATTTTTTGTAATGAATTTAGTTTCTTATAATGATATATAGAAGGTATGATAGTGGGAATTTGCTTTTCCTGAGCTGTTAAGATCATCTAAAAGCCACAATACATATTATCATGTTGGTTATTCAATACTATCAATGCATAATTATGGGTCATTTTCATCAAACATTCCTGTTCATTTGTTTTTCCATGATAATCAAGGTTTCCCCATCTTTGCATTGCAAAACTTTCATATTTTCTTGAGATAAATACTTTCGTTAACATACTTAATGTAATTATGTTTTTAGGGCCCACAGCAAGAGGTGGTGCTGGAGGAGGGGTAAGACATTTTCTTTCTATTTCCCTTTGTTTTATTTGTTTGCTAAATATGCAAATACTTTCAACTGCATTGTACAGCATGATTGTGAAGTTCATGTTTTCTGTAATTTATAATTTCAAACTTAGTAACCTCATCTCAATTTACAAGTTATTAAGAACACAATAGGTGAAAGAGCTTCTTTTTTTTTTGGGGGGGGGGGGGGTTGATAATTATGTTTCTATTTGATTTATTTTAAATCTCACTTTGCTTCAAGTCAGTCAGTGGGAAGAGAACGTACTGTTACTGCCTTTGACGTGTAGTGGAATTAATCTTTAAAATTCTAGAATCCTCCTGAACTTATTTGGTAGAATCAAGTGACAAGCATTTGTGAAAGGGGTCGGTATTTCTCTATAACCTGGACTATTTGATCCAGCATTCACCACTGTGTCGCTCTAGTGCAACGGTAATTAACTGCATATTGACCACTCCAAACATTTGTTTTGGGCTTTTTCGCGACCCGTTTCCAAGTATACATTAATAGAATTATTTCGGGGCTGGACCACCCTTTTAGTACCCGCTTGAATTATCATTATTATAAATGAAATACATGCTTAATCGTTGTTTGGCTGGTTAAAAATTTTTCCTTTCTTGTTACGAGTGTCATTTGATCAGGCTTATCAAAAAACAAAATCAACTAGCTAGAACCTAAGTAATAATCTAGTGAGTGGTTGAGCTGCTGTACAGACCCCTAGCAATGACTGAACAGCTCATAGCACTGACTGTATTTACCTTTATAACCAATGTATAACCTTTTTAAGTAACAAATAATGACACTTTTCTGGGCTTAGATTATATTGAGATAGAAAGCTTACAACAAAACTTAAATCAGAACATGTGCAATTCACAAGAAAAAAAATTCACCTATTAATTCTAAATACTCTGTTTGATCAATTTGTTTGCCCAAACTGTCAAAACTTTTGTCTTCATATTTAGCAATTGGAAGTTTTACAGGTTTGCAATCACTCATACCGTGTCTATAAAAAATAGTTTTTATATAATCTCTATGAGATAATCCTATTCCATTTTTAAACTTTTGTAGTTCTAAACCCAAGAATTTATCTCTTTTAGTTGTTTCATTTTCAAAATGTTCTCGTAATTTATGAATAATTTTATCTGCAATTTTTGGATTATTACTAAATATACCTAAATCATCTACATATATACACATTACAAAAAAATTGTTAGGATCATCTAAAATAAAGATACAGTTATCAGAAGCTAGTTGTTTGAGTCCGATTTTTAGTAGTACAGTTTTAAGTTTCAAATTCCAACTTCTACCAGACTGCAGTAAACCTGCTTTGAAGTTTACAAACTTTGTTTTGTCCGTAAGTATTTTAAAAACCTGGCGGAACATTCATATACATGGTTTCCTTCAAATCACTGTACAGATAAGCTGTTTTAACGTCAAAATATCGAATATCTAAATCAAGCTTTGCAGCTGAAGCGACTAATAATCTAAAATATTTCTATATTTAACACAGGCAAATAAGATTCATCATAGTCCAGATATTTAATTTGATTAAATCCTGTTGCAACAAGACGTGCTTTATATTTAACAAAATTTGGATCTGGTTTATATTGTAAACCTATTTACTTTTAACACTTTTTATGTTATTCGGTTTATCCACGATTTCCCATACGTTATGCTGCTATTAATGATTTCAACTCGTCTTGCATTGCTTTAAGCCAATGATTTGAGTTTATATTGGACATGGCTTCATCGTAGTTATTCGGAATATCATAAGCTAAACAAGTTAAGTTTGCTTTTGATCTTTCTTATCTTCTTACTTCTTAATCCAACAATTTCTGCTCTTTTTCTAAACTGTTCACGATGCAATTCCCGACTTTTATCCTTAGTCATACCAAGAGGTCTACCACGTTTTTGTGTTTGTAGAATCACTTCTGTCGGGTGTTCATCCAGATTGAAATCTAAAAGTGGTAGATTTCTATCTAATTTAGAGTTTTTGACTTCGGGGTTGTATTAACTGATTGTTAAAGTATTTCTCATTATCCCAATTATTATGAAAAGTCTGCTTAAAAAAATCCTTTAAGTTTTCATTAAATTTTACGGAACAATCTTCTAGTACGAAATTTTTCTCAACATTAAAAATTCAATAAGCTTGCCTTTCTGGAGAATATCCCACCATCATACCAGTTTTACCAGGGATTTCCAATTTGTTGCGGCATACTTTTGGTGTGTGGTAATAAACTACACAACCAAACACTCTGAGATTTGAAATGTTTTGCTTTGTTTTAAAAAACAATTTGTAAGAAGTTTTAAGTTTAGGTTTTCTAGGTGTTAAGTTTGTAATATGTGTACCACAAGCAATAGCTTCAGCCCAGAAAGTTAAAGGAAAGTCGCTTTCATATATTAATTTTCTATCACGATCTAAAAGCACTCTTACTGATCTTTCACTTTTACTATTACTCTGTGGATTATAAGGAATCGTTTTTTTGTGAGTTATTTCACATTCATCAAAATACGATTTTAGTTGATTATTAATGAATTCATCACCATTATCAGATCTGAAACGTTTACTTAATAAGTTTTCATATTTTGCTTTGAGTAATTTAATCTTATCAATATCCTTACTTTCATGTTTTAAGAAATATGTAAAATACATTCCTGAAAAATCATTACTATAACAAGAAAATACTTCGAATTATTTAAAGAATTCTTAGGCATAGGACCACACAAATCTACATGAATTAATTCTAACACACATTTACTTTGTTCATAAAGAATAGATTTATGAGGTTGGAAGTAATTTTGCTAATACAGTGATCTCTCACTTATACACGCTCTCTTTTATGCGCGTTTTTCAGTTATACGCGTTTTTTTCGCGGTCCCGGCCATGAATATAGGAAAACAATGGTAACTCTTATTCATTTATACACCACAATAAAAAAGCAGCTCTCACTTATGCGCGTCCCAAAAAAATATTCAGTTCAAAAGTAGTTTCCTCAAGTCAGGTGTTGCTTATCGCAAAAACTTTTCCTTTTTTGTTCTGCTTCTAGGAATGTATTCCCTCGCCCTTCCCCTATCGTTTGGATTCCCATAACATATTCTTCTACCATATACACGGATGTACCGGAGGGGGTCTTGTGACTGACGGCAGTAAAAGTCGCATTTATACAGCAGCCAATTAGAGTGGTTAGTACGGTACGTACCACGTGGCATTGATTGCTAACGAAAGAACCTTCTTTGGAGTTCGGGTTAGATGGTATCGTTTTAAAACGGCAAAACGAACAAAATTGTAGCTTTCGTTTAAAATGGCTGTTTAAAAAAATTCGAAGAAAATCCTTGCAACTCGATAAAAGCTTTAGCGAAGCATTTTAATGTTCCAGAGTCGACATTGAGAGGGATTTTAAAAAATCAAGAGGCGATTATAGTCGCTCATCGAGAATGTGGAATTCAGTCGAAGAAAAGAAGCAGAATTCAAGGTGGAAAGTTCGAAGAATTTGAGAAGGTTTTGTAGCTATGGTTTAAAGAAGCTCGTCAATCGAACATTCCTGTTAACGTTGAGCTTCTAAGGGAGAAGGCCGTACAATTGTCAAAGAGTTTTGAAATGGAAAACTTTTCTGCATCACATGGATGGTTTGAAAAATTCAAAAATAGGCATGGCTTGGCAACTCGTGTCCTTTCTGGGGAAAGTGCAAGTGTCAATGAAAACAATGCAAAAAGAAAAACGGAAATTTCTGTTATTCATGGATCAGTGTCCTGCTCACCCACACGATCTTCCAACTTTCAATAACACGAAAGTTGTGTTTTTCCTGCAAATTGCACGTGCAAGATTCAACCTTTGGATCTGAGTGTCATCCGTTGTGTGAAAGTGCACTACAGAAAAACTTTAATCCTTCGACTTCTGGCTACATCAGAAACAAAACGTGCATTAAAAGACGAATTGAATCAAATTACCGTCCTTGATGCAATTCATACGTTGTGTTCATCATGGAGAAACGTTACTGACAAGTGCATTAAAAGCTGCTTTAAGAAAGCAGGATTTTCGTTTCCAGCCGAAAATGAATGTGAGGAGCTAGAAAATGAAAGTGAAAACTGTGAAAATGACATAAACGAAGAAGATTGGCATATTGTATCTGGTGGACTCGCTACGTGTACTACTTTCAACGATTTCGTTGATGCAGATGAAAATTTAATCATAGCTCAATTGCGGGAAATAGGAGACATTGCAGCCGAAATAAATGGTGGTGACGAAGATGAAGAGGACGACTATGATGAAGATGTTGCAAAAGTTCTCCCAACTCACTCAGTAGCGTTTGAAGCTTTGGAAACTCTGTGTGACTATTTTCAGTTCAATTCCGGAAGTATATACATAGTATTAACAATACACTGTATTGATTTTTCACTTTTAAGCTCCCTTTTGTGGTTTTTCACTTATGCGCGTTTTTCACTTATACGCGTTTTTTTCGCTGTCCCCAACGCCCGCGCATAAGTGAGAGATCACTGTATTACATACTTCACAATCAAACTTTATCAAAATTTGAATTATTAACAGTAAGGTTATTTTTCAACATTTTACTCATATACTTATAGTTCAAATGATCCAATCTTTTATCTGAAACTTCAACATTAGGTTATAAAAGCATTTCTAAGTGCTTTTTAACTTTATTTGCTTTTAAAGCTTGTCTACCTGGATTATCAATAATAATCATACAATCATCCTTAGAAGTAATTTTGTAACCCTTGTCTAATAAAGTAGTTAACGATAATAAATTAAATCTAAGTTCAGGTACATATATCACATTATGTATAACTAAATTATTGTTATTAAACTTAGCTTTTACTGTACCGATACCTTTCGAGCTTAATGTACAATTAATACCAGCTCTAATTGAATTTCATCTTTAAAATTTTTAAATTCCCTAAACCATTTTAAATCATTTGCCATGTGACATGCCGCACCTGTGTCAAATACCCATACGTTTTGGGAGCTGCTTATTGCTTCATGGTCGTCGGATGTCAAGGTAGAAGGGCCTTTTGTCCCAGCAGAACTTCTTCAGTTACCCTTTTGCGCTTCTGTACTCGAACCTCTCGTATTATTCGGATCCCGGCGCTGTTGTTAAAAGTTCTTGGTTTGCTCAGGAGCTTTCTATTGGTTTCTGTATTGCTTAGCAATTTTTCCATAAATGTCCTTTTCTTCGGCAAAAATGGCGAGTTTTTTCGAAATTTCTAGCCATGAACTCTCTGGATTGATTGCTTTTCCTCTTGCAGGACCTCTAACACATCTTCTATAGACTTGTCCCTTTGAGTCTTGAGTATTTCACGTAGAGTAGCAATTTTCCCATTGAGTCCATGAACAGCATAGAACACTAGTTCAAGACTGGTAATCTTGAGTTTAAAACTAGCGCACTTGCTAATCCTCTTGATCTGGCTATATAATCGTTGCCGGCTTCTGTTTCACCCATCTTCAGGTTTTTCAGTTCTTGACTGGAGTCAATCTTTCTATCTTCTATTCCACTGGTACAGTTGTCTTTAATCTTTGTCCACAATTCTTTGGCATTCTGTTCAGGAGCATACCGGAGTAAATAGTCATCAGATGAAGACAGATTGATATAAGAAACGGCTTCAGCGTTCTTTGATTTCCATTCTGCATAGCTTTTATCGTCTTTCTCGGGTTCAGCTACTTTCAAAACTTTGGAAAGTTTTTTTATCGCCTAGGCGGCTTCTAACTTTACAGACCATACGAAATAATTATTTCCAGATAATGCATGAACTGTCGGCAACATTTTGCTATCTGCGTTAAATATTTTAAAGGTTTGTTAATATCTACTACCAGATTGTTGAGTGGATCGAGGATTGATATACACATAGACTGGGTGATAGGCAGAGAAAGAGAAGATTTATTCTCAAAACAACATGTATATCAGAAGTGGCCAATGTGTGGCGCATGCGCCAAACTTGGCGCATTGGATGATTACAAGTGGCACATTGCATCCTTGCGCTTACTTATTCTTTTGAAAGTAGAAGACTTAAAAGAGCCGAGTAAATGTGCTGAGGATAATAATAGCAATTTCACGAAGTATGATAAAATTAGTTATTACAAGGGTCATTTGAAAGTTGTTTTCTTGATTTCGCTAAAGAAGAAAACAACATGCTCGCTTATTTAACTCATTTTTACTTAGTGAAAAAAGCGTAATGAAGATGCCTAGTAACATACAAATGGTACCTATTGATTTCAAAACAAATTAATTTTTGAAATTGAAATTTGATGAGCTTTATTCAGATCAAAATGCTTCCAACATGATTAATTTCTGTCGTTCATTACCCTGTAAACATTTTCTAGTACTAAGAAAATTTGCAAAAATTAATGTCATATCGGAACGATATACAGATGGGAACAAGCATTTCCATCCATGAAATTTATTAAAAGGAAAACAAGGTCGCGAATGACTGATTCAAATTTGAAGAATTCGCTGCTACTATCAGTAACAACTTTAACACCAAACATTGAAAGACTAGTGAAATCCAAACAGGTTCAAAAGTCTCATTAATGGCAAGTAATGTTTATGTGCTGTAATAGATATTGTTTTACGTACAGTAGTTAAATCAGTTTAAAATGTTAATTATGTTTAAAAACATTCTTTTATTAAAAAAAGTTATTAAGGATATGGCAGGACCTTGAACGCTTGGTAGAAAAGGTGCCCGAGTTGTATGCAGTGGTGCTAGATTTTTAGAACAAAATACCTCTGTTTGGCAGGCGTAAACCTCTAGAAAACCTCTGATTTAGAGTTCTGGGATACATCGACGTATCTAGTGGCGCGATATTATCGACGATACTTTAAACGACGCCAATATATATCGATATTTTTTTATATGTTTTATGTGCTATGTACACACATTGCATTTATTTATAAGCGCAGTGTGTTTATTTTATTTTTACTGTTGCGTGCTGCTGAATTAAAATCCACGTGTATGCTTTATTTTTTCTTACAACTTTAATAAGCTTTTGATAAAGATGCCAAAAAAGGGTTAACAACCTTTTTTCCCCCAAGTATTAGTCTCCTGTCTATGCAGCCTTGTTCTTAATAACATACACACGTTTTAAGCAAATTTCGTTATTTACTGAATAATTATTCACTGTTGTGTACATTATTTATTATTATTACCTTTGTTCAATTGTGCAGTGCATATTCATACATTTATTGAATACTGAAAAGAAAGCCACCAGATCCTTCAAAACACTCCCATATTTCATCTTCACTTCTTTCAAGATGGTTTTGGGCTTTGTGCCATACATTGCATATGAATTAAATTTTATCAGCATTTATTTACTAGGATTAAAGTCTACACAGCTTTCATCTTTAAATTTAACTGCATACCTAACCATCATGATTGACTCAGTTGTCTTAATTTGTAACGAGTGTATGAGTTAAGTTTTTACATTACTCAGTTGAGAAAACATTCTTTCAACAGTAGCATTTGAAAATGGTCAACTCATTAAGGTCAATGCATACTTACTGAGCTGAGCAAATTTTTTTTTTCCTCCATTTTTTTTTTCTATAAAGGCCTCGAATTTGACAGGGTTTAGCTTGATAAATTCCTCGGCTGACACTTCTCTGAGATCAATGTTAACCGATCCCACTCTCTCTGGTACTTATCCACATTTTCACACAAAGCTACGAATTGTGCAATAAGTGGGTCAATGCTACTCTTCACTTTTTTCTTACAACATTATTGGGATGTAGTGTTGACAAATGAAGCAATACGCCAACATTATCTGCCATTAGCCTACTACGTACTTCTTTGGCTAGTTGAACAGTGATTTCTTTACAGCGACGACATTCAACTGTTCACTTGATAATGTTTATACTGTGACGCCATGTTCATTCATCCATTGGCACTCTAAGCCGTTATATAATGGAGACGGTATCACTTATGTAGATTTCGCTAAGCCTACTTCGATTCTGTAAATCTTCCTTCTTTTTGACCTTTGTGGAACACTGAGTAGAAATGGTCACTGCGTAAAACACTATGAACCTAGGTCAATTTCTGTGAATTATAAATCACTTCTGAAAAACCAGCAAGCCAGTGTTGCCAAATCAAAATATCAAAAATCCTCTAGGCTTGTTTACGCCCCCAGGGGCATTCCTTCTTTAGGTTTGTATGGGCTTCACAACCCCGGGGTACCTGAGTGATCTTCCCTCCCTTTCGTTGTTCTCCTCCTCTACCCTTTGCTTTTTGCTTTTTCTTCCTCCCTCATTGTGGTTGCCTCTTCGGAGGTGAGGGCTCCCCTTGTGAAGCTTTTCGCCAGTCTGTGCTTTTAGCTCCTCTTGGGGATTATATCACCCATGTGTTTGCCGTGCGTGGATACCTGTGTCTTCGGAAAAGGTGATCCTGGTGATTGAGGGACAACATAACGCCCCAATACATTGCTTCGGCTCCTGCTTCGGATAAACAGGAAGTGTACTTTGGTCCCAGTACATTGATCGGCTGGTGGGTATATCCTGCTAGGACTAAGGACCTGCTCACCAACTAGCTCCTTAGGGCAGTCATAGAGGTGAGTAAGGCTACGTCCATAGTGCACCGCTTCCAACTTCCGGCTTTATCGCGGCAGTTGAGCGGGGAGGAAAAGTAGCGTAAACTGTATTGGTGCGGTTATAGTGCACCTGCTTCCCTGCTTCCGCCTGCTTTACCCGCTTCCACCCGCTTTTTCCGGAATGAATTATTAATTCTTTTTCCCGCTTGAACCGCTTACCCGCTTGACTCGCTCGTTTAGTTTGTTGTGTTATTCCGTTCTGCACTTCTACGCTCTTTGGTTGTTGGAACAAAACGGAAGCAGACAAAGATGTTTTAATTTCCAAGTGTTTCTAAAAAGTGTAATTTGGGACAAAATATTTTTTACGTGATTATGTGGATCCAAACATCGTTAAAAGAGCATTTGCAACTTTCTTCATTGATATAAATTATTTTGTAAAGAATCCCATACGTTTAATATATTTGTGCGGGTTCATTCTAATTTGCACTAATTTCAGATATTTTCCCTTCTACTTCGGAAATCAAGTTATCAAATATATTTTTCCAAACTATACTGCTCTGAAATTCAACTAATTCCATTTCTAAATCATGGATACCCAGCCACTTAAATTCGTTTTACTCCATGGTTTCGAATTTCGTTTTGTATGGATATAAGATAAAGTGAAATGCGTTTTCCATATCTTTAAATTGATTAAATATATCTTGAAAGGCCTTGTTTTATTTACTGTATATAATCATTAAATATTTTTTTATTGTATTTTCTTAAATGTCAAACGTATTTTCCATTGTTATTGTGTTTTGAAAATGTTTTTGTAACTGAGGAAAATATTTCATGATTTTCATTTCCAAATCCCAAGTAAAAATGTCAACTGTCGTCATAAATATTTTCTAATATTTTCAAACGTCATTAAAACAATTTGTCTATTTCCTTGAAGTTTTTTTATTTACTTCATTAAAATGCTGAGTGTGATGTCGCATAAAAACATAAAATCATTTAACTAATCTATACTTGAAAATTCGTCAAAATTATTGTTTTTTTCATTCAAAAAGAGCGTAATTTCTTCTTATTAAATGACAAACCGATTAAGAACTTGACCCGAACTGAGCCATCGAACATTGTTGTATGTCAAAATGTTGTCGCCAAACGCGCGTTTTACGAGCCTCATATGAACGGTCTTAATAAATGTCTTTATTATTAGTATTTACCATATGTGTTCATTCTCACAAGCGGTATTTTATAAATTTACATATTCTACTCAATAGGCATTCACATAAATTTTAAAACGGCATTATGTATGTATAATCAATAAATCTAAAACCAGGGTGTCAAGATCTAAATCACTATATTTAAATCAACAATTAAAATCATGATTTTAATCAAATGATTTTTTTTTAAATCACTGATTTTAATCAAATGATTTTTTTTTAAATCATTGATTTAAATCACAACTAAACACAAATTTTTATAACTAAGTAAATGCACCACAGAATAATCACAGAAGCTGTCAAATGCTTTAATCTTTCTTCACTCATACTGATTTCAGCACTAATGGCTACACCCAGCAAAGAGGGAACTGGGTCAATTACTGCATATTATAAAAGATTGCAACATCCAGTTGTAACTTAGAATATACTATATACTGGAAACAGTAATGTAAATATACATGACATCATAAATCTAAATGCCAGGAAGAGTAATGTATAAACATTCCTGATTAACAACACTCATAATATAAACACTTAAAGGAAGTACTTAACAGTTTGATTCAAAATTATAAACTAAAGGGGTGACTGATTTCATGAACTAAAAAAAAAAACACACACACACAGTTCGAAGGAAAGTTTTTTAAGGCTCAGCTTATTCTTGTGGTTTGCAATAGAGATTAAAGAGTAGAAATATACATATTCACACAGCCATTGAAATGTCAGCAATAAGAAAGAAAGATCCAATATGAATTACAAGTGAAAATTCATTTATTATTGCTGCTCGGCAGTTTTATTATTAGAATTTACTATTGTCTGATTATTTCTCTGTCCTCTATTCTACTTTTCACACTGTAGTTCAGGTCTGTCACTTACTCTTACTGATAAATTTGTTAACATGATGATGTAATTTACTCAAGAAAAACTATATGGGATGTCAACTTGTGTTTTAAAGTTAAACAAATGTTAAGTAAATATTGATTTACCAAGTCACAAACTCAATTTTTTATTTAAAAAATTCATACATTTTTTTGTAAAAACAGTTGAGAAACTACAGAAATTTAAATTAAAAAAATCTGATTTAAATAAAAAAAATCCGATTTAAATAAAAAATTTCAATTGATTTATTTTTTAATCATGATTTTCTTACACCCTGTCTAAAACATTTTACAAAAATCCTTTGTGCAATTTTTTTTCAATTTTAAGTTTTTATTAACACTGATATTTTCTTCATGTTTTTTAAAAGAAGGGTTCGAAAAATATCAAAAATTTATGTATATGATGAAATGATAAGTTTATAAAAATCAACGCGTGTGTCATTTAAAAATCCTGCGTGGGCCAGTGTGACCCGCGGGTCATAGGTTCGCCATAACTGCAATAGATCCTCATGTGATAGCTCCATGTTGCAAACTGACAGGCGGTTCAACGCGCGTTGCACTATAACCACCCCCTGCTAGAATCGCGCGGTTTTACAACGCTGTTTGGAACTGCTGCGGTTTTAGCGGTAAAGCAGGAAGCTGGAAGCGGTGCACTATGGACGTACCCTTAGGTCCGTATAGTCCCTGGCTAGCACCTGTGCAGGAACCTGTATCCCCTCGTTGGACTCCATGGTGGGTGGTGCCGCAGGGGACCGAACATTTATTTATCAAATATGGAAAACCTAAACTCAACTTCTCCTTCAGTGGAGCACCAAATTAATAAAAAAAATTATAACAATTTACCAGAACAAAAAATTTTCATTATAAAAAGTAACCAAGGAAATCTGAAAAATATATCTGCTATCTTACTTCATAAAACTATACTAGAAATGGTTGGAGAAACGAAAAACACAAAAAAAACCTAGCAGGAGATGTACTCGTTGAAGTATTAAATAGAACACAGGCAATAAACATCACAAAAATTAAATTCATCGGTCCAATAGAAGTCACTGTTACACCTCACAGAACTTTAAATTCATCCAGAGGTGTTATTTCTGAATCAGACCTAGTTCATGACACAGAAGAAGACATCTTGGAATCCCTATCCGAACAATATCTTATTAACGTCAAAAGAATAACAATTACAAAAAATGGTCAAAAAATACCCACTAAACACTTAATATTAACTTTCAATACACCAAGCATACCAAAACACGTTAAAATAGCCTGCATTAATTGCCCATTAAGACCTTTCATACCAAATCCTGTCCGTTGCTTTAAATGTCAAAGATTCGGCCACTCTTTCATCGCTTGCCGTGGCAAAGAGACTTGCGCAAAATGCTGTGGTACAGACCATAAGACCGACGTCTGTACTACATCATACCTTTGCTGTGTCAACTGCAAAGGTGATCATCCAGCTTTTGCCAGGTCTTGCCCTAAATTCCAAATTGAAAAAGAAATTCAAACAATAAAAGTTCAACAAAACATTTCATTTCCAGAAGCACGAAAAATTGTTAATGATCGCACCCCAAAACCTGGAATATCTTACTCTTCCATAGTTAAAAAAACTTTCAAAACTAACGGTACTCAAACCTATGTAACTGTATTTAAGCCATCTGACCACCATAAAACTTCAACGAACCAACCCATCACGCCGTCTTTTTCTAAAGCATCAGCTACAACCTCATCGAATACAAAAATCATAAACAAACCAAATCGATCTACAAACACTTCATTAAAAAGAGCCATATCATCTGAACAAAATAATATTAAAATAGCAAAAAGTTCTTCTCAAACCTCTCTTCAACCTGACGTTTCATCCATAAATATGATAACTATTCCTTCTACTAGTGACCTTATTAATCTTTACAACACTGAAAGCGACATTTCATCTGTAGAAGATGAGGACTTGGAGACTTCGCCACTGAAGCCCAAGAAGGATCCTCGGCAAGACAAACATCGTCCTAGGACGAGAAATCACAAGTAGTTTTCCCTTTTCCTTTATACTTTAATTTTATGGCTTCATTCCTTTCCTGGAACTGCCGTGGTTTTCGTCAAAAAATTGATGATGTCAAAGACATCATAAACAACCACAAGCCAGCTGCAATCGCCCTCCAGGAGACCTTTTTAAGAAGCAATGATTCCACCAACATTCACTATTTCACTATATTCAGAAAAGATCACGATGATGGCCAAAGAGCATGTGGAGGTGTTGCATTGCTTACCTCCCATGACTTTCCAGTAACTCAAATTAACCTAAAAACAAATCTGCAAGCTCTTGCTGTAAGACTTCATGTAAATATTTTAATAACAATATGTAATTTATACTTAACTCCTAACACCCATATCACCACTTCTGACTTAAATAATTTAATAGATCAACTTCCACAACCATTCATCATACTTGGTGACCTAAAGGGCCATCATATCCTCTGGGGCAGTTCAGACATTAATCAAAGAGGCAAACAAATTAAGAAAATAATAACAGACAATGATTTATGTATAATGAATAACGGCCAACCTACTTATTTTCACTCACCTTCACTTACTTACCATTCGATTCAATAGATCTGGCAATTTGCACTTCTTTAATTTTACCATTTTGGACTTTTTCTGTGGATCCTTACTTTTACAACAGTGACCATTATCCAATTAAACTTAACCCTCTACATACGGAAGGTCGAAATATCGTTTTCGCACTTGGTTACGGGAAGACGGCCGACGTAGTGCCTTCCCCCAGGAGGCGTGGAGAGTGAGCCAATTCTTATCACCTAGTGTAGGGGATCTCTTTTGTTGGGTCGGGGTATGCCTGCAAGGCGCAATTATTTCCCGGAGTCACTGAAAAGGCAGCAACAACTAAGACATGGTCACTTGAACTCAAAGGATTCTGGAGTTGTCCTCGGCGTCGTTTATACCATGGGAAATCTTTATAAGAGTTGCAGAAAGTGATAATTTTTCTTTGATCATTCCTCTCTTGTACCTTCAAGCACTGATCCTTTGTATGAAAAAGCGACTCAAAAATAAAGATTGCTTATCCATAGCTGCATTCAGCACTTGACTACTCCCTGACTTCAGGTGCTGCTGCTTCAATACAGATATCGAGAGAAAATATTCGAATAACAAGAGGGAGAGTATTTTTGAGCCCATCCACCACTCCACATAGACATAAAAGAAGAAAATTAGATGGTAGGAAAAGATCTTGTGTCAAATGCCTTGAATGAATCGGATAGTAGAGTTCGTGGTAGTGTGGAATGTGCAATATGCTTTTGCAAGACCTGCTTCCAAGAATCATAAATATATCCCACCCTCCTTCCCTGTCCAATGCAGAATTGAATTAAAGGAAATAAAAAAAATGCCTCTTAGGGAAACAGCCTAGCGAATTGCAAAAGGTGAAATTCATCAATAAACCATCCACTTGGTTGTTGAGGAAATAGGTTTGATACACTTTTTTCCAATATAAATATAGCATAATGATTAAACAAAATTTGTCAAACAAAATCATAGATGATGAAATAAATTTTTAAATGTAATATTAATTGTTTTATATATCTTTGAAATGTGTACATTGATACAACGCTATATTATTGGCACATCATGATACTAGTACAAGTTCAAAATACACGCAAGTATTTCTAGACATGCATTTTTCGTAATACATTCATCATTAATTAAATATCATCAAATAAAATAGCGCTGAGCGAATATTATTTTGTAATGTGCATTATTAAGATGATAATCCATTGAAATTAAGGTGTTAGCCTCTAGATCGGAAGATTCCTGGTTCGAATCCGGGTTCGGGCATGGATGTTTGTAAGGGTATAGTGGAGAGGCGGCTGGTGCACCTAAAATCTGTCATGACCGAAAGTCCTGACGTTGGGTTGGTGTGGAAGTTTGGAGAGTGGGGTGCCAGCTCAGGTGTTGCCTCGTCATCTGACCGTGGTTCATAATTACGTGGTGTCCTCGGTTCTTTCCCCTGGGTGATTGATCTTGGACCATCGTCAATAACCCGTTGTGTTGCTCTAGTACGACGTTAATTAAAAATTACCAATTACCATTGAAATTATTGACTAAATATTCATTAAACATTCTGGCTGTATAGAATTTATCTAATTCTATGAAAAACTCAAGCTTTATATCAGGTTGCATAAATCATGCTACCTCTGTGACCCTTACCTCTTCCATCAACTCTCTGAGCTACGGCAAGGCGCAAATATTCTATTTTCCCAAGTTGTTAACGGAAATAAAATTCTAATTACTTCATTCTTAAGAACAAAGAATATTATGATGCATTGGAAATTCCCCATTTTATCAGTAATTTTTTTTAATGATCACAAAAATTATGAAAATGATAGGAAATATAAAATCTTTTTGAGATTCGTTCGTACCAAATGAGCTCAATGAGAAAATTATTAGAAAAATAGAATTTAATTGAAAATACCGCACTAATTTTATGGAGTTTTTCTAGTTGAAAACTTAAACGTAAAATACTTATGGATTTTAAGAGTACAATCATAATTTTTAACAAACTTAGAAAGCTTCCAATTTTATTTGCACTTTAAAAAAATAATAATAAAAGCTCATACAAATTTTTTTAGATTTACAACTCTTAAGAGCGGGTAAAGTTAAGAATAATAATTTTAATTACATTTCTATATGTTTACGACCTTTTAAAAATTCCACTTGTTCATTGTAAATTATATAGTTGAGATACTTGTATTGTTAACTATTTTTGGCTATTGACAATTTTTCTGGAGGTTGTGTTGATGCCATACATAAAATAAGTTTTTTTTTATGATTTTCGTTTATTTACTTAACGTTTACGGTGCAGTTCTTCACGACATTCACTATTTCATTGTTGGGCAAAAACCATTGCTTTCTAAACTTGTAAGAATACCATGATTTAAAAAAAATTTGCATGAACAAATTTTGATAGTTAATAAGACAAATTACAGAGTATATTTCTTTCGTAGATTCTTTAATATTCTTTCGTAAATGCGCGCGGGAAATTGCCTTTCACGAATCGTAATAGCTCGAGGTAAAGCGGTCCTCCGGTATCCCCCTGTCATCGGTGAAGTGGTTATTTACGAGGAGGTCTCTTTGTTGCTTAGAAAAAGGGGGAAGGAAACTGTAATGGATTTCGGCCGTCTGCTCAGTAACGAAAGGACAAGGAAATCTCGGCCGTTTGGGCCGGCTACCGTAACCAGAGGGTTAAATATGAAGACCAATACCAACCTCACTCTGTCAGCCAAACTAACTATATATTTGAAACCGCTAACTGGCCACTCTTTACTAGCCTCGCAGATATTTCAAACGCAGTAGTAATTGGTGACATCGATGAAGTAACTTTTAAAATAACAGATATAATTATAGCAAGTGCTGATGCTTCAATTAAAAAAGTCATTAATAAGCCTAAAAAAAAAGAAACCTTGGTGGAATGAGGATTGTAGCGATGCCTATCGGAAACAGAGGAAAGCCTGGAATATCTTCAATAGATATCCAACAAGTGAAAACTATATTTTTTATAAAAAAACAAAAGCGGCCTTTCGAAAAATACAACGACGTAGTAAGAGGGATTCTTGGATGAATTATATCAATAGTATAAATAGTAAAGTCACTAGTAAACAATTGTGGAACAGAATTAAAAGAATATCCGGTGTTTACCCCAATAGACAAATCCCGATTCTAGAATGCAATAACCAAGTACTATCAGCACCCAAAGATATAGCAAACGCAATTGCTTCATGCCTTTCCGAAATATCCAGCTCCACTAACTACTCTGAAAGTTTAAAAAAAATTAAAATTGCATCTGAAAAGAATAAAGTTAATTTCACTTCAAACCATATATCATCGTATAATTGTGATTTTACTTTTCCCGAATTGACAAAGGCTTTATCCTTAGTTCACAAATCAACTCCTGGGCCAGATAATATTAGTTACATCATGCTTAAACATTTATCAAATAGTTCTCTAAATAATCTCTTGAAATTTTACAGCAGAATTTGGACCGAGCACACTTTTCCGCAGTCATGGAGGTATGCTAATATAATTCCCATATTGAAACCAAATAAAGACTCCAAGAATCCTTCGAACTACCGTCCAATAGCCCTGACAAGCTGCCTATGCAAAATTTTAGAAAAGATGGTCAACGCGAGATTAATTTATATTTTAGAAAAAGAAAAATGTCTCTCTCCACTTCAAAGTGGTTTTAGAAAATGTCGATCCATTATTGACAACTTAGTAGCTCTCGAGACCGAAATACGTAACGCTTTTGTGCAAAATAAACATCTCATCTCGATTTTTTTCGATATAGATAAGGCCTACGATCGTACATGGCGTCATGGAATTTTAAAGGATATTTTTAATAATGATATAAAAGGAAATCTGCCGATTTTTATTCAAAATTTTTTAGAAAAAAGGTATTTTAAGGTAAGGATTGGATCTATTTTCTCGGATGTTTTTATACAAGAGGAAGGAGTACCACAAGGCAGTGTTTTAAGTGTAACTTTGTTTGTTTTAAAAATTAACAATATTGTTTTTCAATTGCCTCAATCAGTTAAGGGCCTTATTTACGTTGACGATCTGCAAATTTCATGCGCAGCTAAAGACATTCGCTTAATAGAGAGACAACTACAACAGGCCGTTAACAAAATAACTAATTGGACAAATGAAAATGGATTCAGTTTTTCATCTTCGAAAACTGCATGTGTTCATTTCTGCAAAAAACGAAATCTTCATCTTGACCCTGAAATATTTTTCAAAGATATTTTAATTAATGTTGTGGAGAATTTTAAATTTTTAGGTATCATATTTGACAAGAAGTTGACTTTTCAACCGCATATTTTAAATTTACGCAAACGTTGGGAAAAGGCTCTTAACATTTTACGAGTTTTATCAAAATTATCATGGGGATCTGATCGTACTTGCCTTTTTAGGATTTATAGAGCTTTAATTCGATCTAAATTGGACTACAGCTGCGTGGTGTATGGGTCAGCAAGAAAATCTGCTCTTCAAACTCTGAACACCATCCACCACACAGCTTTGCGCTTATGTACTGGTGCCTTTAGAACATCACCTGTAAACAGCTTGTATGTGGACGCTTTTGAACCCTCTCTGGATTTAAGGCGACAGTTGTTGTCCTTAGAATATTATTTTAGAATTTCCTCAACCCCTCATCACCCATTGCATACCCTTCATCACAGTTCATATTTAAAACGCCTCTATCAAGCTAAAACATCCTTCATCCCTACATTTCACTTAAGAATGCTGGATGTGATGAACGGATCCGAACTTTGTTCACTTGACGTCACCCTGAAAAAGCTGTATTTCTCTCCTTGGTTTAATCATTATTTTGAATTCCAAAACCCATTCCAAAATTTCAATAAAGCAGATACCTCTCATATTATATACAAACAACTGTTTCAAAAGCATTTAGAAAATTACTCTAATTTTATTCAAATTTACACCGACGGATCTAAAAATGCAGACTATGTTGGGGTTGCGTTCACTATTAATCACTCTATTCACAGTTTTAAACTTCATTCTTCATGTTCTGTCTTTACCGCTAAAATCATGGCCATCTATAAAGCATTAGAAAATATATCTGATCATTGTCATAAAAAATGTATCATTTTCACAGATTCATTAAGCGTTTTACAGTCATTGAAACATCCCGATCATGACAGTCATCCCATTGTTTTAGAGTCATTAAAAAGAATTTATCATCTTTCATCCAAAAATTTTAACTTGGTATTTTGTTAGATCCCATCTCATTTTGGGATATCTGGAAATGAAATTGTTGACAAAGCCGCCAAATTTGCCGTAAATTATATTAAACATACCATCTCTTATCGTGACCTAAAATCTATCATTCAGAAATTTTTGGAAGAGAAATGGCAGAACGGATGGTCCGAACATACTGAAAACAAACTCCACGCTTTAAAACCAAATATAACGCAATGGCAGTCACCAGCTCAAAGACGACAGCAGGTAATACTAACACGTCTCCATATTGGACATACTCGAATCACCCATAGACACCTCCTCCTCTGAGAAGATCATCCCATTTGTAACTACTGCATTTGTCCACTTACGGTGAAACACATTTTAATAGAATGTTCTCATTTTAATTATCAACGTCTTAAATATTTTTATTCTTATACCTTGACTTTAAAAGACATGATTGGGGAGAATCCTCATCCAAATATTTTTAGCTTTTTACATGACATTGGTTTTATCTATCACATATAATTTTATGTAGTATTCATTCATTATGTTTTGACTCATTTCACCTTTTTATTATATTATATATTTGTTTTTTATCTTGAGTTTGGCATAATATGTCCCAAGAGGACCCAATGCCACAAAATCATATACAATCCAATCCTAGGCTTGTTTACTAACGGCATTAAAGGCGTATTATAATTATACTTCAGACCTCTACATAAACCTCTGTTATTTTTTCTAAACCTCTGTTTTTACCTCTGAGCATTTTGTACCTCTGTTTTTACCTCTGAAGCAAACAGAGACCTCTTGGTCTAAAGGTAAAACCTCTGATCTGGCACACCTGAACTCGTATGTAAAAAAAATTGGCGCATGACACATAAAAGGACATCTCTAGACCTTAAATTTTAAAGACTCATTGAATGGTTAATATCATGAAGTGTGAGATAATTTTAAGGTAAGGCATTGTTGAGTGATGCATTTAGTTTGACTCCAGTTCGGAAATAATTTTAAAATTATCACCAAAAATGTTTTACTAACTAAACATTAAGATAATATTTAAATTCGTTCTCTAAATTCACAGAGCATTTTTCTGTTGTTTTGGAAGTATTGACACCATGTGCTGATCAGAAACTGCGTAAGAGGGTAGGTGATGGCAAATTAACTAATAAAGTTTGTGTACTGAATTAACACCGAATTATGGGCTCTGGTGGGATGCAAGTGAGGAGCATTTCTTTTAGAGTTCCAGCGATAATTGTTCTTCTAAAACGGATTGTCTGGTACATGAAATTAAATCCTGTGTTTCATTGTAAATTTGTACCATTGCAAACTTACAATGAAATATACCATATTAATACAGATTAGTGATGACAATAGCTAGCTTTAAATGAACTTTCAATTTTTTTTACCTTCTATAGATAACTAGCATTTAAGAGTTCTTTGCATCTTGATTTATGTAGTCAATGTTGAGAGCTTAGGTGTATTATTGACAGTTGTATTCCATTGCTTTCAGTGAGAACTCCATGTCAGAGGACATTCCTATGGAGGTAAGAAATACATTTTCTTTTATTTAATTTCCATTATTTTATGTATGGCAGAGGGTCCCAACTTTTCGGCATCGTGAAGCCTTTTTAGAATCAATTTCTATGGTTTAGCTCCTTATGATTTATTGTGGGGATGACTCTAAAGAGTGCCAGCACTGTGACCAGTAGTCTATTGTATGGAAACCCTCTACTGAACTATTGAAGACGGATGGCTGAAATAAATTTCAGTAAGACCTCTTAACGATGAATTAAACAGAGGTTGATGTACATTTAAACGAAGTGAAGATTTATTGATTGATAATGAGCATGAAATAGTATAGGAACAGCAACCAGTGACACAACAGAAGTAAGCAATAGAACAAGTGTTGCCAGATTGCTAAGCAAAGAAAGATAAGGACAGTTGCCGTGATTATTCTCAACATGACCGGAATGTTTGACAATTCCTCCCAGGGTTCAATGCAATGGTATCCCAGATATTCGAATCGTTGGGCAGAGTAATAATCGCAATCCCACAAAACGTGTACAGGACTCTCCTCTTTCATCCGACAGCCTCTGCGTAGTGGGTCATCTACACTCATGTCCATAAATAAAGGATAATGCCAACTCCAGCAAATAAAGGTTCAGAAACAAAACAAACATGACTTATTCATAAATCCCATTTATTAACAAAAGATGAAGAACAAAAAAAAGGTGTATGTATGATACCATTCATAAAAACTACGATTTTTGCCTCACTGGAGTAATTACTAAAAATATCAACCTTACAAAAACTTAACATGACATGGTTGGTATGGTGGTTAATACATTTTATATCTCCCATACGATGAAATACAGTCTGTACAACGCCTAGGCATGTTGACGATCAAATTATCAAGCTGATTTTAGGGAAGATCACTCCATTCAGTAAGCAATGCTCTCCGAAGTTCCGGTACACATGTAGGAAGTGGTTGACGGGCTGCAACTCTATGTCCAAGCATGTCCCACACATGCTCTATCCGATTCAAGTCAGGTGAGAATGCTGGCCATTCCATACGGGTGATATAATCAGATTCAAGGCATTCGTTTGCAATGTTTACACGGTGAGGACGGACGTTGTCATCCATAAAACACAAATTCTGCACCCATGGCAACCCTAAATATATGTACATGTTGTTCCAGAATGATGTCCCGATAAATTTTGCCTCTCATGGTTCCAATTTGAACACGTAGATCTGTTCAGGTGCCCAGTATAATTCTGCCCCAAACGAGCAAACCTGCACCACTATAACGGTGTCGTTCAATGATGTTGTCTTGGTGGTAGCAAGTACCTGGCGTTCTCCATATGAACGTCTGCTGTGAATCAGACTGCAAGCTAAACCTGGACTCAGCTTTGCCCCCTTAAATTCCATCGATATGTTCACGGTGTAACATTTCGATGGAATCTTAGTGCAAGTGGGCTCCATCAGCATCGTGTTGGGTTCATGGGGTGGTGGTAGTATCTATTGTAAGAAAATGATCTAGAGTCCATTTAAAATATTGTAGGTCCCAGTCTAATTAATACTTAAAAAAATAAAAATAAACAATCACCATAGATTGTGAAAAAATTTAATCTGATCAGTGTGTGTGGGTAGGGTGTTGAAAATTCAATCTGATGCAGAATCCTCCATAGAAATAGTCCTAGTGCAGCAGAAATTAACTTAATATTTGATTGAGTAAGGCAGTTCTCTAAATTGTCTTATTAGCAACTGGAAGCTTAAGATTTTTTTGTGGGTTTTGATAGTTAATTTTTGGTTTTTTACTTATAAAATAGCTTTTTTCATGACCTCCATGAATTTATTTGAGATAATGTGAACTGATGAAAACACACATAAATATTCTAATAACTTCAAGAAAGTTACAGAATGATAAAAAAATGCTGGTAAATTCCGTACAAAAATGTGCTTTTATAACCCCAAATCTGCAAAAACTAAACATTTCATTCTTTTGTGACATTTAATAAGTGGCTTAAAATGTGTCTGAACAATAAAAAAACACAAACATCCTTTTATGGCAAAATATTCTCTTTAAATTGAATTCAACGTTTCTGTTGAACTGGACACTAAAGAAGGCTTGTGCATATTTGTATGTCATTTCTTTTCACACAATGCAATTTAAATGAATGTTAAAGTGTGTTTGTGCTATAACACCGTATTACATTTATTTCATATCTTATTCTCTGATTGCATTTTTGTGTAGGAAGAATATTCAGAAGAAGAGAGGGAGCAGTGGACTGAAGAGGAAGAGAAAATTGTCCAAGAGGAGTGGAGTGGTGATGATGGATGGTGGGGGGATGACGAATGGAGTGAATTGGATGACTAGAGTAGAAGCATCAGAGGTCTGGTGATGAGGTAAGAATTCCTTGCCTCAATTTTAAAGAAACTATTCTAGTGTTAAAGCAGGTTACTGTTCCTGCTCCTGTTTTGAAAGATATAGGCCTAGCCATCATTGCTCAGATGTGACCTCTTCTCTCGAATCTTTCCCTTGGGAGATAGGTCTTGGACCATCGCCAATAGCCCGTTCAGTTGCTCCAGTGCAATGTTCATTTAAATACCTACCTACCTTTTGAGGAAAATCGTGAGATCATCAAAGAAAAGGACATATCAATAACAGAGTACCTCCTGTATTTCAGTGAACCTCATAATTAAGAAAATTTAATTTATTGAATTAAAAAACTAATATGGCAAAAGGAAAGAATAAAGCATGTTAAGCTCACTACGGGAAAATCTCTACTGTTATTGAAGGAAGTGTTTCTCTGTGTATGATTGAAAACAGTTTTCTGTCGAATTTATGGGACTTACAATAGTGAAATTAGGCACACAAATAGTTCTAAATTTGTGCAGGTTTTTTTTTTTTTTTTTTTTTTTGTGTCCAGCCTGAATTTTAAAATTTAATCTAGAACATTTTGAAATTAATTTATTAGTTTTTTCACCTTCCATCCTTTTTTAGGGAAAGTGATGTCATAGCTTCCTTGATTGAAGAAAGATACTGTGCTATAAGTTAGTAACATTTATAAGAAAGACATTCTGTGTTTTTTGTCCTAATGTGTTTGTAGTTTTCCCATCCTAGCGTGTTTGGATTTACGGTGTTGATTAGTATAACTTTCTTGCTTGCGATTTCAACTTTGCCACTGGCGCAAAGACTGTTAGAGGTTTTCTATTTTTGCAATTGTTAAAGATAGAGTAAAATTTTAACGGATTTGAAATCTGGAAAATTTTACACCAGATCCATACCTTCTTTAAAAATAATTTTCCAATTGCAGGGCTTATAACACATTACTTGTTTATTATTGTCATTTTTTTTGTTCTTTAGTCACTTTTTTGACATTTTGTCACTTTTTCAAGTATTTAAGTTCTTAAATTCTGCTTGGAGAAAACAATTCTTGGTGTAATTAAAACTATTCATTTTTTCCTCTGAAAAAAGTCAAATGTCAACCTAGTATATATTGTGTAATTTTGTCTTGCATTGGTACTTGTTCAGGCTAGTTTCCTCCCCGGCAGGTACGCCATTTAAGCGTGATTCAGAAGAGGGGTTACAAATTTTTTTTGTTAATATTGTTTCAAAATAACATGCATTATAAATGAAGAAAACAAATACCCTTCCAAAGAAAGAAAAAAAAAAAGATAGCGGTGACTGGAGATTATCTTTTTTCTTTCTTTTCTATCTTTATACTTGAATATATTTGGTATTGTTATTTGTCACTTTTTTTGTTTGATTAGTCACTTTCGTCACTTTTTTTACACCTTAAAACCTGTTATAAACACTGGAATTGTAACCCTTGTCATAATTGGATTTTAGGATTAAACAACCAATTAAATACATAGAATATACAGCTTTATTTAGGATTAACATGAAAACGCAATATACAAAAAAGAAATATAACTAGAACAGAAGTAGTAGAAGTTGTTTTAACCTCTCGCTGTCAACAAAAAACCTTACACAGTTAAGAACACAACAAATATTTTGCATTATATTCAATAGTCATGTCTAGAGGTTGAACTCATACTTAAAATTATTGTTTTTTCTTAATGTTTTCAGTATTGTTAATATTTCATACTAGTCACTGAGTGGCTAGCCCTGCGTTGCCCGTGCCCGTGATGTAAGGTATCTGGTGTAAAATTTTCCGCAGATTTCAAATCGGTTGAAGATATATTCAATTTGAAAATTATTTATTTAAAGAAAATCATATTTTTAGGTATCAATCTAAAGTGAAATTTTCCGCAGATTTCAAATCCAATGAAATTTTCAATCTATCTTTAGCGATTCCGATTTTACGAAAAAAAACTTAACAATCCCAGTCAATATGTTTTTTATTTCTTGCTCTCCTTGAAAAATGAAAATGAGAATGAAAATGAAATGGGACTAGAAATGTAATGTTTCTTGTTTTTTTTTTTAACGCGAAGGGCTCCTCCGCCGCACAAAATCAAAGTGGAAACGAAAAAAATAATTTTCTGAGCGCTCTACGCAGCGATGAAAAAAACTTGTCATGGTTTCAAGGCTGATTGCAAGGTCATGTGGGTAGAAAAGTCAAGATTGGGGTAATTCTTTTGTTCGGACGAAACGCGTTTGTAGAACCAAGTAGAGAATAAAACTATTAAATTCATTACAAAATTTTCTAGATTGAATTTTAAAATTCGCTGCGACCCAAAAATTCTGAATATCTGTGTCCCAAATCTCATTGCTGTAAGTGCCACAGAATCGTCAGGATTTTGCGGCAAGAAACAGACAAACAAACACTTCCTTTAAAAGTAGTAGAAATGTCCAGCCTGATTTTTAAATTTAATTCTAAAATATTTTTTAATTAATTTACTGTCATTAATTTATTACTAGCCTCTTCAAGGCAATCACTGCGTGTTGGTGAGTGGTAGCGAGCAGTGGTCACACCTGACCCCACAAAAAGAACTGTCAATGGCAACACTGTGCTGGTCCATCAGTGGCTAGTGGGATACATGAGTTAAAAATATAAAGAATTAAATGTAATTGATTCATTTAGGAGTCCAAAGAAGCACAAAGTGGCAACTCGATCAGTTTAGATTAGGTGAGGGTATGTGGTGCTCGGGATGCTTCAACAAATTCTTTTCAACCCTTCATCTCATGGGGAAATTTGCTATGACCGAACGATTCCTACAGTACATCTCAGAGAGTACAGAGGCATCTCAGTTGAAAGCTCTTAAGTTTTACCTAAGCTCCCTGTATTTCAGGCCGAATAAATACTCAATGCAGGCAAGGCCCATCTTCGAGGAAACCCAGAACGTATTTGGCCAAAGACAATGTCTTATCGTCCCAATGTGCCTTGCTGATGATTTCAAAAATTAGCATTTCTCTAAGAAATAATATCTATATTTTCTTTCGATGTTAAAATACTTTTGGGAATTGGGAATTGATTTCGCTTGTCTGTGAAACTACTTTCTCCTCTTGACAACAGCAGCAAGGGACTTGAAATATTTCCTCTTGTTCTCTTACAAATTATTTTCTTGCTTGAACAATCACTTTTTAATGTTACACCATTTTGGAATAGTAGAAGGTTTGTTCAAGTTTCATTTAATTCCGCTGTAAGGTTTTTTTTAATTTCTTTTATCAATGCATTATTAGCATTCTTTAAATAAAACTTATGAAATACTACTGGTAAAGTAGCAATGCATACTTTTGTATTTGACATTGAGGGTGCCTTTTTTCGCTAACAGAGCAAAGATAATAGTAAATTATCTTTGCATAGTAAATGGTGGGTGCATAGTAAATATTAAATGTAATGGAGTTAGAATTTTCAAATTTATGAATGAATTTTATATTGCACTTTTCATTGATGTAATATTGATTGTGACATGAAAAATTAGTTTCATTGTGTAGTGTATGACAACCTTTATTTGTTTATTTTTCTTCATTTGTGTTCTTTTACTTCATTTGTCCTTTTCTTTTACAGAACTGAAACCACAGCTGTTAAATTGATATGGTGATGTGCTATGGTGAACTGTTATATTGACTGATGTGTGGGAGGTAGATGTTGCATGTTTGTACTATTTTAAAATCTTGTTACGTTCATGTCTTTTCCTACATTTTGAGACCATTTCGCATGAAGGTTGTGTTGGTTATTTTATTCCGCTACTGTAATCTCTGTTAGTGCCATGCAGAGAATGCATAAAAGGTCAATTATAAGATTATGATTAAGTCTTGATTACTGCAATATTTTCATTATAGTGCAATGTTATAAAAATTATATTAATTTATAAATAAATTATTATTAATAAATAAATTATATTAAATAATCATATACAATAGTGCTCAAATTCATAAGATGCTATCCTGTCAGATTAGCTCCCATGTGTTCACAGTGACCATAAAATGAAATCAAACCAAAAAACAAGTTTCCATCCAGAGTTCCTCAATCTGTAAGTACAGCAATTCTACAACCATATGAAAGCTATTGTATCTAATCAATTCTCACCTTTAAATCTCCCATTAATTTCAAAAGCTGAACTAAACTTCTTTAAAAAAAACCAGCTAAGAAGTAAAGGAAAAATCAATTTTGAATAATCTTGAAACGCGAATTACCTAAAAGTTCTACATATTGTAACATTTAGCTTGCTTGACCTCTATTTCTGAAAAAGCTCTTTAATTTTGAGCTCTAAGTTTAAGTGTCGGCATTCATAGGGTAACATTGTGACTGGTGGTCACGAGAGCCATGTGATTGCTGGTTGCGAAACATTCCTGTGATTTCTGGACACTAGTTTAGACTTCTTCAATGAAGTGAAATCAATGCTATATTCCAGCATCTAACTAAAATACTGTATGCATTTAATTGTTTAAAACTTGTTTTATTAAATGTATTAAAATCTATATTTGAATTTATTCCGTAGTTAAAAGTCTGGAGTGCCATGATGTTTAGGGACATTTCAATAGTTATCTGAATTATGAATTACTCATTTTGACCAGAATGAAATCTGAAATTAATTTTAATTTATCGATTCTGGGTTTTATGCCAGAAATCCTTCTATTTAAGTTCAAAATGTGCTGTACTTATGGATTGAGAGATTACTAAAGGATTTTTTACTTGATATTTAATACTACTGTTTGGGTGTGCCACCAAGAAAATGAATAACGAATGTGTTTTTTTCCTAGAAAAATAATAAATAAATTGTGATCAGTGGAGACTATAAGGCCTAGACTAATGTAAATTAAACTTTTACAATTGATTGCTCAGAGGTTACCAACTGAAAAATTTGTGCCTGTTGAATGTGTTATTTTAAATTAATGCCATTGAAGTAAATGAACTCATCAAAGCTTAATGATTAAAGATTCTTTGAATTTTTATGGTTTGTTTGAAGATTTTATGATTTTACAACAGGATTCAGAAGATGAAAAAAATAAAAATTTGAAAATGTCAATTGACGCTGTTTAGATTTACTGCATTTCCAAGTAGTTGGAAAATAGAATTTTGCTGAAAGGAAACCTGCAGGAATGTTTGCAGTTTTTTCCCAGATCTTAACGTATTTAATCTAATGTATCTAACAACTATATTCCAAAAACTAAAGTATTTTTGTGCCCTGTTCCCACTAAATACCTTGAAGTGTGTTGAGATTTTGGGACTGGGTATCATCCAAATTGTTCTTATTGTGTGTAGTGATATTGATTTTGTAAATATAAATTAATATTCAAGACTATCTGTTTGTAAGCTATCGGGTAAAAACAGTTTTTCAGTAGAAATTCTGCCTCTTGAAAACAAAAAGTTCTCATGGTTTTTTTAAATTTTTTAAAATAAAGTTTAAAATGGAAACATCTCATGTAGAGTCCATAATCATTTTGTGAAATATAATCAAATAACTGATCTCTATTTGTTATTTTTTGTGAGTTCAAGAGTAGTATAATCAGTATATGGTTCAAGTTATTTATGAAACTCGTTAACTTTAATGACAAATTTTAATTGAACTGAAAACTTTGAAATTCATTCAAGTTTGGATGATCAAGCAGGTGTTCAGTTTTTACAATGTTTCTTATCTAAGAACAACTTTTCGCTTTTAAGATCCCTCAGCAGATTTCATTGCAGTAAACACTGGCTTCACTACCTCGATAATAATTAAACTGCCTCTTTCTGTTTTATGCTGGAGTTCATTTCAATTTCTTATAATCTCTTTTCATGCACTCCAGAATTATAATTTTAACTTGGTTGCCAAAACCCTTCAATATGGTTCTTTTTTTATGATTATAAATTGTCATTTAGAAAAAAATTTAACGAGAAGAAAATTGTCCAGAGTATGCTTTTAAATTACATTTTAAGCTTTTGGCAAAAATATTGTGACTTATTGAACTAGCATTCAGTGTACTGTGACATTGATGCTGCGTTTAAAATTAATTTAGCTTAGTAACAGGGTTTTGGAGATTCTGGAAAATTAATTTCAAACGTAATCCAAAAGTAATAATAATTTGAAGTATTAAATCTGGAAAGGGTAACTTATTTTGAAGTCATTTACAGCAGAACCAAAACTCTAGTTTAATTTAGAATCCCTTCAAATTTTAAAGAATCATTGCATAAAAATCTTTCTGGGTTCGAGGGTTGTTAAACACTTTATATCTTTATGGTGATTAATTTGTATGTGACATCGTAAGACCCATTTAAGGTTAGTGCTGGCACTCTTTTCAACTGGCTCTGGGTTCGATTCCCAGTTTGTGGTTGTTCAGATTCCACTTTGTAAGCTATTGATCCCAGTCTAATTAGTTCAAGTATAGCAACAAATTGAGTGTTGAAACATGACAAGTGACACTTGAAGTGCAGTGAAAAGCTCCATTTTGGAGAAAATTAAAAGTACTTAATTAAAACAATAATTTTAATCTGAAATAAAAGTTGATTGAATAATTATCAATTCTTAACGATTAATTTAGACTTAAAAGGCCTCTGAATGTATCAGTTCCTCAAATAATTGAATTAAAACATTTTTTCATTAAATTTAAATCCTTTTCTATTTACTGACATGTCTAAAAAGTTTTAAATTACAGTGCAACCTCTCTGAGTTGCCCCCCTCCGTTCTGAGAAAATTTGGCCGCTCAGAGGGGGTGGCCGCACTTGAAGGGTTTTCGTTACAATTGCAAGATAATTGCTATAATACATAATATAAACAAGTCTGACACGTATTTCTTGTTTAAAATGAAGTTCAAGACATCTATATATAAAATACTTTTTTTAATGATTTTTTTACATTTTTTGAAAAGTACAATTGTGACTCAAGTTTTTACTCTACTCTGAAACAACCATTTTTCAGTTTAAAAAATAAATCTATAACTGATTCTTTTGTCATTGCGTTGAAATTTCAGATGATTTAATTTTTTTTAAAACCAAGGTCGCTTGAGTTGAAAGTTTAGGTTGCTGACGATTACAAACGTATCAGGAAATTCCTCAACAGAGTCAGAATTAGTGCCTGAAAGACACAAAATTTCATTTGTAAAAACGTTTATACTTACAACATACATTGTCCAACACAGGAGAACTTTCCTGGCTTGATTCCTCGTTTTTTTTTATCGAAGTTTACCAGGCTGTTCTTCAAAAATGGATGATGTCATCCATGCTTTTTTTTCACGTACAACGATACAACAAGACGGTTTAAATCTTTCCCTTTAAAACACCTGGGTATTTGAGATTTCCAAATGACCAGGGGCTTCTCTTTCTCTCCAGATGCGCTTACACAAAAACTAATGGTAAGCCGCTCCTTCAGAATTTTTCCACCTCTGGCTTCGGATTTTTGAATCCTGCTCTTATTTGGCAAAGTGCGAAAAAAGAGTCCTATTTTGTCCATGTTGAATATGTCCTTGTCATCATATGCAGCCAGAAGCAGTGGAAGACGCTCCTGCCAATCTTCACATGAACTGGGGTGGGCATTGACCGTTTCGCCACGCAGTGATCGAAAGGATGTTATTCCGGATGCAAAATCTGTCCAGCCACCCATTGCTGGCAGAGAACTTTTCAATTCCCAGAGCATCTGCAAGTTCTTTTGCCTTGTGTTGAATCATAGGTACACTGACTGGAATTTTCTTTGCCTGAACAGTTTTAAAATATACAAAAATAGCCTTGTATATGTCGACATATTTTTTGTGTCTCATCCGTTTGACACCACGAAATTTGAAGTATTTGTACCCTTTCAAGATCAAATCCTTTTCTTTAATGACTGTTTATTTGCAATCTCCCACAGTTAAAAGATTCAGCTAACTTTCTCGCCGATTTACAGTTCTCATATTGACACAGAACTTTAATGCGCTGCTCGAAATTTAGAAAAACGCACTTCGACATCGTTACAACTCAGATCACTGACCAACTAATACAACAAGTGTGAATGACAGTTTCGCTCTGAAATGATCCGCTCTCAGCCAATAGTAAGTAAGACGTACATATGCACAGACAGGCGCCATTCCAAATCGCACTCCACTCCCTTAATCATGATCTAACAACCTTCTTAACCTGGCCTTCAGCCTTTTGGCTCAAGGTTAGCACCTTAAATGAAGTGGGTAGATTTTCCTGAAAAATTTGATAGGTGAACCCACCCAGTGACTTGCTAGGGATTATTTTAACATTAGGTCTATGGACACAGAAAAATCCGTGCCAGGAAAAATTGACCATTGAGAAGGGTGGCCGTTCAAATAGGTTTTGCTGTTAAAATCTTTCCTGAAGTTTCCCCAATCTCTTGAGATCTTGAGTGCTTCAATTTAAATTCCCTTTCTGTCATGAGTTGCTCCCTTTTGAAATCGAGTGTTTGGTGATTGATGCGACTGAATCTTGTGATAAGCTTTCGATCTTTTTTGTAGAATATTATAACTTTGATTTGTTGATTGTTTTCCACATGGAAGTTCGTTGATATTTTCCTCTAGAAACATTTAGTTGAGAAGCAGTCTTTCTGTTTAGACCATTGATTTTCTGTTTTATGAAGGCTAATGGTTCATTTAACAATATTTTAATTTTCTGTTTGTATCATACTCTAGATGGCATACAGGCATTACATAATCCATTTGAGGGTTTTCTTAAACTTCCTGTTTCCAACCGTTCTTTGGAAAGATAATTTTCTCTCCTCCATAAATTTGTTAAAGCTCTAGGTCGGGTAGAGGCATCTGAATGGAAATGATCTATTGAAATTTCTTTTCAGCAGCATATCTTTTACCAAATTGATGTCTACATTTGGCCTAAAATTAGCTTTTAAAGCAGACTAATTATTAAAGCAAATGGCTTATAGCTGTCTTATCCATTGTGTGAGACCATCACTACAAGTTGAAGTTTTCTCCCTATTAAAGGATTTGTTGGCTTTGGTTGTGTTCGAAATTGCAAACGACCTACCATTTTGTCCACTTTGCCTTTTAAAGAGGAATGCATATAAGCTAAAGGTAGTCTGAGATAGCATTTGGCAAACATTTCCAGTGTTGTTTTGCAGCATGTGGCAAAGGGCATATCAATTATCAAATTATGAAAAGGATCTCGAGTAGTTTCATAGCCAAAAAACCATAGCTAATTGAAACAAATTATTAGTAATTAAGTATTTGTATTTATTCACTATTTGGATTAACTATATAAAGTTTTGAATGAATTGATCATTTCAATTGTGGGCTATAATAATGTTTGCAGAAAGGTAGCTTTCAGAAGAGTTGGCAAGCAAACCCTGTTATATGTATGCATTTGTAAAAATTGCAACAATGAAACAAATTCAAAAACTGATTATTTAAAATTCACAACCTTTTTTTTCTGGGAAAATGTGATTTGAGGTGATTTTTATAGGTTCAGATTTATCTTGTTTGCTACAATCCTTCAAACTTCAGCTTTAAAGGAGGTTAGTCGCAGGTGATTTAAATCACCTACGACTAACCTCCTTTAGTGATTTGAAGAAAATGTGATTGGATATCGAATGAAGAGGTCTTGAACACATTCTCTTTCCTACACCACCGATAAGTGTTCAGTCGTAAACTGACTAAAAATAATACACATCTCTTATAAATGGAACTTTTTGTTTTTCATTATCACAGTCCTGATGAATCTATGGCACTTACAAAAATGGCATTTGGCACACGGGAAGTCTGAATTTTTTGCAATTTTTGGTCTGTGGTGAATTTTAAAATTCAATCTAGAACATTTTAAAGTGAATTTAATGGAAAATTAATTATAATTGTTTTCTTTGGAGTGACAACAGTATAAAATATAGCAGATCATGTTTTCATTTTGCGCCAAGGAATAATTTTCCCACATATGATAAAAAACAAATAACTTTTTAACTGGAGTTAAGTAGTTCTCTTTTTTTTTTTTTACTCCTAGACTGTTAACGATAGATTAAAAATTTCAATGCATTTTAAATCTGCGGAAAATTTGAAACCAGGCAGATACCTTATATGTTTAATTTTCTTTAAATAAATAATTTTTCAATTAAATATTTATTTTTTTGCAAGAGATTGTGACGTCAAGCCGAATTCTTCACGCCAACACTACGTGCAACTTCGTTATGGCTGTTATCCAATAGGCTACGAATTCCCATTTGTTTTTGCAAAGCAAACCACTAATCCCACAAAAGCAACTGGCACGGGCAATGACAGGCTAGCCACTAAGTCGCTAGTAACAGCTAAGAAACTGCTAAAAATTTTGAGATTGCTTATAAATTAACCAATTATTTATTTACCATTAGTGTGAGATTCCTCTTAATATACTTTTAGTGTTCTCAGATGCTGTAGAAATGGAGTAGAAAAGCGTAATTTTCTCAACTATATTTTGATTGAAATTATTGTTTTCTGGTGCATGCTTTTGATTTCTGGTATAATTTAGTTGTGAAATTTTAAGGATTTTGATTATTACTTTTAAATTCCTACATGTAAAGCAGGGCTCGAAATACCCAGGTGCACTGTGCACATGAAAATATAATTGTGCACCTAATTTTTTCCCACTAGGTGCACACAGGGCACCTTGTGCACCTAATTTAAAAGCTTAGGTGCACAAGGTGCACCTGTATTAAAAAATCTATTTCGAGGCCTGATGTAAAGGAAATTGTTTTATCAATTATGAGATGGAGAAGCCAATTATTTATGAAGGAGGTTATGTGAATTGATAAGATTCCTTTTTTTTATATTGTTATTTCTGGTATGATAGCATAAAGTTCCTAACCTGTCTTGTATGGGAACTGTTTTATTTTCCACATACACTTTTTAAAGGCGAGTAAAAGGAGAACAATTGCTATTAGGGATCAATAGACACTGTACTTTTAAAATTTTACTTTCATGACCAGAGCTTGTAGTAAACGTGTAACTTCAGTAAACTTGTCCATTTCCATGTCATTTTTAAAACGATAAAATCGGTTTTATTACTAATTTGGTATATTCTTTTCAAGGTGTAGGCTTTGAAATTCTTTGAACTGGTAGTAAATATATTGATTTTCCTCTGCAGTTATAAGGAAAGTGTACTTTGAGTTGGGCAAATTATGACAAAGACAAATTATATGGGGATTCTTCCCCTTTAAACAAAAAAGCCTTGAAAGGCACAGATTATTGTTTACTTCTGAGGTTTTCTTTCTCTTGCTAAATTTCAACTTGAGCTCTTAAACATCCATCAGTGAAGGCATTGACTGGCTGACTAGCTAAAGACCAAAATTTTTTATCTTTCTTTGATCTCTGTGAATTTTTTAAAAGTTGATTTGATGTCAGAACTTGGGCTGGTATATCAATTGAATCATAATAGAAAGAAAATCTACTCCCCTGCAAAATTGTGCACATAATCTTATTTAAAATTAGGATGAAAATACAAGATAAGTTTAATGACCTGATGATTTTGGTTAATTACGAACACAGCTATTGCATTCCATTAAGGTTTCAGTAATTTTAACTTGTACACTCATTTCTCGTTTTGTGTAATAAGAGTAAAGTTGGTATCCATTGTTCATGATACAGAATCATGTAACAATTCAAAAAGTGCAGCAGGCACTATTATATCTGACCAAGAGACTTTTTATGGTACAGCACTTCAGTCTACGTTTATATCGGTGGCAACGATCTTGGTGCTTTTTTTTTATGGCACACTTCTTAGGTTGCCAAAGAAAGAATTATTTCAAATAAACCAATGAAATCAAACGACAGTTTAAAGGATTTTGAAAGAACTTTCTATAATATTCAAAATGAAAATGTGAACATCCCGCTTGCCGAAATTGTGATAAAATCCACAATAACCGTTATACAGATGGGTGTTTTAACCTGTCATTACTTGGTACTAGAAGTTTGCCAAAAAAGTGCCAAGACCGTTGCCACCGCTATAAACGAAGACTGTAGCTGTACCCTTTTTATACGAAACTTCAATTTTCTAAGCTAGCTAAAGTGTGTTCAATTTGAGAAATTAGTAAATGATGTATGTAATGCAAACCTTACTAGTTGAAGTAACCATTAGTTTTTAAAAATTTCAGAAATGGATTTTTAAATCGAAATGTAGATAGTTCGATTTCAAAACTTATAATCCATGTAAAAATATATTGTTAAAAATTAATCTGTAAATGAGAACTACAGATATCTTTTTCTAGATATGGTGGGAGAGGTACACTAGTAAGAAATTGAAAATGTTTTTGTTTTGCCTTTGATACTAGGCATAATTGAAATTTTTAAAAGTAGTACCACGCATAAAAAGTGGATTAAAAAAAATAATATACTTCCTGAAAAATCTTTGCTGATGACAGTGCATTTTGTACTGGCTTTAGATTTTTGTGATCTCTGGATATACCTTAGTCAATGAAGTTTTCGTGATATGAAACAAAAGGATGATTTTCCTTCTGTATAATTAAAATGTAGCAATCAAAATATAATTAATGAATCTAATGACCTTTAGTACACCTTTGTGTTCTTTGGGTAAAATGGATTTAAAAGTAATGATTATTTGTGAAATTTGTATATAAATCATAAAATTACAAGTTTTTTTCAAGGACAGTACTTTATTAAGATTTTCAAGTTATAAATGTTTAAGTTATGGATAAAAAAGTTATTCTTAAAGGTTTAGAACATTCCTACTATTTCACATTAAAAATTGAAATAATAATACCAATATTTAATAAAATTAGGTTATTTTTGTACTTAAAAAAATTGCAATGCTCTGTTTGATCATTGCACAAAGTATTTTTAAGAAAAAATAATAAACAAAAAGTATGAAAATAATTAAATTATGATAGTTAAAAACTATCTGAAGAGCCAAGTAAATATTTATACATGCCAGTTGTCTGTGTTTTCACTTACCATACATTTTCCACCTTTATGTGAAGCTTGACTTTGTTGCATTTAAAACCATACGAATTCTTATGTTGTTCAAGGTCAACTTTTATTTGGGCTGTTTAATAATTATCTTTTTCTGTCTATTTGTATTGTGATCATTTGCCTGTTTTTTGTATGTAAGCGCCTCACATAGGTGCTTAATTTGTTGTCAAGCTTATTAATTTCCTTTGCATCATGCGCTGCCTCATTGCTTAAAAGCAACTGTAAAGAGTGGGAATTCTCATGTTACTTTACACTAAATCAAATCTAGTATACAGACACTCGCTATTGTTAACTGAAGCTGTATTTATTTTTGACACGTCATAGTTGCATTAAAACAGCTTATTTGTTGAAAGATAATTATCTGTCACATTAAACTTATTGACCGAGTCATTTATGGACTAGATTTCAAATATATTGTAAAAATATGTGCTGAAATATGGAGCAGAGCATTGTATCAACTTAAACTCAGGTGAAGATGCATATGAACCTATGATGTTTATGCCCATTGAACATTTATTCTGAAAGCTGAACTTTTCACCGACGTCAAAAGTGTTGTGACAAAGAACACAGTGCTTAACATTCGGTGATAATGGTGACTGAAACTAGTTTCAGAAAAAACAAAACTAAGTGTTCCTAAGGCAAATGGGTTTAATAACAAAATACAGCTCAAAAGTAATGTGCTGTAGAGACTTTCTAATTCATTCTTCAGCCGATTGTTTGTTGTATGCATCTCAATTGAATGTAGCATATGCTTGGAACTTAATCCTGGTTCTTAAAATGTCCTGTGCTAAACATAGAAATCCTTGAAACTACATGGACTATACAGTCTGATTGTCTAGTGCATCTGCCAAGATTGGACATTGTAACTGTGTTGAACAATATTTTGGGTTCATTATGTAAACTCACAATTATGTCATCAGAAAAAAAATGGTTGATTGGAGATGTCATCGAAACTGTTTCACAAGTATCAATCTCTTTATTTATGATTTCCTGCAAAGGTGATGTTCACCTTCATAGGACAAATGAGGACACAAATAACTGCAGTGTAAAAAGGTTGTGTAACAACTTATTGAATCAAGTCTGTTGATCATCATGTAGTGTTTAGCATGTGTCTGTATATTTGAAGTCTTATTTTTGTATCGGGGAAATACAAACCTTTTAACAATGCACCAGGATGATAAAAATTGAAGTTAAGAATTTAAAGTTATAAATATTTAATTTCTTTATGAAGAATTACAATTTGTTAAACAGCTGTTTAAAAACTGAAAAGAAATAAAACCAAGTTTTAAAAAAAAACATTTCAAAAATGAAATTAAATATAATTTTAATAATTTTTTTCCTTAAAAATTGTATATTTTTTCAGTTTTAATTTCATAAATTAATTACTGCTTTGGTATATGAGGGTTGTTTGATATATTTCTTGATGCTGCCACAATTAATTTGATAATATGGCTGACAAGTGTAACTCTTCAAACTAGGTAATGCTAAATTTCATCTAGAAGCAACACTATGTTTGCGTTCTGCAGTTTTGTAGCAGCGACCATGAAAATTGGAAAAAATATTTAATGAAGTTTAAAAGAACATTTTATGTAAAGAAGTGAATGGCCGCCCATACCAAAGATTGCACAATGTTTATAGGGACTGCATCATCATTTCAGATAGTTTGTATTTGAATAAAAATAGAGTTTAAAACAATGCCAAACGGTCCCTAAAGACGAAGCTTTCTTTGGGCTCTGTTGAAGCCACCACAATGGTTATGGACTACTTAGAGAAGGAGAAAGCAATAACAAGAGCTTATTATACAATATCATCAGTGAACTTTTCCAAGAACTGAAATACAAACAGCCAAGATTTGTGCACAAAAAGTACTTTTTCTCCGAGACTATGCAATGGTAAACTTGCACAATTTCAGTTTCAAACATGAACTAAAGATGAAGCGTTCTCTGAATTGAGCGCTCAATATCCCACATGAAAAACTGCAAATGAAAAATTATACACTCAGTAGGTGCTGTGTTTGTTGACTATCGACCAAAAATGCACGTGAAAGGACACTTCAATGATTAACCCTCACTCTTCTGGACATTTTGCTTCAATGTGTAACAGGACAAAACATGGGTCCACTACTACACCAGAGTTCAAACAGAAGTCAAAGCATCAAACTGAGTGGTGAAAGTAGGCTGGAGAACATGAAGACCATTTTGTCCACTGGAAAATCCATAGCCACTGTTTTTGGGGATACCAAAAGAATCCTTATCGAATGCTTTGAAAAGGGGTAAACAATCACAACAGCCTCTTATGCAACATAATTGGACCCTTTAAAGAACTGAAACAAAAATACCAAGATTTGAATACAGAAAGTGCTGTCTCCAACATGTGCCCGTCCTACAAGTCGAACTTTGCAGTGATAAAATTGCACAAATTTGGCTTCAAATATATTCCTCATCCACCCTATTCCTCGTACTTACCTCTGTGCATTTTTTCGTTTAGTTCTGTAGGAAGAATATCATCAAATAAGACTGTCATCGTAGTCATGAATGCATATTTTGCAATCTTTGACAAAAGCTACTTTTCCAACTGGAAGAAAGAATTGGAATCTCGCTGAACCTAGTATGGTAGCCTTCAATGCAGTCTTAAAGAACAAAATTACCTTCGATTACCAAACAACCCTCATATGTTTCATAAAATGCATAAACTTTTTTATACTATTTTGTGTTCCTAGAATTCATGTTGAACAAGAATTACTTGTTTTTATTTCTGAAACAAATACATTATTATATTAATCCTGACTAGTAATATAAAAGTATTTAATAGAAGAATGTGATTAATATACCGAATTGCTACTCCAAAAAGTTTGATATTTTAAAATTATTTTTTATCAAATTTTATCAAAAAATATTTTAATTTGATAGTGGAATTATCCTTTCTCTCAAATTATGCTTTTTGATTTGGCATGCTTAATTTAAGGTTTCCTCAGAAATGTTTGCTAGTAAAATCTGTTGACAAAATACTGAACTTGAAAGAATTTTTTTCATGCAATCTCTCTATTAGATTTAATTTAGTGCTAATTCTTTAATTAAAAATAGAAAGGATAAAATTATTCCTGAACACAAGTCACCGCAAAGTTTTATTTATTCAAGATTAAAATACTTTTTACTGTTTACAATATTTCAGTTATAATATAGTTGCAACACGTAAAATCAGTATGACCATATAACTGTTTTTAGATTGTTTTATCAAAATTTAAATTCTTTTTAAAAATGTAAAAACATTGTTTTTACAAAAATGAAAGCTCTCTTTGGAAATGATAAGTAATAAATTAGATTCAAAATTTGTCAAAAAGCTATGTTTTGAATAAAATAATTTTAATTGATGTGATAAAAAAAAATGGATTAAACAAATTTTTTTTCCAATTCTGTAAATAAAAGACAAACCTATCTATCCTCACTACAAAAGAATTTCAAATAAATTGAAATTTTGAATAACTACAAATATTTTTTTATATTTAGTTTTCAAAAGTTAAAGGAAGACTTCAAACACTATTCTCAGGCTTAGTGAGTAAAATTGAGTGTAGAAAGTGATCTGTGTTCAAGAACATAAATTTAAACCACTATATTGTACCATCCATGCAATTCCAGGTGTATGTGTGGTATTCCCAGAACTCTTTGAGACAGTGGTGTTATGTAAACTTAGTATGTACTTTGAAACGTAACTTCGATGTAACTATTGAAATATATTGTTAATTTATTGCTTCATATAATACTATTATGAACCACTTGCATCAAATATTAGAAACTGTATGTACTGAAATAACTGTTTCTAATTTAATTTGTCGGTAAAATGTTTATAATGTGTGATGAAAAAAAAATTTGAGACAAGTTCAAATATATTACAATGATTTATAAATGTAATAAATTTGATCATTCGATTTGATTGTTGAAGAATAAATACAATGAAACATCACACCTAAAGAAAAGTGACAGCTCACAAAAAAATAATTTTACAGTAATTAAAAAATTTAAAATCTGAAGTATACATTCTTAGCTTTCGTTTAAATTTTAGCCCACTTGATTTTTTAACCCTTTACTTTATTAAGATTAATAATGCATTGTTATGTTTAATGAAATTAACTTTTCATTTTTGAGTTGTGACTATTTTTGAGATGTTGTAGTATGCAACTAGAACACAAACGAAAATTGGCATGTATAAATCTTTCAACTGGTGCTGTAGTTTTAACTCTAAAAATGGTTTTTGAGATTATTAGAATTATACATTCATGTATAATTGCTTCATAAATTGAGGTATACGAATTTTATTGAAGTCAGTTTATCACTCTTTTAATATCTTGATTTTACTTCTATTTGCCAAATTTTATTGTTCTAGTGACTGCTTTAAGCTATCCATTACTGGTTAGCTTAACTGATGTGAGACAAGAGAACTCTAGATTTCGCATAAAACAACTTGGGAACAAATTTTGAGTTTGAAAAATTTATATATTGATATATTTTCTATGTCAGGGCAAAATGGGTTAAGTCTGGCTTTTAATCTGCTCAAAGCAACCGTATCAGTATAAATAAAAAAATAATATACGCTTAAAATGAAAACTAAAGGAATCTACAATTCTAAATTACAATTTTTGTAACATAAGCTTCTTTTCCCCTGAATATTTGTCAAAAAGAAATTAATCTTAAGCTTACGAGAAGTAACCATTTTGATTTAAACCTCTTTTGCCCTGACATCTAAGATATGTCATGAAATTGTATTTTGATTTTTATCGATGCAACATTAATTATAAATCTTCATTAATTTCATCAAATTAATATCACAAATACTTCCAAATTATTTGGTATTTGAGAAAAAAATGTAGCTGTCAGTTTCTTGAATTGGCATCCTGAGTTAAAGTTGACACAAGGAACAATAAAATTTGTTGTTTATCACAAGATAGACTTCAAATTGAATACATGTTTGTAGAAATAATTTATTTTCTGAAAATTTTCCAAGTAAATTTGTTAACTAAAGTCATTAAGCTTTCATAAACTGTTTGAAAATAAATTGGGAAAGCTATAATGAGGCATTGTTATATCAGATTAAGAGTGAGAACTTTGTTATATTTTACTTCATTCATTAATTCCTGTAGTTCTGGTTAAACAAAGGAAATAATTACTACAGCTACAAATATACCCCAAAAAACAATCTGTTGATTGCTACATTTTGAATCCATTCTGTAATTATGTTTTTTGGTGTAACAATGTAGGGATTTTATTCTTTGCAATTCATTCAGCTTTTGAATGCAATTGTTCATTTATTCACAATCATACTTTCACAAAGTATTCAAGGACCCTGACTTTACTTTAAATCTTGAAATAAAGATATTCATTTCTGGTGAATACTCTTGCAGAAATGAGTGTACATGTTCAAATGTGACAAACCTGTAGCTTATCTTTTATGTTATGAGAGGCAGCATCAGTATAGTGTGAATTGCACTGATACTGATTTCTCATTTAATAGTTACCAAGTGATGTTGGGGTTGTATCAGAAAATAAAGGTGTTACAAAACCTTTATATAAAACATTAAGGAAACTTCCAAAACTGTCCTTATTCTCACGGGGAAATCTATTTTAACTAACTTCATTTGAAAATATTTTTTTTACACCATTATAATTTTCATATTTTATATACAACTAGCCACTGTGTGGCTATCCCGGCGTTGGCAGTGCCAGTTGCTTTTGTGAGGTTATATGAATTCGTAACCTATTGGCTAACATCCTGCCAGTGGTGTTGGTTTGCTTTGCCGACCAACTGGTCTAGTGGTTAAGGTGTTGGCCTCTGAATCGGAAGGTTCCTGGTTCGAATCAGGGGTCAAGGCATGGATGTAAATTGTACTGTTCTTTGTTAGGGGTAATGATGATCGCCCATTGGGTGCTCCTTCACAAGCAGCCATCACTTCTGGCCTTGTAGTGGCAAAATTATTACAAATAAACAATGCCCACCATCGGATATAAAAAAAAAAGTTTGCTTTGCAAACCAAAAGGGCATTGCCAGTGACAGTTCTTTTCATGGAGGTCAGATTGCACGCATGGTGGTTTGCTTCACAAATAAAAATATATAAATATTATATTGAAATATTTTTTAAAAAAGAAAATCAAACACATAAGGTATCTTGTGTAAAATTTTCAAATCCGTTGAAAATTTTAATCTATCTTTAACAATTGCGATGTTACAAAAAAGAGCTAAATATTGCCAGCTAAAATGTTATATATTTTCTTTGTTTTCTTTTGCTGAAATTGTAAGAGGGCTAGAAATGCAATCTGTTTATTTTTTGGAACATGAATGTTAGCGTGACGTCGCATTCTCTTGGGAAAATATAAAAGATATTCAATTGAAAATTTTTATTTCTTTAATCATATTTTTAGGTATTTCATGTAAAATTTTCCACAGATTTCAAATCCGTTGAAATTTTTATTCTATCTTTTATGGTTTAGGAGATAAAAAAAGAACTACATAACTAAAGTTAAAATTGTATTGTATGTTGGAAAATCATTCCTCAGCGCAAAATGGAAACGGGAAAAAAAGAATTTAGAATCTCATATCTTTTTGCTGTTGCCACATTCCAAAGAAAATAATGATTTAATATCCTTAAAATTCATTTTAAAATGTTCTAGATTAAATTTTAAAATTCGGGTTGGACTATAAAATTGCAAAAACTTCGGCCAACCTGTGTGCCAAATGTCATTATTGTAAGTGCCATAGATTTGTCATTACACGGCGAATACCCAATATACGAACTTCATTATATAATAAAGATTTTTCAAAATGCTTAAGCATGTTCACAAGTAAATCCTCAAGTTTTCAGAGGTCATAATTCAATTTTGAGTACTTGAGGAAGAACATTCTAAAACCCTCAACCTAGATATTGTTTTTGTATTTGAAGTTCTGTATTTCAGTTCTCAAATTTTCTTAGCTTGAATAAAGCCGTACTCACTGTATGAAAGCATATCTGCATTCTTATGCTAAAATTCGAAGGCAACTGTGCCCTTTGGATTGCATGAATATGTACTTTAATTTTGAAATAGGTTATTTCAAAGAACACCTTTTCTCTAATTTATTAGATTCAATTTTAAAATTCATGAGTTTGTCTTTTGGTTTTCTTCTCATCAATAATTTTCTTTGGTTTCGGGAAATGCATTTTTTTTGTGTAAGTAGTCTAGTCTGTGAATTGCATTTTACTTATTAAATTAATTATTCATTGGAATTTTTAAAATTTTAGTTATGTCAAAAGAATGAAATATGGGACTATATGAGTTCTAATCATAACACGAAAAATTGCTTTTTGAACTCTACTCTTAGAAACGAACTGCAACTACTTGTGTCAGAAAACAACATTTGAAAAGAAGATTCGAGTTCCTCCAACGCTTCTCTTTTAGTTACTAAATCATGACCTGAAGATTAATTTCAAATCTAATTATGTATTCAAACTCTAATTTGAAAAACCTATAATCCAACTCATAACACATTTTGTAGTGCAAATTTTGATTTTTTTTTCGTATCCTTAAATTTGTTGCACAGGCATGTTTCCCCTGCCAGCAGGCAACTCGCCCACATCTTTTTTCTCCTATCTTGCATCATCAACGGGTGCGGTAGTCCAGTTGGTAATAGGTCATTTTTAATTAACGTACTAGAGCAAAACAACGCTAGTCCGTTTGGAAGAGTAATGGACTAACCGAAGGGTTGCGAGTTCGAATCCAACCAAAGACAAAAGGGTATTGGTGAACGTTCATTCTGTTGGGACTTTAGATGTTATCCTGTTGGCGTGTTGTAGAAGTTTGGGAGAAAAGGTTGCCAGTTGGTGTTGCTTCTTCATTTGATCATAGTACAAAATTATGATGTGTTGTCTAACGATCTTTCCCTTTGGGATTGACAGCAGACAGTCGTCAATAGCCTATTATAATGCTCCAGTGCGACGTTAATTGGAATACTTACCTTATATTTTCAATAAAATTATTAATTTGAAACCAATAAAACGTCAACATGAATAAGGAAATGTTGATGAACTTGCTAATTTATTTTCTTCAATTAAGTGTTTATTTATAAGGTATGAAAGTACTAGATTCCTCTGGATATTTAAATTTATCTATCTTTTCATGCAAGTCCATCCAATTCAAAATTTAACAGACATTTCTGTATTATGCCACTCCAATGAGTAGACAGATGATTGAGCCAAGTCCTTGTGTACGAAATGGTTGTTTAACCATGAAAAGTGATGCAGATAAGTGTATTATTTGTTTCGTCAACTTCGTAATTGCCACCGATTCTGATGGAAAACTACAATCTCGTTTCCATAAACTACCCTTAAGATGCCACTCATAGAAACATTGTTTAATCTGCCTTATAATTTAAAGAATTGACTCGTCGAAAATCATGCGACTCCAATGCTATTGCGCTGGACCCGGTATATAGACAGCGAACTGTGAGATTGAAAATGAATTATTTTTATTTTTCCTTCAATGTAGTTCAAGTGGTGGCATCGTTTGGTTAATTTTTTTATCAGTTGGTGTTAAATTGTTAAAAGAGATTGTTTTTCTTTTTCTCTTCCCAAATATGTTGCACCATGCATGTCTGGAATTATTAGACCCATGAGTCTGTCTCCAGACTATTTTTGTACCATTTGTTGGATCTCTTAAAAAAAAATTCTAATGGACAAAATTATGGTTTGAAGCATAAGCTAGCATGGGTTTAAAAAATTCAATGCAATTTATTCAATGAATGCATTCCCCTAGTTAAAAAAAATTCAATGCAATTTAAAATGTAGTCACTAATGGTCAAAATATACTCTTTTAGTTTGAAGTGATCTGAGAAAAGTAAGCTATTTAAATCCTTCAGGGAGTGGTGTGCCCATGAAAGGGTTGTAGGTGTTTTCATTTTAAATTAACTGTAAACCTTCTACTTCATGTCGCTGCTTTTTACCCTTTTAAACCATTCCTATGATCAAAAATATTTGGAAGGGCTCTTCTGTACTCTCTTCAAATCAGCCGAGTGAGCAAAGAAATGAATGATCTGTCGATCTCTTAGTGTTTTCTCTTGACCAACTTGAAAAAGATTTTGTGCACTATTTGTTGGCTGTAATTAATCATTGTTACATTCCATTCCATTGTTACCACTCAAACCTATAGCCCCTTTCAGAGAATGTCCATGCCTTTCAGCTGACTTACAATTAGGGAACGATTTCGACTAGTTAATTGCTGGATACATACAAGATCCTAATTAGACAATTAACGTATGTTGCAATATGCACATTCACTATCAATTCATACGTCTTTTGTTTGTGTCTAACATATTTTAATTTTCCAACATTGCTTTCAACTACAAAAGCTTTGTTTTAGTAATCTAATAAACAGTTCACTCGTTCTTCAGCTTCTTAGGCAAACTGCACTGTGGAAAGTAAATACGCTAGTTTATTGAGAAAATATTGATTTAGTATCAAAATGAACATAATACCTTCAGCGACACGCATCTGACTTGGTAAATGCGTGCTGTCGAGCATGTAGACTTCAGCCACTGTTCTTATGCGCAATACAACAATCGATGTAAAGGTATACATTAACATGATGCGATTTAAAAAAGGCGTGCATCAAAACCTTAACGATCTTATTCCGGTAAAAGAAGTATATCTTGTATAAATGCGTTTAAAAAATACAAACTATTTTATTTGAATACATCAGAGGCATTAGACTTGAAGCTTTTGTCAATGATCATTACAAAATATCCTGGAATATTTTGATGGATATTAAATATAATAAAATTTAAAAAAAAAAACTGATTTGATTGGTTCTGCTGTAAGATTAAATGAATCCTGGGTCAGGTTTTTATTTGGAATTATATCCAAGAGTTTTCTGGAATATTGAAAAGCTGATGATTTAAAGGATTTTAAGTTGTTTATGATAGGTTTAGGTAGAATTTAAGATATAAATTTAATCAGCAAAAATTGTGATGATTTTGCTCATTTTTGAGTCTGTCATATTCTGCAGAAAAGAATTTTGCAATATCCTGCAATTAAGTTGAGGAAGTCTAGAATCTCCTGTAAAATTTAACTACGCAGTGTGGTGTTGTATTACGATTATGTAATTTCAATTAATCAATAATGCCAAAAACATGTGTGCTGTCAATGATTTTAGATGTTTCTGCCCTGAGTTTCTTCTAGATAATTCAAATAGTATGGTACCACCTGAAGGAAGTGTAGTTGAATAAAAAATATTGAGAACTCTTTAATTTACTGAATTTTCATATTTTATTGAAAAAAACTTATTCTGATTTGTGTTTTGTCGAACCCTTTCGTCTAATGTTCCAATTTGGGTTTTAATTATAATTATTTAAATAGCATATGAAATGGAACTTTTATTATATGGCCATGTCTCTTTGGTATTATTTTATTAATGCAACTCTTGAATTTTTCGAACTGTTGAAACAAATTGTTTCAATAAACACTTTGAAATTAAGACCAAATTTCTAAAAGTCATATTCTATGGAAACCAATAACTAACCCATAGTATGGAAGCATTGCAGAGCCAACGTCCATCTCTTCAAACATTCTATCTTATGCTTCGATGGAAGAGAGAAACCCTTCCAAGTGGATCATTTCTGAGGGAATCTCGTCAACATATTCGAATATATCTACTGAAATAAAGTTCATTATAATTTAATTCTAAGAATTCACTATTTGAATACTTCTGTACTAGAGACTGGTTTACTCATGCTGCTGGTTCAATTCCTGTAGCTGACTGGTCGTATCTCTATCTTCTTTAGTTAAACGTTCAATGTGTGTGATAAATATCTTGAGGATGAATAATAAGAATGCTTAAGATAAAGCTCAGTTGGAATATGTTTTCATTTTTTTGTTCACCACCCATGCGTTATTTGGAAAAAACACAGGTACGCTTTCCCTCTATAATGAAAGACTGGTCAAAATTTGCTTGAAATATTTTATTGAAATAGCTTTTTATTTCAATTAAACATATCTTTCCTTAAAAAAGAAAATCATGGAACAGAATGAGTGCTGCATTTGGGAAAGTTTTTTCAGGAAATGACAAGATAATTGATTCTTAGGGTAAAATTGATTGGCAACTAACCTCTGAGCAATCAGTACATGACAAAAAATTTCGCATTTGGGAAAGGTTTTTCAGGAAATGACAAGATAATTGATTCTTAGGGTAAAATTGATTGGCAACCAACCTCTGAGCAATCAGTACATGACAAAAAATTTCGGAGTTTTTTTTCTCTTCTGTCTGTATAAACTTTAAATTTATGTGTCGCTTTGGACATGTATTTATTATATGCATAGTTACATAAACATTTTCACATTAAGCAAGACCCTCTAAAAAATTTTTCTGTTAAAATGTTTCATGGTTTTCCTGATTGCCTACATATCAGCAACTCATTGTCAATTTTGAACAAGCAATATTTTATTTAAACTTTTTATAATTCCTGAATCTAAGAAATGAGGCCCTTTCTGATTCACAATGACCATGTGGTCCTTTCAGAAAAATATCTGAATGCTCATAGAAATTCCTCTTTGTAGCACATTTTATAATGAACTTGTGATACACATACTCGTTTCATAATCGGAATTCACATGCATTAACATCTGTACTTATTTTGTAGAAATTTTGAGCTTAAATGCATCCCCCCCCTCTATTATTGCTGTTGTCACCAGAACACTTTTTGAACCAAGTTAATAGATTTGAGTAACTCGAGAAACTTTTTCCTTAACTGCAAGTTTTGAATCCAAGCTTGACCTATGCAGCTTATCTTTGTTATTCGTTTTGTTTGTCGAAATTATGTGTTTGAAATTGCTTGTAAGTGGTTTGAAGTTGTTTTAAATTATGTATGTTAAATAATATTTGGTTAGTGGTCCAGTTTAAAGATGGAAGATGGTCCCTCATAAAAAGACTTGACAGTTTAATAATTATCAACAGGATAATTTGTTTTCTAGATTGCCTCTGAAATTGCTCAAATCCCCACTGTTATTGAGTTTGACCATATTCTGGACAGAATAATTTGAGAGGTCTGCTTTCCTCTTTCGTGACATCACACTATCTTGTAAGAGCAGAAACTCTTGTTCCCCTTTGGAGGAAGTGGTCGTTGCTATTGTGAATTGATACTAGTTATATTTTATTTAAATTTTAAACACAGTGCATTTCAAATTTTCTTTGCGCTCCTTTTTTCGAATCGCAAACTGATTTCAAATCTCGTAAACCTTCTATGATAGCTTCCTTCACTCGCACACTTGTAGTCTATCACATCCTTTATTTCATCGAAGGTTTGTTGGTTAGGATAGAGATTAGAAATGTAGGTTCACCAAAATGAATCTTGTGGTATTCTTCATCATGCGTTACTAAAGGTTGACTAAACCATATAAAGATACTTTGGTACACTCCAGTAATTTCTAATACATCACAGGTCTTGTGTTAACGACTGACGTCTTTGTGTGTATTGGTGTAACATTTTCACATTTAATGTTAAATTTGAAACAACATAAAAAGTACTGTGTTATCTTTTCAATATTTTAAGTGTCAAATATGTGTTATCAATTTTTAGCCAATTATGTGGCAAGTCGGTATCCAAACAAAGAAGACTTATTTACATGCCGTAAAACTTTCTCAAAACATGATTTTAACGTGTTTAAAAATATAAGAATGTATGGCTTTAATTGTCTAGCATATTTCTATGCAGACATGCTGTTTGAAATAGGTCTGTTGAGATTTTTAATCATCCATACACAGTTGAAATTTATTTTGACATCGTAAACATTTTTTACTGTTTATCCACCGAGAGACAAGGATATTTTGAATTCAACGATTTTCTAAATTGAACTCAAGGGAAACTGGAGGCAAATGTTTGTATTTTCCCAAAATATATCTGTTAATGTATCTTGGTGGCACATCTTCATGCATATTTTTTAAGTATGGAACCCTATAATTTTTTTTTTTAATTCTAAATTGGGGTGGCTTCATGCGAAATGGCTCAAATATAGGTCTTGATAATGATGTATGAAATTTAAAGGTGGAGAAAGTGTCTGCAAAAGTTCAGCTGAAAATTTTATTAAATTTGTGCAAAAACATATTCTATAATGTGCATCATGTGCATTCATATATTGTTATGAAATTTACTTGTAAAAAGTTTGTATAGCATTATGAGGGTATATCTTATGTATTAAATTGTTATTGAATTATTATTAAATTGTCTGAACTCAACTCAAGGGAAACTGGAGGCAAATGTTTGTATTTTCCCAAAATATGTCTGTTAATGTATCTTGATGGCACATCTTCATGCATATTTTTTAAGTATGGAACCCTGTAATTTTTTTTTAAATTCTAAATTAGGGTTGTTTCATGCGAAATGGCTCAAATATAGGTCTTGATAATGATATATGAGATTTAAAAGTTAAGAAAGTGTCTACAAAAGTTCAGCTGAAAATTTTATTAAATTTGTGCAAAAACATATTGTATAATGTGCAGCATGTGTATTCATATATCGTTATGAAATTTACTTGTAAAAAGTTTGTATAGCATTTTGAGGGTATGTCTTATGTATTAAATTGTTATTGAATTGTTACTAAATTGTCTAAACTGAACTCAAGAGAAACTGGAGGCAAATGTTTGTATTTTCCCAAAATATGTCTGTTAATGTATCTTGGTGGCACATCTTCATGCATATTTTTTAAGTATGGAACCCTGTAATTTTTTTAAAATTCTAAATTAGGGTTGTTTGATGCAAAATGGCTCAAATATAGGTCTTGATAATGATGTATGATATTTAAAAGTTAAGAAAGTGTCTACAAAAGTTCAGCTGAAAATTTTATTAAATTTGTGCAAAAACATATTGTATAATGTGCAGCATGTGTATTCATATATCGTTATGAAATTTACTTGTAAAAAGTTTGTATAGCATTTTGAGGGTATGTCTTATGTATTAAATTGTTATTGAATTGTTACTAAATTGTTTAAACTGAACTCAAGAGAAACTGGAGGCAAATGTTTCTATTTTAACAAAATATGTCTGTTAAATGTATCTTGGTGGCACATCTTCATGCATATTTTTTAAGTAGGGAACCCTGTAATTTTTTTTAAATTCTAAATTAGGGTTGTTCATGCGAAATGGCTCATAATGATAATGATGATGGTCTTGATAATGATGTATGAGATTTAAAAGTTCAGCTGAAAATTTTATTAAATTTGTGCAAAAACATATTGTATAATGTGCATTATGTGTATTCATATATTGTTATGAAATTTACTTGTAAAAAGTTTGTATAGCATTGTGAGGGTATATCTTATGTATTAAATTGTTATTGAATTATTATTAAATTGTCTAAACTGAACTCAAGGGAAACTGGAAGCAAATGTTTGTATTTTCCCAAAATATGTCTGTTAATGTATTTTGGTGGCACATCTTCATGCATATTTTTTAAGTATGGAACCTAGTAATTTTTTTAAAATTCTAAAATTGGGTTGTTTTATGCAAAATGGCTCAAATATAGGTCTTGATAATGATGTATGAGATTTAAAAGTTAACAAAGTGTCTGCAAAAGTTCAGCTGAAAATTTTATTAAATTTGTGCAAAAATATATTGTATAATGTGCAGCATGTGTATTCATATATCGTTATGAAATTTACTTGTTAAAAGTTTGTATAGCATTTTGAGGGTATGTCTTATGTATTAAATTGTTATTGAATTGTTACTAAATTGTCTAAACTGAACTCAAGAGAAACTGGAGGCAAATGTTTGTATTTTCCCAAAATATGTCTGTTAATGTATCTTGGTGGCACATCTTCATGCATATTTTTTAAGTATGGAACCCTGTAATTTTTTTTAAATTCTAAATTAGGGTTGTTTCATGCAAAATGGCTCAAATATAGGTCTTGATAATGATGTATGATATTTAAAAGTTAAGAAAGTGTCTACAAAAGTTCAGCTGAAAATTTTATTAAATTTGTGCAAAAACATATTGTATAATGTGCAGCATGTGTATTCATATATCGTTATGAAATTTACTTGTAAAAAGTTTGTATAGCATTTTGAGGGTATGTCTTATGTATTAAATTATTATTGAATTGTTACTAAATTGTCTAAACTGAACTCAAGAGAAACTGGAGGCAAATGTTTCTATTTTAACAAAATATGTCTGTTAAATGTATCTTGGTGGCACATCTTCATGCATATTTTTTAAGTAGGGAACCCTGTAATTTTTTTTAAATTCTAAATTAGGGTTGTTCATGCGAAATGGCTCATAATGATAATGATGATGGTCTTGATAATGATGTATGAGATTTAAAAGTTCAGCTGAAAATTTTATTAAATTTGTGCAAAAACATATTCTATAATGTGCATCATGTGCATTCATATATTGTTATGAAATTTACTTGTAAAAAGTTTGTATAGCATTATGAGGGTATATCTTATGTATTAAATTGTTATTGAATTATTATTAAATTGTCTGAACTCAACTCAAGGGAAACTGGAGGCAAATGTTTGTATTTTCCCAAAATATGTCTGTTAATGTATCTTGATGGCACATCTTCATGCATATTTTTTAAGTATGGAACCCTGTAATTTTTTTTTAAATTCTAAATTAGGGTTGTTTCATGCGAAATGGCTCAAATATAGGTCTTGATAATGATATATGAGATTTAAAAGTTAAGAAAGTGTCTACAAAAGTTCAGCTGAAAATTTTATTAAATTTGTGCAAAAACATATTGTATAATGTGCAGCATGTGTATTCATATATCGTTATGAAATTTACTTGTAAAAAGTTTGTATAGCATTTTGAGGGTATGTCTTATGTATTAAATTGTTATTGAATTGTTACTAAATTGTCTAAACTGAACTCAAGAGAAACTGGAGGCAAATGTTTGTATTTTCCCAAAATATGTCTGTTAATGTATCTTGGTGGCACATCTTCATGCATATTTTTTAAGTATGGAACCCTGTAATTTTTTTTAAATTCTAAATTAGGGTTGTTTGATGCAAAATGGCTCAAATATAGGTCTTGATAATGATGTATGATATTTAAAAGTTAAGAAAGTGTACAAAAGTTCAGCTGAAAATTTTATTAAATTTGTGCAAAAACATATTGTATAATGTGCAGCATGTGTATTCATATATCGTTATGAAATTTACTTGTAAAAAGTTTGTATAGCATTTTGAGGGTATGTCTTATGTATTAAATTGTTATTGAATTGTTACTAAATTGTTTAAACTGAACTCAAGAGAAACTGGAGGCAAATGTTTCTATTTTAACAAAATATGTCTGTTAAATGTATCTTGGTGGCACATCTTCATGCATATTTTTTAAGTAGGGAACCCTGTAATTTTTTTTTAATTCTAAATTAGGGTTGTTCATGCGAAATGGCTCATAATGATAATGATGATGGTCTTGATAATGATGTATGAGATTTAAAAGTTCAGCTGAAAATTTTATTAAATTTGTGCAAAAACATATTGTATAATGTGCATTATGTGTATTCATATATTGTTATGAAATTTACTTGTAAAAAGTTTGTATAGCATTGTGAGGGTATATCTTATGTATTAAATTGTTATTGAATTATTATTAAATTGTCTAAACTGAACTCAAGGGAAACTGGAAGCAAATGTTTGTATTTTCCCAAAATATGTCTGTTAATGTATTTTGGTGGCACATCTTCATGCATATTTTTTAAGTATGGAACCTAGTAATTTTTTTAAAATTCTAAAATTGGGTTGTTTTATGCAAAATGGCTCAAATATAGGTCTTGATAATGATGTATGAGATTTAAAAGTTAACAAAGTGTCTGCAAAAGTTCAGCTGAAAATTTTATTAAATTTGTGCAAAAATATATTGTATAATGTGCAGCATGTGTATTCATATATCGTTATGAAATTTACTTGTTAAAAGTTTGTATAGCATTTTGAGGGTATGTCTTATGTATTAAATTGTTATTGAATTGTTACTAAATTGTCTAAACTGAACTCAAGAGAAACTGGAGGCAAATGTTTGTATTTTCCCAAAATATGTCTGTTAATGTATCTTGGTGGCACATCTTCATGCATATTTTTTAAGTATGGAACCCTGTAATTTTTTTTAAATTCTAAATTAGGGTTGTTTCATGCAAAATGGCTCAAATATAGGTCTTGATAATGATGTATGATATTTAAAAGTTAAGAAAGTGTCTACAAAAGTTCAGCTGAAAATTTTATTAAATTTGTGCAAAAACATATTGTATAATGTGCAGCATGTGTATTCATATATCGTTATGAAATTTACTTGTAAAAAGTTTGTATAGCATTTTGAGGGTATGTCTTATGTATTAAATTATTATTGAATTGTTACTAAATTGTCTAAACTGAACTCAAGAGAAACTGGAGGCAAATGTTTCTATTTTAACAAAATATGTCTGTTAAATGTATCTTGGTGGCACATCTTCATGCATATTTTTTAAGTAGGGAACCCTGTAATTTTTTTTAAATTCTAAATTAGGGTTGTTCATGCGAAATGGCTCATAATGATAATGATGATGGTCTTGATAATGATGTATGAGATTTAAAAGTTCAGCTGAAAATTTTATTAAATTTGTGCAAAAACATATTGTATAATGTGCATTATGTGTATTCATATATTGTTATGAAATTTACTTGTAAAAAGTTTGTATAGCATTGTGAGGGTATATCTTATGTATTAAATTGTTATTGAATTATTATTAAATTGTCTAAACTGAACTCAAGGGAAACTGGAAGCAAATGTTTGTATTTTCCCAAAATATGTCTGTTAATGTATTTTGGTGGCACATCTTCATGCATATTTTTTAAGTATGGAACCTAGTAATTTTTTTAAAATTCTAAAATTGGGTTGTTTTATGCAAAATGGCTCAAATATAGGTCTTGATAATGATGTATGAGATTTAAAAGTTAACAAAGTGTCTGCAAAAGTTCAGCTGAAAATTTTATTAAATTTGTGCAAAAATATATTGTATAATGTGCAGCATGTGTATTCATATATCGTTATGAAATTTACTTGTTAAAAGTTTGTATAGCATTTTGAGGGTATATCTTATGTATTAAATTGTTATTGAATTATTACTAAATTGTCTAAACTGAACTCAGTTAATCTGGAGGCAAATGTTTGTACTTTCCCAAAATATGTCTGTTAATGTATCTTGGTGGCACATCTTCATGCATATTTTTTAAGTATGGAACCCTGTAATTTTTTTTAAATTCTAAATTAGGGTGGTTCATGCAAAATGGCTCAAATATAGGTATTGTTAATGATGTATGAGATTTAAAAGTTCAGCTGAAAATTTTATTAAATTTGTGCAAAAACATATTGTATAATGTGCATCATGTGTGTTCATATATTGTTATGAAATTTACTTGTAAAAAGTTTGTATACCAGTATGAGGGTATATCTTATGTATTAAATTCCTATACTGTATATCAAAATTCATTATATGCAATGGCTTGATAAGTTATGGAAATATATAATGGACCTTCAAATTTTATAAATGGCTTTTCATCCTACTGCAGGTGAGAGGAAATGAACATTTCCTCATTGCAGCAGAAAGTTACCTCACAATTTTGTATTTCAACACATACCACAAAAGTGGTGATCATAAATGTACTGTTCCGCCGCAGCTTACATTAATCTCTAAAGACATTCCATCCTTCGGACAGATACAACCAAATTTGTAACAGTAGATGAACTGTTCCTCATCGCATTTTAAATTAAACTCTAAAGACATTCCATCCTTTTACCACAAACCACCAATTTTGTTGCAGCAGATGAACTTTACCTCATTGGCAGCAGAAAGTTACCTCTGGCTACTTTTAATATTTCCTACACGTACCACAAAAGTGGTGATCACAATTGAACTGTTCCTCATCGTTCCATTTTAATGACAGATACTGCCAAGATATTAATAGCTGATGAACTGTTCCTCATCGCATCAGAAAGATACCTCTGGCGGCATTTCATATTTCCAACACGTACCACTAAAGTGGTGATCACAAATCAACTGTTCTACATCGCAGCCTGTATTAATCCCTGAAGACATTGCATCCACCCGACACATACCATCAAGTTTGTAACATCTGACAAACGTTTCCTCATCGCAGCAGAAAGTTACCTGACAACATTTCCAATTTAAACACATAACATTGAAGTGGTGATCAGAAATCAAATGTTTCTCATCGAATTTAAATTAATCTCTCAAGACATTCCATCCTTCCGACACAAACCACCAAGTTTGTAACAGCAGATTAACTTTTCCTCATCGGCAGCAAACAGTTAACTCTGGCTTATTTTCATATTTCCAACACATACCACGAACATGGTAAACGCAACTGAACTGTTCCTTGTTGCAGTTTACATTAATCGCTGAAGACATTCCATCTTTACGACAAATACCACCAAGATATTAACAGCAGATGAACTGTTCCTCTTCGGTAGCAGAAAGTTACCTCTGGTGACTTTTCATATTTCCAACACGTACCACGAAAGAGGTCAGATCAGATGAACTGTTTCTTATCGCACCTTGCATTAACCTCTGAAGACATTCCATCCTTCCTACAGATACAACCAAGTTTGTAACAGCAGACGAACTTTTCCTGATTGGCAGCAGAAAGTTACCTCTAGCTACTTTTAATATTTCCAACACGTACCATGAAAGTGGTGATTACAACTGAACTGTTCCTCATCGTTCCATCCTTATGACAGATACCACCAAGATATTAATAGCAGATGAACTGTTCCTCATCGCATCAGAAAGTTACCTCTGGCAGCATTTCATATTTCCAACACCTACCACTAAAATGGTGATCACAAAGTAACTGTTCTACATCACAGCCTGTATAAATCCCTAAAGACATTCCATCCTCCCGAAACATACCATCAAGTTTGTAACATCTGACGAACTTTTCCTCATCGCAGCAGAAAGTTACCTGACAACATTTCCAATTTCAACACACAACATTGAAATGGTGATCAGAAATCAACTGTTTCTCATCGCATTTTAAATTAATCTCTGGAGAGATTCCATCCATCTGACACAAACCACCAAGTTTGTAACAGCAGATAAACTTTTCCTCATCGGCAGCAAAAAGTTAACCCTGGCTTATTTTCATATTTCCAACACATACCACGAACATGTTAAACGCAACTGAACTGTTCCTTGTAGCAGCTTACATTAATCTCTGAAGACATTCCATCTTTACGACAAATACCACCAAGATATTAACAGCAGATGAACATTTCCTCTTCGGTAGCAGAAAGTTACCTCTGGTGACTTTTCATATTTCCAACACGTACCACGAAAGTGATCAGATCAGATGAACTGTTTCTTATGCATTAATCTCTAAAGACATTCCATCCTTCCTGCAGATACAACCAAGTTTGTAATTGCAGTTGAACTTTTCCTAATTGGCAGCAGAAAGTTATCTCTCGCTACTTTTAATATTTCCAATATGTACCACGGAAGTGGTGATCACAACTGAACTGTTCCTCATTGTTCCATCCTAATGAAAGATGCCACCAAGATATTAATAGCAGACGAACTGTTCTATATCGCAGCCTGTATTAATCCCTGACAACATTCCATCCTCCCGACATATACGATCAAGTTTGTAACATCTGACAAACTTTTCCTCATCGCAGCAGAAAGTTACCTGACAACATTTCCAATTTAAACATGTAACATTGAAGTGGTAATCAGAAATCAAATGTTTCTCATCGAAATTAAATTAATCTCTGAAGACATTCCATCCTTCTGACACAAACCACCAAGTTTCTAACAGCAGATAAACTTTTCCTCATCGGCAGCAAACAGTTAACTCTGGCTTATTTTCATATTTCCAACACATACCACGAACATGGTAAACGCAACTGAACTGTTCCTTGTTGCAGTTTACATTAATCGCTGAAGACATTCCATCTTTACGACAAATACCACCAAGTTCAATACAACTGTTCCTCTTCGGTAGCAGAAAGTTCGGTTCGAAAAGCGGTTCACAACTGAACTGTTCCTCATCGTTCCATCTTAATGACAGATACTACCAAGATATTAAAAGCTGTTGAACTGTTCCCCATCGCATCAGAAAAGTTACCTCTAGCGGCATTTCATATTTCCAACACGTACCAATAAAGTGGTGATCAATAATCAACTGTTCTACATCGCAGCCTGTATTAATCCCTGAAGACATTTCATCCACCCGACACATACCATCAAGTTTGTAACATCTGACAAACGTTTCCTCATCGCAGCAGAAAGTTACCTGACAACATTTCCAATTTAAACACATAACATTGAAGTGGTGATCAGAAATCAAATGTTTCTCATCGAATTTAAATTAATCTCTCAAGACATTCCATCCTTCCGACACAAACCACCAAGTTTGTAACAGCAGATTAACTTTTCCTCATCGGCAGCAAACAGTTAACTCTGGCTTATTTTCATATTTCCAACACATACCACGAACATGGTAAACGCAACTGAACTGTTCCTTGTTGCAGTTTACATTAATCGCTGAAGACATTCCATCTTTACGACAAATACCACCAAGATATTAACAGCAGATGAACTGTTCCTCTTCGGTAGCAGAAAGTTACCTCTGGTGACTTTTCATATTTCCAACACGTACCACGAAAGAGGTCAGATCAGATGAACTGTTTCTTATCGCACCTTGCATTAACCTCTGAAGACATTCCATCCTTCCTACAGATACAACCAAGTTTGTAACAGCAGACGAACTTTTCCTGATTGGCAGCAGAAAGTTACCTCTAGCTACTTTTAATATTTCCAACACGTACCATGAAAGTGGTGATTACAACTGAACTGTTCCTCATCGTTCCATCCTTATGACAGATACCACCAAGATATTAATAGCAGATGAACTGTTCCTCATCGCATCAGAAAGTTACCTCTGGCAGCATTTCATATTTCCAACACCTACCACTAAAATGGTGATCACAAAGTAACTGTTCTACATCACAGCCTGTATAAATCCCTAAAGACATTCCATCCTCCCGAAACATACCATCAAGTTTGTAACATCTGACGAACTTTTCCTCATCGCAGCAGAAAGTTACCTGACAACATTTCCAATTTCAACACACAACATTGAAATGGTGATCAGAAATCAACTGTTTCTCATCGCATTTTAAATTAATCTCTGGAGAGATTCCATCCATCTGACACAAACCACCAAGTTTGTAACAGCAGATAAACTTTTCCTCATCGGCAGCAAAAAGTTAACCCTGGCTTATTTTCATATTTCCAACACATACCACGAACATGTTAAACGCAACTGAACTGTTCCTTGTAGCAGCTTACATTAATCTCTGAAGACATTCCATCTTTACGACAAATACCACCAAGATATTAACAGCAGATGAACATTTCCTCTTCGGTAGCAGAAAGTTACCTCTGGTGACTTTTCATATTTCCAACACGTACCACGAAAGTGATCAGATCAGATGAACTGTTTCTTATGCATTAATCTCTAAAGACATTCCATCCTTCCTGCAGATACAACCAAGTTTGTAATTGCAGTTGAACTTTTCCTAATTGGCAGCAGAAAGTTATCTCTGGCTACTTTTAATATTTCCAATATGTACCACGGAAGTGGTGATCACAACTGAACTGTTCCTCATTGTTCCATCCTAATGAAAGATGCCACCAAGATATTAATAGCAGACGAACTGTTCTATATCGCAGCCTGTATTAATCCCTGACAACATTCCATCCTCCCGACATATACGATCAAGTTTGTAACATCTGACAAACTTTTCCTCATCGCAGCAGAAAGTTACCTGACAACATTTCCAATTTAAACATGTAACATTGAAGTGGTGATCAGAAATCAAATGTTTCTCATCGAAATTAAATTAATCTCTGAAGACATTCCATCCTTCTGACACAAACCACCAAGTTTCTAACAGCAGATAAACTTTTCCTCATCGGCAGCAAACAGTTAACTCTGGCTTATTTTCATATTTCCAACACATACCACGAACATGGTAAACGCAACTGAACTGTTCCTTGTTGCAGTTTACATTAATCGCTGAAGACATTCCATCTTTACGACAAATACCACCAAGTTCAATACAACTGTTCCTCTTCGGTAGCAGAAAGTTCGGTTCGAAAAGCGGTTCACAACTGAACTGTTCCTCATCGTTCCATCTTAATGACAGATACTACCAAGATATTAAAAGCTGTTGAACTGTTCCCCATCGCATCAGAAAAGTTACCTCTGGCGGCATTTCATATTTCCAACACGTACCAATAAAGTGGTGATCAATAATCAACTGTTCTACATCGCAGCCTGTATTAATCCCTGAAGACTTTCCATCCTCCCAACACATACCATCGTTTGTAACATCTGACAAACTTTTCCTCATCGCAGCAGAAACTTACCTGACAACATTTCCAATTTAAACATGTAACATTGAAGTGGTGATCAGAAATCAAATAATTCTCATCGAATTTAAATTAATCTCTAAAGGCTTTCCATCCTTCCAACAGATACAACGAAGTTTGTAATAGCAGATGTACTTTTCCTGATTGGCAGCAGAAAGTTACCTCTGGCTATTTTTGATATTTCCAACACGTACCATGAAAGTGGTGATCACAACTGAACTGTTCCTCATTTTTTTCATCCTTATGACAGATACCACCAAGATATTAATAGCAGATGAACTTTTCCTCATCGCATCAGAAAGTTACCCCTGGAGGCATTTCATATTTCCAAAACGTACCAATAAAGTGGTGATCACAAAACAACTGTTTTACATCGCAGCCTGTATTAATCCCTGAAGACATTCCATTCTCCAGACACATACCATCAAGTTTGTAACATCTGACGAACTTTTCCTCGACGCAGCAGAAAGTTACCTGACAACATTTTCAATTTAAACACAACATTGAAGTGGTGATCAGAAATCAACTGTTTCTTATCCCATTTTAAATTAATCTCTGAAGACATTCCATCCTTCCGACACAAACCACCAAGTTTGTAATAGCAGATAAACTTTTCCTCATCGGCAGCAAAAAGTTACCTCTGGCTACTTTTCATATTTCCAACACATACCACAAAAGTGGTAATCGCAAGTGATTTGTCCCTCTGAAGACAGTCCATCTTTACTACAAATACCACCAAGATATTAACAGCAGATGAACTGTTCCTCATTGGTAGCAAAAAGTTACCTCTGGTGGCTTTTCATATTTCCTACACGTACCTTGAAAGTGGTCTGATCAAATGAACTGTTCCTTATCACAGCTTGCATTAATGTCTGACGACATTCCATCCTTCCTACAGATACAACCAAGTTTGTAACAACAGATGAACTTTTCCTCATTGGCAGCAGAAAGTTACCTCTGGCTACTTTTAATATTTCCAATACAAACCACGAAAGTGGTGATCAAAACTGAACTGTTCCTTATCATTCCATCCGTATGACAGATACCAGCAAGATTTTAACAGTAGATGCACTGTTCCTCATCGCAGCAGAAAGTTAAATCTGGCAGCATTTCATATTTCTAACAAGTACCACTAAAGTGGTGATCACAAATCAACTGTTTCTCATCGCATTTTAAATTAATCTGTGAAGACATTCCATCCTTCCAACAGAAACCACCATGTTTTTAACAGCAGATGATATTTTCCTCATCGCAGCAGAAAGTTAACGCTGTCGACTTTCCATATTTTCGCCATGGGGTGATAACAAATCAACTGTTCCTCATCGCAGCTTAAATTATTCTATGAAGACATTCCATCCTTCCGTCACATAACGGCAAGTTTAACAGCAGATGAACATTTCCTCATCACAGCAGAAAGCTACCTCTAGCAACATTTCATATTTACAACACATACCACTAAAGTGATGATCACAAATGAACTGTTCTTCATTGCAGCCTAAATTAATCTCTGAAAATATTCCATACTTCTGACAGATACCACCAGGTTTGTAACAGCAGATGAAATTTTCCTCATCACAGCAGAAAGTTCCCTCTGGCGACATTTCATATTTCAACACGTACAACGAAACTGTTGATCACAAATTAACTGTTCCTCATTGCAGCTTACATTAATCTCTGAAAACATTCCATCCTTCTGACAGATACCACCATGTTTGTAACATCTAATGAACTTTTCTTCATTGTAGCAGAAAATTACCTGACAACATTTCATATTTCAACACGTACCACGAATGGGCTAATCAAAAATTAACTGTTCCTCATAGCATCTTACATTAATCTCTGAAAACATTCCATCCTTCTGACAGATACCACCTCGTTTGTAACAGCAGATGAACTTTTCCTTCCTGCAGCAGAAAGTTACCTCTGGTGACATTCCATTTTTCCAACAGGTACCACTAAAGTGGTGATCACAAATGAATCTCTTCATCGCAGCCTAAATTAATCTCTGAAGACATTCTATCCTCCCGACACATACCACCATGTTTGTAACATCTGGAGAACTTTTCGCCATCACAGCAGAAAGTTACCTCTGGCTACTTCTCATATTTCCAACACGTACCATGAAAGTGGTGATCACAACTGAGCTGTTCCTTATCTTTCCATCCTTATGACAGATACTACCAAGATATTAACAGCAGATGAACTGTTCCTCATCGCAGAATAAATAAATAATAATAATAGATAATAAATTATAATTTTGACATTCCATCTTTATGACAGATACCGCCCAGATATTGATAGCAGATGAACTGCTTCTCATCGGCAGCAGAAAGTTACCTCTTGTGACTTTTCATATTTCCAACAATTACTACGAAAGTAGTCATATCAAATGAACTGTTTGTTATCGCAGCTTGTATTAATCTCTGAACACATTCCATCATTCCCACAGATACAACCAATTTGTAACAGCAGATGAACTTTTCCTCATGGCAGCAGAAAGTTAACTTTGGCGACTTTCCATATTTCCAACACATACTACGAATTGGAATTACAAATTAATTTTTCCTCATCGCAGTAGAAAGTTACCTCTCTCGGCAATTCATATTTCCAACACGTACCATGTAAGTGGTGATAACAAATGAACTCTTCCTCATAGCAGCTTACATTAATCTCTGAAGACATTCCATTCTTCCGTCTGAAACCACCAAGTTTGTAACAGCAGATCAACTTTTCGTCGTTGCAGTAGAAAGATATCTCTGTTGACGTCTCATATATCCATCACATACCTCCAAGTTTGTAACAGCAGATCAATTTTCATCATTGCAGCAGAAAGTTAACTATATCGATATTTTATATTTCTGACACATACCACGGAAGTATTGATCAGAAATGAACTTTTCCTCATCTCAGCTTGCATTAATTTTTTGAAGGCATTCCATCCTTCAGACAGATACCACTAAGTTTATAATACCAGAAGAACTTTTCATCCTCGTTTCAGAAAGTTATGTCTGACGACATTTCATCCTTTTCGACAAACTGCATTAACTTTAGTCTTTGGTTAGCAACCATGCTTAAGGTGTTCTTATAGCTTCCCCGTGAACAACAAAACCTCTGGAAGAGTGAAATAGCAACTGGAGGGTTGTGAATTCGAATCATACCAACCAAAGATTGTCGTCATTAGACTGGTGCACGATTAATCCATTGTGGCTTTAAATGTCCTGACATGGACGTAGTGTTGAAGTTTGTAGTGGGATACCTGCTCAGATGTTGCCTTGTTATGTGATTGGGTTCTAAATTATGTGGTTTTCTGGTATCTTTCCCTTTAAGGATTCATTCGAGACCATCACCAATAGCCCTTTGTGTTTCTCGAGTTGGATGCTAATTAAATATATCAGAAACCCATTGTGCAATAGGACTGAAGGTTTCGCAGAAATTGACCTCGAAGTCGTGTGTTTCTATTGGAAACAAGGCAAACTTTAAAGTGCTGAAAAGTTCTATCAGCTTTATCCTGCACTTTGTATATCTACTGTCTTCAAATTGCTTTTTATTTCAGCTGGCAATCTTACAAACTCCCATGTGTTATTCTTAATAGAATCCATCTCTTTCATTATAAGTCATTTTTCACTATTTTCAGAAGACAAAACTTCTTGGTAGGTCTCGAGTTCTGCATGTTTAGACAACAGTACAAAATGGACATACTTAACTGGCATTCCTACAAGTTCCTTCCTTGCTCATCTGAAGTTTCTTCCAAATCTGCAGTACTTCATGAATATTCATTCCATTTCCTTATCCTCATCTAAATCTGGTTGGATAGGAGATTTTGTCATTCTTTCCATCTGCTTTATGGTGAACAGTAAATCCCGCAATCAATACTAGTTTTTCATCTTCAAATACCATATCTCGACTCGGAATGATCCAAATTTGATAACCATCTTTTTCGCCGCTTTACCTATCAAAGAAGCCTATTATATTTTATCCTCTTTCCTCCTGCTTTGCTTGGGTACTTAACAAAGCACTCAGTACCAATGATATGTAGGTATACAATGTTGACTTCTTATTTGCAAAACCAAAGTTTATTGGGACTTTTACATTTCAATGATTTTGGTCCTGTCCTGTTCAACACATCAACAGTTGTGTTCACTGCTTCTGCTTGCTGTTTTAAGAGAAGGTCTCCAGCATGAATCATGCATCGTACACTTTCAATGATGGTTTTGTTATCACTCTTAGCAGCAGCATTTCACTCTATTTTATTGGACATTGACATGCGAGAAGAGATTGCTTACCCCTCAAGAATAGTTTTCACACTTGAATTCTGAAACTATTCCACCATCACTCATAATTTTGTGATCATGCCCAGCATTTGTTTACCAAACCAAAGAGCATCACTGTTTACCAAAGCAGCACCCATAACATCTTTTGCTGCTATTTGTATATGGTAATTACGCAGTATTTATTTCACTTACGTTTCATTCTGGTGTCGGTCTTTCATGCCACAGCTTCACATAGAAGTTGTGATTCGACTAATGAGTTGATGGGTTGTCCGATAAGAAAATGTCCCTGTGAGAGGCTCTAAAAGTCTTCACAATTCGATGTTAAAGGAGTAATGGGTCGTGAATTAAGAACACCTTCAATTTAAGATAATACAGTTAAAAATTCGTCAAGTGTCAGATTACTATTAGCAACAACACGCTTTAAGTGGAATTTAAATGATCGTACTCCTGCTCCCCAAAGTCCACCATGATTTGGGAGGGATAAAATGCCAATCAACACCTTCGTCGGCAAACTTGGACCCAAAAATTCAACATTTTTGTCATTTTTATACCAATAAGCAGCTGCATAAACATAAAATGCGCTGACACCTTATGTTTTACTATTATGTGTCATTTTTTATAGGCTTAGCGGTTTTTTTTTTCTAAAATTTTTATTTTTTCTAAAATTTTTATATTTTTTACTATTTATTGAAATTTGGGTTCAAGTTGCCCTTGTGTGGGTGACTTGGACCCATGCGACACTTTCAATGAGAAATGTCATTTAAAGAGGCAATGGGCTCAAGTAAGACCGTTGATCTGGAAAGCAAAACACTTACTAATATTTTTGCTACATATTTTATTTGGAATACAATTGTGAAATACAGTTAAATGTGTTTATAGATTGTCAAATGCTATGAGTTCTGCCACTTTTTTAACAGTATATATCTGGTTGTAAAATTCAAAGAGTTAGGGATGTTTATTTATTTTTTTACATTTCAATTGAAAAAAAAATATTTTTTTAGTATTATTGGTGTATTAATTTTCTGTTTTATGTCACACATAGTATAAAATGTTCTTTTCTGTGCACCACTTCCAAGCTTTCTTTGTTGGTGCCATGCAGTCAACAAAGGCTCCATTTTCCTTGACACTCACTACCAGTCCTGGATATGTTATGTTCCAAGACACATGAACAAAATTCCCTTCTTGTATAGAACCTTTTAACGTTTCTTCATTTGAGGTGCAGGTTGGGAGATCTGGTTTTTAAGTCGAGGTTGGGGGTTTAGGGCCTGAGGTCGAGGTTGACGGTATTGAGAATATAGGGGTTATTTAAACTAATTTCTGGAATGGGTTCAAATAACCCCTATTTGTGAGGTATCAGCACACCACTCAATATTTGCGAATTTCACTAACTTAAGAGGTTCTACATTCAGCTAAAAAACTATTGTTAATTTCTTGAGGACTATGAATGACATGGAAAATTACCCTTACCCTGTGTATAACTTTGATGCACAAAATCCTACACCTGGAAGTTTGCAGCTCACAAAATTTTTTTTTTATTTACCACACACTAACATAACCTTTGCTAGAAAAAACCCTGGAAAAACAAGGCAGTAGTTGAGCGTCTAGGGCTGCTACCTGGCAGATAAAAAGTTAACCAAGTGTGTAACTTAAAAACTGAAGAACCAGGACAGTTTAATTTTTTTTTTTTTTTAAGTTCTAGTAACCCCTAAGGGCTTAAGTAAACCTAAGTTACAGTAATTAATTAGTTTTTAAATAATGAATAGTAAAAACTTATTTTTTTAATATTCTGAAATGAATGTCAGAATATATTGTTGGTATCCTGGGTAACTCGTGAGAGAGATTGGATGCGTTTCGTTATTGTTTCAAGTCACCAAAGTTTGCTTCTACTGTTCTGTTTGGCTGCAAACGGCTTTCACTCAATAACTGCTCCATGGAGCACACTTGTTTTGAATCTTTTTCAGTTATTGTCAGGAGAGACGAGGATGTTGAACACGTCCTAAAAGAAACTGATGACATGAAGACTCAAGAAGTAACACGAAGCGCTACTATCAAGTGGTTCTTGTAGAACCTGAAAATTCGAGTGGTTCGTATTCTGCTTATCCTCATGTATCTGAATGGAGTTTTTAAACTCATACTGAAACTTCAGTAAAAAGTTTTTTAAGTATTAAAATTCCTTTATTTTATTATCTCGCGTTTTTATTTTATAAAATCTTACATCTTTATTTTTTATCTAATTTTGATTTCACAAAGTTTTTAATGTATGAAAAAAATATTCTTTAGGAAATGCATGTTGCGAAAATAAAAGGAGTGTTTTCATTTGCTATCAGAAAAATGCACTGTTGATTTCCGAAATATTTTTAAAGATATATCTAATGGTTAAATTTCTTCCCAGTTTTACAATAATGTAGCAATTATTTGTTCATGACACACTGTCTTTTCCAAGCATTCAAATGTGCCGCAGTAGCGAGTCCAGAGTTTCTAAGACCGTTCATGTTGTGAGATTTTAAATAGGACATTTCATCTCTGGTGCTGCATTCCTTCTAAAATTTCTAATGACAGCTTTTAAAACTTGAAGTGTTTCGGTAGAACTGTCATTTGCCAGATGTGTAAGCCTTTCTGAGGAATGGACATTGTAATTTAATTGTATTAAGTTATATTTGAGAAAATTGCGTAAACAAATCGTGAGCATTTATTTGATTTCACAAAAAGATGTGAAACACGTTACAGGTGACTCGCTTTTCCATCTGATTGAACTTTGCGGGTAATTTGCTATGTTTGTTTTTTAAATAATCAGGTGTCCTAAATCCTTTTTCTCGTTGCTTACAAATACAAATACAAATATTGACGACCAGCTACAGGCTCAAGCCCAACAAGGCTGGTCCTTTGTTTATGAATTCTCCAATTCCCACTGACTATCCAATTGTGTCTTAAATTCTTACACTCCCTTTGAATTAACTATATTTTCTGGCAACGCATTCCAACTGTCTATTACCCTATTAAAGTAGTAGTTTTTCCTTAAATCCCGATTAAAATGTGTCTTATTCAATTTATACCCATGGCCCCTTGTTCTGTTATCCCTATTGAAATTTAAGCCATCTGTGTCCCCTTGTTTTACAAACTTTAAAAGCTGAATCAAATCCCCCCTCCTTCTTCTTTCCAGTGTATACATGTTTAGCTTACTTAAACGTTCATTATAGTCGAAATTTGTTAGCCCCTTTATTATTTTTGTAGCTCTGTGCTGAACCCTTTCAATTGATTCTATGTCCTTTCTCATATATGGAGCCCAGAATTGTACAGCATATTCTAGATGTGGTCTTACTAAACCCTTATATAACGGCAAGATTATATTCTTATCCCTTGAAGTTACAGTCTTTTTAATATACCCCAATAACCTATTAGCCTTTTTACCCGCAGCTGAACATTGGTGACCCATTTTAAAATCCCTGTGAATTATCACCCCAAGATCCTTGACTGTTTCTCCCTCCTTTACCTTTACTCCCTGCAGCCTGTACTCGGCTCCACTGTTACGTGTATAAACATTTTTCTTCTTTATGGCTACATGTCGGTTCATCTTATTCCAACCACTGAATTTCAATGTGGTAACAGCCGAGTGGGTTTTCATGATTCCATATTGTTTGCGACGTTGTTTTAGAGAGTTGAAGATGGTACCATAAATGATTATTTTAAAGTGTATGAATACACTAGAAATCACAAAAATCGACCAGAGTATCAATATTAGTTTTATTAATTCAAAATATTTTTCAATTTCTTAGCTTTCAAACGATGCCAAGATCTTGCAAATGTTAGCAAATATGCGCCTATTATATTTATTTTTGCATTATTATGATTTGTGTAAGACAGTAAATGTTTTGAATTTCAATCAGATTATTTATTTAAGAAATGGATTTTTAAATCTTGAAATTCCTTTAAAAACCTAGTGTTTTTTTTTACGCTTCCTCGATTAAAAAATAAAAATAAAAAAACTATTTCTTCTAGTAACTTGATGGAGGTTCAAAACATGAGGAATAATATTAGAAATAATTTCCAACAAGAATCGTCTATCTGAACAAATTATAATTTGACATATCACGTTTCAAATTACATGGTAATTTGCTAATTATATCTTATTAGATAATTAATTTTGGACAATCTCCTTCCCCCCCTGAAATTATTTTAAGAAAACACCAATTACCTACGGTTAAAAAAAATCTAGACATTTAAAGTCAAAATTTAAAAAAATCTTATAGTGTATATGTGTATGTCTAGTCCTTGAGATATCGTGTTAACGCTAACAAGCAATATCATTCATTGAAGCATGGTACTTGTCCCTGGTTTGAAATAACCTTACGATGCTCACCCTTGTTGTTTACGAACTTTTCACGAGCTTGCGAATTCATCATCAGTGATTCAAACCTTAAGGACACGCCCCAACAGATCAAGATTTTGAGGCTCCCAGCATGAGATTTTCATGTATAAGTTACATCAACCCAATCGCTCTGACGGCTAATACAGACACTGCCTCAAGTATTTTCTAACAAATATTTATTTTACACCGCTGTTAGTACGATACCCAATTACCTGCTTAGGAATGAATCTAGAGGACATAATTATGTAGGCTGTGCAATTGTAGTTACTTATAGTTACAGCCTTCATATTTCCTGCTGCTGAAATGATGTTCTGACACTAAACAAATCTTTACTGGCATCCTCCAAGATTGCACTGACAGCTCGAGAGTTTTACTACAATAGAGGCATTATACTATCAACTGTAGATCTTGCGTACCTCGCAAAGCAAGGGTTTCGTTATTCTGTTTTGTCCTATCATCAAAGCGAACGATCTTGCCGCCTGCTGTAAAGGTAGCTACCGTTCCAATGCAGCAAGTCGTTCCCTTTAGTGACATCAAAATGTCCTCAAAATAATTTATCAACTTTAGTGTGTAGGAATCGGTTATTCATCAACAAGTTGCATTCCATAAAACAAATAATTTAACAACGACCCGTACCTCCTATACCGAAGGACCGATATTAATTTGTTCTGCCCTTCGAATTGGACACATTCATTTACCTCATATTTTCTTAGGCCCATTATGGTTAATTATATCCAACCTCCTTAACATTCTATTCGATAATATATTCTAACATCGTCTCGAAGGTTTCAAAGGTACAATTAAAAATTTATAGCGTTTGATGGTGGAAAGTACCCATTCCAATCTTTCCATTATCTTAATATTAACTAACCACTGCGTGCCCAGCACGGCGTTCGTTGCCCATGACAGTTATTTAATTGGGGTCAGGTCTGACCACTGCTCGCTTGATTGCTACGAATTCCCATTTGTTTGCTTCGCAATCCAAATGGAAGTTCGTAGCTTATTGGAATGAATTCCCTGCGGATTCCAATTGGGTTGCTTCGCAAACCAACAACGCGGTCAACGCCGTCAAGTCAAACAGTCAACATTGTCAAATGCGACCAAATTCGATAAGTCATTATGGCATCGCCTGTGATGTTGACTTATCGTTGTGATGTTGACAAATAGAAATTCGCAGCCTATTGAAATGAATTCCATGCGAATTCCAATTTGGTTTGCTTCGCATACTTAATTATGAATATTATGAACTTGGTTTGCTTCTCAAACCAAGGACAAGGCCTCGTCTTTGTCAAATTCGCCCAAATTCCAACTGCGCACCGATCCAATCAGCGCGGCGTGACGTCACAATCTTGCGAAAATATAAATATTTCATTAAAAAATTATTTATTTAAAGAAAATCGAATGCAAGATATCTATGTGGTGTCAAATTTTCCGCAGATTTTAAATCCGTTGCAATTTTTAATCTATCTTTAACGATCTATGAGACAGATAAAAGAACGCATTTAAAAACTTTGTTTTTTAGTCTGTTGACAAATCGTTCCTTAGAAAATCAAACAGAAGCGGAAAAAAAAATTTAGAATCTCATTTCTTTATAGTGTTGCAAGTCTAAATTAAATTCCATTAAATTAATTTTAAAATGTTCTAGATAAAATTTAAAAATTCCAGCGCGATAGAAAAATTGCAAAAAATGTGGACTACCTGTGTTTAAACTCCCATTATTGTAAATGCCATAGATTCGTTAAGACTAGAGTGCCTATACTAGTTGCTACTCTAGTTAAGACAGTCCACATACGCACGAACACTTAATTTTATAATATTATAGATAGATTCAATACTGCCCACCTTTTCTCAATTAAATTTTCAAGAATGTAAATTAAATTTCTGATCTGATTCAACTGTTGCCTTTCCCTTAATGCTCCCCCTGTGTACTTCAGTGCCACGATAGCCCGGATTAGAGTGCCTATATAATAAGAATGGCGACAAGGGACCAAATTTGGCCCAATGCGCATGCGCGGCAGCCATTTTTCTACCAGAATCGTATCAAAGAAGGTTGCTGGGCGAATTAATATATCATTTCAGGGAGAACAAAAAGCATATGATTGTTATAATATGAATATATTCGGTATAAATGAGTCATATAAACGCTCAATTACATGCGTAATTGATGAGATGGATTGCACAACGCGCTAACTTAGATTGCGAAAAACACCACGTTGTTCAAAAAAAGCTATTTCCTTAAAAAGTCTTCAAATTTATACTGACAAAACACTAAAATAATAATAATAAAACATTCTGAAACATGAAAAAGCTATATTTTCTTTTTAATTTAATATACACACGTTTTTCTCGAACACACAAAAAGTTCCCATGTTAAGTCTATGGGAGCTAGGAAAAGACCGCCTCGTGCGGTAGAAAAGGTCTCTAAGCCAATCAGAAAGTGTTTCCCGTATGTCGCCACTCTTATTATATAGGCGCTCTAGCCCGGATGGAAGAGCAACGTATTACCAACCGGAGACCATCGTGTGCAGAGGAGGCTGGTACACGTTAAATCTGTCGATACCTCAGTTGTCTTGACCTTGGTACGGTGTTGACGTTTGGAGAGTGGGGTGCCAGTTCAGGCTCGGCTTCTTTATCTGACCGTAGTTCAAAATTACGTAGCGTTGTCGTCGTATCTTTCCCTTCTCGGACCTTCGTCAATAGCCCGTTGTGTTTCTCCAGCAGGACGTTAATTAAAATACCAACCCACCTCTCTGCACTTAAGGTGTTCAAGCATGGTTCAAATTCATTCGAGAGAAGTTCGTCCCCTTAGCATGTTCGGTTTTTATTCTTACTCATTTCTGAATTAACAGTCACGAGCTGAATTTCGGAGCTTGACTTTTTTCGGAAATGATGCAATTTCTTCTATCTAATCTTATACTGACCGAACAGATGACAAAAGCAAGAAAATATTCGACTAGATGCAAGATCACGGTCCCATCACCGCCAATTGTGATAATTTTCCATCGCCAATTGGCAATTTTCGGAAAGGGTAACCCATTGTAAGTTTGCTAACATGGCAGCCTACAGCCGTTTGACGACGCAAATTTGAGTCTCTACTTCGGCGATGGGCCGGTGAAATGTTTACGAAGATTGTGTCTTAATCTTATTATATTAACCAGTACGGAAATGAAACCAGAATGAAGACAAATTACACGGGTGTGAAACAATCGTTTTTTTATAACAATTAATATATCCGACTACCTTCGGATAGGATTTTTTTTTAAATAATTTGAAATTTAATTTTTTGCCTTATACATGGTGTCTATAAAAGAAAGTCCCAGTTTCAATGGTATATTATAACAGTTTACTTTAAAATATTTACAACTAATCATAAATCAAACTGAAGGTAAACTCACCTGGTTTTTCTTACAAATGTTCCATGTGTGCATCTTTAGTTTTACGTCACACATCCAACCTAAAGTCCAATTCTCACCGTAACAGGGGTGGCTTACCTGAACATGTTGAAAGAATGGCTCTCTCCCTAATTAGTAGGGAGTGAATGTGTAAACTTGTTTTTGCAATGGGGAGGGGCTCCATCTTGTAGCCATCTCTTTGTACGAGAGTGGTTGAACGTCGAAGTCCCTGACCGTTGGATGGGTCGTAAGGGTTGAGACGACAGCTCTTTTTCGCTGGCCTCCACGTTCACCTGAAATAATGGCGTGCGATTTTTTTTTTCCTTTCGGGATTTATAAAAGATTGTGTCTACGTTCCGCTGCTACCTAATGATTTGCCAGAGTTGAGACACAGAATTGAAGAGGCTATTGCTTCCATTACTCCGGACGTGTTAACCAAAGTGTGGGAAGAATTGGTCTCTAGATTCGTTGTGTTCCGTATAACTCAAGGTGCACATATTGAACATTTGTAAGAGAAACTAGGTTAGTTTACCTTCAGTTTGATTTATGATTTGTTGTAAATACTCTAAATTAAACTGTCATAATGTACCATTGAAACTGGGACATTCTTTTATAGACACCCTGTGTTATAGAATTTGGCTAAAAACTCAAAAAATTAAAAAATAATTTTTTTTTTAATTTGATGCACAATTACAGACGTGTAATTCATTTCCTTTATCAACTCTTCCAAAGTATTCTTACAAAATTTCATAACATTTGAAGCATAACTTTTTGAGTTTTCATAATTTACGTAAAAGCAAAGTATTAAAAAGTCGATTTAGAGGAAAAGCTAAAAATAAATTTCAAAAATGAACCTCACCTTACCTTACTTTTAACATAAAATGAAGCTCTTAAACTATCTTGATTTGTAAACATCACCTTCTACAGTACTTAAATCAACTACTTTTTTTTCTAATGGACCTCAAAACTTTTCTGCGCTTCTTTGAAACTGGTGTTGCATGTCGCTTTGAAACACTGGTTCTAATGTGATCCAAACTTTTGTAGGCTTTTGACGTAAAGTAACCAAGAGTTAAAATGTTTTCTTGGTTAAAACATTGATACAACCCTCAAATCCCTCATTATACTGGATTACAGCATCATAAGTCCCTGATTTCAAAGTTTTGAGGCTTACGAAAACCTTCTTGGGAACTATCATAGGCATTTTGAGTTCATCGAGATCGGGTCAGTGTTACAAATGACATATCGTAGCGGCAATATTAACAGGTGGTTGTTAACCCTTTCGCTACAGTTATAAATATAACTGGAGTGATTCTTTCTGGGTGCGATTCTTATAAAGGGTGTCTACTGGTCCCGAAATGCCAAAAACGGAAAACTGGTCCTGAAAAAGTCCCTAAATCATATTTTGTCCCGAAAATGTATCAAATTTTTTAAGGCTAAAACAAAAGGTGGCTGCAGCAGAACTTAAACAAATGAAAATAAGAAAATTGCAAATAAAATGCAAACTGCAAATGATGAAATTGAACAATTAAGACAAAGAAATTATGAAAACTGAAAAGAAAATGGTGTAACTCCCCCAATCCAACCACATTTGGAGACATATTTTTAAGTGCACAAATTAAAATATAATTTTTTACCAACTTCATTTGATGCATAAAACCTAATAATAAAAAAATTTACGTGAAAAAATGTTTTAAAGTAATTATTGATTTCTTCCATTTTTATTTGAAAATATTTGTGTAAAATTTCAAGTATGCTGAAAACAAAAATAATAAATATAAGTATTTGCTTAAAGTTCATTTACTTTGACATGTTTTATGGTTTATCTTGATTTTTAAAATATTTAAAAAAAACCAGCTTATATTAAAGCTGAAATTTGATACTAGAGTCCTCTTTTCTCGAGATCAGACTGTAAGCAATAAAAAAAAGTGATTTTAAAGTATAATTGCACCTAACTGACCCACATAATAATGTAAAATCAGATCATGCATTAATTTAAAAATTCCCTAAATGGACCAACAGAAATTTAGTAGACACCCTTTTATAACTTTCAAGGTACAACTACTGTACTTGCCGTAGTCTAAAGGTTATTGACAAGATACCTCGAAATCGAGACGTTGCCGATTTGTTTTACAATTAGAAAATCAAGATCTGGTGAACATTCTTCTAATGACGAAATAATCTCGTCCAACACGATAGGGTCGGTTTTACTAATGATGAGAGAGGCACCCCGTCGATGCAACCACAAGGAAGAGTACTTATGTTTTGGATGGCGAGAATGAATCCGTTTTTAGTGACTTGAAAATACCTGTGGACCGATTTAAGGAATTTATAAATTCAGTTATTCTGCCAGATTCAAAGTCATCTATGCAAACGACTGCGAATTATGGATCCCTTAATATAGGGGTGCACAACCTTTTGGGGAGAAGGCCACTCGCATCGTTGATTGAGACATGGGGTGGGGGGTGGGGGCGCAATTGAAGTTACAACACAGACACAATGAAATAGCTACTACCCAATTATGTACAGCTGTTATTACACTTAATATGTATAGTAAAAAAATATATTTTTTGTTTTAGATTAAACTTACAAATGTTTTTTTTTTTTTTTTTTTTTTTTTTAAATCTAGGAGCTTGTTACAGATCTAAATGAATGATATTGTGAATAGTTTAAAAAAAGAAGTTAACAAACATTTGCCATGATCAATCATTTAGAATTACTTTTAAGAATGTCATATGTACTTCAGCAAATTATTTTGGTTATAGATTTAATAACAGTAATAGTACAGTGAGCAATAAAAATGAGTATCAGAAATTTTAATGATATCTGTAAAATTGGAAATAAAAATTACAGCATCAAATGTATTTAATATTAAAATTTCTGAAGCTTTAAACAATAATTACGTTACAGCTTGCTAATGGAATGACTGATACTGAGTTTTACTAACTAATTTAGGTATGTTAGGTTCAATACTGCTAGTAGAAACTCTTAAGACTGATTCTAAATGTTTGTCAGTCAATTTGCTTCTTAACTTAAATCCTCTTGGAGTCAAAATTAGCTTGCGGGCCGCAAATTGATGATTTGCGGGCCGCAGGTTGTGCACCTCTACCTTCATACATGTGATAGGATCATGAGCTACAGATATTTAGTGAACATGGAGAACATACTAAAAATCTTTCTCTTCCTTTGGATCTTGGCTCATTGTGGTACTCCGGTTGGGCTGCAGATAAATTGGCCAAGAACCACAGATGAAATAGAAAAGAAGAGTGAGCAATTTCAACCTTTTATATGTGTCCAGGATCATGTGACCAAAACTAGTAGTAACGTGACCATTTGACTACTTTAGTCGGACGTGTACCAGGTCGGAGAAATATACACAGGGAAGAATCCAACTTGTGGTCCTACAACTCTCAGATAGCTTACGCAGAGGGCAAACGCACTAAGCCACGATAGCAACAAATACTTTTGGACTCCTCGTATTTTACTGTCGTGGAATATAATTAGGATTCCTTTTCATTTCATTTGTTTTATTTTAACACTTCAATTTTTCTTACTTCACTGAGGAAGTGTATTAAAACCACACCAACAGTTTCTTGAATGTAGATCAGGATTACGAACTTTTCTACCAGCTTCTTATTGGGTCTTATAGTTCTAGGGTTTGAAAACCGTTTCTAGCTGTGAAGAGTAATGTATTACAGAAATATGAATGCTGCCTTTCAATAGTTTCTCTTGAAACGTACTTTTGCTCAGTCCTCCGATTTGAAAAAAAGTCGATTGTAAAATAGCATTTTTATAAAGATTCTCGCTGAACATTAGTTTTAAAATTCCTTTTTAACACAAAAGAAATGTTCATTATTTTTTGATAAAAGTGTTTTTACCAATAAATATCGCCGTATATTAAACATATGTAGGGTAAAAAACGCATTCCGAATGAATTGCATTAATATTTTTTAACTGTATGTAACACGATAAAAATCCTGTAATCACGTCCCGTCAATGTCCTTTTGACAAAACCAGGTATGAAAGATTAACGTTATGCCCTTAAGGGGACCAGTGCACAAAAAAAATCTTTCAGAATTTCGTTTATTTTTTTTAAATGTTTATACAGTTATGTTTTATGATACATTATTTATTGAGATGACGTTTAGTAGAAGTATTTAAAACAATTTTCTGAAAATACCTGTACGAACCTGAAGTAAGGCAAATTTATTGTTTAAGCTTCAATATTTCAAAGATAGAGGTAGGGTTTTACTGGTCCCCTTAATCCTCGGAGAGGCTCACACGCATATATCCGTTCTGCTGCCTGCACTCTTCCCTGCAAAAGTTTTACAGGTTTTGAACTTGTGGTGAAATTAGTGACAACAAAACCTAACTTGCAATACAGGATACAATGCAGGAGAGTAACTCAAAGCCACCATGAACTACTCTTTGGTAGCAAAGGTGCACATTCACGCGTCTTGTTGAAAGCTTGACCAATAGAATATTACCTTGGTTTCCTTCATCCAATAAATGAGGTAATTAAATCCCTGTGTGTTGCCTTGTCTCAGAAAGTAAAAGAAATAAATTGCCCTAAATTTAAAAAAAAATAAAATCTAAAATAGTTTTAACATTTAATTTTTCTAAATTAAGGATCGAACTAAGTTGGACCCGTCACGAACTACTTATAATTTTGTCTTTCCATGAGATGGATTAGGAAACCTCGGGTAGAAAGAAAACGCGTTTGTTTTGTGTGGTCTTTTGTGTTTGTGTCGTCCTTTGTGTTTGTGTGCCGTCCTTTTTTGTTTGTGTGCCGTCCTTTGTGTTTGTGTCGTCCTTTGTGTTTGTGTCGTCCTTTGTGTTTGTGCCGTCCTTTGTGTTGGTGTGTCGTCCTTTGTGTTTGTGTGTCGTTCTTTGTGTTTGTATGCCGTCCTTTGTGTTTGTGCCGTCCTTTGTGTTTGTGTCTTCCTCTTTGTTTGTGTCATCCTTTGTGTGTGTGTGCCGTCTTTTGTGTGTGTGTCGTCTTTTGTGTGTGCGCTGAGCTTTGTGTGTGCGCTGAGCTTTGTGTGTGTGTGCCGAGCTGTGTGTGTGCCGAGCTGTGTGTGTGTGTGCCGAACTTTGTGTGTGTGTTTCTTTGCGCCTGGATCATTGCTTCGTGTTTCTGTGCTTCGCGTATGTATCGTTTTTGTGTGCTCTTCAGATGTTTCTGTTGCAGAAGGGTATATAACAAAATAATCCAAACTCACAAACTAACATTTCTTCTTATTTGTTAATAGTTTGAAATTAAGCACATATGATTTCAAATATTATGTTCTTAATGCTAATGTTCTTGTTTTTACTGATGCTGCAATTTTTGACACGAGTTCCTTGAATGGATGGAAGATCTCTGCTCTCAGACAAGTTCTTCAATGCAAGGAAAAAGACATTTAGATTTGATAAACGGAAGTTCTTGGTATATTGTGATGAAATGAGTAATCCAAAAATGGTAACTAAATTACATTAATTTTAAACGTTTAAAAAGAGCAGATATTTACGATAAATTTTCGTTGGTTACTGGTTGACACTGGTGTTCAAATTTAAGAGTTTGCATACTTTGTCGAATTTCTCGAAAAGTACTAATGCTTCCAAACAAAGATGCAGGGTAAAATGGGGTAAGAGCATACCAAAATTTACCAATTTTGATTAAAAAGGTTTCTACAAAATTTAAACATCCCTAATTTATATACTACCCTAATTAATTAATTATCTACTACGCACCCAAAAGATGCACTTACTCCTCTTTACCCCATATCTTTAGTGTCGAATATATGTAAGTGTACATGTGCGCATGTATGGTTATTTTAGCACAGGGTGGTAACAGAACCGGGAAATCGGGGAAATTTTTAATTCTGGAAATAACAGGGAAGTCAGGAAAAATTTCCAATTTTCACAAAAAACACTGAATTTGTAAAATTTTTATGAAAACGGTAACTATTGTCGTTTGTTGCCCCCCCCCCTATGCGTGATTACAAGTACTTTTGAAAATCGAATAAATCATTTACTCCAAAATTGTAATTCGAATAAAGAACACTGGCATCGTAATTTTCGAACCCAGCGAAAACCGCCGTCGTGGTTTTCGCTGCCGGAGCGTCTCATCGCCGTGAGGCCAGCGATACAACTTGTGGTATACAAATCTTTAATTTGTGTAACTAATGATGTTTTTTTTGTACATTAAATTAATATTTTTTGCATGCAATGAGTTTTTTGTATAATTTTTTTGGTAAAGCTTCAGTCTACGTTTATAGCGGTGTAGAGGCTTCGGCGCTTTTTTGGTGCATTTCTAAATTAGCCAAGGAAGGAATTATTTCAAATGAACCGATGAAATCAACCGACAGTTCAACCAATTTCCGTAGAACTTTAAAAAATAATAGCCACTGCGTGGCCAGCACGGCGTTGCCAGTGACAATTCTTTTCGTGGGGGTCGGGTGCTTACTAAGTGCTGCTAGCTAACCCTAGGTGAATTGCTACGAATGCGGTTTAAGAAACAAACCGAATGAGAATTCGTACCCTATTGGATAACAGCCATCATGGCGTTGTCCGTGGTGTTGGTTTGCTTAGCAAACCAAATGAGAATTTTGTGTGACGTCACAATCTCTTGTGAAAATATAAATATTTTGTTGAAAAATGATTTATTAAAAGAAAATCAAACGTATAAGGTATCTATCTGGTGTCAAATTTCAAATACGTTGAAATTTTCAATCAATCTTTAACGATCACGATTTTACCAAAAAGAACTAAACTGTTGAGTGGCTTTTCAGTTTAAATGAATGCAACTAGTAGTTCCTGCGAAATTCAACTTTATTGGTGTCCAGTTAAATAGGCAAAATCAGCTTTACCTGGGGAACCGCTGGATCATGACAAGAGACCGAGACTTTCCGTGAGATGAAGAGGGAATGGATTCGCCGGGAACCTATGGACATCAGTCGTAAGAGCTGGGCATCACTGGTGTATCGCATCCGGAGATGTCGTTCGGGTCGCCCTTGCTTTTCAGGAACAGCTCAGTCCGGTCCGCTTCCCTTTGTCGTCTCGTCCTTCTTAGGCAAGCCAGAAAGGGGTCGAAGCACCCCCTTCTCGTTAGGACAAGAGCTTCGTTTCACCTCGACTCTCGCCAATGCAGCGGGAATCCCCAAGTTCCGCACATACATAGGAGGAAGTGAGGGCCATCGGAAATCGTAACATAACAAAACAATGCCAGCCAAAATGTTTTTTATTTTTATTTTCCTCTTTCGCTAAGAATCACTCTACCTTAAAATTTTCGCAAGAGGCGTTTATTCATTTTAAAAATTTTATATCCGCAAATTCCAAATCCGTTAAAATTTTTACTCCATCTATAACGGTCTAGTAGATAGAAAAAGAGCTAAATAACTCCAGTTAAAAGTTTGTTTTTCATCGTCTGCTGGAAAATCATTCCTCCGCGCAAAATAATAACGGAAACTAAAAAAATAAATTTAGAATAGGTGATAAATTTATAATTCTATGCTGTTGCATTCAATAGTAATTACATTTCATTAAATTCAATTTAAAATGCTCTAGATCGAATTTTAAAATTCGCCGGGTTCCAAAAATTGCAAAATATTTGAACTGCCTGTGATGTAAGTGCCATAGATTCGTCGGGAACTTTGCTTGCAAGAAACAAACAGACAGACTGACAAACACTTCCGTTTATAATGTTAGAGATTCAAAATGAAAATTTAACCTTTTGACTACGACTATCGATTTAACAGGCGCGAATTTTCCTTGGAGCGATTCTTATAACTTTCAATGCACAACTACTGTAATGTCCGTAGCCCAAATTATTTCTTGGCGCGATTCTTATAACTTAAAAGATGCAACTGATGTACTGGCGGTTGTCTAAATTCTTCCTTGGCGCGATCACGGTACAACTGCAACTAAGGACCGTAGTTAAGGCCCGGTGCACACATCCGATTTTTCAAAGTGGGGCGCCGCTGCGGCACCGAAGCCCAAGTATGCAGACATAACCGTGAAATGACGCAAGTACTCATTTCACACCATTTTCGATAAATATTCTATCAAAGAAAACGTGTTTATTTCGCTAAAAAAAAAAGAAGTATATTTTGAAACAAAATAGACGTTATTGGATCAACCATTTATTAATTAAGAAGCGTGTGCAGCGAGCTGCTGCGCCGTGGGGAACTGCGGTACAAATTGCACGCAAGTTGGTCGTACATCGCCGCAGCGGCTCCGGAGGCATGTGTGCACTACTCCATTGGATCTAATGTATCTCAGACCGTCCTTGCAGCAGCGGCGCCGAAAGTTGAAAAACCGGATGTGTGCACCGTGCCTAAAGGTTTAACTTTTCATTTGCCGAGGTGCCATGGATAGCATAATAATCGTTATGCAGGTGTTACCTGTACCTGCCCTAACTCGCTACTAGAAGTGCGCCAAAAAAAATACACGCCAAGATCGTTGCCACCGCATTAAACGTAGACTGAAGCTGTACCAATTTTTTATGTGTATTTGCATTTGATTTTGATGTATATTTGGATAATGTAGGGATAGAGAGAGAGATGTAAAAAAGTTCATAATCAAAATATTTTTTTTCCAGTTTTTTCAATTGCTATTGTTAAAGTTCCATTAAGGGTTTCATCCCTTACAATAACAATTAAAATATCTGATGAGAAAAAATAGAAAATATTTGTGTGGAGAATGTTCCTTTTACCTCATCTGACCCTAAATATTTAAAAATATTGTGTCGGTACTGTGTAACTATACCAATTACGGATACCGACATTACTTAAGGGATTTGTAAAATCAGGGAAATTTTTATCTCACTATCAGGGAACTTTTTTTGAGAATTTTGTTGCCACCCTGTACTACAAGATTTCTAAACGCACATGATGTTTCGCACTTTGTTCACTCGCGCGAAATTTCAAGTGGTTTTTTGTCGCAACATTCGGTGAAAATCAAAAGCAAACAATTAAACTGAGTAACGACCAACTTTTGGATGATGGAATGAAGTGTCGGATCGTTGGAAGTGATGACACGAACTGTGCCTTATTTCTAGTATAAATGCCTTGTCGTTTTGGAGATAATCGCCCAATATTGAAAATTCTCTTAACTTTGAACCACTAGTGTATGTATGGAATATGCATAAGAAAATAATAAAAATAAAGCATTTAAGTCCCACCCCTGACGGAATTAATCTTAACAAACTCTAATATAAACTGGTGTCAAAAATCATCTTTACATGCATAGAATCACTGATATCTTTCAGAAACTGAATTTGTAGTTATGAATTTGTGTGTGGAATGAGACAACACATAAATACAAAGAAAAAAAATTAAGAAAATTGCATTGATATAAAATAAGCTTGAAACAATGAAAATGGCAATTTGTGACAAGGAGAATTTAGCTTTAATTTTTTTTTTTTTTTGAAGAATATAATATAGAATGTGATTGATCCTGACTTGTACACACATTCAACGTGATTTCATGCTGGCAATAAAGTTTTTAACCAGTTTGGGTAATAAGTTCCACTCCACCAGCCATGTGGCCTTCAGGGCGTTTATATCTCTAGGTGGTATCCGTACAACTGCTTTTACATGGTAGAGCCATAAGTTCCCTATCGGTTTCATATTAGATTTTTCAAGAAATTCAGCGGAGAGGTTTGCTCGATGTGGTTGAGCTTTATCGTCCATTAATAAAAAGTCAAATCCATATGCACCTCTGAAAAGTCTTACAAAAAAAAATCATCTCGATATCTCTGGCTGGTCACCGATACTCTTGAAAACGCTTAGGAGCGTACGTTCGTAGATCATTCCTCATCACACCTTGCCGTGATACAGTGATCCGTGGTGGCTGCAAGCTCTGAACACGACTGTCGAGCAGTAGACTACCTGTTACCACGTGCAGTTATAGCTATATATCAATCTTGAGGAGCAGTTGTACTTTTATGTGTGACCTTATCCTTACAATGGTTCCAGAAATCTGAAATTTTTTCCATAGACTGTCTTGAAATATTCACACATCTCGCTGCTTCCATGATGGTCTGTCCTGCTTCTAAATTGCCGGTAATGCACCACTTCACAGATTTTTTCAAGCGATACTTCGAAGCCATAACAAACCGTGAGTTGAGTCCTTACACACTGAAATCAAACGCTGTATTGCAGAAATTCTCTCAGATATTCATTTTGCGCAAAAAGTGCTTGATTCAACTTCTTGATTTACATTAAATAGGCTTGTGTTTCACACATTCCCAGCAAAATGGATTACATCGATTGGGTATTTCATGGAATATTATTATTTTTGGATACGTAAAGATGGTTTTGACATGAGTGAATACGTGATTATACGATACGGGATGCTCAAGTAAACAGGTTGGGTGAAATTGTAAGAAGATGGCAATGTTCTCGTATCAATTTTGTCAGTTATCACACATAACGGGACTGTTAACCAAGTAACTCAGTCTCGAATCAACAGATCACGGTTCGAATCCCGCTCTTGCATGGTTGTTCAACAGGTTTTAATTTTAGAAAATAGGTTAATCAGATAACAGCATAAACCGGCTTATGTGGTGACTGAGCAAGAAAATGTATGTATGTTTGAATCTTTGAGTTCTTTCTTACTATACCTCGGAAAAATTCATTACGCGGATTCAACTTTCACGAATGGGAAGGGAAAAAAATAATATTATATTTCAATCAATAATAAAACTTATATATCTTTGAACTCAAAACCTGTTTTTAAGGTACTTTTTTTAATTATCTTGCTAATTTCCATTCAATTTTTCAGAACGTCGATGAATTGCGCTTGTTACGAACAGTATCCACTATGAATTGATGGGAACTTATTGTTATGCCGATCCATCAACTGGAAAAGATAAAGTCACCGGCGCGGTGCCGTATCCTCTCCACTTGACTGATGAACACCGACTTCTTCCCAGTGACCAGCATCCCTCTCCACTCTTCCTATTTCTGGACATTACCATATCTTGAACACTCTCGACTGTTAATTGTCGCTAAAGAACTGTTTTCTACAACCATTTACGATCGAGCCACTAAAACCGAGTGTCCTGAGTCATCAATACATGTCTTGCTATGTATGAGACGTACTCGTCTCTCTTAAAGTATCGGTGTAATAAAGCTTCATCAAAGCCGGGGATCTTCCCCGGTAGTGTTCTCTCTTTCATCCAGGAAATGTCCTGTCCTTTCCCGGATGGGGCATTCCAAATGGCATGTTCTAAAGCTAGTTGTTCTCAACCTGCGGATTGTGATTGTATTCTAATGAGTAGCTATTTCCACACTCGTGCGTATTTGCATGCGCTAAGGGCATTCCCAAGATGAGTCATAGCTATGCGTTTCAACTTTCAATTCGTAGTGTATTGGTGAACCGAAGTTGTGTTAGTTCCCCCCCCCCCCCCAAGTGTTATGAATAACAAACAAACTCTTGAATTTATAGAAGATTACAGGTCTGATGAGTGTTTATGGAACATATACTGTAAATAATACACGAAAAAAATTAAACGTCATAATAAATAAATTAATAACGTCATAGTAAATTTTAAATTAGATTAAAAATAATTAATAACGTTTATTCAAAACTTGTAAAGAACATTTATTAAATTTCCCTTGCGAAATAACGACACAAGAGCCTTTAACTTTATTATGATTGAATTTAAAATAATTCTGTTCATATTATTGTTTGTTGAAACACTTTTTTATGTATTTTATTTTCATAAAATAGACTTAAAGAAAGTTAGATTTTCACTCTTGATATTCTATGTGAAAAGGCATTATTTTAACATATTTAATGTAAGCTTTTTATTATACCATGGTAATATTAACGTTGTGTTGGACCCATTAAAGTTTTCTTAGTTATGGTGCAGGTTTTAAAGATGTATAATGATGAATATGAAACAAATTTATTTTTAAGCCGGCAAGGTAATATATGATAAATATACTACATTTAAACAATCATTTATCTTTTAATTATTAATATAATTATTTGTTTATTAAATGTCATCCAAGTTCATAAGCAAAGATTAATATTTAACTCAAATATTTATAAGTACTTACGTATAACGAATTGCACAATTAGGTTTTATCTACTGATTTCACCAGTAAAATTATGAAATCTAGCTAATCGGTAGCTACGATTATTTACAACTGTTTTGTAACCACTTAATGCAATGTGTTATGAATTTATTTTTATTGGTTCCACAACACACGTAAGGACCAAATAACCACATCTAATAGTCGAAAGAATAGCAGGAAAGTTTCTAATTATTAAATTTTATTATTATAAATGTTAACGTAAATTAATAAATGCTCATTACGAGTTTTGAAATATTCTATCATCCAACTCGCTCGTCTTGATTTCCTACGTTTATTTACTTGCCTAATTATGCCGCAATAATTCCTACTAACAAAATAGCATCATCTTCGTCCAGCTTGAAAACACAACTGAAGTGTTGACGGGTGTAGGGCAAGACTCTAAGCGCATGCAATAAGGCAAGCGTTGAAAATGAAAGCGCACGAGTGTGGACATTTCTACTGATTGAGGGAAAAGTGCAATTCATTTTTATATTGACCAATGATGAGTTGTTAATTGCAAGTGTTATATTACTACTGTATATAATTTATATTGCACTATCAAATTCAGACTCATTCTTAATTTTAACTAAATGTCATGAACTCTAAAAATGATTGAGCATTTTTCAAAAACCCACCCCTTACAATTAGTATAAGATAAAACAACGTTTAGAGTTGTAAAAACATGGTTCGTGGAGAATAATAGCCCGTTGTGTTGCTGCTCCAGTAGGACGTTAATTTATGTTCCTACCAATAAGTAATCTAAGTTACAAAAGATATATAAATTAAGTAAACTAAGTTGCCTAATTTAATATTTACTTCAAATTTAAACTTTGGTGTTCAAAGTACACCTTAATACTCGGTAAAAATTTTAATATTTTTCATGGGATTGCTCAAACTTTGTACATAGCTTTTAGTTCGTGTTCAGTATTGCGTAAGGACTCGCATTACTAAAAATATTGAATTGCGGAATTCTAAATACTTGATAGTTAGTCTCTAATTTTCTTATAATTTTAACACTAGGACTTTAAACATCTGTTGAGATTTAAAACTCAATTTAACATGGTCTGTCGAACAGTATAGAGCGAATCGGTTCGTGAATTGTTCCCATTACATTTGTCTTCTGGAACTTTAAAATCATATCAGTGAAATATTGCACGAGTTCAATATTTATAATAAGTACTCGCATTGATTCACTTCGAAAGTAGTTTTGATCACTCAAAAATTTAATTTCGTGTTTACTCTCCAGTGTGCCTCGAAATTTTCAAAATTGTTAAACTCAATCGAGAAAATGAAAGACCAAGGAAATGTTTATATTGCATTGCGAGTGAAAGAAACAAGCAAGACACAATGCTAGTTGAATAAGTTGCATTTCAATTCTATGAATTTTTCATTGTATAACTGAACATACTTTATCTCGAGCGAAATATTTAGCGTTTGGTAATTTTTTATTTCATTTTAGGGGTACCTTGATCCGTTATTGACAAAAAATTTAATGTACAATCTAAAATAACATGCTCATCAAACGGTTAACCAGAATTTTAGAAATCAAACTTTGTACAAGTTATCTTTTGGGAGCCTTTTAAATTACGAGAGAAGTAAAATATATATACTAAATATGATAAAACTATTTCGAGCAGCTCATTAAGAGGTTAAAAATCTTAGTATTTGATGCATTAATTATAAAAATGTTACATCGTGCTTTGCTTTTCATTAATATTCCGGGACCGTGTAGAAGCGGCTTGAGCACCTTAAATCTATCGTGGCCGAAAGTCTATGTTGGGTGTTCTCGGATTTTTCCTTGACCGTCGTCAAAAGCATGTTGTGTAGCTTTATGGAAAATTCACTGTATCGGCAAAGTAAAATGGAAGAGTTCCAGGTTCAATTGTAGGTAGTGACGGTGCGTCCTAGGATCATTAATAATAGCCTAATGTGTTGGTCAAGTGTGACGTTAATTAAATGTCTACTAATTACGTAGAGGTGCACACTGATCTAGCAACTTTCGAGTTACTTTTGATGAGTTAGAATTCCTAGTGTATTTCTTTTGCTTGACTTGAGTATGACCCGTGGCATTTTGTGCACCACAGTAATACAAAGGAGTTGGACTAAGTTGGTTACCTTTTTATGCTTCTAGGGGGCTCCGCCCCCTGTTCGCCAACCAACCTTTTAAAATTAATAATGCACTTGTGCACCACAATAGACTATTGGCGACTGCTCGTGATGAAAATCGAAGTGAACTGTAGGGCGATGTATTTAATCAACGCCACACTGGAGCAATACAACGGTATTTTCAACTATCCTGGAACTCTGATTTTCCCGAAAAGAAAGATCGGCGGACAATACGCAATTCAGTAAAAGCTGCTGACTTGAGCCACGAAATATTTAACGTTCACTGTACACATTGGTCTCAAACTCGTTGTCATCCGCGGTTGCTAATTTGTTACTCTTCGCACAGAGACCCGTAGTGATTACAGTTTTCATTCTATTTTTATAATTCTGGTATTTTAAAACTAATAATCGAGAGATAGGATTTTTAACAAATAACTAAAATGTCCCGAATTTAAAAAGAAAACTGGGCGAGGTGCAAAAAATTCACGGCTGAAAACGAAAATTTGCATTAGAAATTTCGCTTTTCCCGACTCTTGATGCAGCCTAAACTGTTTTCACGTTGGCATAGCGAGGAAGTTCAAAATTGTGTTGTGTAGTCCTCGTATCTTTAGGCACGTTCCGTTTGGATCCTGATCTTCAAGATTCTTTATGGGCAGCACTTTTATGTTGTCAAGGAAGATTTTAATAGGGAAAACCATTTTAGGCTCATAGGAATATAATTCAAACCTTAACGGATTTTAAAAGAAAAAGGACAATTGATTATTCTTACTAGGAAATATACATCTTTGTAGAAATTTGTCCAAGAAAAATACCTTTTTTAGTTATTAGTCTAACGACAGATAGGTAGTTATTAAAGTCGCACTGGAGCAACACGAAGGGCTATTGACGACGATTCGGGATCAATCCCTGAAGGAAAAGATTGTTTTGGTTCATGGATTGAACCAGACAAATTAGAAAAAGTGGACTGTAGAAAACGAAACAAAAATTTTATTGAAAACTTAACAAATTCTGATGAAGTAATGGGCGGACCATACCGATAAGAGCTTAACTAATCTAAATCCAAATTTTTTATCTACTAGATTCCTCCTGTCTCTTAGTTTAGATGTTATCCACTGCGTAATGAGGCATTGCGCTCCCCGATATGTCCAAAGTCTTCATACTCTAGCATGAAATTGCAATAACATTTAGCTAGTTCGGGATTTTTATTTAAGCCATTGGCTATTTAGTCTTATACCGGCTAATTTCAAAGAATCCCATAATTGGATCATTTCTTTCATTGGGAGAGTGACGGCGTATTTACCATTGTTGTCCCTATAGTGAGTTTTGGAAAACAATTCCTCACAATCCAATTCTTTGCTTTTTGAAGAGGGATGTTTTTGAACAGATTACACTTCCTGAAATTTACCCACGTTGGGTTGGCTCATGTGTTGCTTCGTCATCTGACCGTGGTTCAAAATTACAAGGTGTTGTCCTCGGATCTTTCCCTTAAGGGACTGATCCCGGACCGTCGTCAATAGCCCGTTGTATTGCTCTTGTTCGACGTTAACTAAAACTACCTATCTACCTAAAATTTACTAACCAATGTTTCTAAATTGTCAAACTCCGAAATAAATCCAAAATGTTTTGACTGCCCAATACCTTCGTAGTTATGATCCATTGACTACATACCCAAAAACAGTTTCTTGCAAGATCCTAAGGAGGAGATTATTGAATCTTCACATTTTTCAAAAGATTAAAACGCGTTTCTCCACCCAAGAGCAAATCTATTTTCACAGGGGATTGACACTTAGGGTCAGCTAGTATCATAATATCCGGAAAATTAATTTTAGAAATATCCAAACAATTTCAATGCATGAAGTCAGTTATTTTATTAACAATAGCCACTGCGTCCGGCGTTGCCCGTGCCAGTTGCTTTTGTGGGGTTATTGGTTTGCTTCGCAAATCAAATAGTTCGTAGCCTATTGGATAACTGCCATAACCGAGTTGCCCATGACAATACTTTTCGTGGGTAAAGTAATTTTAATTAACGTCGTACGAGAGCAACATAACAGGCTATTGACGACTTTCCGGGATCAATCCCTAAAGGGTAAATGTATTTTCAAATTAATAATTTTACTTCAGTAATTTAATATTTAATAAATTATTAAATTTACTTAAAAAAGGGTACATTTAAATACTTTCCCTAAAAGGTACCCTTCGTAAATTTGAACCACGGTCAGATGACGAAGCAACACCTGAGCTGGCACACCAATCAAAGGATAGGACTTTCGGCCACGACAGATTTAAGGTGTACCAGCCGCCTCTACACCATACGCTTACAAATATCCATGCCCGGATTCGAACCAGGAATATTCCGATCTAGAGACTAACATCTTAACCACAAGACCGGTTGGTCGGTTCTTTTCGTGGGAGTCGCATTGCCCTTGGTGTTGGTTTAAGGAGCAAACCAAGAAAAGAATGTATAAAAATTATTTTTTAAATGAAAATCATATAAGGTATCTATATGGTGTCAAATTTTCCGCAGGTTTCAAATCCGTTGAATTTTTTATTCTATCCTTCTCCTTAGGAGATGCATAAAAGAACGCAGTTAAAAGAAAAGAACTACACAACAAAAGCTAAAAAAATTTTTATCGTCTGCTGGAAAGTCATTCCTTTGTGCAAAATGAAAACGGAAAAAATATATTTAGAATCTGTCATTCCAAAAAAAAAAAATAATAATTAAATTTCCTCTTATTCGTTTTGAAATGTTCTGGATTAATTTTTAAAATTTGGGATTTATTTTATATTGCAAAAAATTCGGACTATCCGTGTGCCAAATTTTATTATTGAAAGTGCCATAGATTCGTAAGGACACTGCGAACACCCAATACACGAACTTCATTTATAATAGCAGAGATAAGTAAACTAATTATGTCAGTGAATGTATTATTGACAAAGTGAATTATAGCTAAGGTTTTTTCCTTGACAATAAACGAACAGTTAGATTAAGACCGTATATCGTAATATTACTTTTTCTTTTTTGAATCCAAACGCATCTGCCGATCGTTATATTATTCACCACTAACCACTGCGTGGATAGCCCGGCATTGACCGTGCCAGTTGTTTTTTTTGGGTTATTAGTTTGCTTCGCAAACCAACACCACGGGCAACTCCGTTATGGCTGTTATCCAATAGGCTACGAGGTGACGGTTCTTTTCGTGGAGGCCACATTGTCCATTGGTGGTTTGCTTCGCAAACCAAAAGATATAAATATTAAATTGAGAAATTCTTTATTAAAACAAAATCAAACGTTCTTAGAGATCCAAACGGCGTGACGTCACGTTCTTTGTCGAAAATATAAAAATATTCAACATAAAAATTATTTATTGAAAGAAAAACAAAATATCTGAATGGAAATAAAATCCGTTGAAATTTTCACTTTATGTTTAACGAACCCGATTTTACAAAAAAGAAATGGAGAATGCCAGTCTAAATGTTCGCTGTGGAATCGTTTGATGTATCGGAAAGTACGCCTTTCCATTTAATTGAGAGCGGAAGGTGTAAAAACGTGGAATGTTTTCAAAGGCTGACGTCATAGGGGAAATTCCAATTGCTGGAGCGGTACGAAAAAAAAGAAGATCCAAAAGAGAAAAAAACGATTAAATTCATTTTAAAATGTTCTAGATTGAATTTTAAAATTCGCCTCGACCCTACAATTGCAAAAAATTCGGACTACCTGTGTGCCAAATCCCATTACTGTAAGTACCATAGATTCGTCAGGACTTTGCGTTCAAGAAACAGACAGACAAACACTTTTATAATATTAGAGATACTTCCAAAATCTAAAATGTCTCTGCTTGAACTAGGGATGCGACGTCGATGTTTTCAAAACATCGATGTTTATACTTGTTGATGTTTTTACGTTGTCTATGTTTTATTTTAAAATGAACAAAGTACCGTTATAAAAAATTTTTAAATAACCAAGTAGTATAATTTTCATTCTCAGCAAATTGAACATACTTTTAGACCAAAGTGACCAGGGATGAAGGGTCTGAAAAGTAGGGATGCGATGTCGATGTTATCTAAACATTGATGTTTTAGAAAAAAACAACGATGTATTGGAGCCGATGTCGCATCACTAGTTGCTAAACCAGTTTTAAGAAATGGGGGAAACGAGTTAAAATACACTGAATTTTAAAAACATAGATGGTTTGGGGGCGATGTATTATCAATATCGATGTCGCATCAATAGTTGCTAAACCAGTTTTAAGAAATGTGGGAATAAAAGTTTAAATACGCTGAATTTTAAAAACATCGATGTCGCATCCTTAGCTTGAACGAGAAAAGTCACGAGCATCATAAATTACCACGATTGCTGTACTTTTAAAAACAAGAAATCGGATTCTCTGCCGAAGGACCAGAAGGGAGAAGAAATGGGGGATCTGATTCATTCGCCTCGCCAGCTGCAGTTTTGTTCCTGCAAAGCCAAGAGTTATGGCGTTTTCCGCAACCTCTGCAACTATACTTTGAAGTGCATGCTGCCACTCGATGTTTACTTGAAAGGCAATTGAAGTATAATGCGTGTTTTTTATGTGCCTATGTCAAACCTTTCAGAAATGAATCGTACTTCGGTCCAAAATGTTTTTGTTGTGGCATATAACACAAGATTTCCTTGCACTCATCACGAAATGTTTAGCGTGTTGGGGAATTGTAACGTCATGAGTAGAATTTAAGTGGCTTGTAGGCAGTTAAAACAGCTTTTAGAAATACAGAACATTTAATTAGTTATTGAAGATATATTTCAATTTAAGGCTATTTCGAGGCTAAACATATGGTAAATACAAATAAAGTTTCAGTCCCGCTGCTTCATCGAATCGGACAACTTCTGCGTCCGTTCACGTTCACACCTTCTACGATTCCTAACCGGTATAGTGGTTAAGGTTCCTGGTTCGAATCCGGGTACGGGCATGGATGTTTGTAAGCGTATGGTGTAGAGGCGGCTGGTGCACCTTAAATCTGTCGTGGCCGAAAGTCCTCACGTTGGGTTGGCGTGGAAGTTTGGAGAGTGGGGTGCCAGCTCAGGTGTTGCTTCGTCATCTGACCGTGGTTCAAAATGACGAGGTGTTGTCCTCGGATCTTTTCTGAATACCTTCCAAAATCTGACATCGTTTCAATAAAAATCAACTTTCCAAGTCGGTAATTCAGTGTCATTACGAATTGCATCCTGGTTTCGTCATCACACACAAGCTTATGAAACACCAATATTAATTAAAAAAACTTCGCATAAATTATTGGGCACTAAATCTAACTGTTTGAGACCTCTAATATGATTAAACAGGTTATCAACTGAGTTAAGTCTGAGTTCTTATGCAGATTCCATTTTTATCTCATTTAAAGTTACTATTCCAGAAATATGACAATTAACCTTATATTCTCATATTTATATTTGTTAATGCTTCAAACAATGATGAATATGAATCATCGATAGTTACTACTTTATTATCTTCTCCAGTTAAAGCAGATTTTAAATAATATAACTTTTGCGAATCTACTAATAGTTGTTATTTTCTATTAATGAGACAAATTGTGTGTGTGGGTTTTTTTTGCAATCCAGTCAGCAAAATTGCTTGAAAAGGAAGGCAATGGCATATACGGCAGTTTTATTTTCGGTGCTGTTTCAATTAAAGTTGCTTCATTAGCATTAGAATTTGGAGAAACGAGTAATTTATGGAAACTCTCCTCCAAATCGCTTTCGATTTTCCAAAAAGAAAGTTTAAAATTCCGGCAAGTCTACCCTCAAGGAGAGTGAAGCATTCCTTTCGTAGCTCTTCCATTTTTCCTTGAGCTATTCAACAGCAGTCAGCTTGATTCGTGACTCCAATGGTTTTGGATTTTGTAAAAGATTGTTGAGTCTTGTAACTTGGCCGCGCAGGTTTCCACGTTTGGGATTCAACAATGTCCGTTCGGGAACTGGCTTTGACGTCGCTGTTGTGGTTGGATCCCACATTTCCAGTCTGATCTGTGTTTCACTATACGAAGATGCAAAAGTCCAAGAGGGAACTGTTTTAAACTATACTAAGCTATCAAAGATCCATTGAGCGGATGCTGGTTCTACTGAGGCTCGACGTACCAAATGTTTTGGTTCATGAATTGAGCCAGACAAAGTGGACTGTAGAAAACGTAACAACAAACTCTGATGAAGTAATGTGCTGACGGCTAAATCCAGACTAACGGCCATATTCACAAGTCTCGAGTTAACTCGAGAATCAGTTGATCCGCGAGTAAGAGTTAACTCGAGGATTATCAAAAACGGTATTCTCAAACGGCGTGTTAAGTGATCCGGGGATTAAAATGAGACGCTCGCTGTGATTGGCTACCTCACGATCACGTGGTATTGGTTACGACGCCCCAATATGCATTCATACTGATCAAGCACGTACTTCACCGTAGAATTGATTCCAAATTGGGAATAAATAGGACTCGCACAGCATTTTAATATGGGTTTGGGAAAAGAAATGCAAAGGTATTTAATTTCAAATTGGATTTTTATGGAAACCTAAATTTGGCAAGAAAGAATTGTACACAATGTCTTGACAGATGTATGTAATCTGATTATCTTTATACTTGTCAGTATGGGTGTGTGTTGGTGTCATGAAAAGTAACTTGCATTGTCAATTTTCTTTCATTCGTAATAAATCAACAGAATAATTTTTATTCTACGACGAATTTGTATCTGCCATGGTCGTTTTCTACCGTTCGCTCTCTCCGGCTTATAGGACAGAGGTGGCGCCATCTATCTTTTCGCTAAGCTGCTTGTTTAAGATTTACGCAGCTACCTTTATTTTCATTTTTCTTTTGAATTTCAATAAAAATATGTTTCAATTTTTCCATTTAAGCAATATTATGATGATGAGATGAGCTGCTATGGAGCAGGTGCTCCGTAATGACAGATCCAGTCCAGTCGTCGAAAGAATACTGTAATTGAGCATAGAATGAAATGTGTCCTCCATTTTGCTTTTCCAAAAAGATGGTACTGCGCATGCGTTAAATGTAACTCGCGAGTTAACTCGCCGATTTCGGAGGATCAAAATGTAACACCGAAACGGCAGTTTAAACCACGGATCAGGACTTGTGAATACGGTTTTTTCGATAACTTGTGGATTATCGTTGATCCTCGAGTTAACTCGGACTTGTGAATACGGCCGTTAATCTCCTACTATGTTCCTCCTCTGTCTCTTCGTTTCACAGAGGGCGCTGCGCTTCCGCGTCAACAAAGATCAAAGGTCTACATATAATTTTGGACCACGGTCAGATGACGTGGTCAACACGTGCGCTGGCACCCCACTCTCCAAAAACTTCCACACTACGCTGAGATTATTTGATGCAACCGACGTTTACCATGCACCAGCCCCTTTTTACGCGATGATCTTGTTGGATTCGAACTCCAACTCTTGCTAGTCCGTTACTATACCAACCAAGCTACCGCAGCCTTTCGCTGCAAATGAGATCAAAGCTCAGTCACTATTAGCAGGACATTGAGGATCTTTAAACGTAACTAGATCTGAAGTAGGTACTTAGGGTTCGAATTCAAAATGCCTTCTGAATGCTCCGAAACCAGTTAATATTGCTTGCCTTATAAATACACCCAAAGAATTGCTTCGCTTTCATCAAAATTTTCTGAACAGTTACGGCCATATTCACAAGTCTCGAGTTAACTCGAGGATCAGTTGATCCGCGAGTAAGAGTTAACTCGAGGATTATCAAAAACGGTATTCTCAAACGGCGTGTTAAGTGATCCGGGGATTAAAATGAGACGCTCGCTATGATTGGCTCCTCACGATCACATGATATTTGTTTACATTGGTTAGGACGCCCGAATCTGCATTCATACTGATCAAGCCCGTACTTCGCCGTAGAATTGATTCCAAATTGTGAATAAATAGGACTCGCACAGCATTTTAATATGGGTTTGGGAAAAGAAATGCAAAGATATTTAATCTCAAATTGGAATTTTATGGAAACCTAAATTTGGCAAGAAAGAATTGTACACAATGTCTTGACAGATGTATGTAATCTAATTATCTTTGTACTTGTCAGTATGGGTGTGTGTTGGTGTCGTGACAAGTAACTTATATTATCAATTTTCTTTCATTCGTAGTAACTCAACAGAATAATTTTAAATCTACGACGAATTTGTATCTGCCATGGTCGTTTTCTACCGTTCGCTCTCTCCGGCTTAGAGGACAGAGGTGGCGCCATCTATCTTTTTGCTAAGCTGCTTGGTTAAGATTACGCAGCTATTTTTATTTTCATTTTTCTTTTGAATTTCAATAAAAATATGTTTAAATTTTTCCATTTAAGCAATTTTATTATGAGGAGATTAGCTGCTATTTAGTAGGTGCTCCGTAATGACAGATCCAGTTCAGTCGTCGCAAGAATTCTGTAATTGAGCATAGAATGAAATGTGTCCTCCATTTTCTTTTTCCAAAAAGATGGTACTGCGCATGCGTTAAATGTAACTCGCGAGTTAACTCGCCGATTTCGGAGGATCAAAATGTAACACCGAAACGGCAGTTTAAACCACGGATCAGGACTTGTGAATACGGTTTTTTCTATAACTCGCGGATTATCGTTGATCCTCGAGTTAACTCGGTCTTGTGAATACGGCCGTAAGTGTTGATTTTACACTTTCATAATTTCATCATCATGTGCATCTTATAAATCTGGCATGTAATATAGAGAATCAGAAGACGCATGATTTCATTTTATCAAGAAGATAATATTTCCCGCTAGGCTCCAGGACGAAAAAATGTTAAAGCAGCTTGGAAAAATGGTAAAAAAAAAAAGCGACATAGTATTTCATAAAGTTTAAAACCTTGAAAAAAACATTGAATTGTCAAAGTTTTCAAATATAAGACCAGAGCATGTATTGTTATTTTCTCAGACTCCGCATAATGTATGTATCTGTGCATGTCATAGCAATAGTCAATTTTTATTGGATGCTTTAGTGCATCACAATTTTACAAAACGTACTACAGATTTTATGCAAGAAATCGGTTGTTCCTATTCAGAAGAATGCATGTTAAGCATTTGTGTCAGGTGTAAAAATCTTCAAAATTTTGAAAGTCCCACAAACAAAATTTCAGATGAAGAAAAAAACAAAGACTAAGTAACATGGAATTCAGTAGAGAGTGGAGTTCTTGAAACCATTAAGGAAAAGCTTAAAGATATTTTAGAGCATTATTTTATTAAGAAAGAACATGTATCAAATATTCTATAATTCTGCAAGTTGATTTTAGTGAACATTTTTCAATAAAGCTTCAAGATGAACTTCATTTAGCCCATTGGAATAAAGACGAGCAAGTCACTATTTACACTGCGGTTGCTTGGTTACCATGTAAAGTTGTTTAATCATATGCCATCCTGTCTAACTACATGCAATATGATAAATATGCAGTCCACTCTTTCCATGAAGCAATAATTAAAGATTTGAAGACTAAACTTCCAAAGTTAAAGAAAGTTAATATGTTTTCTGATGGTGCTTCACAACATTTCAAACAAAAGTTTAATTTGCTCAACATTACATATGGAGAAGAAGATTTTGGAGTTTAAACTCAACTAGCATTTCTTCGTCACATCCCTTGGCAAAGATGCACCTGATGGTAACTTGAACGAGCGATTCCAAAGACTCACTCCATTCACAGTGTAATAGAAAATTCTAAAAATATTGTGTGTGCTTCAGAAATTTCTAGGAAATCTGGAACTTCTTTTCGATCAAAACATTTCTCTGAAAAAGTTAACAAACATGCAGCCGACCAATGTAACAAATTTTTGTTATTTTTCTTTGTAAACATCAGACGATTTGAGTTCAGAGTGACACAATTCTTTTTTCTTAAAGTGATACGTCAGTTACAACTCCAAAGTAAGTACTAACTCAATATCTGTTTTTAAAACAAAAATATTTATTAGTGATCCTTTAAAAATAGTTATCCTCTATGTAAATGCAAAAAAATTAATTCACATATCTGAATTATGTAATTGTGAGAATTGCTTTTATCGTCCAATGATACGTCCGTTACATATGGAACTGCCCTCTAGTTCAGTATACGTTGTATTCGGAAATCGTTTAAATGTAAAACTTTCAACTTAGTACAAGAGTTATGGATGTATGAGATTTATTTCCAATATAACGGGGCTCAGGTGTTTCTTCGTCATTTGACCTTGGTTAAAAATTACTTGGTGTTGTTCTCGGATCTTTACCTTTGAGGTTAAACGCTGCACTGGAACAACACAATGGACTGTTGACGACGGTCTGGGTTCAACCCCGAAGGCCAAGATCCGAGAACAAAGCCAAGTCATTTTAAACCACGGTCATATGACGAGGTCAGCACCTGAGCTGGCACCCCACTCTCCAAACTTCCACACCGTGCCAACGTGAGGACATTTGAGGCCACGACAGATTTAATGTTCACCAGCCCCTCTGCAAACGACTGTCCGTGGTTGGACTGAAACTCGCAAACCTCCGGTTTATAAACCACTGTGCATCTACATTCATGTATTTATATTCCTTTGTATTTTCTTGGCACCATTTTTCATATATTTTTATTTATACACAGTATAACTCGAGATTCTAAAAATCTGTGTTTCAGTGATCAACAATAAATTATTTGGTACTAGTAGAAGACTTGAACATTTCAAAAAAGAAATTAAAAGTCTTAATAAGAGGTAATAAAATGTTCGGGGTTTTGTGGGTTAGGCCACTCTTGCTCTGACTGCCTCATATATGCCATGGAACTATGATTGCTCTTTCTCATTTTAAGGTCACTCTATTTAACCTTTTAACTACACTTACAAAGCATAAAAGCATAATTTTGTTTTTCCCCAAGAAATATATATATAAGATACGCTATTTAGTTTTGCTTTCTGGAAGTTTCATGGTGAGACACGCATAGTTTCATAAAATATTCGAAGTAAATAGAAGCATCGCCCATAAACACCTGTATCATTTGACTTGTTTCTCCAACACAGATAAAAGGGTGCTTTAATTATAGCAAAAAGTATAACCTTTCCGATAGTACATTACATGATACTGTTAGCGACCTTTCTTATTTTGATGTTACTCATAGTATCATCAGAATGGCAACCTTGCATTTCAAAAAAGTATTTCATTTTATCCTAAAAGGATTATTCGTTTTTTCTGTGAAATGCACTCTTTCACCTTGATTGGACAAACAGGTTAAAAAGATACAGGGTGCTTATAGGAGATGATCAAATACCACTTCTATTTATTTCGAATATTTTTAAATTATGAACCCATGCGTGTTACACTATGAAACTTTCAGAATGCAAAGATTGTGTACCTTTAATATATATATTTTTTAGAAAAAAATATTTAAAAAAAAAACTTTTTCTTGTTATTGTATAGGCAAAAGGTCAAGTTGAATGACTTTCAAATTTAGAGTTATATGATACGTTAATAGAAAGATCGTACATTTCCCCACTAAATACGTTTCTATTCGGTATAAGTTGACAATTAGGTACCAAAGTTACAAATTATTTGGTTTTTTAAAATCCGGAAAAATTGGCCAATTTATGAAACTTAAAAAAATTAATATACAAAGTTTTTTTTTCTTACGTTATTCTAAACAGATAATATTTCAACAGTGCAAGCTTTCTTATTTTTGAAAGAATACATTTCTTAACAGGTGGTGGTTCTTTCCAACAATGCTCTCATTATTAAATCACTACGAATGAAATCATTGTTGACGCTTCAACAACGATGTGGAATTAACTAATTTTCGCACATTTGTGATATTTTTTCAAAGAGTAAGCCTAAAATATTTTCGCTGCGACTTTTTTGAAGAAAATTTGCAAAACTTTTGGATTTTATTCGTGCTTTCATCACAGCTTATCGAGACTATGAACGCACGGAAGATTGTAAAGTGGTTTCAAAAGAAACTGTAAGTTTTTTGTATTAATACTGCTTCCAAATCTTTTCTACCGTAAAAAATAACAATTGTCTGTTTGAATGTGACCTCTTTGAATTTAATTCGCGCAAATAACCTTTAGATATGTGTAACTTCAAAAATTCGCACTTTTCCCACCCTATATTGAGACTGTAGTACTTTTGCCATTAAGAGTATAACGAGTCACAATTTTCATATTTCCAAATATTTTTAATCTTTGGTTTAGTTAAAATAAAATTCACAAACAATGAGCCTCAAAATCGGTCACTTCTATTCAAAAAATAAATGCACCTGAATTTATGTGTAGTACGGAATTTCATAAACGTCTCGCTTTCTTACTAAATAATAACCATAATAGTGGTTTATAGTTTTATTTATCATATAATTGTTCAGTGACATGTGTCTAAAATACCAAATACTGTCGTCTAGTCAAGCCACAATAATGAAAATTGCAGGTATTGCTGAATACTGTTTGGTTTTAGTATAGTTTAGTGGGGCAGTATCCTCGTAGCATAGGGGATCCCACCGTAACTGAAATTCAGGCAATTACACGAAGACTGTAAGACACGGAGTGCCATGCGAGGGTACTAAGGGTGTAAGAGCTTGTATCGAATAAAAGTAAATGACAAATTTCTGTTTCAGGTCTTTTTTTCGATGTCATCGTGTCAGCGACATTGAAATGTTTTCAGAGGTTGCGGACCGTGCCACGGAGACACAGGAGGAGACGAAAGGATGGCGGGGGGACGCATGTTTTCCCCCCGAGAGCTACGCCGCCTGCCTCCGTGTGGTAAGATATAATTTCTTAAAACTCGGCAGTGTGCAGAGTAGAAAACCCGACATTTTCCTCAACTGATCATAAAACGAATTTCGTTACTACATTCATGTCTTACGCGGCATAGAAAAGCCGAGGTCAAAATATCCACATTCAGAGCCATTGTTTCGGGTGCCCTGTTTCACACAAATTATTAGACACCATTTGCTTTCTCGTTAAATATTTAAAGTTGTGTTCCTTATAAAACTGCACCCTGTCAAGGTTAAAACAATCAAATTTCTAGTGTGTGTCTCGCGAAAAAGATTCGCCAGCACAAGACTGACAGCCTCAAACCTATGGACGGGTCATTGAATTAAGGTTGCAATGCAGCCCTAAGACAATGACGAAATTTTGGGTCGAAACAAATTTTGAACTCGGAAACCCTTTGGTTTGTAATCCACTATTTTTCCAGGCTGACTACAGCTGCCCCTCGAACCTTTCCGAGCGAACACACTAGTGTCTTAGACGAACACAAAGAAACTTTAAGCAAGATCACAAAACACCGTGCCGAGATATTTTATTACTCGTGTACAGGGGTTACCTTTAAAAACACTTTCCCCTTTGAGCAGTGTGTGAAACACTACATCACACGTTGGAACGCTAGCAAGCATTATCTCCAATCAGTGTGGATTCCACCCGTTCTATACACGTTACAGCACGTGCTGTTGTGTTAAAATTTAAAACTGGCATTGCATTAGCACATCAACCTAAATGGATCTTGAGAACTTGTGGATTTCATTTCCATCCCCCGTTCTGGTCCAGTCTCTTCAATCTCAATAGGTAATAGTGAAATGACGCATAATGTATAGGGAACTAATCTGAACCTTTTTTTCCCCCTTCGTCACAGAAGCGGCTGATTCAACCAGATATGGTCGCCGTGGAGCAATGGCTCTTACGAACAGATGAGATCATACCTATCCGCCCCGGCCTATGGGCGTCGGAAAAAGTGACATCTGTGGAGAGTTCCGAAGAGTCCGACTGGTCGACATCCTTCGAATCAGATGTTTTGGAAGACTACATCATACTCTCCAGCGTCGAGAGCGAGTAGACCAGGAGGAGACCACACCGCGTGACTTGTCGCTTGTTCAGAAGACAAGGTGGACATTCCTGACAAGCGACAGTCACGTGGTGTGAGTCGCATCGCATTCGTCATTGCAGACTTTACGCAAATGAACGATATGACGTTGCACTATAAAAAAAAATGTATATATATATATAAGGATTTCATTCTTCATTACAGTACCTTTATTAATTTAATATTGATCATTTAGATTTAACTCTCTATTACAATATTTTCAAAAATAAACCTTATCTACACCCACGCTCTGTCTATATTTTATTTCATTGAAGTAGTGTACATGTGTTGTGTATATGTTACATGCCAATGTGATTCAACCATTGCGAATACTTTTATCACAATATAATATAGTGTTCTTTGGCCCCTCAATTAAAATGCATTTTGACTCGTAACTCATAGAAAAAGTATCTAAGATTTATAATCTACCATTGTTCAAATTTTCTATTTGAAAACTTTCAAAACATCATTTTTATCAGTATTTCATAAAGTAAATTTTGAGATTTACACACAACACGGCTTCAGGGAACGACTGTACCTCTTGATCTACAACGATGCATGTGTTACGTCACAGCAGCATTTGGTACGCTTTGGGCTGTAAAGCATTTTTCACTGCACGACAGCTTCGGCTTTAAATGATGGGTAAATTTTCTTATGGCGAAAGGTCTGGAGTTGCTCTTCGGTTTAGATACAGATTGCAATCGATGCAACTCTAAGGACTCTGAAATTTGAAACTCTCAATAGCACTCTCACTCTTGGAACATAAACTGTATTTTCGTTGATACTTTTGAAGCAAAGAGTCGGTAAATAAGCTTGGATATCTGCAGTACAGGGTGATTCATAAGTAAGTATAGCATCGAAGAACTCGAAGCGGCAGGAAGATGGAAATTTTAATTTTTTTCTGATCTTAAGTGTTGCTTAATACCGCTGGAACCTGCATCGGCTCACTTATATTATGTACGACACTTTTCACATCTGACGTCCGATGAAGTACTTCTTTGCCTTATAAACGGGGACTTAGTTTGTGTAAGTTAAAAATTAAAAATGCACTTGCGTTTAGGAATTTTTAAAATGAAGGGTTCCCGAAAAATAAATTTAAATTGACTTCAATAACACATGTCGATAAAAAAAAAAAAAACATAATCAATCATCAAGGTAATGGTAATTTTTAATTAACATCGTGCTAGAACAACACAGCGGGCTATTGACGGCGGTCCGGGATCAATCCCCTAAAGCTTCGGTTTCCTAAGAAAGCGTAGCCGTGATCTAGCGGCCGTGATGTATCGGTGGGTGACGTCACTAAAACGTTGTTTATACTAACACATGGTGTTGGTTTCCTAGAGAGCGTTGTTTGTGAGCGTAACGAAAATGATCGGAGCCGCAATTTCCATGACTGTCGTCATAGCGGTCTCAAACAGTTGGGGAACGTTTTTTCTCTTGTAGCGGCCAGATTTCATTTCCTGCTCCAAGCGATTCGAACGAAGAGGAGAGAAATAAATAAACATTTTTGACTGCCATTGATTAATTCGTTTTTGTAAAATCGGGATCGTTAAACACAGAATGAAAATTTCAACGGATTTGAAATCTGCGGAAAATTTGACACCAGATCGATACCTTAAATGTGATTTTCTTTAAATAAATAATTAATTATTTAATAAATAATTAAATAATCAAATGGTAAATAATTGAATAATAAAACTGTTTTTGATATCGATCTGGCGTAGAAATTTACGCTGATTTGAAATCTGTTGAAATTTTCACTCTACCTTCAACGATCCCGAAGTAAGAAAGTTTAAACTAGAGAATAAAAAACCACTTTGTTTTGTTTCTCGAATAAAATAAACCACGACAGCCGTCTGTGTTGCCAATTCTCCAACGTATTCTGTCCGTCTAAGTAAACACGTCAGGATTTTTGTTTAGACGGCCGTCTAGTTATGCCCGCGGCATCATGACGTATCACGGCTGTTAGATAACGGCTCCACTTTCTTAGGAAACCAAAGCTTTAGGAAAAGATCGGAGGACAACACCACGTAATTTTGAACCACGGTCAGATGACGAGGCAGCACCTGAGTTGGTATCCCACTCTCCAAACTTCCACACCAATCCAACGTGATGACTTTCGGCCACGACAGGTTTAACACTAGAACGTCCGCCATTGCGATTACCTTTAAACGTCCGCCGGTGTCATTTCGACACTGGTATATAAATCGTATAAAATAATTGCAATAACTAAATATTATCAAGACGAATATTCAATTGAGTTAACTTTTATATAAATACAAATATTGACGACCAGCTACAGGCTCAAGCTCAACAAGGCTGGTCCTTTGTTTGTGAATTCCCCAATTCCCACTGACTATCCAATTGTATCTAAAATTCGTACACTCCCTTTGAATTAACTATATTTTCTGGCAACGCGTTCCATTTGTCTATTACCCTATTAAAGTAGTAGTTTTTCCTTAAATCCCGATTAAAATGTGTCTCATTTAATTTATACCCATGGCCCCTTGTTCTGTTATCCCTATTGAAATTTAAGCCCTCTGTGTCCCCTTGTTTTACCAACTTGAAAAGCTGAATCAAATCCCCCCTTCTTCTTCTTTCCAGTGAAATTCATTATTTCATGAAATTTACATGGAATATATATATATATATATATATATATATATATATATATATATATATATATATATATATATATATATATATATATATATATATATATATACAAGGAGGTTGGTAAAAGGAGGGATCTATCCCAAACTTCCTAAATCACAGCCCAATTGTTGGCTCAAATTCTGTGAGAACGTGTGGATTTTAAATCAAAGCTTAAAAATCAAAGGATGTCTCTAAATCTATTTCGACCCATTGTTTCTTTACAGTAAGTTGACCAAAAAGACCTTTAAAATAAAGTTTCAATATTATAACAACGGTCCCTTTTTCCTAATTCCTGAGGAAACGAAACCCGATATGCAGTGGGGCCTATGCATATTGACTATGCTGCCATCTATCGAGCGAGTGAGACATTTATTGCATCTTTGCTACAAATTTCTTTCACAGCACGGGGTTGGTATTTCTTTCAATATCTAATCATCTCTAATAATATCTAAGAAAAATTTGCGGGAGATTTTGTCTATGAAATTATATGAAAAAATATGAGGGAATTTTGCGATTTTCTTGTATCGCTGTTACGATTGAATCATCTGGCTTTTGTAATTTGGCAGAGGATGATATTTTGAATATATACGATTTTTATTAATTCAGGTCTCACTTGACCAATTTGGACAAGCATATGCTATGATCGACGGAACGAAGTGTAAGCAAATTACTTTCTCGTTGTCGTTGTCTTGTGATATTGTTGAGTTCTAAGAAATGGATACATAACGTGACAATTTATTTTTTCCTCAAAACGGGACATCTACTAATTTTTAGGTAATAATATGAATATTCAAGAAAACACATATTTCTTTATAGTTTTATTTATTAAAGAAAAGAACAGGAAGGGACACATGAAAATATTTAATTCATGTTGTCTTATATTTTCTGAAGAACAAATTTACTTAGGTATATTTGGTGTTGATTTTAAATAAGAATGAAATTCTTGACAGGATTTCTTAAAATTTACTTTTGTGTTTTATGAACGGGTACTTGGTTTATAAGTTAACATTAAAAGTGCACTTCCGTTTAGGCATTGTTGAAATGAAGTTTTCACGAACAAGAAATTTAAATTGTTTGTAATAACAGATGTCAATAAAATATATAATAATCAATCGTCAAGACAGATGCACGAGCTGTCTATGCATACTCTCAATCGAGGAGCAAGCTAGCAGGCTTCTGACTAGGGATGGAGGGAAAATAACAGCCTGTTCTTTTAAAATGTGAATTCCGAAATTCTATACGCCTTAAGCAGGGGTTCCCAAACTTTTAGTAACTGCGTACCACTTGAAATTTTTAGAAATTTTTGGTGTACCACCAGTCTTATATTTTTTTTAGAAATATATATCTAATGTAAGAAAAGTGCCAATGGCTTGTTTCATTTCAATTAAAGTATTAAGAAAGCTTCATATTTTATGATTAATGCACTTGTTTTCGTATTAATGATGCTTTAATAAAGGAAAAAATAAAACGATTATTGGAAAATTACAGTTTTATTTTTACTCACAGGTCTAAAAACAAATAATTTTAAATAATTAGTACAAACTAAACAAACAAAGATTAATATAATCAAAAATCAATTTTTAGTGCGAAATTTGTTGTTTTTTTGTCTTTTATTAAACTATTAATATCAGGAGCAATGGAGCTTAACTTCACTCTTAAGTCCTCTTCAACACTTACTCTGTTTCTGTATTTATTTTTTTACATACAAAAGTTCAGAAAAACCACTCTGACACAAGTAACTAGTAACAAATGGCATAAGAAATAGCATAACGTGGTTGTACATACTAAAAAATCGAACAAACAATATTTGGGTCGCTCGTATCATCCTTGCCTACCACCTGAAATGTTGCCGCGTACCACCAGTGGAACGCGGTACTTTTTGTAAATATTCAATAAATATTTACAAAAAGATGAGGTCTGACGGATTTTTTATTTTATTTTTCGCGCCTATTTTTGAAATTGTTATAGTGGGTTGATCACTTTCTGAAAACCGGAAGTCCGAAGAGTCCCGAGAGAACTGAGCTCTCTCGTGACTCCTGTTACGCCTCGCTATAATCGACAAATGGCGATCTTCTCTGGCCGTCGTGGCTCTTGGACGATCTTGCCCAGGCTTTCTCTCGATGGATCCGGTATCCTGGAACTGTTTCCATAAGTTAAACACGACACTGGGCGTTAAATTGAACTCTCTACAAATTTGGACTTGAGATTGGCCTGCTTCTAGCCTCCCCACAATTCGCCACCTCATTCCATCATCTAAACGTTGGTGGTTACTCATTTTTACTGTTACAATTTGAAATTAACCGATTGCTGCAAAATAACACCAAGAAATTCGCCGAGGTGTGCTAGCGAACGAAATGCGTCTTAACTTACGCGCGCTTATAAAGCCTGTTTCTCAACTGGCTCTGTCAACACACACGTGTACGCTTACGTATTTGACGTACAAGATTTGCATTTTTGTCTAGAAGCAGTGGTTTTACATTCAATTCAGTTCTTTACATAAAATTCGATAAAGTATGCAAATTCTCTTAATTTTTTTCACCAGTGTAGTTTAGGGTACATTAAGTATCAAAGTCGAAAAAAGCTAAATTTCTAAAGAGTGAGCAATATACATGCACATTTTCAGTTTTAAGCCCCGTGAGTTTTTTAGAGTACCTCTCAACGTGAATTTTTGCAGCTCGTCGAGTCTTTATAGAAATTTCAATTTGGTTCGCGATAAAAAAATTTTGAAATTTGGGAAAAATCGGGACATTTTTGTGATTTTTGTTAAAAATATCCAACTTATAGGTTATTACTATTAGTTTAAATTTGAAAACATCATGGGAAACCTTAGAATGTACTCTTTCTTATGGTATAATTATTTTTGAAATTGGTTTAGAAATAAATTCGATGCAATCAAAAGTTGGTAATACAAATTTTGTAATATTGGGATATTTTCTTTACTTTTTATTAAAACTGTTATATCTATAGCTTGATACTATTATTTTTTAAACTTGAAAACATCACGTCAAACCTTAAAATGTACTCTTTTCTACGGTACAATTATTTTTTAAATTGATTAATAAATAAAGTCGATGCAATTAAAATTTTGGCCATACAAATTTCAGAACTTTTGTGAATCGTAATTTACGATACAAAACTAAAGCTGTCGTATCTATAGCTTATAATTATTAGTTTTTAAATTTGATAACCTCACGGAAAACCTTAGAATGTACTTTCTTACGTTACAATTATTTTTGAAATTGGTTAATAAATAAATTCGATGTAATATAGTGTTGGTCATACAAATTTCGTGTCTTTTAGATCGCGGAGTTCACGGAAATAAAGGTTAAATTTTCTGACTAACGGGTTTGCAAGCTATCAAATTTATTGTAGCAACAATTATAATAGCAAATATTTTTTTATTTGGCTTGTGAAACGTGATGATTACTGTAATAATTGATTACAGTGAGAGCAGCTGGGGATGGGAAAAGTGCTGACACAGCACGGCCGCCGGCACCCCAAATATTTTAATGGGATTAAGGTCGGGCGAGTACACCGGCCAAACCACACGCGCAATCCCCTCACTTTCCAGGTAGTCGTCGCCTGTAGTCCACACCATGATACTTCCACCTCGGAATGCGTGATGCTCGATGATGTTCTGGGGCCGATTGCGTGTGCCTTGTTCTCTCCACACCCTTACACGTTAGTCATCTGTCTTTAGTTCAAATCCGTGAGCATAGCGTTAGCCCAATCAGATACAGTCCGATTCACATGTTGCCATCACTTTAATGATGCCCTTCTGGATTAGACGGATAGAGGAACATAAACTCGTTGTACCCGGGCGTACACTCTATTCATGTGTAGTATTCAGCGCACAGTAGTGGAAGATATCGTCTTTACAATGGGATGCTGCACCATAGATGTCACACGTGTGGAGGCAACACCTCCTATAGGAGGTGTTGGTGGAGGTCGCTCTTCGATTCCGCTTCGCTACAACAGCAATATATCGATCTTCCGCGGGGGTCGTAACCCTTGGGCTGCAGGCCACAGGTCTTGGGACAACTGTTTGGCTTGTTTGGAATTGTTTCCATAATCGTGAAATGAAGGAATGGTGGATGCCGAAGGAAAGAGCAACATCAGTGATTGATTGCCCTGTTTCAAGGCGTCCCACAGAACGCCAGCGCTCAGTATCTGCCATTCGTCTTATGAAAGCCTTAGAAACACGTCTGTCTTGAAAACTAATCGTACGAAAGTTCTAAGCACTTTTTATCAGCACTTACATGCAACTACTCTAACCCTTCACAATGCTAGCTTCTTATACGAATACCTTTTCTGCATACTTCTCCACACGAAACTGTGATTGGCTGTTACATAACACATTTGCATACTTCAATCTACCTCTGCAGTAAATTGCAGCCTTTCAAATTCAGATTGGCTTCTGGAAATTAACATTTTTCTCTACGAGCTTAACTTTTGGCAGTGAGTGTATTTATTAAGCTAGTTTCGCCGTCGCAGGAGATTAACTCTGTTAAAGTAGTGTTGGTTTGCGAGGCAAACCAAATGGGAGCCCATTAGTTTTAAAAATACGTTAAAATTATGATTTTTTTCATTTAATCTTTTGACCTTGATCTGGTGATATCATTTGTGATTAAACGATGTCTGTTTGGCAGAGTTGCCAAGTGCTTCGGAACTTTCGGAGTTTCTCCGCTAAAGCATCGAAAATCCGCAACTCCGCGTAAAGTGTGGTTAACTCCGGAAATCGCGTCAATATAGGTAAAAGAGACATTTTTCACTTACAAGGAAATTTCCGCCAATAATGGTAATTTTAATTTTAGTTAACGTCGTACTAGAGCAACACAACGGGCTATTGACGACGGTCCGGGATCAGTCCCTTAAGGGAAAGATCCGAGGACAACACCTCGTAATTACTCTCTACACCATACGCTTACAAACATTCATGCCCGGACCCGGATTCGAATCAGGAACTTTCCGATCCAGAGGGTAACACCTTAACCACTATACCGGTTGGTCGGCAATTTCCGCCAGATTCTTCAATCAGGATTGCCATTTTTCTTATGAAAAGGGAAAAATTTTCACGTATGGTGAAATTGGGTATTCGATTTTTGTTTCTATAATTTGAGAATAGAACCTATTAACCTTTTTATCCTTCAAAATAAAATATTTGTTATATGGAATTTTATGATTGCTTTTAAAGAAAAATATACCGGTCTTTCATTTTTGTCCTTATTTCCGCAATGCTCCTGAAGCAACCTCAAAACTCCTGAAATTTCATGAGAATGCTCCTGGAGCTGCTCAGAAAAGGTTGGCACCCCTGCTGTTTGGTTTTACTTTGTTTCATTGCAATTCGTGGTAGGAAAAATAAAGTAAACCTTAGTTGGAAGTTGGATTAACATTGAAAGATAATTGCAACATCAGGCCAATATATTCAAATAACAGGTGCTGGATTTTTGAGCCCTGCCTAGCGGCACACCCATTTTTTCATGTTATGTTGGTAAATGTCAATTATGATATGATCTGACCCATTCTTGCCTGTTTGGAAACAAAAATTAACTATTATTGTTTTGACGTTCGCTTTTCGGGGTTCCTGCATTCGCTGTAAAAATATGTAAATGTCTTTCTCAAAATAGATTAAACAAATCTTCAAACGTTAAATAATCGGAGTTCCCTCGAGTATCTCACAGACCTTAGCTTTCGATGATGCTCTTCTTGATTTTTTCTTGAGGCGCTGGTGTCACGTTAAGTCGTGTCATTAAGTTAGCGTGGTGTGGAAGTTTGGAGAGTGGTAACTGCAAGACGTCCACACCACCGACAACGTGAGGACATTTGAAACCTCGTCAGATTTAACGTGCATCATCCCCTTTGTACACGACGATCTTTGGATGGATTCGAACTCGCAACCCTCCTGTTGCTAAATCGTAACTCTTCCAACCGGGCTACCCACAACAGAGACGTTAGAATTTTAAAAACTAATTGACAGCGGATTGACTGCATGCAGAGGATCCCAAATACATCTCCGGCTTCCAAACATAAAAAGGGCATCCAGCAGGGTAGGTAGATAGTAGTGCGACATCGACAGCGAAACATCGATGCTTTGAAACATCGATGTTCAAAATTAAAACATCGATGTTGATAATACATCGACCCAAAAACATCGATGTTTTTAAAATTCAGTGTATTTAAACTTGTTTCTCCATTTCTTAAAACTGGTTTTGCAACTAGTGATGCGACATCGGCTCCAATACATCGATGTTTTTTTTCTAAAACATCAATGTTTAGAAAACCTTGACATCGATGTCGCATCCCTACTTTTCAGACCCTTCACCCTTGGTCACTTTGGTCTAAAAGTATGTTCAATTTGCTGATTATGAAAATTATGCTACTGGGTTATTTTTAAAATTTTTATAACGATACTTTTTTCATTTAAAAATAAAAAATAAAATTTAAACCAAAACATCGACCCCAATGCATTGATGTTAAATACATCGATGTTTTTTAAAAAGCATCGATGTTTTGAAAACATCGACATCGATGTCGCATCCCTAGTAGATAGTAGTGATGCGACATCGACAGCAAAACATCCATGTTTTTAAAATTCAGTGTATTTAAACTTTGCCCCCCCCCATTTTTTAAAATTGGTTTAGCAACTAGTGATACTACATCGACAGCAAAACATCGATGTTTTTAAAATTCAGTGTACTTAAACTTTTCCCCCCATTTCTTAAAACTAGCTTAGCTACTAGTGATGCTACATCCAATACTTCGATGTTTTTTTATAAAACATCAATGTTTTGAAAACATTGACATCGATGTCACATCCCTACTTTTCAGACCCTTCACCCTTGGCCACTTTGGTCTTAATGTATGTTGAATTAGCTGATTATGAAAACTATGCTACTTGGTTATTTTTAATTTTTATAAAGGTATTTTTTTCATTTCAAAATAAAACATCGACAAGTATAAACATCGATGTTAAAAAAACCTCGACTCCAATACATCGATGTTAAAAACATCGATGTTTTGAAAACATCGACATCGATGTCGCATCCCTAGTACGTAGGTATTTTAATTAACGTCGTTCTAAAGCAACAGAACTGGCTATTGACGACGGTTCGGGATCAATAATACCCCAAGGACAACATTCGAGGACAACACCACGTAATTTTGATCAGATGACGAGGCCCTTTCTCCAAACTTCCACACCACGCCAAGGTGAGGCATCCGCCAGGAAAAAAAGAGAAAAGCCGACGTCTTTTACAAGTCATAATTTATCAGTTTCACACTAACAACCAGATCCATTCCCACTTTGTTTTTTTACACCGCTATCTAAATACTCCCTCTCCGCTATATTTCCCCTCCACCATGACTCCGAAAGACGCCAACAGAAAGCGGCGTTGTCCTCGATTCCCCCGACTTAATGAGTGAAAAGTGGAAATTCACTTGGGCGTGACCCGGACGGAAAAAAGACGAAGAAATGAAAGACAAAAACGAAAAGATCAAAGAGATTGAGCGGGGGTGGGAGGATTGGGTGAAGTTCATTGCTCTTTTGTTGGTTGGTCTCCAGAAAAAGATTTTTTTTATTAATCCACGAGTGTTTTTTCATGTATCAAAGATTCAGTTAACTGAAAAGGAAAAAAAAAGCTTTGCTGCGACTAAAGTTTACTCCTGTTTTTCATTAACCTCAATCTCTCTTTTGCTCTTGTTTATGATAGAGGGTGGCCGCAATTTTTTTAGGGAAAGGTTTCGTGTTTGAAAGAGTCTTTTTATGTTGGCTGTTGTCATATTGTAGTAAACAAGGCCTATATATAAAGGTGCGTATTCATTTGCGAGTCGAACTGTTCACGAGCCGCTCGTGAACCGTCCGTTGAATTTATTTTCACAGTACGAACTTCCAGCCATCCGTGGGAAAGGAAGGAACGAACTGCGAACCACCAAGCAGTCATTCGTCAGTCACCGGTGATGCCCATGGAGCCTGGAGGTTTGCGAGCAGAAAGAAAAGCAACGAACTACTCACGACGCCGTCCCAATCTGAACCGCGAACGTCATTTGTGTTCGTCAAAAAAACCGACTCGAGTGGTTCACGAGCCGTTCGCTTGGAGCCCCAAACCCCCTTCCCAATCACGAGAAGTAGAGGCTTGCGAACGGTTCGGCTAGAATATGTATACGCGCCTTAAGAGCTCGATTTCCGAAATAATAAAATTATGATCGCTGATGATTCATTGTCTTCCCTTGCTCTTTAAAGATGACGTATATACGCTGTACCTCGTATGTATGTATCAAAGATTAAGTTAACGAAAGAGGTGTTAAAGGGTTTGTTGCGACTAAAGTTTAATCATGCTTTTTATTAACATTAATTTTGCTTTTGCATCTGATAGACGATGTCCCCTATTTTTTTAGGTAAATTTTCCGTGTTTGTAAGAGGGCTGTCTAAAAAGTATCCGACCTTGAATTTTCAAGCGCACAGTAGTGACGCTAAGGCGGGTGCCACCATCGACATTAAAATGAAATAGACGGACCTGTAGGCGGAGTCACTGTCGTAAGATCTCTGAAGGGTAAATCACAAATCGAATTCACCGATTGGCTATGGAAGTTATGGAACAGCAGACTAGTGTTTTTGATCACGGTGGATTGTCACTTTAACCAATCAATAATATAGGTTCCATGCTTTTACACAGAACCACGTGACACATCTTGAAACCGAGAACTGGAAAACATAACATGAAGCTGCGGCCCATACTATGTCCATTTCATTTTAATGTCGATGGGTGCCACTGTGCACAGTGAAAAGAGACAACTTAATGCGCATGCTTGAATTTTTTTTCCGGGCTCCAGTGTGCTAGTCGTTGTTAGCTGATCCCCGAGTGAGGTGAAGTCATAAGTGTTCGTCGGATTTTGATTTCTCTCAAGATGGCTTAAAGAGTTGAGCAAAGGTACCGATCCAACTTTGTCAAAAACTTGGTGATAATCAAAGCAAAACAATTTGTAAGATTCAACAGGTGTTTGGAGACGATGCTATGGGGGTCCCGGGTCCCCCAAACCGAAAAAATCGCGAAAGGTGAGAGGCAAAATCAAGATGATGCTAACTGTGTTCTTTCATATCCGTGGAATTTTGCATCACGAATACGCACCGGAAGGACAAAAACTGTGATGCAATAGCTATTACATCGAGTCCAAAGTTCGCACATCATAAGGTTGCATGTTCAAATCCAATAAAAGTCCAATTCCAGTTCTATTTTAACATCTATTTACTAACAAAGACAGGAAACTAACACGATGGCAATGATACAAAGAGAATGGATAGGTCCATTCCAACGTAGTCTTCCTTCGACCACGTTCCAAATCAATCTGTCGAATTCCCCATCGGGTAGGGAAGATGCTCGTTTCAAATTTCCTTTCGTAGGGATTATCACAAGATCTGTGGCTAAGTTGCCACAAAAACAGTGACCAATGAGTACTCTCAAGAAGTTTCCGTGGCTCGAAGAACAGCAAAGTTGGACTAGCGATGGACGCGATCCAAAGGGCACCGTCAATTATCGACACCATTAAAGTGTGAATTCAGAATGAAGGTCGTAACACTTTTCGCACTCATCTCGATTATGTCACAGCAGCGAAGCGAAGCAATATACTACGGCTTTACTTAAAACTGGACGAGAAGATCATAGTTTTTTTTGGGTGAAAGAACCGCTGCAAACTCAAGGAGTAGGATCACTTTATCTCAAAAACAAAGACGAGAATATCATATTTTTTGGGGTGAAAACACCGCCGCAAACCCAAGGAGTCGCATCTCTCTAACTGAAAAAAAAGGGAGTTCCTTAGCAGAGAAAACCAGTCCCTTCTACCTCTTTTCGGGATCGCCAAAAACGAAGGTCACCCCAATGCGAGGGGGAAATTAACGCCAATAAATTACATATAGGACGAGGGAGAAAGACAACCGGAGTATTTCTTCATCCCAACGGAATGTTCAAAAACCTCAGGAAGAAGAGAGCCAAATCACGCCAACATCTTCTGGTAACTAAGAAGTGTCACGTTGAAGGTTATAGTGTGGTGGGTTTGACCTTGGAAGGTCACCAATTGTTCAATCTGTTTGGGCAAAGTAGAAATGAGACCGTGTGAAGGATGAGGGGTCGCTGTCCTCTAATCATGATAGCACTCAAACCAGAATACCAAGAAGGGAAAAAGCACGAGAAAACCAATCTCTACTTTCAAGATTTTCGTAGTTAGGAAGCCGGGAATGGGTTCGAAAAAACAACTATACAGGGAATTTAATCTTGCTCTCATACTTTTTCCAAAAAATCCTGGGTGGAATGGAAAACAGTTATAACATGTGGGAAAGGGTAAGCCTTCACCACATTCTCCCCAGAGTTTTATCTTGTCATTGTGACAATGCGTCCACACTCTTTCTCCCCACCGATGGAGGCGTTCAGGCAGTCCAGACACCAGGGTGCTGTGCTGGTTCTCAAGAGAATCGAGGCTCTTTCATCTGTGCCGACGTTTCCGGGGGGTCGGAGTGATTTCGAAAAACAAGTCATTTCGGCGATGCTAGAACATTCTGGAATCTTTTGAAAAGCCCGCCAAGGAGAACTTTAGCCATTGGGAGTATAGAGGACGTTCCCCACCCCTTTTGGCCGACCCGAGTTCCGAGAGAACGAGGGGGCAGACTAAGCTGAGATTTCAACGGTGCGGTTGATTTAGCGAGACTCGGAGGTCTCAGGAAAGGGTACCGACTAAGTCCCAGTACGGGCAATAATTTATCTGAACTCTTCATCAACGTATGTAAATAATGTACAAAGGAATCATTAAAAAATACTAAAGAAAGCAGTACTGCCTTGGTACTTTGTGTTTAGCAATTCCCCACCACACAGCTGTGAAGTCGTCACATCATCAACAAAAAAAATAGCAATTTCTTGATCGTCGAATTATCTCGTAATTAAGGCGAAACCGCGAATGGCTCATTGAATCAGTAATAGATCCTTGTGGATCGTACTTTACTACTTGGATAACTGTGGCAATTGTAGAGCTAATACATGCAGCAGAGCTCCGACCTCACGGGAGGAGCGCTTTTATTTGACCAAGTCCGATCGGGCCTTGTGACCCCGAAACGTGGTGACTGCATAACTTTGGACTGATCACACGTACTTGTTCCGGCGACGTATCTTTCAAGTATCTGCCTTAGCAACTGTCGATAGTAGGTTACGCGTCTACCATGGTCGTAACGGGGGATCAGGGTTCGATTCCTGAGAAACGACTACCACATCCAAGAAAGACAGGAGGGGAGTAGTCAACCTAAAGGAGGCTTGCTGAAGAGAGGACGCTTTGTATAGCGTGACCATTTACTTTTTACCTCAAAAGGGGACATCTACTAATTTTTAGGTAATAGTATGAGTATTCAAGAAAACACATATTTCTTTATGGTTTTTACATACTCATTAATGAAAAGAAAACAGGAATGAACATGTTAAAATAAGTAATTTATGTGGTCTTATATTTTTGTAGAACAAATTTGCTCAAGCATATTTGTCATTGATTTTAAATTAGAATGAAATTCTTGGCAGGATTTCTAAATATTTACTTTTGCGTTTTATAAATGTGTACTTAGTTTATAAGTTAACATCAAAAGTGCACTTACGTTTAGGTATTGTTGATATGAAGGCTTCACGAACAAGAAATTTAAATTGTTTACAATAACAAATGTCAATAAAACATATAATAATCAATCGTCAAGACAGATGCACGAGCTGTCTATGCCTACTCTCAATCGGGGAGCAAGCTAGCAGGCTTCTGACTAGGGATGTTTTTTAAAAAAACATCGATGTATTTAACATCGATGTATTGAAGTCGATGTTTGTGTAACATCGATGTTATACTTGTCGATGTTTTTACGTTGTCAATGTTTTATTTTGAATGAAAAAAATACCGTTTTAAAAATTTAAAAACTAACCAAGTAGCATAATTTTTAAATTCAGTAAATCGAACATACTTTTAGACCAAAGTGGCCAAGTGTGAAGGGTCTGAAAAGTAGAGATGCGACATCGATGTCGATGCTTTCACAACATTGATGTTTTAGAAAAAAACATTGATGTATTGGATCCGATGTCCCATCACTAGTTGCTAAACCAGTTTTAAGAAATGGGGAAACAAGTTTAAATACACTGAATTTTAAAAACATCGATGGTTTGTTGACGATATGTATTATCAACATCGATGTTATAATTTTCAACATCGATGTTTTGCTGTCGATGTCGCATCAATAGTTGGAAAACCAGTTTTAAGAAATGGGGAAACAAGTTTAAATACACTGAATTTTAAAAACATCGATGTTTTCCTGTCGATGTAGCATCACAAGTTGCTAAACCAGTTTTAAGAAATGAGTGGAAAGAGTTGAAATACACTGAATTTTAAAAACCTCGATGTTTAAAAACCTCGATGTTTTTTGGGTCGATGTATTATCAACATCGATGTTTTAATTTTGAACATCGATGTTTCAAAACATCGATGTTTTGCTATCGATGTCGCATCCCTACTTCTGACTAGGGATGGGGGAAAACAACAATCTGTTCTTTTTCAGTGTGAATTCCAAAATTCTAGACGCCTAAAGTGATTACAAGTACTCACAAAAAGATGAGGTCTGTCGGATTTAGTTTTATATTTCGCGCCTCTTTTTGAAACTATTACAGTGGAAACGGGACATTTCGGCGTCCCGAATCTGTGCTTGGGGACAACTGGACAGCCTACCTAAAAACGGGACGTATGGTCACATTAGCTATGTACCGCTAATTTACTTTTATGGCAATTCCAAAGATTATTCTTGGCGATGTTACAAAACGTCTTATGATTCGTTAAGGAGAAACCTGGTTGATTCTGCCAGTAGTCATATGCTTGTCTCAAAGATTAAGCCATATATGTCTAAGTATGTGCCGCATTAATAAAATTGCTCACATCTTGATGGACGATATATCGCGTCGAAACCACTTGGAGAGTGGAATGTATGTCAGCCATCTCGGAAAATGTGTCAAAAGGTAAGCGCACACTATAACGGATAGAACAGACGGCAAGCTTCGGATTAATTTAGTGTACTGTGTACATCGGCGTACAACAGTTACTTAGAAACTGACGGAAAAATGATGGCATTCCCTTGGAGGCAATGCTTCTGTTTTTGTTCAGAAAATAAGGAATATATTCAAAATAATTAGTTATAACTATTGGGGGAAATTTTTTTTTAAGGGAAATTGTATTTTGGTATTGTTTAGACGTAAAATTTAACGCATATTTGATATCCTTCGAAAATTTCATTCTATCGAACCATTGCAAAGACAGAAACGGATAAACATTTACGCTGCGGCAGATAGACAATTTCTACCACCAGAATTTCGTTTACAACAGCGGCATGGTATAGATATGTGTACGGTGGATATTATCTCCCTTTTAAGTGACCACTGGCATCGATCACGATTTACGAGCTGTCACAGACTGACCTTCTATAGGGTTTCTCCTTTTGTTCGGTACCTTGACCAATGAAAGGTCGGAAGGACAAGCAAGTAAATCATTCATTTTAATTTATTCTATATCGAAGCGATATCCGTGGTGAGAATGACGAAGTTAAAAAAGGAACACGCACAATTTTCAGACAGATCCCTGTAGCACCTACTTGCAACGTTTGTGGAAAAACATCCTTGAGCAAAATATCTTTATTTTGGTGCACCCTAACACCCTTTTAGGCAAATAAGTTTCGACACCTTGTATAATGTGTTCAAAACGCACGTGTAATGCTCATATCTCAAAATAAAAAGCGTTGCCGCACCCGCAAGTTTGAAAACTATCTTTTTTCGCTCGATTCTTAGACGGTTTCCAGAGAAAGTACGGATCCGAAAATTACGAAATTAACATGGTTTGTTCTAAATTGTACAGGGAACAAGATGAAGAAGATTTTCTTCCGATGCGGCTATTAGTTTAGGGTGCATTAAGTGTCAAAGTCAAAAAAGAGAAATTTCTTACACAAGTGACCAAAACACGTTCAAATTTTCAGTCTTCAGCAAAAAGGTTTTTAGAGTACCTCTTAACCTAAATATTTGCACCTCGCCGAGTTTTTTTAGAAATTTCAATTGGATTCTTGCTAATATTTTTTTTTGAATTAGGGAAAAATCTGGACATTTTCGTTACTTTTTTGTTATAACTGTCTTATTTATAGCTTATTACTATTAGTTTTTAAATTTGAAAACATCACGGGAAACCTTAGAATGTACTCTTCCATATGGTATAATTATTATTTAAATGGGTTCATAAATAAATTCGATGCAATGAATAGTATAATTTAAACATTTTGCGATAGCGTACATTTTTCTTCACGGAAATGATAAGTTATATTTCTGACTAACCGGTAGCAACAATTACCATTGCAGCAAATTTTTTGGGGGCAGTTGAAACTCGCAGTGACGTCATAGCCTGAGTCTAAAAGGCTTAACACGCTTTTTTCGCTCGATTCTCAGACGGTTTCCCGCGTAAGTACAGATAAGAAAATTACGAGATTAACATGGTTTATACAAAATTTTACAGGCAAGAAGATGGAGGAGGTTTAATACTGATGCGGCTATTAGTTTAGGGTGCATTAAGTGTTAAAGTAAAAAAAATAAATTGAAATCACTTTCGACAGGAGTGTTGGTTTGCGAAGCAAACGAAATGGGATTGCGTAGCCATCAACAGGGGAAGGCGAGCAGGGGGCGGAGCCCCCTTGTTATATTATAAACTTGTAACTGATATGCAGCTTATCTTTCGATTGCGGATCAGAAATCGCGTTTGTGTTCTAAATAAATCTATACAAATAAGAATGGAGTGTTTGCTTGTACATTGAATATTTTCGACCCATTTGAAGTTTTCTATCCGTTTTAGACGTTTCTGATGCCAATTCCACCTCTTGTGCGTTTGGTGTCTGTCTGTCTGTATGTATGTGCCCTATACACGTCCACACGGTTTAATATATTTTCTCGGAAATTTGCATATCAGTGAGTACTTATCTTGATTTAGTGAGTGACATTGGTTGCAAAAGTTTGTCTAACCATCATTCTGTTCTATGTTCGATTTTATATTTGTGTGTTTGTGCAGGCCTCACATGAATTTTATTACAGATATTTGATTGAAATTTATTTTATTGTTTTTACTATCTATTAGTTTAGTGAATGCAATATTAAACGTTTCTTTATTTTTATATTTAGATGAGTTTCATGCTAAAACACCTGATTACGTATACTTAAATCAACCATAATTATGTAGTTTTGTAAAAATTGGAATGCATCTCTAATATTATAAAAGGAAGTGTTTGTCTGGTTTTTTTTTCGCGGGTGCAAAATCCTGACGATTCTATGATACTTACTGCAATGAGATTTGGCACACAGGTAGTCTGAATTTTTTGCAATTTTTGGGTCGCGGTGAAATTTTAAAATTTAATCTAGAAGATTTTTAAATGAATTTAATAGTTTTATTCTCTACGTGGTTCTTTTTCGGACGAGAGAAGAACAGCCAAAATCTTGACTTTTCTCCCCACGTGAACTTGGATCCATGCCAAGTTTTTTTCATCACTTCGAAGAAGCTCAGAATTTGTTTTTATTTCCGCTTTGATTTTGCGCGGCGGAGAGTCGAAGTAATTACAATACGCGGATTCTACTGTAAAATATACTGATGTATAAAATTGTTTATATACGTTTATGAAGCCATATTGATTCCACATATTGAGGTCACAGATAATGACATGGAATTAATTTATGATAACATTCCTTTAATCACATATTTGGCTGGTTATTTTGTTATTCAGTTGTAAAAAGGATTAAATGTGAAAGTTGTAGTGGCATTTTAGTTATTGAAAAACCACTAATTATTCATTCAGGCTTTCAGCATGTCTATAATTGTCACAGAGGTGAATTGAAGTATCCAGCTGTGGATGCTGTAAATGTCACAATGCATAATTTTATTGTTCTGTAAAACTTAACGGTGAGAGAATTTGAGAGTAAATTTTTCAAAGTATCAAACCAACGCCTGTTTGTTTTGCGTGCTACTCAGGAAGTACTGTTATCCAAGGAAATAAGTATTATATCATGCGAGCGGCATTCATCAACTAAAATTATGAAGTTGCTTTTGCGATCAGCTACAAATACACCTTTGAAAAACTATTGTAGACCCAAAAATGACAAGATGATCAAATTACCAAATAAAAGAAAACTCAAAACATTAACACAGGATAAAAGGTAAAATTGTGTTTAATCCAGGGTTGTATATTTTCAATTTTTTCTCCGACTTTCCCTTTAAGGATGTCTAATGTAATTCACCCGAGTCTCTTCCTGGTTTTTTAATTGCCTAGTCAATTTCTTCACTAAGACCTTCGTGCACATTCATTGATATTATTTATGCATCTTCGGTTAGTTCGTCATTTCCCTTATATAATGTACCATAAAAATGTTTTAATAAAAGTTAGAATTTTGTTAGATGCCTTGTCTGCAATAACATTCATATTTAAACTCAGACATAAGTAAAAAAAAAAGCATCTTAATTTTTATTTCTATTGTGTACATATTTATATACGCTTTTGTATTTTATTAACCAATAATTTGCTATTATATCTATTCAACAACTGTAATAGGCTTCAAGAGTCTAATTATAGAATTGCCTCGAATGTAAAGCATAAAAAATTTGTTGTATGCTTTGTATGTACATTTTGTGTTGGTAAATTTGTGCCCAAATACTGAGTTTGTACATCAATAAAAGTAATTTTACATGGAAATGGATATTTCTAGGAGTATTTTTCTGAGTTTTAATAACCTTTAACAAGTGCAATTTGTGAACCCTTCAATTATATACCCCGATATACACTGCTTTTTTAGCAAACAATCTCATTTTCAAAGGTGTTCTGAATTTGCGATCGGAAGACTTATGCCCTTCTGCTGGTGACGTCATAAACTAGACAGACTGCTTTATTATCTAGGAGGTAGTATTGAATATTACGATTACTTCGATTGCTTTACCAGTACTGCTAAAAAAGTAATCATTCTTGAAATTTTTTTTTTTTTAAATTGAATTTCAGTTCTGATATTTTATTTATTTCGAGTCTTATTTTTGTTCTTTGCGCAATGAAAACGATTTCCGAATATTTGGGACAGACAATATTTTTCAACGAACGGGAATGAACAAGATCGCGAGCAGTGATATTTTCTGCTTCTCTCGCTCTGAATTAATTTCGTATTTCTAAATTTTGTGAACTTTTAGTTGTAAGTTGTGGCAACTGTGCGAGATCAAGAGAAAAAAAAATGAATAACGAATTAATATCTGTAGAACAATTTTTTCCGACATCTTTTATTTTGTTTCATTTCGCTGTTTTCTGTTTTAAATATTTATTATTTTAATAAATAAATTTGACTTCTCATCACACGCAACACCACAACAAATTGTCTCAGAAAGCACTTTTTGTATGAGGTTTCTTGAAAGCTAAAAAGCTTTCTAGCTGCATAAAGATTTCAAAATTTAAAAAAGTTGAGGATGTACTTCTCGAATATATTAATAATAACGCTCACAGTACTTAGATTTAATTAATTTTTTAGCTGCGTCCCATTCGGCTTAAGGACTTGCTTCAAAAGAAGATGACGCAAAAGCCATTACCCCGTAATGGGGACGAATTAATTAATTTTCCCAATTATAATCACGTTTGGTCAAGGAGAGAGGAAACTTTATCCTCCCAGCGTTCCCAATATTTTAATTATTTTTATATACGCTTTCCGTTTAATTAATTTAACCTTTAAAAATCGGGTATGTGGTTAAGGCTGTTTTTATTGCATCTCAATTAGCGATGCCCGTTTGGAAATATGGCTATTGAAGTCCCGTGAGGACTTCACGAAAAAAATTCCGATTACGTGAACCTAAATCGAATTAATTTGGGACGAGTGAGTTTGATTCGAGTAACAGATTTTTTGAAATTTGAACAGCGAGAAAAAAATGTTATTAAAGCAGGAATGAAAACACCGCTGTTTTTAAGTCGTTTGCTTCGATGGTCATTAGGAAATTAGAGAATCGGCCATTGTGGAGGTGCTGATTATACGTACTACAAAAGTAACTAAGCAAGCAATTGGAATACTGTGAATAGGTAATTGGAATGAAGTTTAAAAGGATAATCAAGTTAATATCAAGCACTAAAAATGAAACAGTTTACTCTAGATTTGCCACCAAAAATTCTAGTTTTTATCCAAAAGCACACGACTTAATCTTCATTTTAAGCTCAGCAAGAATTGCAGGATAATACTTAATTTCAGTATTGAATGAAATTAGAGTACATTTCTCATTCGTATTTAAACATGATTGCATAATTTTAATAAATGCTGGACAATATTAAGATTCTTTACAAGTATGCATCTAATTATCTATTCTATGCATTTAAAGGATATCGAGAAAAGGAATTGAAGGAATTTGTTCATTTGAAGACTAATATACAAGTTATAATAAACGGGTTCATAATTCGTGTAAACATTCTTCGAACAATTTCTTTCTTTTAGAAGACTTATGATTACAGGCAATATACCTTGGCACTATCTTACTAGAATTACATACACATTCGACGCTAAAGTAAACACTTATATATAGTGACTCCCAAAAGTGTTCGTATACTTACGCGAATTTCAATGAAATACTGTTCTATCCATTAATAAATAATATTTAATGTTGGGGATATTTTAGTATCTATAGCTTGTTCTTAACAAAACTACATAAAAAAAAATTTAAAATCATAGAAAAACATTTTTTTAGAAAATCAATAATCAAAAAGTGACAAAAAAAATTATAACACAAAAGTCTTCGTACACTTAAAAAAACCCGCTGCAAATTAGTAAATTTTGTAATACTAGCCAGTGCGTGCTGGCTAGCCCGGCATTACCAGTGCTTGTGATGTAAGGTATCAATCTGGTGTAAAAATTCGCGTAGATTTCAAATCCGTTGAAATTTTTAATTTGCCTTTAACGATCCCAATTTTACAGAAAATAACTAAACAATGCTAGTCAAAATGTTTTTTATTTTTTTTGCTTTCTTTCGCTGAAATTGTAAGAGCGAAGGAAATGTAATATGTTTATTTTTGGAATGCGAATGTTGGCGTAACGGCACGTTCTCTTGCAAAAATATAAAAACTATTCAATTTTAAAATTTTATTCGTGTAAAGAAAATCATATTTTTAGGTATCGATCTGATGTAAAATTTCCCGCAGATTTAAAATCCGTTGAAATTTTTTCTCTATTTAACGGTCTAGGACAGTGTTTCCCAAAGTGTGGTACACGTACCCCCAGGGGTACGGGAAGAGTTTGGTGAGGGTACGCGTTGCACCGGAGTTAGGTGGGGAGAGAGAGACTTGAGATGGTCCGGAGTGACACGGCGGAAATATACCACACTCCGTCTGAAGCAACCGTTCCCCACTCCTCTCGTAGAAGGGGTAGAAATCTGCTTATTCTAGTAGTCTCTTATCTTTACCGGATGTTTGGAAATATTATTCGCGCGCTTCATGGACAGATGTTAGCGTCATTCTGATCTCTCGGGAACATTACGCCCGAATGCGCTACACAAATAAAGGTATGTTACAAGGCAAAGAAATTCCATTGTTTAACTTTCAAGATAAAGTGAACGCTGCCATCGCAAAACTAAAGTTATGGCAAAAGAGAGTTGGTAATGGAAAATTAGACTCGTTTCCCTCTCCTCATGAGTTTATAAAAAGTTCGACTGCTAAAATTGATGACGATACTCTGAAATGCATAACACAGCATTTTTAGAGTTTTCAAGTGGGCTTGAAAAACTATTTCCCTGATTTAACCAAAAATATTGAATGGATAAAATATCCGTTTAACACTAACACAACATCCATGCCAGAAGATTAGTCGCATGCGGAAGAAGATCAATTGTTGGAATTGGCTACAGACGGATTCTTGAAAAACAAACATAATGAGAGTTCCTTAACATCATTTTCTGGTTACAAATGCAACTTTTGTATCCGGTTTTAACAGAAAAATTTATAAAATACATCTTGCCTTTTCCAATTTCATATTTATGTGAAGCTACTTTTTCAGCATTTGTAGACATTAAGTTGAAAAAAAGGAACAGACTATTGAAGAGGAACCACATCTCAGATTAAAATTAATAACCAGGGAACCAAATTATGACGATCTGTTATCTCAGCACAAACAATTTCATCCTTATCATTGATCCAAATGAACGTTATTTATAATATAACTTTTATTTATATTTATTATGAATAATTTTTTTTCTCTTTTCTTATTATTTTGTGCAGGTCACAAAAAAATACATTTTGATTGTTATTAAAATACATCCATTTTTTTGACGAGGGGGTACTCATCGTCACGAAAATTATAGAAGGGGTACACATATGTCAAAAGTTTGGGAAACACTGGTCTAGGAGATAGAAAAAAGAACTACATAACTCCAGTTAAAAGTGTATTTGTTTTTTTATCGTCTACTGGAATATCATTCCTCCGCACAAAATGAAAACGGTAACGGAAAAAATAAATTTAGAATCTGTGATCTTTTATGCTGTTGCCATTCCAAAGAAAATAATAATTAAATTTAATTAAATTCCTTTTAAAATGTTCTAGACTGAATTTTAAAATTCGCCGCGACACAAAAATTGCAATAAATTTGGACTATTTGTGTGTCAAATCCCATTACTGTAAGTGCCATAGATTCGTTAGTGCTTCGCGCGCATACAAACACTTACTTTTTCGCATATTTTCTAACTATAAATCTCAGATCACGTTGAGTTCATTAGCCAGACGAACTTTTCTTACCTTGTTTTCGATCCGATTTTCTTCTTTGATCCCTTTTATCACATACACTGCACCGTAGAATGGGATAAATTTAGTAATTTAGGGATATTCCGAATTGGTTTACCACTGCTATGATAAAAATAATTTTCGAATGCTGTTCGTTGTTTCCTTACGACTAGGAGTCATTTTTAAATAATAAATAGAATATTATGAAGTAAGCCAGCAAACGATATTTAAACTGTCACAACAATGCACAAATAAAAAAAAAAGCTATGGAAGATAATTTTATCTATGAATTTATCTGAAAATGTTACGTTGTACGATCACTTTTGTGACGTGTTAATTCTATGTCTCCTAGCATTTTCATTTTTATAAAAAGAAAATGAGTCAATAAATATATTTTTTAAATGTTACGTTTAATTCAGAATCATATCGAGATAACATGAAAAAATATTGGACTCAATATTCGAATTCAATTCCCGGCCAACAGTGCTTTTTCGACAAATTTTAAAAGTGTACGGACACTTTTAGATGGCAGTGTAAGTGCAAAAGAAAAAATTTGTTATCGGAATTAGTTGTGTGCTGTGCATATGTAAAAACCTGCAATAACTAATTTTAGAGAAGAAAAGGATTTACTTTACAGTTTGATAGATCTACTAAAATAATTGGAAAATTAAATATTTGCAATTAAAAGAATGTCCAAAAAAATCGTTTGACATTTTGCAAGCCACTTAACAACCAGTTTTAGATGACAAGGACATAATAAATTACATTTTTTTTCTCTCAACTATTTAGGCTTTCCGTTAGCATATATTTTTTGTGTTATGCATTTTTGTCAATTTGAAACGAATTTTATTTCATCGAAGTAAAATTAAAGTTTATTTAATTTTTAAGGTTACCATTTTCCAGAATCAAAATGTTCTTACACACGAACTTTAAAAAAAAAAGACTTAGAAAAAAAATTTAATTAGTTGGGGAATTTATTAAGGGGGAAATTAAAACATCAGATTTGAAAAAAAAGAAAATAAATCTATTTAATTTTTATGCATACCACTTTACAGAATTAAAGTGTTTTCATACACGTCAGTGATAGAAACAAATTGGGAAAAATTAAAATAAAAAGGACATTGTTTACATTGAATGTAGAAAAAGAAATAATAACAGAGAGATAACACGTTTCTTTTGATCTGAAACTCTCAACACTAATCTCCCTCATAACTTGTAATAACAGAAATGAGACCGATTTCTCAGAGGAACATGGGCATTATTCAAGAATGATATTAAATTGGTCTTATAAGCTATGACAGCGTGATCTAAAATCTAAATCATAATTAGGGAGACCTATTTTCCACTAAAGTAGAAGATACCTTTCTGTTTTACATAATTGTATTAGAAAAGTGTAAAATGTTTTTCTGAGATTCAATGTAAGCCAATTTGCTCTTAGGCTTCAAGGCAAATTTGCACTTAGAGCGAGTTTCGAAATAAAAACGGCCCTTTTCCCCAATCACTGATAGCTCGCGGGACTCTTAGGTAATATTTAGTCTGGTTTCTTCATGAAAAAATGTATTTTACTAACAGTTTCTCCAAACAATTTTCTAGGGAATACACGCCAAATATATCATTTTTGCACACTAATTACATAAAGAATTATACGAGTTTGAGAATTATTTTACCACTATTATTTTCTTTTGTTTTCCTAATTGTTTTTCGTTTTGAAAAAACATTTAATTACTTGAAAATAATTTTTAATTCTTATGGTTAAACATGATATAGAACTAGAAAAGTTTTTAAACCTAAATTAATATCTCCTGCACTGTTTGTGCGACTAAAAAATAATTTTTAATCTGAGAGAGATTAGATCTCATAGCTTAGTTTCTTAATTTGGACCTTATTTGTTTCACATTTTTAATCCTTTCAGGGCCGATACAACATTCTTATTCTGCATTCAATTTTTATCCTTTCTTGACTCCTATATTTTTAACCCTCTAAGGTGTTTACGCGCATAATTATACCTGGCAACCTACAGTCTTCTTTGCATGACTTATTACCAAAGTTGATATTGACCAATATAATCTTCCCAAGTGAATACATATTCAATGGAAATTAGCAATAGAATCTTTCCGATTGAATATATCTTCAATGGACATTAGCAATAGAATCTTTCCAATTGAATATATATTCAATGGAAATTAGCAATAGAATCTTTCAAATTGAATATATATTCAATGGAAATTAGCAATAGAATCTCCCCAAAGAATATTTTTTTAAATATGGTTAAATAGAATAGTTTCAAAGTATTCTATTTCAAGGGAAGGAATGTTAGGATATTTCTAAAGGACCCTATTCTAAGAAAATGAGAAATAGAATCGCTCCAAGGGATACTATTTAAATAAAATACTATTCCAAGAAGTACTGATAAACAAAGACAATCGTGTACGCGGAGGCTCGTTCACGCTAAATCTATCGTGGCCTCAAGTGTCATCACATTGACGTGCCATGGAAGTTTGGAGAGTGAATTTTAACTCAAGTGTTGACGTCCTCATCTTACCGTTGTTTAAAATTGCATGGTGGGTGGTTTCATAGGATCTTTCCCTTGGGGAATGATGACTCAGTGGGAATGCCCACTGTACTAGCAACCTTCAAGTTGTAGGAGGTACAGGCTAGATTCCTGTTACGTACATAACCCCCTGGGTGTATTTCTCTCTTTCGCATTAGTAAAACTTTCATTGTGTTTCTGTAATTCCTTGATATTGTATGTCGTGTCTGGCGCATTATGGCCAAATAAGGCCCTTGAGCCATACAATCCCAAAACCAACCCTTCGGCATTGATCCCGGTCTGTCGCAAACATCCCGCTGTGTTGCTCCGGCGCGACGTTAATTCAACTTCCTACCACCCAACCCCAGGGGTCGCGGTAGTTCGGTTACAAAAGTAATAAACTAGAAACAGGAGAGTTACCGAGTTCGAATACATACAACCAAAGAACGTCGGGTATAAAGGGGGCTGGCGCACGTTAAGTTTGTCGAGGCTTAAAACGTCTTGACGTTGTCGGAGAAGATTGTAGAGTGGGGTGCAAGCTCAGGTGTGCTCAAAATTACGTGCACTTTGGAGGTGGATCCCGGACTGTTGCCAATAGCCATTATATTGCTCCAGTGAAACTTTAACATTTATGCAGCGACGCTTGGATTTTTTCAATCATCTCACAGATCGGCTTTTTCGCCTGCATATTCGACCCCCCCCCTCGCCTACCTAATTAATTTACTTGAGCGATAGAGGCTTAAGTGACATTTACGACTGATGCTTTCCTTTCCTTGCATTGTGTGGAGTATCGTTTGGCGCGATATAGATATCACCAGAGCGACCTTCTGCCTTTCCCCCAAAGAGTTCACACTTCACGGTCGACAGGGTAGGGCACCGAACAAAAGGAGGAACTCTCTAGAAGGTCAGTCGCGGACAGCTCGTAAAATGGTGATCGATGTCAGCGTTCTCTTAAAATGGGGATAACATCCACAGTACACAGATATGTGCCATGCCACTGGTGTAAACGAAATTTTAGTGGTAACAATTCTCTACCAGCCGCTGCGTAAAGGTTAATGTAATATCCACTTACTTAACCCCTTTGAACCCTTCTTAAAAGCGACAAGAATACCACACCAAAAACTCTACTTTCTAGGTAAGGAGAGGTAATTTTAATCAACGTAGTGCTAGAGCATAACAGAAGCTATTGACGACGGTCCAGGATCAATCCCCCTGTGGGAAAGATCCGAGGACAACGCCACGTCATTTTGAACAACGGTCAGATGACGAGGCAACACCTGAGCGGGCACCCCACTCGCCAAACTTCCACACCATCCCAAAGTGAGGACTTTCGATCACGACCGATTTAAGGTGCACTAGCCGCCACTACACCATACGCTTACAAATATCCACGCACTAACCCGCCTTCGAAACACGAACCTCTCGATCTAGAGGCTAACACCTTAACCACCAGACCGGTTGGTCGGCCCCCTACTTTCTAGATGCTTTTTAAATAAGTATAATATATGCAGCACATTTATCATCAGACACAGACATGTCAAATAAACCAAAGCCACAAAGGAATTAGAAAACAAGACATCCACAACAGTTACGCAGTCTTACAGAAACATATTCCAAACAAATCCTCTTACTTTTTAATGCTCCATGCCCGCTCTCACGCCCCTCTAATATTTTCAAGATCAGACCTCTTCCTTTTACTCTGAAGAACCCCATTTGCATATTCCCAGGCGTTCCGAGGGATGGGTTCTGTTATTTTTCCACCCACTCTCTCTCTCTCTTTCTCGCGTTAATTCTCTCACGTCCTGAAAGCTCCCGCTTTATGTGCGAGTAAAGTTTTATTTATTTCCAAAGTTCGTCGCACACGTTCAGAGGGAGATCTTTTGGTAGGTTTTGCTCACAAAGCAAACACGAACTAAGTAAGCAACGGAGCGTATAGAATTATCTCCGAAGATTTCTCAAAGCCGAAGGTAAGGGCAGCTTTCGATTAAATATTCTCTAGCCATGCAATGGGGAGTGTAATAAACAATCCGGTTCTATATACACTGCTGGCCACCCAAATTGCAACACCAAGAAAGACAAGAGATATCACAACAAAATTTATTTTGTAGATAACATGTTGACCAAGTATCAAATGATTAAATTTATAGACTTCTGTGAAGTGTGGTTCCCGCCAAAATCAGTAGCCAGAGTAGCCGTCATTGTTGGAGATCACCGCTACCACACGGCTCGGCGGTCTGTCCGCAAGACGTCCATTGCTTCGTCTACCCTTGACACAGAACCACAGACGTCTCCGCCGCCAATGGGGCGATGAAAGAAGGATGTGGACGGCAGAATGGAATGAAATTGTCTTTACTGACGAGTCACGCTTCTGTCTGCAACACCACGATGGTCGGATTCGAGTCTGGAGACACCGTGGAGAGAGGATGCACCGCCACACTGGTCCTGCACCGGGTATTATGGTATGGGGCGGTATTGGATATCACTCTCGCACTCCTCTCGTACGCATTGCCGGTACTTTAAACAGCCAGCGCTACATCTCAGAGGTGTTGGAGCCAGTTGTCCTTCCTTACCTTCAGGGCTTGCCCACAGCCCTATTTCATCAGGATAATGCGCGACCACACGTGGTACGCATTGTCCAAGGGTTCTTCGTCAATCGCCAGATTGAATTGCTTCCCTGGCCAGCTCGCTCTCCGGATCTTTCGGCGATAGAAAACATGGTTTCTCAACGATTGACCCAGATTACATCCCTAGCTGCCACACAAGATCAACTTTGACAACGTGTGGAAGCTGCTTGGTCTGCTGTACCTTTTAGAACACATCCAAAATCTCTTTGAATCAATGCCGAGGCGTGTGGCAGCGGTGATCTCCAACAATGGCGGCTACTCTGGCTACTGATTTTGGCAGGAACCACACTTCACAGAAGTCTATAAATTTAATCATTTGATACTTGGTCAACATGTTATCTACAAAATAAATTTTGTTGTGATATCTCTTGTCTTTCTTAGTGTTGCAATTTGGGTGGCCAGCAGTGTATATAAATTCGATTTAAGCAATAAGAAGAATTAAGAGTTCCCTTGTTTGATATGTAGACCAAAAACTGCCAAGGATTAGATTTTTATGTTAGCATGAGACAAGAGTACAATTTACATGTCATTTGCTCAACGGCATTAGAGATAGAGACTACTTATTTTTAGATAAATAGAAAAGTACTAAGTATAAAATAAACTGATGTTTTTGGTGTGGAAACTAGTAAGACTGATCATCATCAATCGTTTAATACTTGCTACTAATAGTATAAATAGTTACTATAATTAATTGCTGGTGATTGATATCCTACCAAAAGATAATTATTAATAAATATTGATTTTCTAATGCTAAAATAAACGTTATGTTCGTCTATTTGGAATAACTTCCTTTTTACCTACTTTCACTCAGTCGATTTGTGAAAAATACATACTGGTTAGAACAGGCCTCGAAATAGATTTTTTAATTCAGGTGCACATTGTGCACCTAAGTTTTTAAATTAGGTGTACAGGTTATATTTTAGGTGCACATTTTAAAAAAAGTAATATTAGAACATTAATGTAATGTAAATTACTTTATTACTTGGCTATGTTTATATAGGTTAGTAGTAGATAGTAAATAAAAATATTTAAACATCTAAATTCTCCCTTCTCCAGCGCACGGCTGTCGAGACAATCGCTTTAACCGAGCCTCCTAAAAAATGTTTCCATCATCGGAAATTTCTGGTGGTAGTGGCACAAGTAAACCTTCCTACTGTACTAACCCGGTACGGCCCAGCGATTTTGTTTTCGCATAGTGTTTATTTAGGAATTTTAATTACGTTCCTTTAGAGCAAGAGAGGTCGATACTAATATTTTGTTCAAATATCAAACTAACATAAAACACGTTTCGTTTTAAACGTTTCGTTTAAACACGTAACACGTTTTCTTTACGTTCGTAACACGTTTCGTTTAAGTAAAACACGTTCAAACTAACATAAAACACACGGACGTTAGGTGCACTGTGTGCACCTAACGTCATTAAGAAAAAAGTCATAACGAAAAAAAATTAGGTGCATAAATTTATTTTCATGTGCACAGTGCACCTGTGCACCCTGGTATTTCGAGACCTGGGTTAGAAAGACTTATTAACAAAGTACCAATCCGGCCGGATTGAAAATCGTGCCGGATTGCAATCCCTAATTCCTGGCGAATCGGCAAGTTACCATCGACTATGTAGCACATTCTCTATAGATAAGACGGACGAAGAAGGGATAGGATATTGGGGTTTTATGGCGCAAGGTCCAAAAAAGACAAGCTGGGCCAAGCGCAAGATAAAACAATATAAATTATGAAAGATTTAAAAGGTAGTGAGGGTAATTTAGTAATTTTTATTTAACGTTGTACTAGAGCAACACAACGGGGTATGAACGACGGTCCGGGATCTATATCCTAAGTGAAAGATCCGAGGACAACACCCACGTAATATTGAACCATGATAAAGGTAGTGTGGGAAAAATGTAGCGCAAATATTTTATGTGAATAAGAGTCATGATCACACAAAAAGGTGGTGGAAGTGGTGCATAAATGATTGGGGAACACACATAAAGCCTTATTGGAGGTACTACGTAAGCTTGTGGACCGCTGGGACAAGTGCATCAAAAATGAAAGAGACTAGAAAATAACGAACTTGTTCAAACCCTACATTTGTGTAAATAGATTGGAAAATAAAGTGCGGATATTTTTTTACTTTTCCTCGCACATGCAATACAGAAATAGTTCACACCGCCCTGCAATAGCCGACCAACCGTTCTGGTGGTTCATGTGTTAGCCTCTAGATCGGAAGGTTCCTGGTTCGAATCCGGGACGGGCCATGGATATTTTTAAGCGTATGGTGTAGAGGCGGCTAGTGCACCTTAAACCTGTCATGGCCGAAAGTTCTCACGTTGGGTAGGTGTGGAAGTTTGGAGAGTGGGGTGCCAGCTCAGGTGTTGCCTCGTAATCTGACAGTGGTTTTTAATTGGTGTTGTCCTCGGTAATGGTAATTTTATTTAACGTCGTACTAGAGCAACACAACGGGCTATTGACGACGGTCCGGGATCAATCCCTTAAGGGAAAGAACCGAGGACAACACCTCTCAATTTTGAACCACTGTCAGATGACGAAGCAACACCTGAGCTGGCACCCCACTCTCCAAACTTCCACACCAACCCAACGTGAGGACTTTAGGCCACGACAGATTTAAGGTGCACCAGCCGCCTCTACACCATACGTTTACAAACATCAATGCCCGGACCTGGATTCGAACCAGGAACCTTCCGATCTAGAGGCTAACACCTTAAGCACTAAACTGCTTGATCGACGGTGTTGTCCTCGGTTCGTTCCCTTAAGGGATTGATCCCGGACCGTCGTCAATAGCAGTTGTGTTGCTTTAATACGACGTTAATTAAAACTTACGAAATTACCCAGGGCAATACCATAGTCCGTTCTGTTGCTCTAGTATAACGTTAATTAAAAAATTACGAAAACTACCAATTGCAAGGACAATACCACGTAGTTTTGAACCTTTGTCGAATGACGAGTTCAAACCTGAACTGGCAGTCCACCCTCCAAACTTCCACACCACTCAAACGTGAGGATATTTGAGACCATGATATATTTAACGTGCACCAATCACCTTTGTACGCGACGGTCTTTCGTTGGATTCGAACTCGCAACCCTCCGGTTGCTAGTACGTTACACTTACAACCGGGTTACAGATGACCTAAATATTTAGAAAAATAGAGAGCCAAAGAGAGAGAAGTGCCAGAAAAATGGTACACAAGTTTAATACTTGGAAGATCTTGAAAATATGATGGGGAGGTAGATAGGTATTTGTTAACGTAAAGCTGGGGAAACACAACGGTCTATTGGCGATGGTCCGGAATCGATCCCCAAGGAAAAGATCACAGGACAACACAACATAATTTTTTAAACACCAAATAAGACGGTGTATTGATTCCATGAGCTTGCGGATGTGTTCTATAGCCATTCTAAACATCAAATTGGTCAGCGCAACTTGGTGAAATATCTATGGCCCGGTGCACACATCCGGTTTTTCAACGTGCGGCGTCACTGCGGCACCGAAACCCAACAATGCTCACATAACCATGAAATGACGCACGAACTCATTTAGCGCCATTTGCGATAAATATTCTATCGAAGAAAACGTGTTTATTTTGCTTACTTGGTGTAGGTAATGGTAATGGTAATGGTAATTTTAGTTAACGTCGTACTAGAGCAACACAACGGGCTATTGACGACGGTCCGGAATCAGTCCCTTAAGGGAAAGATTCGAGGACAACACCTCGTAATTTTGAACCACGGTCAGATGACGAAGCAACACCTGAGCTGGCACCCCACTCTCCAAACTTCCACGCCAACCCAACGTGAGGACTTTCGGCCACGACAGATTTAAGGTGCACCAGCCGCCTCTCCACCATACGTTTACAAACATCCATGCACGGACCCGGATTCGAACCAGGAACCTTCCGATCCAGAGGCTAACACCTTAACCACTATACCGGTTGGTCGGCTACTTGGTGTAGGAAAAGTATATTTTGAAACAAAATAGACGTTACTGGATACAGCCATTTATTAATTATTATTTGTATTCCATTTGTTTATGAAAACAAGGTACTTCAGAACTGAGACTCATGTGCGGCGACCGTGTGGAACTGCGGTACAAATTGCACGCAAGTTGGACGTTCTTCGCCGTAGCGACGCTGGAGGCATGTGTACACTGCTGCATTGAATCTAATGTATCTCAAACCGCACTTGCGTTGCGGCAGCGGCGCCGCACGTTGAAATACCGGATGTGTGCACCGGGCCTATCCCCTCGTGCCATCGTCGGGTTTTTATGGCGCAATATCCATACCGGCCGATTTGCGCCCAACAACGTACGTTAAATTAACGAGCCGTTATCTAACAGCCGTGATACGTCATGATGCCGCGGGCATAACTAGACGGCCGTCTAAACAAAAATCCAGACGTGTAAACTTAGACGGACAGAATACGTTGGAGAATGGGCAACACAGACGGCTGTCGTGGTTTATTTTATTCGAGAAACAAAACAAAGTGGTTTTTTATTCTCTAGTTTAAACTTTCTAACTTCGAGATCGTTGAAGGTAGAGTGAAAATTTCAACAGATTTCAAATCAGCGTAAATTTCTACGCCAGATCGATATCAAAAACAGTTTTATTATTCAATTATTTACCATTTGATTATTTAATTATTTATTAAATAATTAATTATTTATTTAAAGAAAATCACATAAAAGGTATCGATCTGGTGTCAAATTTTCCGCAGATTTCAAATCCGTTGAAATTTTCATTCTGTGTTTCACGATCCCGATTTTACAAAAAAGAATTAATCAACGGCAGTCAAAAATGTTTATTTATTTCTCTCCTCTTCGTTCGAATCGCTTGGAGCAGGAAATGAAATGTGGCCGCTACAAGAGAAAAAACGTTCCCCAACTGTTTGAGACCGCTATGACGACAGTCATGGAAATGGCGGCTCCGATCATTTTCGTTACGCTCACAAACACCGCTCTCTAGGAAACCAACACCATGTGTTAGTATAAACAACGTTTTAGTGACGTCACCCACCGATACATCACGGCCGCTAGATCACGGCTACGCTTTCTTAGGAAACCGAAGCTTTAGGGAAAGATCCGACAACAACTGCACGTAATTTTGAACCACGGTCAGATGACGAGTCAACACCTGAGCTGGCACCCCGCTCCCCAATCTCCCACAGTAACCCAACGTAAGGACTCTCGGCCACGATAGATTTAAGGTACATCAGCCACCTCTACACCATACGCTTACAAACATCCATGCCCTGACCCGGATTCGAACCAGGAACCTAAAGGCTTTTAACTGCCACAGACGAGAGAATAAAATCTGCTTCGCCTACAAATCGCAGGTTGGTAGCGCAGAGGTGCATCCACTGAGTCATTACTTTCGCCATGAAAAAAAAAAAATCAGAAACAGATTCCAGATCATTGAACTCCAACATTCAATTTCAAGGCAATCTTCAGCGCTTGTCTTGCTCAAAAGCATCTTAGGATCAAAATTTCCGTAGAGAATGATGTAAGTTACACTTTTCCAAATCTCTCTAAAAGCACCAGCCCATTGAAATGTCGTGTGTTGCGAATCTGAATTTGAAATTATATTTATTCCCATAAAACGAAGCAAACGTGATTTTGTGCATGAAATTTCAGAGTGAAGTGATTTCCATCCGTAAGCGAGTGATGATGGTAATAAATTTTATGGGTCGTAACGTTTATGGTTGGTATGAATTATGTAGCAAAAAATAGCGATATGGCACTTACAAGGTTTGCTAGGTATAGAAAGGAAGGACATAGCTCAGTGTGAATTTCATTTTAAATTCAAATATTTTCAAAAGGAGAAAGATTTGTAAACACCATTCATCTTAATATTTTATAACAACCACAATTGTTTCTTGTGAAGTAAGAAGTACGCAACACAATTGTTACAAACAACCACACTACTACACACTTTAAAAAGACATATTCTTAATGTTTATAATTTATAAAAGTACAATTATAGTCAGATCTCCAATATACACAGTCCAGTCACATTAATGTGACCACCACCTACTTTCGACGTCAACGTGAAATAACCAATCACAAAAGGCAGGTGGCAGCACATTGCAGTGGAGTGTATATAAAGGGTGTCCTAGGGCATCGGAAAGCATTTCAATCGTTGGCGTAATGCAGAAACGTAGCGATTTATCCGACGTCTAAAAGGGAATGTATATTGGCTTTCGGGCCAAGGGTGGAAGCATTTCGGAAACGGCTAATTTTGTGAACTGTTCGAGTGCCGCCGTGGTAAAAGTATACCGTGCATGGCAAAATGGCACTATCTAAAATCAGCGGCGTGGCACATGTGGTGCACCACGGGCTATAGATGACAGAGGCGAACAAAGGCTACGGAGATGCGTTCGGGCGAATAGACGTGCAACTGTTCAGCTACTGACCGTCCAGATGAACCAAGGGGCTACCAAGAGTGTATTCTCAACAACGGTTCAGCGAACGTTGCTGCGCATGGGCCTCCGCAGCAGACGCCTGGTTAATGCAGCTATGCTGACTGCTGTTCATCGGCGACAAAGGCTGGAATTTGCACGCCAGTACCGCAACTGGACGTCCACAGAGTGGCGACAGGTGACTTTTTCCGATGAATCACGTTTTATGCTCCATCGGACAGATGGACGTTGGCGTAAACGGCGTGAAACGTCTGAAAGCAAACACCCTGCAACAATTGCCGGAAGGATCTAGGCTGGAGGGGGGAGCATTATGGTTTGGAGAATGTTTTCCTGGCATTCACAGGGTGCACTCATCATTGTGGAAGGCACGATGGATCAGCAGAAGTACGCATCTGTCCTTGCGGACCATGTCTACCCCTAGATGCGAATTATTTTTCCTCAGAATGATGGCATCAACGAACATGACAATGCGAGGTGTCATACAGCTCTCAGTGTATGTGCGTGGTTCGAAGAACACCAGGATGAGTTTACCGTACTCTCCTGGCCAGCAAACTCACCGGATTTAAACCCAATCGAGAATCTGTGAGACCACCTCGATCGGGTTGTTCGCGCCATGGATCCTCAACCGCGTAATCTAGCGCAGCTGGCCACGGCACTGGAGTCGGCATGGCTCAACATCCCAGTGAACACCTTCAGAAACCTAATTGACTCTCTTCCTGCACGTCTCGCAGCGGTCCGCTCTGCCAAAGGTGGTTATTCTAATAGGGCTGGTGCACGTTAAAACTGCCGTTAGTTAGCCTTTAGATCGGGAGATTCCTGGTTGTGCACAGTGCATGGATGTTTGTAAGCGTATGGTGTAGAGGCGGCTGGTGCACCTTAAACCTGTCGTGGCCGAATGTCCTCACGTTGGGTTGATGTGGAAGTTTGGAGATTATGATGCCAGCTCGTGTGTTACCTCGTCATCTGACTGTTTCAAAATTACGAGGTGTTGAACTCGGATCTTTCCCTTAGTGGAATGATCCCAGACCGTCGTCAATAGTCCGTTGTGTTGCTCTAGTATGACGTTAATTAAAAACTAACAAAATATTTTACAAATCTTAATAAATTCTATCGAAGCTTTTTCATGGAGCCGTGGTAGACCGGTTGGGTTCTGGTGCTTGTCTAGAGTAAATTAATGGAAAAGGACTTAACCACCTTTTCTATTTCGAGCACTATTCATACTAGAGCAAATTCAAAGGTATAATTCAATAGAGAATAATGTCCTCTACCAATTCAAATCCACCCCCAAAAAAGAACAGGGGAACTTCTTCTTCCAAATTTTGCACAAACAACGAAATAAATTTCTTGTAGAAACACCATATTTTGATGACAGTAAGATTCTGCTTCGATAAATTAGTCTGAATATAAAATTTCATGACTTTCCAATCTTTATATCCGGATATATTCAATCATAAATTTGTGTTATTTTGAGGTATCATCTCTACATAGAAAGTCGATATTCGTAGATTGAGACTAATTGTAGTTATTAACCCGAATTTGAAATGGTGTGTGCGTGGAGCACTATATTCCCATACGTATCTTTCAGCTATCCAATAATTATATTGACTATACAAAAGCAAACGATTTGATAATTACATAATTATATTTACCTGCAAATGCAAATAACCCGAAAAATATTATCCCAGGTTCGTCGGACGTTCTGAAACTTTTGGTTGCCACCTAAAATCACAATACTGAGAAAAATGTAATGTAGAGCAAACACTAATTATTGGAGTGAGCTGGAATTTTGCACGGCTATATTACAATTTCTTTTGAATCGATGCCAATCAAAATATAACAAGATTCTAATTCACAATTCTTTAAACATTAATAATTATTATTGCGTACAAAAAATATTTAAAAAATAAAATATTCGATGGATTTTGCTTGGGTTTTGAATCGATGCCAATCAAAATATAACAAGATTCTAATTCATAATTCTTTAAACATTAATAATTATTATTGCATACTAAAAATATTTAAAAAATAAAATATTCGATGGATTTTGCTTGGGTTTTGAATCGATGCCAATCAAAATATAACAAGATTCTAATTCAGAATTCTTTAAACATTAATAATTATTATTGCATACTAAAAATATTTAAAAAATAAAATATTCGATGGATTTTGCTTGGGTTTTGAATCAATGCCAATCAAAATATAACAAGATTCTAATTCATAATTCTTTAAACATTAATAATTATTATTGCATACTAAAAATATTTAAAAAATAAAATATTCGATGGATTTTGCTTGGGTTTTGAATTGATGCCAATCAAAATATAACAAGATTCTAATTCATAATTCTTTAAACATTAATAATTATTATTGCATACTAAAAATATTTAAAAAATAAAATATTCGATGGATTTTGCTTGGGTTTTGAATCGATGCCAATCAAAATATAACAAGATCCTAATTCATAATTCTTTAAACATTAATAATTATTATTGCATACTAAAAATATTTAAAAAATAAAATATTCGATGGATTTTGCTTGGGTTTTGAATCGATGCCAATCAAAATATAACAAGATTCTAATTCACAATTCTTTAAACATTAATAATTATTATTGCATACTAAAAATATTTAAAAAATAAAATATTCGATGGATTTTGCTTGGGTTTTGAATCGATGCCAATCAAAATATAACAAGATTCTAATTCATAATTCTTTAAACATTAATAATTATTATTGCATACTAAAAATATTTAAAAAATAAAATATTCTTTGGATTTTGCTTGGGTTTTGAATCGATGCCAATCAAAATATAACAAGATTCTAATTCATAATTCTTTAAACATTAATAATTATTTTGCATACTAAAAATATTTAAAAAATAAAATATTCGATGGATTTTGCTTGGGTTTTGAATCGATGCCAATCAAAATATAACAAGATTCTAATTCATAATTCTTTAAACATTAATAATTATTTTGCATACTAAAAATATTTAAAAAATAAAATATTCGATGGATTTTGCTTGGGTTTTGAATCGATGCCAATCAAAATATAACAAGATTCTAATTCATAATTCTTTAAACATTAATAATTATTATTGCATACTAAAAATATTTAAAAAATAAAATATTCGATGGATTTTGCTTGTGTTTAACATCACAATCCACCTATAGACAAAAATATACGGAAACAATTCTAGTATACTGTTAACAAGTACCTAAACTAGTCATTAAATAGGACTAATATAGTTCTAGAATATATCGGTTAACAAGTATCTTAAAATTTTACTAATGGAAACAGAGAAACAGGCTATTAACGTCACAACCTATCTACAGGCAACAACGTAGTATAATTCTATGAGAACAAAATTCTATACTCTGTCATTAACAATATCTTATTTCGTTGCTGGTCCTTACCGAAAATAATGAATCAAGCTTATTAACATCACAATCTACCAATATACAAATACCTAGGGAAACAATTCTACAATCTAATGTTAACAAGTACCTCCACTTGACTAAATAGTTCTAATTTAATGGCTCTCGAATGTAACAATTATTTCGTCATTAAGACAGCAAGGATTTGCTAAAATCCTATAGGCGCGTTACGTTAAGCTATGGACAGTTCCACCGGCCGTGACTGTTGAACCTCATAAAGTCGACAAAGCGCTCATCAGGTATTGTCCGCTGATGAGATGGTTCGTTATCGGGAGAAATACATTGCAGTGCCGTTTGAAGAGGATTTCGCACCTCTTTTGTTGTTGAAGTGGAAGCGGGTCTCAATTTATTTCCTAGAACGATTTACCTTATTTTCTGCTAATCTGATTTCTGTGGGCCAAAATGCGGGGGAGGTCTAGATTCCATGAAAAGCATTGGTCACAGCCTCTGCCAATGCTGGTGCATCCCGACTGTAGAGGATCTCCCGTAATGCGTCCCTGAGGGGAACCATTCCAATCTTCAAAAGATTTACCGCAACAGTTGGGCATTCCCAGATGTGGTTGGGCGTGAGTTGGACTTCGGGGCAGTTTTTACAATGGGCATAGGTTCTTGTTTTGTCCGGATGGATCTTCATGACCTCATAATGCTCAGTTCTAAGCCTGGCAATAGTGGATGTGATATTTCTGGGACAGTCAAATTCTGTTAAAAGGGGTTTCTTATATGTGTGAGTCATAATTCTATATCTGGCCACTGCGTTAGCATCAGCAAGTGTGATGGTGGTGCACCTCTGATCAAGTTCTCTATCTTCTTTGGCCAAAGAATCCGCACATTCATTTCCCTCAATATTGACATGTGATGGTATCCATTGTAGGACACAGGATTTTCCCTTGCTGTGCAACCTTTCGAGAAGGACTATAATTTTGGATGTGATGTTGGTCTCTCCGTTTTTGATAGCTTCTAAAGCTGATTTAGAATCTGAAAATATTGTTATTCCTTCTGTGGAATCTATAGCTTGAGAGTCATTCAGGTATAAGGCGAGGGCTTCTCTAATAGCTAAGAGTTCACTAGTGAAGTTAGATGCTATTAATCTTGTATGGTTTGAGTGTTGGCAATTTCTGCCATCCGGAAAGAGGATGAAAATTCCAGCACCTCCACTGTTGAGGGTTCTGTCAGAGGAGCCATCAGTGTAGGCTATTGCATAGCTTCCCGCTATCTCAGATGAATTGGTATTTTTTAATTAACGACGTTCTACAGCACCATAACGGGCTTTTGACGACGATCCGGGATAAATCCCCTAAGGGAAAGATCTGAAAGCAACACCATGTAATTTTGAACATGGTAGGATGACGAGGCAACACCTGAGCTGGCACATCACTCTCAAAAAACTTCCACACTAAACCAACGTGAGGAATTTCGATCATACAGATTTAAGGTGCACCAGCCGCCTCTACACCATACGCTTACAGACATCCATGCCTGGACCCGGATTCGAACCAGGAACCTTCCGATCTAGAGGCTAGCACCAAAACCACCATACCGGTTGGTCGGCTGCATCTATGTAGGATTTTAATTACATTGGAATCGATTGTATTGAGAATTCGCAACTTTTGCTACAGGAATATGGTAATGCCTGTGGATTTTTTTAGTTTTAGCACGTCTGTGTGTTCGCGAGTGTGCGAATTCTTTTTGGAAATGGCAAAAAGAGAATCTCGGCGGTTACGCTGAGATTGTACTGTTGTTGAAAGTTGATTGATGTTACCTACTATCTTTGTTACTTTCTTAATAAAAGTTTTGTTGCGTTTACAAGTGTTCCAGTTCCCGTTGTCATATTGAAAAGAAAAAACTTAACCCTAGCATGAGAACATTCCATAGAAAGCTTTCATGTTTTTTTTTTTTTTTGGTTAGTTCCCTCTCTAGTCTGCTACAGAAGTGTATGACCTGTGACAAAAACTACCAAATATATATAGCCCACTCATGCAAGCATGCATTATACATGAGACGGTTTTCTCTGAAAGCTTGAGTTATAAATGAGATTAATGCAAATGAAGATAAATTCTTTTTTCTGGAGAAAACAGATGAAAGCAGCTTCGTTTCCTCACAGCTAGAAAAGAACAAGTTCTTTGATGATAAATTGCTTCTATTTTCCTGCGCTCAAAAGCGGAAAAATTATTCTCTTAAAAATTAAAAAGATTAATTTATTGCCACATCGCGTCCCTCCAAATTGATTTACTCGAGATAGTCGAGTTAGTACATAATTGCACATTAATTAGATCTGGTTCCCATAAAAACTACGATTTGCAGTGAGTCGATTCCTTGGAGTTTTCACGTAAGTGCAATACAAAAAAATCGACCCAATCTTAACACTACTGAAATATCTCCGAGTGCTTGTAATTTTCTATTCTATTTTTTCCCGTATTTTTCCAACCTGGGAAAAAGTAATTTGCGAAATTACAGCAAACTGAATGCACTTTCTATCCGAACGGATTATTTGTAGTTTACTTGGATAATTTGGTAATTTGTAATTAATGTCGTGCTAGAGCATCACAACGGGTTATTGACGACGGTCTGGGTTCAATCCCTTAAGCGAAAGATCCGAGGACAAGACCTCGTAATTTTGAACCACAGACAGATGACGAAGCAACACCTGAGCTGGCACCCCACTCTCCAAACTTCCACACCAACCCAACGTGAGGACATACGGCCACGGCATATTTAAGATCCCCCAGCCGCTTAGCCTCGATACCATACTCTGCTTAGAAACATCCATGCCCGGAGCCGGATGCGATTTTCCAAACCCTCATATATACTACAACCGGGGGCGGGGCTAACCGTAACGGCCAATGATCGCGAGCGCTGGATAGGAATCTACTTTAATACGCTAACGACAACTGAAATCCTGTCTGATCCTGTTTGCAGTGTAATAAATGAAACATGTTAAATAATTTTTCTGTTTTCTTCTTTTCTTTTCAGATTCATGGCTATGGGTGGTTAGAGGTGGGAGCCGAAAATTTTATCCTTTTATTATATAAGTTAATAATTACATAAGTTAGTGCTTTATGTATGCTTTTTGTTACATCAGAATAGTCCTAAACCTGGGATGGATACGACACCATCATCCTAAAGCGGGGACGGCAGAGGGGCGGAAAAATATCAGCTGGTAGTGAGTTTAGGAGTGGTTCTTAGATTATTTATGTAAAATCAACGGAAGCTTGGAAAAATATAAAAAGGGTACTAAAAATTAGGAAAAATAATTTAGAATCAAAAGGAATTAAATTGGAATTTTTTAAAATTAATTTGGTGGATCTAAAATTTTTCCCGACAGCTGGATTTGAACTCGGGAAGTCATCCTCCGCTGCCAACGCCAATCTGAAGGTAGGTGACTTTAGCTATTAGGCTGTCGTTGCTTCACGAAAAGTAGCTCTTTAAAAGAAGACATCTTTTTATACTTGGTTGATTTCATTCTCACTGGCCGTTACGGTTAGCCCCGCCCCCTGTTGTAGTATGTGTGAGGGTTTGGAAAATCGCGAGTCGGATGCGTAGTGTACTTGGAAGTTAACCAAGTATTTTTCAAAGTATGGTATCGATTTCAGTTTGGGTAGCATGGTTGGAAGAGTGTTGCGAGTTCAAAAATTTATCCAACCAGAGACCGCCGTATTCATGAGGCCTGGTACTTGTTAAATCTCTTGTGGCCTCAAATGTCAACACGCTGGTGGATGTGGAAGTTTGGAGTGTACGCCTTGGTTTTGACTTCATCAACTGACTGTGCCGTTCAAAATGACAAGATGCCCTCGGTTCTTTCCCTTCTGGATAGATCCCGGATCGTTGCCAATGTGTCCGCTGTGTTGTTCAAGTACGACGTTCATTCAAGTATATGCTTATCTACTCTTTCGGTTGATGAACACATTTTATTGGATTTCTTAATAGTTGTTGCTGCTGTACTTGCTTGCTTATAACTAATAATTTGTAGCAGCTCTTACTGACAAATGCTTTCAAGATAATATCCTCTCCTTTTGGCATGTTTTCGTTTTGGTGGATTTTGTAGTGCCTTCTACTAGTCACTACCAAACTCTCATAGCACTGACGGCTATGTTGGACCAGTATCAAAATGATACCGGAACCAGTAAAAACATACCGGAAATTTTGAAGCCGGTATGAAACTATACTGGAAATTTTCAAACCGGTATGAAACCATACCGGAAATTTTTAAGCCGGTATGAAACCATACCGGAAATTTTGATACCGGTTTTCAAACATACTGGAAATTTTGAAGCCGGTATGAAACCATACTGGAAATTTTGATACCGGTTTTCAAACATACTGGAAATTTTGAAACCAGTTTGAAAATGTACTGGAAGTATTAAAGACAGTAAACTGGCTTAAATACTTGTAATAATAACTTAAAGACTTGTAATACAATAAGTGTGATAGACCATATGTGTATGGAAATGAATCCGGAGAGAGATAATAGCCCCTCTAATAAAGTAGGCGCAATCTAATTTTTAAAAGTAAAATTAGCTATACATATGTTTAAATGTTAGCTGCTTTTTTTTAATTAACAAGCCATTTATGCTAATATCAGAACTGGAGACAAGATATATAGTGATAAATTGAAAACTAATAAGTCTCTTATGACCTGCAATCGACAAATGGATATGAACTTTGTTTAGCTGCTATTTTATGCGACACTGTAAAAACAAATGGTAAAATAATTTTCAATACAGACAATTCTAGGTGAAAGTGGGAGGTAGTAGAGGATTGAAATCCCTCCCATATTGAGAAAAATGACAATTTTTGAATCAAAAATATTTATTCTTCAAATATCAACATCCTAATAATCATCGTCACCATTTGTTACTGATTCAACAGTTAAAAATTAATTTAATTTTAACATGTTTGACCTGTTCTACCATGTGAGCTTCCACACGTTTTCCATATTGCATATCCATATCGTAAAAAAAAATTTCAACAATTTACATACAACTTCTCTGCTGGCATGTAACTCTCGGCATTCAAACCCAATTAATTAAATCTCATTTAAAAATAAGCAGATTCCCAGCATGGTATTAATTTCAAGTTGTCATTTTAAACCTCATTTTATGTTGTTCACTCAATTTTATGCCTCGTAAACAACTAGACATAATGTTGATAGCCACATCAGACTACATGCGCTGCTCAGGAATTAATAAGATTAATTTATTGCATTGAGAATGTACTACCAGTTATAGTTAAGAGTTGAAGTTATAGTAAATGGTGGAAAAGGTAAGGCTTGTAACGTAGCGCACAAACCGTATACTAGTGATATCAAAAGTGAGATATCAACATAGCCGTTAGCGCTACAAGAGTTTGGCAGTGACTAGTAGAAGGCATTACAAAATCTATCATTCCACCCACCTTAAAATAAGATTTCAAAGAATACACAAAATACAATTTGTCAATTTCCACAAATGACATGCAAAAAAGGCATTGGAAAAGTTTAAATAAATACAAAATAATGCTATAAGATGCAGCACAGCACCATATAATTTGAGTCCACGCTACTCTGCAAAAAATGGTCTGTACAGATTAACTCGAGATCCAGATAGATGACCTCGAATTTGATTTGCAGTTCATGATTGAGCTACACAGATTACGCATTTTCTTAAAAGAATCTAAATAATATTTCTGGCCAAAATAATTCATTGGTCTTGTTGAAAGTGGAGTGGTTGTTCAAGGTAAGAAAGCGATTTGTCGCCAAATATGGTAACCTTTACAGTTAGCGTTTTTTCTTCACATCAGCCGTTTTCGTTATGGCAACCCTAGCTGCAAAATTTCACGCACTTCCACGCTCTGCATGGTATTTTTTTCTTTTTTCATTGGTTAACGCTTGTTTAAATGTTTATTTAAATTATATTATCCAGTTGGACGCTATTTTTTCACTGCTATCGTTGTTCTTTAATTTTGAATTTTGGTTTTTCGCCCTAGTCGGTTTGGATTTTTGTTTAATTTTCGCTACAGTTGGACGCTATTTTGACTTCAACATTTTGTTCACGCATCTTATTTTGCAATTTTGTTGGATTTTACCCTCGATCAGGTATGGCAGTAGATGGAATTACTAACCGTATTAATTCATATTTTTTTGCAAAAATGTTTGATGAAAGTATGCGTGATCCGGAGAGCATGAAAGTTATTGAATGGTGCCAGAAAGTTAATTTGATTGCTAAGAGTGTAAAATGTCCTGCATGTGGGAATGAAATGCGTTTAAAATTAAGAAAGGATTTGACTGATAGGTATGAATGGAGGTGTACAAAGAGTGGCCATTATAGAAAGAGATCTGTGCGAAAGGGTACATGGTTTGAATGTAGTCATTTGCATATTTGTAAGATTCTGTTGATTACATGGTACTGGGTGAATGATATTTCAATTAAAAGTGTTATGAATGAGATAGATGTGGCATCACATACTATGACTGACTGGTACAATTTTTGTAGAGAAGTGTGTGTGGATGCTTGCTTTAGATTTAATGGAAAGATTGGAGGAGAAGGAAAGACTGTTGAAATTGATGAGAGCAAGTTTGGTAAAAGGAAGTATAACAAAGGTAGAAGAGTGGAAGGTAAATGGGTATTTGGAGGACTTGAAAGAGGAACGGATAAATGTTTTATGGTTGTAGTGAATGATAGGAGTAAGACTGTTTTGGCTGAAGTGATTCGCGAAAGGATTATGCCGGGAACTACAATAGTGTCCGACTGTTGGAAGTCCTATGCTGCTATCAGTAACCCGAAGGACGAGGAGTTCAAGGGTTATCGATTCCAGCATAAGACTGTCAACCATAGTCAGCACTTTAAGGACCCGGCTACAGGAGTCCATACCAATGCGATCGAGGGTACGTGGGGTGCCGTCAAACGAGCCCTTAAGGGATCCAACCACGTAAAGGGTCAGTTTGACGGTTACCTCGCAGAATATATCTGGCGCAGAAATCACTTGGGAACAGAAATTCAGCGTATGTTCCTTGCATATCTGGAGGAAATTGCAAAAATTTACCCCCAAGAATAGAGGGTAAGTTAAATTTTCTTTACTTTTTATTGTTAATTTTCGCATTCGTCCTTTCCGTATTTGCAAAGATTCACAGTGTGGATTTTGCTGTAACGGAATTCGGCCGTCATCTTGATTTGTTACGAAATTCGGCCGCCATCTTGATTTGTTACGAAATTTGGCCGCCATCTTGATTTGGCGACAAAAATTAGTTGGCGACAAAAATCTTACCGTGAACTACCACTCCACCGAATGTTTGTAAGAGTCAAGGTCTGGCATTTAGATTGGTGATATGGTTGTTCTCCAAGCTACAATAGCTTTCGGGTCAACTGTCACTGGTTTGATAGCTGTTCAATGCAATCATATTCGGTTTGTGCTAGGATATGCAATTCCATGAATGGGGACTGCATTCTCTTAGGAAGCAGTTGGACAATTTAGAAGTTGAGTGCCCTGGTTGCTCAGTTACGGCACTTCTGACAGAACACCTGACTAATGGAGTTTGGTGGAACAGGTTCAGATGGACATTATTTCTGGAATGAAGGTTCCTATAAAACAGCTCATTTTGCGATTCACACTGCCAAGAAAGACTGCACCACTCGATGGCACAGAACATAAACTGCTCTTCGCAGAGACACTTTTACTGGCTCGCCATACTCCGGATACAATGGAAACTTTGGATCCACGCTTGTACTGTAGGAGTATGTCATCTTAAGTAGTTTCTATACTGCTGTCTCTTGGCAACTCAAGAAGATCTTGGCCGTGGGTTGCAACACGATATGGCTGATGACCTTGGAGAAGAGGTGATCTTTTGTAGGTTTTTGTGGATCCACCAAATGCAACAAGGAGTTTGGAATTTGGTAACCCTTCCTTTCTAACACAGTGATGAGGTGAATAGTAAGATGCTTGATATGTAATTTCAACTTCTGCCAAAAAATGACCTCTAAATGTCTGTTCTTTAAGTAGTGGATTGGTAATAAAGCGTCCTTCCATGTGTTTTAAACATTTAATTGCTTGGTTTCTGGAATTTCCTAAGGTGTGGAAGTTATCCTTAAAAGGAAGCTTAACTACGTATCTTCCCGAATTTTCTCTAGTGTGACAACAAGAGCACAGTTAGGTGCTTTGAGGCGGCCATTTAGGAATACTTCTGGACACACATCCGCACCAAGTAAGATATCAATTGGACCAGGTTCAGGAGAACTTGGATCTTCTAATTTATAAGCAAATTGAAACAATCCAACTTCCTGGTCGGAAGCGTCGGGCTCCAAGTACTTTTTCCTCTTCTTTATGGACAATTGATTTTCACTCATGGCGAAGCCGTTTCAATAGTTTAAAAAAAATTAAAAATGAACAATAATTCTAAGATTGTTAGGTGCTTTGAGGTTTATGGTTACGACAGTTAAGAGTTAAACAATATTTTGTTTGTTTTTGTTTGGAACGATTATGATTTTCTCACTTCCCTTCTTCACGTCAATCTCCCTCCCGATAAATAGAAACAAATTGTTGTCGATTCAAGGCTTTCTTGTATTACAAGGATATCATACGCATGCGCAGTAAAATGAACTAGGAAAAGGAATGGCTGAATACCTGTCGTTTGTGTTAATTAATTTTTCAAAAAATTGTGAAATTATGTAATTTTATGACAGTTCCGTTAAAAAACGTAATTTACTTTTCCATGGCTTAATGTTTTTAGACATCGCGTATTTATTATTTTATACAGCGTAGCTTTATTGAGCATTTCTTTTCTGTAAATGGCAACACGAGGCGTGCATTGGTTGATGTTGATATATATATTTTTTAAAGTTAAAGATCTGTTTGCGTTAGTTCAATTTCTAGTGGATAAAGTTAAGGCAATTGTGCCAGTCAAGTACACAAAAAATGTCAATTGTAATTCTTTCGAAATTGACTTATCTCGGGCCCATGAAGTCTTCTTGAAATCGCCGAATGGTGAAGGAACTGGTTATTGGTATGCCGTTGTTCTTCTCGTTGCAGGTAAGTTACATGTTTTAATGTATTTTAAGCTAAAACAGTAGATTACAAATGACACTATTTTATTGGGGTACATTGTGATTCGTTGTATCTATTTTTTAGAAACTGAAGAACTTATTGAACAACGAAACCAAAGAGTGAAGTTGCCTCATCCGAAGAGGTTAGAGGTGCTTCTGGCCATGACGGTGGATGATGAGGCCAAAAAGTCTATGGTTGACGAAGAAGCTGGACGAAAAATCAAGGTAAATTTTTATTTATCATTTAATTTGATACAGGGCAACTATATGTATACTCATTTTATGATACAGAAGGGTGCATTAAAAGTCAAATTGGCAGTTTAACCGAGTTGTACCCCACTCTCAACATGCGTGATGATTTAAGATACACGCACCTTTGGAAATGTTGAGGGAATGTGGTAATTCTATCCTTAGGTACCCTGTGCATGCTCAATTGTATGTTAGATTGGTGTTCAAACAGTAATAACCTTTGAATATATGTTGGTTTATAAAGTTTCCGACTGCTTATTTTTAGCCTCATGAGTCTGTAGGGATGTAACAAATATTCGGCTATTAGGCCAAACCACTGTTCGTTACTTCCCTATTCCTCAAATATTTATATTTAACATTGCTTGCAACAAATAGAAATTTAGTTCTACCGTATTAATATTATTTTTATAAAAAGTACAGAATTGAAAATGATTTTTAAAAACAAATTATCTTTATAGCTAAAGCGGGAAGAAAATATACAGCTGAAGAAAAAAAATTATGAGCTTGCAGACCCAGCTGTTATCAATTGCTAAGTACAAATGGTATGTTAAATATATCTTTGGTCTTTCTCAATACCTGACAATTAAATATAAGCATTGGATATATTGTATTTTTTATTAACTTTTTAGATGTAAATTTTATAGTTTAAGAACAATTGCAGATAATTTAAATATAAAAAAGGTTACAATACTAAGAACACACATCTTAAGGCTTGTAATATGGGAAATATTGGTAGTATGTAAAAAAAATCTATTTCAAGTTTCCAATGACAAGTTTTATGTAATGAATTTCCAACGTCACTAGAGTTTTCAAATTTTTTGTACTTTATCTACACATTATTGGATTTCAAGTGATTTTTTTTCAGTTGAATTCCTGTATACTATGAATGTTAAATAAATTAATAAATCACGCATTTCTTAAATCGTGTGTTTTTAAACTAAGCGTTTTAAATGTAACACTCCAGCTTGTATAATTTAGTTGAAATGCGATAGGTTTATTAAATTATATTAATTCATTCCCAACTCAAAAAAAGATTAATATTTATAAAAACACTTTTCTTCATTTTACAACTTTAAATTAAGTTATTTTATCTTGTAACTAGATTCAGAATAGATAATCATCCAGTATCTCTGAAGTATTTTCTTTACCCTACTTTTTTTAGCTTGTTACAGGAAACTAAGCTGTTTTGTGTTGCCTCAAAAAGTATGCATGATAAAATGGTTGAAAAGTTTTATTACACTGTTCTTGCTGAACTTCAATGCAGCCCTCTAAAATTCTGCACTTCATATCACATGCTTCCAGATCTATTTAGCAAATAACATTTGACTCATTTTTTATGCTTTTCTGTCTGTTTCAGATGGATTGCGATTCTGGTTAACAGTACACCAGGGAAAGGAGAAGCGGGAAGGTTTTGAACTCTCATCAACAGCTGCGGTCAGGAAAATACTTTCTGACAAAATAATATATTTGTTGAAGCAGCAGAAAAAGAATGTATCACACAGACCTTTTAACATATTAAACACACATTCTTTAATTTGACGTTTCACATTTTTGACTGAATGATTTAATTATGTTAATTTGATAAATCTTGTACTCCATAAATGTATCTAATCCAGTGCAATTCTGTAAACAATATTCTAGTATGCTGGTTTCAGTGCGATACTGGTTTGTTATGGGTTCCAGTTTCATACTGGAACCGGTATCGTACCAGACCCAGTATCATGGAACCGGTATCATACCGGCTTATGAAACACCGGTTCCAGTATCATACCGGAACCGGTGTATCATAAGCCGGTATGATACCGGTTCCATGATACTGGATCCGGTATGATACTGGGTCCAAAATCATACCGGAACCGGTGTTTCATAAGCCGGTATGATACCGGATCCGGTATCCAGTATCATACCGGAACCGGTATCATACCGGCTTATGAAACACCGGTTCCAGTACCATACCGGAACCGGTATCATACCGGATCCAGTATCATACCGGAACCGGTGTTTCATAAACCGGTATGTTTTTCCAATAGGGCGTTTTATTCTCTCCGTGTTTGTGGAAACTAGTGAGTTTGCCCTCTCTACTAGAAAACCGTGCGTTACAGACGGCGGATATTCGTTTCCTCCCTGTTCATAAACGTGAAATATAAGTAGATTGAGCATTGTTTTTTGGAGGAGCTTAAAAAAGTAGGACTAACAGATCGACTAGTAGTCATGTGACTCCTCTGCGAAAAAGTGACTTGATTGTCTGGTTATACGTATGATAGGAAGTGTGTGAATGCGCATTTCTATAGAGTGGCGATAACAGTGGTGAAATCACCAAAGTCTAGTACTATGTGGCGTGGACCAATCATATGATTAATCAATGGATGGGCGTCTTTACTTTACCCGTGGACCAAACAGATGGTGAATCAATGGATGGGCTTCTTTACTTTACCCGTGGACCAATCAGATGATGAATAAATAGATGGGCTTCTTTACTTTACCCGTGGACCAGATGATGAATCAATGGATGGGCGTCTTTACTTTACCCGTGGACCAAACAGATGGTGAATCAATGGATGGGCTTCTTTACTTTACCCGTGGTCCAGATGATGAATCAATGGATGGGCTTCTTTACTTTACCCGTGAACCAATCAGATGATGAATAAATAGACGGGCTTCTTTACTTTACCCGTGGACCAGATGATGAATCAATGGATGGACTTCTTTACTTTACCCGTGGCCCAATCAGATGATGAATTAATGGATGGACGTCTTTACTTTACACGTGGACCAAACAGACAAACTAACCTGACAAACCATTAACACAATGTTCTATATCATATCAACCAAGGGATAAAATAGTGACAAAGATAAAAAACATGACATTTTTAAGAACATAGTGGGGGAAACTGCATTCTTATTCATCAGCAAGCTGTCGTGAATTGATAGGTTTGTCTATCAAGCGTGCAACATTCGAGTTGTTGGTAGTGCAGGTTCTATTCACGTAACTTGCCCTGATTGTATGTCTCTTTGGCATCAGTAAAATTTTTCATGTGTGTGTACGTCAATTACGTGACGTTTCTTACTTGAGCACATAATTTATTGTTGGGTGCAGCATGATCAAATATGGTCCCTTGTGCACCATGGAACTCAATCTTCAGAAAGCTGACATATCATGAAACTTAATGCTGTACCCCTGGATGACAAAAGCGTTATGCAGAATTCCATAAATTAGGTAGTTGTAAAACTTTCCCCCGTTTTTTGATAAAAATATAAGAATTAAATTATTTACTAAAAAATTACACTAAATCAAGAAAGTATGAACCCTTTCTGTTCCATGACCTTTATCCACCTCTCTCCGGTAGTTGCATCATTCCGCTCTCATAGAAGTTCTGAGTGTTCTGGCTAAGAAAATGATCCAGATGACGAAACTTTCTGATCCACTAACGGCACGTAGAATCATCAACAGCTCCCTTAAACTTAAAAAAACATACAATACCCTACAATAATGGATCGGACAGCCAGATGTGATGGCATAAGGGAAAGATTACATACTGTAACAGGGGGGATGGTCCCGTGCTGCAATGACACTAGTAACCTTTCTGGGCATACTTTCAACATGGTTTTGATACACAGCTATGGGTATTTGTGCCCATTCCTGCTGCAAGAATATCACCAGTTCAGCTGTAGATTTCGGACGTGGTTCCCTATTCCGTAAGCGTCGCTTGAACTCGTCCCACAAATGTTATATGGGGTGTAGATCGGGACTCTGAGCGGGCCAGGGAAGACATTTACATCCATATCTCGACACCACTGCTTGACAGAGGCTGCAGCATGACAGCTTTGTTGTCCTGGAAGTAACTTTCGTCCATTCCATAAAATTGCCAGAGCGTAGGAAGAACCTGATGGTCATAAAATATTCATGTAGGCGTTGGCGTTCACTGTACTCGGAACAACATGCAAAGGTTCCAGGCCATACCGCGAAAAACACCCCCAAATAAGTAGTCGGGTTTTAAACAAATCCGTTGGCGTCCGATCCATTATTGTAGGGTAGTGCATATATTTTTCGCGGGCGAAGCATTCTTGTCTCTGGAAAAAAAAAAGAATACTATGTTGAAAATCTCCTTATTTTCTGCCATTTATAATGCCTAACGAAATTTTAAAAGCACAAAATCGCAATTGTTTTTTTAATTACTCAATGAAATTTTTTTTTTTTTTTTTTTTCAAAACAACATCATTACTTTACACGCGTGTAGTATATAACACTTCGGTTTGTTGATACAATGTCTTCTTGCGCCAAAAACGGGACGAACTTTTACAACATCCCAATGTTATCAAGGTGAATCAAACCAACCAAGTGCATTTGATAGTTACGTGAGCAAAGACTTCTTAGTGACCTTGAAATCGTACCTGGCGATAAGCGGAAAGGGTAGGAGTTTTGGGGTACTTTCCACTGCGCCGCTCACAAACTTCAAATCAGTATAACTATTCACTGCACAGAGCAACGATATCCTAATCACTCCAAAACGAAAGCCAACGTCAAGATCATTTGAATTAGCATTAAGAGTGACTTTGTACGCAGTGTTGGTCTTGAAGCTTTGAACGCAGTTGAATTTTTTTTTTAATTTCACAATGTGTGCAAATATTCGGCGAAAAGTCAAGCAGCAATGCATAGAACGCAGTCTACGTGAAAAAGGAACCTGTCAGATTTCAATAAACACTGAATTGACTGCTGAATATTTCTTTCTTTCATCCACCCAATTAAATAATGTACGCCAACAAGACAAATGCACGAATAACTTACTCAATTTCTTTTGCAAGTTTATCTATTCTTCTGCTTGAAGCTGATAATTTCTATTTCTCAGAGTCATAAAATGTATTTTGTGTTGCAAAATTAATAGTAAAAATACGTATTGATACCTCAGTTCCAAAAGGTCACAACTCAAATCATAAAATTTGTGACTTAAGTGAACGAAACAATTTCTAAGACAATTATGGAACTGGAATATTTTTAGATTGATTAAACATTTTTGTTGCAACAACTACATAGCATTCAAATATCGAGTTGTTTCTTTTCGGAACTGGTAACTAATCGTTTTGTACACTTAACTCGTCAGAACATTTTTGACTTTTTACCCTTTGAAACTATAATTATCGATGAAGACATTTGGTATTTAATCGAAACATGTATTCGTAAAATATGATTCACCTGTCATTACAAAGTTTCTCACAAATGCAAATAAATGATACTTGGCTAGTTCTGAATCCATGAACCATTTGAGACGCGTCATAGCAGTATTGTGTACAATGGACTATTCCTACATAGGTCTAAAAGAGTAACATACTAGATCCTAATGAATTTGTAATATCCAAACGGGGAATATTAAAAAAAAAAAAACGGGAAAAAATTATACCAAGGAACTTAGCCTAAAAATAACATGAAACATAGAATTTGTTTAGTCATATCCATTGTACAACCTTAAAAAATACGTATATGCTTGCAATTTAAAAGTAGTAGCTACATTAATTACGGAGTTATTATACTTTTTTTATAAAATGTCATGAGTAAAACCGACTAACTTTTAAAATTCTACGTCATTTTTCTGAATATGCTGTTTTTCGTGGTAAAAATGTATTCAAAATGCTAAAGCTTCTTCGTTATTAGTATAGATTTTTGGAGCCGTTTTTCACGATATATATGATAATTTTGTGCGTGGAATAAATATTTAGAATAATAGTTCAACTTTTATACGTGATAAAATGCATTACTTTTTCTTCACTTTGCAGAGTGCTGTTATAGAAAAAAAAATTATAGAATAAATAAATAATAGTACACATAGTACAAACCTATGAATAAAATTATCAGAAACACTTGTAGGAAAACAGTGAAAACATATTTGAAAAAATACTTCAAATTTGGAGTAGAATGAAATATAGAACATTGTAATATTTAAAAAAATTGCTGATTATGTAAAAGGATTTTTCTATTGTAATGTAATGCGCATTTAGCGTGTAATAAAAAAGGTTACTTTGAAACATTTCGTTATAAACGTAAAATCAAAAATATTTCTTTAAATGGTACAGTATCCCTTTAAATTACCGAGAAAATTTAAATGTAACTCATTTATTGTTTCAAGTTTTATTCAATAAGAAATATAAATCTGATTTTGGGGTTATTACATGAAAAAAAATATGAACAGATAAAATACCCCAGAAACCAAATGTTTTTATTCGCTTATTATTCTAACGTAGTAATAACATACACACAATAGAAAGTACATAAACATGTTTTTTCGCTCTTCACCAAGACTTGAAGACTTTTTTGCATGATGAAATGTTGCAGTTATGTTTCATTTTTTATTTTTTTTGTCTCTAGAAAAACGTGGGAAACAGGAAATTGCTTCTCTATTATGATCAAATTCCGTTTTTCTAATGTCCATGCGATCAAATAGTGTCTAGTTTCTAATACAGATGGCGCTGTGAGATGTTGATTTGACTGCTCTGAAGCCAAACCAAAGATTTCAAAAATAACTTTTAAACTGCAATGATCTGATTGGATTTCTGGCAATACAAATAGCAGCTAGAAAAAAAAAATGAAAACTCACAAGTGCCCACTACAGTGTTAATTCTATTTGGTTTATTTTCCTCAGCAGCAATTCGTTGAAATGCATTTTTGTCAATGTCAAACGTGTCGTTCTTTATGCAGCTGTATCTGTCAATAGTTACTCACGTTGGGTTGGTGTGGAAGTTTGGAGAGTGGGGTGCCAGCTCAGGTGTTGCTTCGTCATCTGACCGTGGTTCAAAATTACGAGGTGTTGTCCTCGGATCTTTCCCTTAAGGGATTGATCCCGGACCGTCGTCAATAGCCCGTTGTGTTGCTCTAGTAGGACGTTAACTAAAATTACCATTACCTGTCAATAGTTAATTAAATACTTACCTATCTGTCGATAGAAGGTAGGTATTTAATTAACGTGTAGCACTGGAGTAAGAAAACGTGCTATTGGCGATGGTCATACACATTAACACGACATACAATATCAAATAATAGACACATACTCGATGAATGTTTTAGTGACACAGAAGAAACACCTGGCAAGAATCGAACGAACTTGCGCCGCCTACAACTTCAAACCCGAAGGGAAGGATCTGAGGTAATGGTAATTGTAATTTTAGTTAACGTCGTACTAGAGCAACACAACGGGCTATTGACGACGGTCCGGGATCAGTCCCTTAAGGGAAAGATCCGAGGACAACACCTCGTAATTTTGAACCACGGTCAGATGACGAAGGAAGGATCTGAGGACCCTGTTGAGTTGAAAATATGCTTGGCTCGTATAGCGGAAAATATTTAGCTTAAATAATGATATGCCTTTCTATGAACAATAAAGTGACTGAACACAGTTCTATAAAAATTTAAAAGAAAATTTAAAGCAAGAATTAAAGTATGAAATAGTATCCAAATCAACAGTTAAATAAAAGGGGCCCCGAAAATACACAGAAAAATCAACTGTCACAAATAATGAATTGAAACAATAGATGAAAGTCCAGGAGAAAGGAGTTGGGGACCTATGGCAAAACCCGAAGAACAGATAGACTCACCCTCAGCCAAAAAAAGGTCTAGGGAAAATATGGCGAGGTTTCGACATGCCGTGTGAGGCTTCAAATCAAATCTATAAGGAAAGCGTTTACACCCTTTCGAACGTTTCGCGTCGGGCAGCAGGAACGTTCCATGGAAGATCGTGATTCCCGGATTAAGGAAGAAAAACTTCTCCCAAGTAGAGTCCGCCAAGGTCGCCGGGAAATCCTTTCAGGCCAAATATTCCTCTTCGTCCTGTGTCCACAATCGTCTTCTTTGAAGGCAACCAAGGACCGTGGTCGTGTTGATCTCTGTTTGATCCACGCACTATAAGAAATTTATTCGAACCCAGTTTCGAGATAAATTCTTTTGACCCCACAATTCACTTTTGTCTCTCTGCAGCTCAGAATATTTTCAAAGCATCTACATATAAATATTGTCGCATTCTTATTCTTAACGGAAAACATGAACACAAACTTATTCTTACCAGAACAGGTACACACGCGTATTGTCCGTACACGTAAGAGAACGAAAATAAAAACAAATTATTCTTAAAAATCAACCCAACACCACCGTAATTTTGAACTGCGGTCAGATGACGACAAGGGAAAGATCCGAGGGCAACGCCACGTAATTTTGAACCGCGGTCAGATGACGGGGCAACACCTGAGCTGCCACCCCACTATCCAAACTTCCACACCACGTTAATGTGAGAGCATTTGATCGATAGATTTGACATGCACCAGATAGATTTGACATGCACTCTACTACTCAATTATTCCCTCTAATTTTATATTTCCTTATGGTTACACCAGTGAGACGTAAACGCAAATACGAAGAACGATAGAGTAAACTAGGCCCATTTTTTTAATCTTATAGGGGAGACCCCTTTGCTCGCTTACGCTCTTCAACCCCCGGTGATTGCTACGCATTCCCATTTGGTTTGCTTCGCAAGCGAAAACTCCTTTTGGAAGCGTCTTTCCGAGCCATTTTGTCACAGCTAGTTTCACCCAAAGGTCAGCTAGAAGGATCTAAAGTTTCATTTCCTCGATGAAAAATTTGTACACTATCGCGAAATTATACTTTTCATCGAATCGAATTTACTTATAAACTAATTTTACAAATAATTATACCCTAAGAAAGAGTGCATTTTAAGCTTTCAAGTGGTATTTTCAAATTTTATTTTCAATTATTAAACTATATATATGACAATGTTTTAGTTTTGTATCGGAAATTTGTCTGACCAACTTTTAATCGCATCGAATGTATTTATTAACCAATTTCAAAACTAAACATACCATAAGAAAGAGTACATTATAAGGTTTTCAGTGATGTTTTCAGATCGAGTATGAAGTGACGAAAATTTCCAGCAAGATATGAAATAACGAAAATTTTCCAAAATTCCGAAATTTGCATGATTAACTCTTAATTGCATCGTATTTATTTATTAACCAATTTCAAAATTAATTGTACCATTAGAAAGAGTACATTCTGAAGTTTCCTGTGATGTTTTCAAATTAAAAAAATAATAGCAATAAGCTATAAATATGACAGTTTTAGCAAAAAAATAACACAAATTTCCAACTTTTTCCCGAATTAAAAAAAAAATTACTAGGAACCACATTAAAATTGGGCGAGGTGGAAAAATTCACGTTTAAAGGTACTCCAAAAAACTCAAGGCTCAAGACAGAAATTTGTACGTTTTTTATCATTCGCGTTAGAAATTTCGCTTTTATCGAATTTGACACTTCATGCACCGTAAACTAATAGCCGCACCAGAGTCTCCATCTTTTTCCCTGTACAATGTTGAGCAAACCATGTTAATTTTGTAATTTTCTGATCGGTACTTTCTCAGGAAACCGTCTGAGAATCGAGCGAAAATAGCGAGTGTTCAATCCTGTGGCTGCGGCGGCGGTAACTTATTTTTAATATAGATGGACAACGCGTTCTTTTTAGCTGTGCCGCATTTGCAGTTCATGAGTACATTCTGAGAAATTTATCAGAAAATTTTTCTGATAAATTTACTACAGTAAACGAATGCCATTCCTATTCCACCAGCAAACCAAAGCCTGATACTTCAAATCAGAAAACTTGTGAAAGCAACGTTTCCCTTCCCAACTTTTTTCGCCTCTGAGTCGGCTAGTGACTGAAGGGCAATAGGGTGGTGAATGGCCATAATTGTGTGACGAAAGTTTCCAATTGTGTCAGGAACCTATCAGCTCTGATTGCCGTCCACTTGCACGTCATGGGAGGGGTTGGGCTGGGCGACCTTGATGGCCAATTTCCTCGAACTAATCGCCCCCACTTCAAACGGATAGGGGATTGAATCCGATTCTTTGCTCCAGTTTGGATTTGTTTTCTCCGAGTCCGAATATCCAGTAGAGCGTTAAGTAGACACATTCAGGAACGAAAATTTCGGTGGTATTTGAAATGTTTTTGGCTCACGATGTTCTTTCAAACTTAGCCCAATAGTTAAGCAACCATAAGGAGTACAGTGAATATTGGTAGGGAGGTAGTTTAGTTAAAGTCGTACTGGAGCAACACACTGGGCTATTTCGGCTATCGGAAGTAAAATGGGGATTTAATCCGCCAGGTGGTTGTCTCAACGAGGTATCTCATCATCAGCAAAATCAGCGAGATTTTCATCGTCATTTGATAAAATTGATCGGATCTTGATATTTTCCTCTTTAAAAAATCGGCAATATCCTGTCGAAGAAGTAACTCGTCATTAGAAAAATCGTAAGATCGTGATAGACGAGATATCTCGTCGAAACCTCTTGTAGAGTTAAGCAGTTTTACTATTTTGGCTAAAAATAAAAATGACTTTTTACCCTTGCATATACAAGAAATAATATGAAAACATATACTGAAATATATGAGCGGTGGAGGTACTCTGTGCACTCGTATCAGGCATTTGTTCACCTTGAAGGTGCAACGCCTCTACTTTCAAGAACGCCCTCCGAGCCCGTTGACACTCAGCATAGGATGTCCGACTGTCGAAGAAGTAACTCGTCATTAGAAAAATCGTAAGATCGTGATAGACGAGATATCTCGTCGAAACCTCTTGTAGAGTTAAGCAGTTTTACTATTTTGGCTAAAAATAAAAATGACTTTTTACCCTTGCATATACAAGAAATAATATGAAAACATATACTGAAATATATGAGCGGTGGAGGTACTCTGTGCACTCGTATCCGGCATTTGTTCACCTTGAAGGTGCAACGCCTCTACTTTCAAGAACGCCCTCCGAGCCCGTTGACACTCAGCATAGGATGTCCGGAATTTCTTGGATTCCCCATCTCTCGAATCTTCCTCCCTGTTGACGTTTAATATTATACTTATTGTGTTTATTATTCATATATTGAGTCACCCGGAAAGTTCAACGCGTCTTTTAAGATAAATTTCAATGAAGCAGTACAAAAACATAAAAAAATTTTATTGCATCGCATAAGCATAATTTTGTTCTATGACTTTTTGTCATCTTTCTTGCAGCTGTAAAATTCTTTTTATTTTAAAAATCAATAGGCTTATTCGTAAAGAAGTTGTCGCGGTACTATTTGAGTCTCCAAAGAATTGGAACTCTAGACCGCTCAAAAAAGTTTGAAGTGACCTGAAGAGGTGAAAATCTAAGGGGAAAGATCTGGTGAATATGGGTGTGACACAAAACATTTCAGCCTTACTCAATAAGTCTTTGCTTGACATTCAGTGAAATGTGAGGCCGCGCATTGTCCTGCTGGAAGAAGAAAACACCTCGATGATTGGTTCAGTTCTGGCCGATTTGTTTCGATTTTTGCTTTTAATATTACCATTTGAAATTTTTTTTTTCACTTATGGATTGCCTGATTTTGTGACAACAATTCATAACAAACAATTCCTTTGTGGTCCCACCATACAGAAAGCCGTTTACAGAGGATGGTCGTCCAGAGCGGGCATTATCTTCGAGAATAAAATTTCCACGCTTAAATTTATCAAACCACCTTCGAACTGTGACCTCAGAAACAGCACTATGTCCATTTACAGCACAATTTTTACGAACAGTCTGACTAACAGTTTTTCCTTTCTTACAATAAAAGTGCATAATATGACGAAAATGAACTTTCTGGTTCTCCATTCTTAGCACGGCAGTGAAATAAAAATGGTGCCACAACACATGCTATAATTATGCAGTGTAAGCAGAAAACAAAGAATTTAAACATCTGCTTCCATCAAGGCCACTCCTTATCAGCGATAGTAAAATAATAATAACAAAGCTAGCTTCGATTTGAAAACGGGCAGAGCTTTCCAGATGACCCATTATTTAGACATTTTGTAATTTTAGCGAACTTTTCAAAATTCCATGTCCGATATCAAAACAAGTATAAAATATTTAGGTGTTGTATCTATTATCTCTACTATTATAAACGGAAGTGTTTGTCTGTTTCTTGCACGCAAAGTCCTGACGAATCTATGGCACTTAGAGTAATGGATTTTGGCACACATGCAGTCCGAATTTTTTGCGCAATGGTCGCGGCGAATTTTAAAATGCAATCTAGAACATTTTAAAATGAATTGAATGAAATTTAATTATTATTTTCTTTGGAATGGCAACTGCATAAAGATATGACAAATTCTAAATTTATTTTTTTCCGTTTCCGTTTTTATTTTGCGTTAAGGAAGGATTCTCATAGCAGACGATGAAAAAAAAAGTTTTAATTGAAGTTCTGTAGTTCTTTTTTCTATCTCCTGAATCATTAAAGATAGGCTAAAAATTTCAACGGATTTGAAATCTGCGGAAATTTTTTCAAAAGATCGTTACCAAAAAATATGGTAATGATAATGGTAATTTTAGTTAACGTCGTACTAGAGCAACACAACGGGCTATTGACGACGGTCCGGGATCAATCCCTTAAGGGAAAAATCCGAGGACAAAACCTCGTAATTTTGAACCACGGTCAGATGACGAAGCAACACCTGAGCTGGCACCCCACTCTCCAAACTTCCACACCAACCCAACGTGAGGACTTTCGGCCACGACAGATTTAAGGTGTACCAGCCGCCTCTACACCATACGCTTACAAACATCCATGCCCGGACCCGGATTCGAACCAGGAACCTTCCGATCTAGAGACTAACACCTTAACCACTATACCGGTTGGTCGGCACCAAAAAATATGATTTTCTTTAAATAAATAAAATTATTAAATTGAATACCTTTTATAATTTCGTCACTCTATGTGGCGTCACTCTAACCATTCGTGTTCCAAAAATAAACAGATTACATTTACAGCCCTCTTACGATTTCAGCGAAAGAAAGCAAAGAAAATAAAAAACATTTTGGCTGGCATTATTTAGTTTTTTTTTTTGTAAAATCCGGATCGGTAAAAAAAGAGTGAAATTTTTAACGGATTTGAATTGATCTGCGGAAAATTTGACATTAGATAGATACCTTATACGTTTGATTTTCTTTTAATAAATAATTTTTCACTTAAATATTTATATTTTTTGGTTCGCGAAGCAAACCAAAACACGGGCAATGTGACTCCCACGAAAAGAACTGTCACGTGCAACTCCTTTGTGGCTGCTATCCAATAGGCTACGAACTCCTATTTGGTTTGCGAAGCAAACCAATAACCCCACTAAAGCAACTGGCACGGGAAAACTCAGTGGCTAGTCTCTACTATTATAAAAGGAAGTGTTTGTATGTTTGTTTTTTTCGCGGGCTCAAAATCCTGACGAGTCTATGGGACTTACAGCAATGAGATTTGGCACACAGGTAGTTCAAATGTTTTCCAATTTTTGGTTCGCGGCGACATTTTAAAATTCTATGTAGAAGATTTTTAAATGGTAATGGGAATTTTAGTTAACGTCGTACCAGAGCAACACCACGGGCTATTGACGACGGTCCGGGATCAGTCCCTTAAGGGAAAGATCCGAGGACAACACCTCGTAATTTTGAACCACGGTCAGATGACGAAGCAACACCTGAACTGGCATCCCACTCTCTAAACTTCCACGCCAACCCAACGTGAGTACTTTCGGCCACGACAGATTTAAGGTGCACCAGCCGCCTCTACACCATACGCTTACAAACATCCATGCCCGGACCCGGATTCGAACCAGGAACCTTCCAATCTAGAGGCTAACACCTTAACCACTATACCGGTTGGTCGGCTGACGATTCTATGGGACTTACAGCAATGAGATTTGGCACACAGGTAGTCCAAATGTTTTCCAATTTTTGGGTCGCGGCGAAATTTTAAAATTCAATCTAGAAGATTTTTAAATGAATTTAATAGTTTTATTCTCTACCTGCTTCTTCAAACGCGTTTCGTCTGGACGAAAGAAGGCCCCCTAAAATGAGCTTTTACTCCCCCACTTGACCTTTTTTTATATTTTTGCAAAAGATTGTGACGTCACGTGAACTCTCTCTTTCCCTTCGTGACAGATTAAAAATTTCTTCTTCTATATCTTGTACTTTGAAACAATGAAGGAAATAAAATCCCAGTCCGAATTTCAGGTGCATTCCTTGGAGGTTGTATTTTTCTCTTCTGTGTCACTGAAACTTTAAGTGTGTTTGTGTCTACTACTTACTGTAGTATGCCATGGGTAAATGGTAATGGTAATTTTTAGTTTACGTCGTACTAGAGCAACACAACGCGCTATTGACGACGGTCCGGGATCAATCCCTTAAGGGAAAGATCCGAGGATAACACCTCGTAATTTTGAACCACGGTCAGATGACGAAGCAACACCTGAGCTGGCACCCCACTCTCCAAACTTCCACGCCAACCCAACGTGAGGACTTTCGGCCACGACAGATTTAAGGTGCACCAGCCGCCTCTACACCATACGCTTACAAACATCCATGCCCGGACCCGGATTCGAACCAGGAACCTTCCAATCTAGAGGCTAACACCTTAACCACTATACCGGTTGGTCGGCTGACGATTCTATGGGACTTACAGCAATGAGATTTGGCACACAGGTAGTCCAAATGTTTTCCAATTTTTGGGTCGCGGCGAAATTTTAAAATTCAATCTAGAAGATTTTTAAATGAATTTAATAGTTTTATTCTCTACCTGCTTCTTCAAACGCGTTTCGTCTGGACGAAAGAAGGCCCCCTAAAATGAGCTTTTACTCCCCCACTTGACCTTTTTTTATATTTTTGCAAAAGATTGTGACGTCACGTGAACTCTCTCTTTCCCTTCGTGACAGATTAAAAATTTCTTCTTCTATATCTTGTACTTTGAAACAATGAAGGAAATAAAATCCCAGTCCGAATTTCAGGTGCATTCCTTGGAGGTTGTATTTTTCTCTTCTGTGTCACTGAAACTTTAAGTGTGTTTGTGTCTACTACTTACTGTAGTATGCCATGGGTAAATGGTAATGGTAATTTTTAGTTTACGTCGTACTAGAGCAACACAACGCGCTATTGACGACGGTCCGGGATCAATCCCTTAAGGGAAAGATCCGAGGATAACACCTCGTAATTTTGAACCACGGTCAGATGACGAAGCAACACCTGAGCTGGCACCCCACTCTCCAAACTTCCACGCCAACCCAACGTGAGGACTTTCGGCCACGACAGATTTAAGGTGCACCAGCCGCCTCTACCCCATACACTTACAAACATCCATGCCCAGTATGCCATGGGTCTGGCGTTGTAGTGCCAAGTATGGCCCTTGCGCCATAAAAACCCCAAAACCAACCCAGTACGAATTACAGTAGAACTCCAATTTTCCGAATCAATTGGGACCGGACCACATTCGGATAATCAAAAATTCGGATAATTGGATTGTTTCCGAAAAACGTTTCTAGTATGTATTTATTTTAATTAATGTATGTATGTTGAAAATGGGAGAAAAAAAACTGTTTTTAAACAAAAAGTGCTTTTAATTAATTAAATGAAAAGGCAGTACTTTTACATGTTAAGCGTACTTACAAGTGCTATACATAAGTACAGTATGTACGTACCGTACTGCAAATGAAAGTCATTGCTTGCTAAACATCTCGGTCAAAGTAAGCTGTTTGACTGTCTTCACCCGTTTTCGGGCAACCAAGTCGCGCATCCGCTTGATAAAGAGAAGTTGCATGTGGTCACACTCGGGCTTTCGTTTCATCCACTTCAACGCAGTTTTAAAGCCGGCAAATACTTCATTAGCAGATGGTCCCGTGTCTGCTTCAACTTCGACAATAAGGTCGTCCTCTTCAACGACACTTTCTTCTCTCAAACTTTTAATAAGTTCATCGTCATTTAGAATTTGAAACCCAGAATCATTATTATGCGAATCGCAATACGTTTCCGTCGTAATTTTTTTTCTGAAATTCTGAAAGTGATTCGGATAATCGGCGATTCGGATAGTCGGGGTTGGGATAATTGGAGTTCTACTGTACTCACTTATCAATTTCTCCTCAATCTCAATTTTCGAGTTTTACTTTAACAATTTTCCTAAAAAAGTCTAAAAAATGTGCCGCAGTAGCCTGGATGGGAGTTCGAATTCAAGCAAAGACTATCGTGTGGAAAGGATTTTTCCGTTAGTGGATTGATCCCGGACAGTCGTCGCCGAACAACCGGTATAGTAATTAAGGTGTTTGCCTCTAGATCGGAAGGTTCCTGTTTCGAATCCGGGTCCGGGCATGGATTTTTGTAAGCGTATGGTGTAGAGGCGTCTGGTGCACCTTAAATCTGTCGCGGCCGAAAGTCCTCCCGTTGGGTTGGTGTGGAAGTTTGGAGAGAGTAACTTCGTCATCTGACCGTGATTCAAAATTACGAGGTGTTGTCCTCGGATCTTTTCCTTAAGGGACTGATCCCGGACCGTCGTCAATAGCCCGTTGTGTTGCTCTAGTACGACGTTAACTAAAAATTACCATTACCATTACCCGGACAGTCGTCAATATCCCGTTGTGTTGCTCTAGTACGCTGTTAATTAAAATTACCTTACCTTATCTTACTTTTCCGAGGGCAACATCTCATTTCTTTGAACCACGGTCAGATGACGAAGTCAACGCTTAAGCACCTTACCTTCATCAAATGTGTTTTTATAAATTCTCACACAAAACTGTCAAGTTGTTGTGAACCTGTTGTTCTCAAGTTGTTCTTAAACGTGTCCGAATGGCTTACGATAGACAAAACACATCATTATCTCGCTTACAACCTTACAAGCCTGAGCGAACCTCTGAAGAATCGTCTAAAAAACTCGCTGTGCAAAATATATATAAATAGGCAACCCTTTTCACCCCAAAAAAAACTTTCTTCGTAGATGACCGTCCGTTTGGGTATAATCGGGCATTTATATTCAGTCATTCGTGACTCTTGTCTTCATGCCGCATTAGTCGTTTCATAATAGAACAAACGCGTTTTTTTTCGTCTTCGGTAGAAATGCTATTTTTAGCGCTTGTCACATCAGCGGATAGTTTGACAGCCGAGTAGACGCGATAATGCGGTCTTTTAACTGACGACACCGGCAGAATTTTGTTGCTCGAGACGGCGAAGTCTCACTGGGTAGATATTTCAATTAACGTTGCACTGGAACAACACAACGGGCTATTGACGACAGTCCGGGATAAAACTTAAGGGAAAGATCCGAGGACAAAACCTCGTAATTTTGAACCACAGTCAGATGACGAAACAACACCTGAGCTGGCACCCCACTCGCCAAACTTCCACACCAACCCAACGTGAGGACTTTCGACCAGGACAAATTTAAAGTGAATCAGCCGCCTCTGGTAATGGTAATTTTTAGTTAACGTCGTACTAGAACAACACAACGGGCTATTGACGACGGTCCGGGATCAGTCCCTTAAGGGAAAGATCCCAGGACAACACTTCGTCATTTTGAACCACGGTCAGATGACGAAGCAACACCTGAGCTGGCACCCCACTCTCCAAACTTCCACACCAACCCAACGTGAGAAACCAGACAAGAGAAATACACCCAAGGAGGAATGCACCTGAGAGGAATTGAACTGGTGCCAACTGAAAATCGAAGGTTGTAGTCGTAGTTGGTATACCCATCGAGCCACGACAGCAACTACAAGATATATTTTAGTGGTTAGATGAAACTACACCACCCTACAATAATGGACCGGACCCCAGTGGATTTGTATAAAATCCGACTACTTGTTTGGGGGTGTTTTTCGTGATATGGTCTGGGACCTTTGCATGTTGTTCCTGGTCAACTGAACGCCGATGCCTACATGAACATTTTGGACAATCAAGTTCTTCCTATGCTCTGGCAATTTTACGGAATGGACGAATGTTAGTTCCAGGACGACAGCGCTCCATGTCATGTTACAGCCTCAGTCAAGCAGTGGTATCGAGATATGGATGTCAAACGTCTTCGCTGGACCGCTCAGAGTCCCGATCCAAACCCCACACAACATTTGAGGGACGCGTTAGAGCGGCGCTTACGGACCAGGGAACCACGTCCGAAATCTACAGCTGAGCTGGCGACATTCTTGCAACAGGAAAGGAAACAAATACCCATAGCTGTGTATCAAAACCTTGTTGAAAGTATGGCCAGAAGGGTTACTAGTGTAATTACAGCACGTGGGGACCATCCCTCTAGTAAAGCACGTATTCTTTCCCTTGTACCATCACATTGTAGCGTAGTGTATTTTAGTGGTTAGATGGAACTAAATTACCTCAAACTATCCGGAGACGGTTTTAGATCAGTTGTTTTTATCAGATATCCCATCTATATATTCATTAAACGATTAAAGAAAACGCTTCTATAAATCGACAACAAATGTTTGGTAGGTAGTCCATTAACATCACTCTGCAACAACACATAGAGGTATTCAGGACTTTCCTGGATCAATCCCCAAGGGAAAGGTCCGAGAACCACACCGTTATTTTGAATCACTGTCGGATGACAACATAACACCCGAGTTGGCACCTCACTCTCCAAACTTCCATACCACGCAACGTGAGAACGTTGGAGTGCTGACAGATTTAACGTACACCAGCCCCATTTGTACACGACGGTTTTTGGTTGGTCTCGAAGTCGCAACCCTCCGCTTGCCGGCCACAGGAAAAAAGAATAGAGAAAAAATGAATACTTTTCTACTCTCAATTTTGGTTGCCCCATAACGCTTTTTACTTTGCATTGCAACATTTGCAAAGTAAGATCACCTTCCATGGAGAAATAACAATATTTTTTTGGTTAAATGAAACTTAAATGACCTCACTGTCCGGAGACATTTTCGTACAAAGTCATTTTTATCAGAGATATGAACAGTACATATATTGAACAATTAGCTGAATACCAGGCGTTGCTCGGGTTTCAAATATGACCGCGACATCTAAAATATGTCCGCAACATTTCTCTGTGCAAACTCAAATACACAAACCCTTTAGGACGTGTTTCCTATCGTGACAGCTAAAATATGACCGTGATATTTTCCTGCTTTAATTCAAAGACACAAACCCTGCAGTACGTGTTTCCGTGTCCATGTTCATTTATTGCAGGAAAACGAACTTTCGATTGTTAAATTGGGGCTTCGAGGGCCACTTTTAGGACTACCTGTGTGCTAATTGTCATGGCTACAGATGGGTCTGAAGATAAGAAAGAAATAGCCTATGTTTTGCTCAGCGTACTAAAGTATGTGTACCAAATTTGGTGTGGATTGGTCAAACGGTGTAGATTTGTATAGAGCAGGGGTTCCCCCAAACTTATCCAAGTCGTGGCACCCTTAAAAGAATTACACTCATGTCCATAAATTAAGGATAATGACAGCTCCGGAGAAAAAAGGTTCAGAAACAAAACAAACGTGACTTATTCAAAAAGCCCATTTACTAAACAAAAGATAAAGAACATAAATGATAGTGTATGTATGATACCAATTCAAGAAAACTACGATTTTTGTTCAATGGAACAATTACAAAAAATATCGACCTTACATAAACTTAACATGACATAGTTGGTATGATGGTTAGCACATTGTATGTCTCCCAGACGATGAAATACAGTCCGTACAACGCCTAGGCATGCTGAGGATCAAATTATCGAGCTGATCTTGGGGTAGATCACTCCACTCAGCAAGCAATGCTCTTTGAAGTTCCGGTACACATGTAGGAAGTGGTTGACGGGCTGCAACTCGGCGGCCAAGTATGTCTCACACATGCTCTATCGGATTGAAGTCAGGTGAGAATGCTGGCCATTCCATACGGGTGTTATTATCAGATTAATGGTATTCGTTTACAATGTTTGCACGCTGAGGACGGGCGTTGTCATCCATAAACACAAATTCCGCGCCCATGGCACCCCTAAACAAGCCTACATACTGTTCCAGAATGATGTCCCGATAAATTTGGTCTCTCGTGGTACCGATTTGAACATGTGGATCTGTTCTGGAGCCCAGTATAATTCCGCCCCAAACGAGCAATCCTGAACCACCGTAACGGTGTCGTTCAATGACGTTGTCTTGGTGGTAGCGGGTACCTGGCGTTCTCCATATGAACGTCCGCCGTGAATCAGATTGCAAGCTAAACCTGGACTCGTCGGAAAACATCACACAAGCCCACTGGGACGATGTCCACATTGCATGTTCTTTACTCCAGGCTAACCGCTGGCGACAGTGATTTGCCGTGAGGGAAACACATCTGACAGGCCTGCGAGCATATAGACGAACATGTCCCAAACGTATGTAAACGTTTTGCCTTGTAACTGTCGTTTATATATATATATATATATATATATATATATATATATATATATATACTTTTCATATTTGTACAACTTTGGAGACGAAATTAGGGAAGTAAGTGGTAAGAAAACGGACATAATTAATACAACTCGTATTTAAAAGTCACGCAAATACTTTAATTGTACTTAATAGGAAAACATGGGTGTAAGTGAAAATTTAAATAAAACAAAAATTACCTTCAATATGCTCTTGGAGGTATATGTGTTTGCTTAGTGCGACGGTTGTGCCTGCTGCTCACTGCACAATTGTTCGAATTGTGGAATTAAGATACAGGTACTCACATTTCTTTTACGACATTAATTTTCGAACAATATTATCTTCTTATAATACCATCTGCTTCATGGGCGCTTCGCAGCACCCATAATCTCTCTAAGTGGCACACAATTTGGGAATCCTTTGTATATAGAATATACACACATATACACCACCCACATCCTTTTTTATATAAACTGATTACTGAACAAAGATCCTAAAGCTTCTAGAAAACAGAACCACTCTATTTTAAAATGGTGCAAATGGTGACAAATTGAGTAGATGGCTTTATTCGGAGAAGAAACAACTTCTCTCTAGTTCTAGTCAATGGTTTGGGAATTTTCCGCAAGGCGACACAGGGCAACGGTTGGAAGAGTTGTGTATTATTAACAGTGGGGGTGCGAATTCGAAATCAACCAAAGACCGTCGTGTACAAAGGGAGATGGTGCACATTAAATCTGTCGCAGCCTCAAATCTCACTTTGGCTAGGATATGGAAGTTTGGAGTGGAGTGCCAGCTCCGGGTGTTATCTCGTGATCTGACTATGGTTCAATATTATATGCTGTCCTCGGATCTCTCCCTTTGGGATTAATCCCCAAAAGCCCGTTATGTTGCTCCAGTGCGATAATTAAAATAACTACCTACCAACACTTGCAACTCGTATTTTCATGTATGCTAAGTGAGCCTCCTAACAGGTAATTGGTAATTTTAGTTAACGTCGTACTAGAGCAACACAACGGGCTATTGACGAAAGTTCGGGATCAATCCCTTAAGGGAAAAATCCGAGGACAACACCTCGTGATTTTGAACCACGGTCAGATGACGAAGCAACACCTGAGCTGGCACCCCACTCTCCAAATTTCCACGCCAACCCAACGTGAGGACTTATGGCCACGACAGATTTAAGGTGCACCAGCCGCCTCTACACCATACGTTTACAAACATCCATGCCCGGACCCGGATTCGAACCAGGAGCCTTCCGATCGAGAGGATAACACCTTTACCATCAGACCGGTTGGTCGGTTTCACCAACAGGAAATAATGTCCCATTAAAAATCGTAACTGATCAGCAAAATAATAGCGCATACCGTAAATAAAATGTTTTATATCTATTCACACATCCTTAAGGGGAAAAAAAAATGGAACAAAAATAAAGGCATTTCTGCCGAGACACTGTCGTTAAGAAAGAATTTAAAAATTCTCTTTATCCACAAATACATTTGTATCGTCTTATTTACATAAATGAAAAGTCCGCCTAACCTCTTTTATAAGTCTTTTTCCCAGTCAGCGTTTGTTTAGAAGTGTTTTTTCCCCCAGAATGCTCCTTAAACTCGTCTAAAAGCAAAGAACTAATGGCCACTGACAGCATTTCCAGGGAAGTTTCGGAGAAAACCAAATAAGAAAAATGTTAGTTTTTCTAGTTCCACATAAGTTTTCGCCTTTGAAACAAGAGCCCAGGAGCGTATTTGTTCGGTTTCGTTGTTTGAAGGATGCATTTGACTTAAGACGTTGGTTGTAGCAATCGTTTAATTCGTTGAAAGCAATAAAAAAAGAGTGAATGCAATTAAAGAATAAAATTCTTGCGCGAGATTTGTGCAATTAAATTATTTTTAAGGAGATGCCTTTTTTTCATTTTCGGAAAAAGAAAGGAGTTTTTTAACCTTTACACTGCGGGGCTTGGATTTTTTCAATCGTCTCCACTCACAGTTCTTTCGCCTACATGTCCGACCCCCTAACCTAATTAGCTAATTTGAGCGATGGAGCATTGAGTGGCATTTACGAATGACGCTTTCCTTTCATAGTATTATGTGGCGTATCGTTTGGCGCTACATAGATATCACCGAAGTGACCTTCTGCCTTTCCCCCAAAGCGTTCACACTTCACGGTCGATAGGGTAGGGTATCGGACAAAAGGAGGGATCCTCTGGAAGCTCAGTCGCTGACAGCTCGTAACTGGTGATCGATGCCAGCGGTCACTTAAAAGGGGGATAACATCCACCGTACATAGATCTATACTACGCCGCTGGTGTAAGCGAAATTTTAGTGCCAACAATTTTGCTATATGTCGTAGCGTAAAGGTTAAGAACATACATTTAAAAAGGTGACACGTTTATTTCTAATTTGGCAGGTGGTTGAATGTTTTGGTGCAAGTGCTATGATTGGCTAATATGCTCTAAGCACAAGACAGTAAACCGGTTGGAAGAGTAACAAACTACCTACCTGGGGTTTAGGCGAGTTCGAATCGAACCAAATCGTCGTGTAGAAAGGGGCTGATGCACGTTAAATCTACCGTGGCCTCAAATATCTTCACTTAAGAGTAGGGGTGGACGTTTGGTGAGTAGTGCCAGCTCAAGTGATGATCTCGTCATCTGACCGTGATTCAAAGAAATAAGGTGTTGCCCTCGGTAAGATAAAGTAAGGTAATTTTAAATAACGTCGTACTAGAGCAACACAGCGGGCTATTGACGACGGTCCGGGATCAATCCCCAAAGGGAAAGATCCGAGACAACACGTAATTTCGAACCTCAGTCAGATGACGAGGCAACACCTGAACTGGCACCCCACTCTTCAAACTTCCCCACTAACTTAACGTGAGGACTTTCGGCCATGACAGATTTTAGTTGCACCAGCCGCCTCTACACCATACGCTTACAAAAATTCCATGCACTGACCGGGATTCGAACCAGGAACCTTCCGATCTAGAGGATGAGACTTTAACTAACATACCTGAGTATCGCGGGAGCGATACATAGCACACATGTAGTTTGAAAATATAACAATAATGCACTCCAGTTTTCTATACTTGGCCCGGCCGTGGTAGCTTAGTTGGAAAAGTAACATAATATGGATTACCGGTGGGTTGCGAGTTCGAATCCAACCGAAGTCCGTCATGTACGAAGGGGACTAGTGCACGTTAAATCTGTCGTGACCTCAAATGTCTACACTTTGGCATTGTGTTGACGTTTGAAGAGTAGTGCCCGCACTGGTATTGACCTCGTTAAATGTGAAGGAAATCAAAGAAATGTGGTGTTGTCATAGAAACTTTCCCTTCAGGATTGATGACGGATCGTCGTCATCAATGTTCGTGACATTGTTTGACTTGAAGGAAATGGGAGTGTTCAGGAACACGGATAGTCACTAGAAGATGCTAAAAATGGTTAGAGAAAATACTTATCCACACGACAATATCGACACAGTGATCATATTTTTACAGTTAAAATGTGAAAGGTAGGTTTTCAATTAACGTCGCACTGAAACAACAGGACGGACTGTTGGCGATGGTCTGGGATCAAACCCAAAGCGAAAATTCCGGACACCACTTTGTACTTTTGAACCTCGGTCAAATGATGAGATCAATACCTGAGCTGCACCACACTGTCCAAACTTCTACACCACGCCAACATGAGGACATTTAAGGCCACGTCAGATTTAACGTGTACTTGCGCCAGTACACGACGGTCTTTGGTTGGATTCGAATTCGCAAACATCCGGTTGACTTCTCCGTTGCTCTTCCAACGGGCTGAGGGGTAAAAAGAGGAACCGACTGCATATGCTCTACCCTACAATAATGGACCGGACGCCAGCGGATTTGCGTAAAATCCGACCACTTGCTTGGGGGTGTGTTTCGTGGTATGGCCTGGGTCCTTCGCATGTTGTTCGTGGTCAACTGAACGCCTACGTGAATATTTTGGACAATCAGGTTCTTCCTACGCTCTGGCAATTTTATGGAATGGACAAACGTTACTTCCAGGAAGACAACGCTCCATGTCATGCTGCAGCCTCTGTCAAGCAGTGGTATCGAGATATGGATGTAAATGTTTTCCCTGGCCCGCTCAGAGTCCCGACCTAAACCCCATAGAATATTTGTGGGACGAGTTAGAGCGACGATTGGGGACACAATACCCTAAAAGTGACCAAAATGTCGATTTTTTTTATTATCTTATATTATTTATACAACTTTTAAGAATATGTGTGTAAAATTTTATAGATGCAGCTACTTTAAAGTTATAAAAGTTTTTCTATTGAATGTAAGTAACGAAACCGGAAGTAGACGATGTTTTGTCTGCACACACACACACACATATGACATAAACACTATCGTGTGAGCTTTACCCTTTTCGTGTTATTTAATTTCACGAGACTTTCTAATGCTTGCCTGTTGAGGTTGAAGTGAAATGAATTCATCCACACGTGTTTATTCACTATAAATTGTTGTTATACTGCCGAATTCTGCTTGTTTTCGTATTTTCTTGTGAGGTGAAGTGCATAAATCAAAATTTTCGAGTTCTCAATCTATCATATTGTAAACAAATCTATTGTTGTGACATTATAGTTGTTGTTTTCCATTCTATTTTTATATATCTCTGCATAATGCTAAAACATTCCAACTCTGCTTGTAAACAAAAAGCTGCCAAGCGATCGTGTAATTAAATATTTCCTTTGAAAAACTGATTCGCTTGCTAATTCAAGCTTTCAAGACCTATGCTTTGTAAATCGTTAGAAACGAGTGCGAAAGAAGAATTGAAGTGTGATATGGACTCTGAAGTTCCTCATTATTTAATAGTAGATGAAAAGCTTCTTAAAGGATTTGTAAAAGACTCACTCTGTAGTACGTGTAAGTCTCCTCCAGTGGTCATTGACATTGGAGAAAAACTTGGACCTTTTCTCACATAATAAGTGTTTTTTGTTCCACTTGTGATGCAACAAAATGCAGTACTTACCTACTTCACCCAGAATTTCAAACTGCAAAGGATCTGAAACTCAGGCATTTGATGTCAATATGCGCGTGGTGCAGTCCTTTTTCGAGTGTTGGCAAGGGATTACTAGCACTGTAAAAGTTTTGCATGCGTATGAATATGGGTCTGCCTTCAAGTAAGACCTTTATGAAAACTGCTATGTATGCAACATTGTTTCATAGCATTTCAACATACCAGACACCTCATTATTTTAATGCCCAGCTGGAGAGAATTCTTGGTGCTTCTACCAGGCAGCTTTTTTTTGTTAATACACCATGCTGTCACGTTGATAACATCAGACACCATTGAACAAGAGCCATTTGGGTAAAATTATGCCAATTTACCAAAGACTTGCCTCGAATGAGCTCCTAGAACGCTGTGTGCATCACACAAAATTCTAATGAAAACCTTCATAACATTATTTGCAGAAAGTGTTCGAAAGTAACATCAACGACTCAAACCCGAGTCAGCATTGCATTCTTTTTCTTTTGATATAAACATGTTTATTTACCAATATGGTGAAAAATTATTACGGATTTTACTTTATGACTCGAACAATAATATTAATATCAATGAACAGAATAAGTTAATTCTTTCACTTAATTAACTGCCATTTTAAAATTTTAACGTGTTTTTTCTCGGCTTCTTTTTTTCATGACAATAGTGCATTTAAAACACTAAGGCTTTTTTCATAGAATGTAGAGTTTTGAAACTTTTTTTGGTTGTTTAATATGACCTATTAAATAACTTTGTGCATTCAATAAAGATTTGAAGGAATAGTTATTTTTTCAAAAATTTCTGAAATTAACCATGATTGTTTTTGTACTGTTTTTCACAGTGTTTGTTACAAACATATCTGCAAAAAATTAAATAAGAGTGGTATAAACAATCCCATGGATAGAATTGTAGGGAACACTTCATAAAAGGAAAGTAAATACAAATATTTTGAAAAAATTAAAATTTGAAAATAGAGTAGGCATTTTAAAATGTTGAATTATTTTTTAATTTTTTAAATATTGAGAATGTTAAATTTTTTTTGGTCTTTTCTAATGTATTTTTAATGTGTATTGCAACAAGGTACCAAAAAGATTTCTTTGTAAACATTTTCTAGTTTTTAAAAGTAGAAAAATGCAAAAAAACAGTTCACACACTTTTTCAGTTAGTTTTCTTTTCTTTTGATATAAATATGTCTATTTGCCAATATGGTGGGAAATTGCTATGAATTTTACTTTAAAATACCTTTATATGACTTGAACAATAATATTAATATCAATGAACAGAAAAAGTTAATTCTTTCATTTATTTAAATGCCTTTTAAAACTTTAAAGTGCTTTTTTTGTCTTCTTTTATATCATGACTACAGTGTATTTAAAATACTAAGGCTTTTTTTTTGTAATTGATGTAGTGTTTTGTAACTTTTTGAGGTTGTTTATTATGACCCATCTAATAATTTTCTGCATGGAATAAATATGTGGAAAAATTGTTATTTTTTGAAAACTTGCTGAAATCAACTATGACTGTTTTTTTACTGTTTTTCACAGTGTTTGTTACACAAATATCTATAAAAAAAATTAAATAAGAGTGTGATAAACAATCCCATGCACAGAATTATGGGGAACACTTTATAGAAAATGAATAAATATTAAAAAAAATTAAAAATTGGAAAAGAAGTAGAAATTTTAAAATGTTAAATTTAAATGTTTTTTTTTTTTTTTTAAATATTGTGAATGTGAAAATGATTTTTTTATGTAATGTATTATTAATTTGTATTGGAACAAAGTACACAAAAACTTTTTTGTTGTAAACATTAAAACAAAAAAAAATGTACAAAGGGTACTGTGTCCCCTTAAGGACCACAGAACCACGTCCGAAATCTACAGCTGAACGGTTGACATTCTTGAAGCAGGAATGGACACAGACACCCATAGCTGTGTATCAAAACCGTGTTGAAAGTATGCCCAGAAGGGTTGCTAGTGTCATTACAGCAGGTGGGTGACCATTTTCCCCTTATGAAAGCATGTTTTCTTTTCCTTATACCATCACATCTTGCTATCCGGTCCATTATTGTAGGGTAGTGTATAATAGGAATATTTAAGTACGATTTGCAGGAAATGCATGATTAATGTGGTATATTTCGCATTTGGGAAAAAAGTAGTTCAAACTTTTACGATCGGGGGCTCTGTATCATAAGCTTCCTGTGTTAGACACGCAAATTAGGAAATAAAGAAAGTGGTAAAGTTACAGATAAAATTGGTGGTTATTTGGTAAAACGTAGAGGAAAAACGACACTTGGAATGTTTTGATAGAGAAATGTTGAAAGGGGGCGAAAAATTTTATAAATTGTCCCATCTTCTTCGTTATTACTGGGGCAACTTTTTTGTTGCAGTAAAAATGGGAAAAGTTGCATTGGTCATTCCCTCAAGTTGCATTCATGGAAATAAAGTTGCATTTATTTTTGATACACTAAATTCTAAAATAAATTATTCGTAAAAAATGAAAACATTCAAAATATATTGACAATTTTAGTCGCGTACAACAGTATTATAATACATTCTTAAATACAGAAGAACGTTGAATGGCCGATCCTTGGCCAGTAATTTCTGTAACATTGAAAAACTGCGCCAGCCGCAGTCATATAATGTGCTGTATCGGATAGCAGAAGCGCAAAATCCTTTCACTCAACATTCAGAGATTTTCAAACGTATCTACAAGCCGAACAACATATTGATGATCGACACTCACCTCGCAAACGCTGCAGTCGATTACGCAAGTTTCCTCAGGATTATCAAGAGTGCCAACCAATGTGTTAAAAGTACTACTTGACATCTATTTCACTTTCGTCTGTTAGGACGAACACCTTCTTTCCGTGAACTTCTTGTTTGATCCGCCATACTTCGGTATTCGCAAGATCAGACATACGTGATCAAACGGTTGGTTCAGAGGGCAAAAATTGAAACAGTAATTTCATATGAATTTATTTTAAGATAAGTTTTAAAAAGTTGCAGTAGGTTGCATTTATGCAGAAAGCTGCATTTATGTGACGGTTATAACTCGCTTAAAATACACCCCATGAAGGAGGAATTTTGGTTTTAGTACTTTACATGCAGCGTAGAACGTGTGAAAAAAAGTTGCATTTGTTGCAAAAAGTTGCCTTAGTTATTAATGAAAATTACCAATTGGATCTTTGTTGGCAAACCACCTTAGAAGGAAACCAACTTATGGCCAAGAATTACTAATACAACTCTCACTTTTCACTTCATCTGGTGCTACCCGTTGTGGACCTTATGCATAATCGTTTTCGTAAACCGATTTTAGGCAAGAAATTGTTTAAGCATCTTTATACTGTCCACACTTACTCATTAACGTCCCCTATTTCTTCTAGGTCCAGCATTGACCCCAACATTCCTTCAGCACCATAAGGGATCCACTTTGAATAGGTAGGTAGATGGGTAGTAAATTAACCTTTAAGCTGCGGCGCTTAGATTTTTGCAATCGTCTCCAGAAACAGCTCTTTCGCCTGCATGTCCGACCCCCCCCCCCTACCTAATTACCTAACTCGAGCGATAGAGCCTTGAGTGGCATTTACGACTGACGCTTTCCTTTCATGGTATTGTGTGGCGTATCGTTTGGCGCTAGATAGATGTCACCGAAGCGACCTTCTGCCTTTCCCCCAAAGCGTTCACACCTCACGGTCGACAGGGTAGGGTCCCGAACAAAAGGAGGGATCCTCTAGAAGGTCAGTCTCTGACAGTTGATAAATAGTGATCGATGCCATCGGTCACTTAAAAGGGGGATAACACCCACCGTACACAGATCTATACCATGCCGCTGGTGTAAATGAAATTTTAGTGGCAATATTTCTCTATATGCCGCAGCGTAATGGTTAACATCTCACTGGAGCAGCACAACGAATTATTGGCAACAATCCAGGAGATCAATCCCGAAGGCAAAGATTCGAGGAAGATGCCTCATAATTTTGAACGCGGTCAGATCACGAGAATAATTGAGCTTGTACCCCACTCTGGAAAGTTCCACAACCGGCCAAATGAAGCTACAAATAGAAAAGCAAACTGTTCCTTGACCACAAGTGGACAATTTGGAAAAGGTTTTGGCATAAAGGCTGGTCCCCACAGGACAGTCCGACGCAAAGATAAATTATCAGGTATGGTTTTTGATATTTTTCAATTAGAGTCTTACTGGAGCAACACACAACGGGCTATTGCTGACGGTCCGGGATCATCTCTCGAAGGGAAAGATTCCAGGACAGCACCATGTAATTTTGAACCTCGGTCCGATGACGAGATCACACCCCATTCTCCAAACGTCCACACAACCCCATCGTGAGTATATTTGAGGCCACGACAGATTTAACCCTCTGACTGCTCAATTTGTGGACCGAAATCGCTACAAAAATCGTGTATTTTTTTTTTGCATATTAAAAATTTATGTATATTGGAGAATTGAAATATGCATTTTTTTCTTTCTAGAAAAGACTTTTTATATAGATTTTTATCATGAGAAACTAAACTGTCAGAAAACCTAATTTCAGATGTCATCGCAAAAAAAAATAATTTCAATTGAATTACAGTTAATTTCTATTTATTACATAATATAAAAAAGTAAAATGAAAAAAACAAAAGAAAATATAATGCACTGAGCTTCTGGCTTCTTTATGACTCCTTGGAGTAACAAAACTGCAAAAAATAGTCTTAGTTCTTTAACATTCGTTTCTCTCCATTTTTTCCAACGGGAATTCTCTTTACAAACTGCTTTATGGATATGTTGTTTAGCGTATCTATTTGTTTCTTGGACTATCATTCGTAATATTTGATCATCAAAAAAAAGTTCAAAATAACTCAATATACTTGCATTGTTAGCTATATGCACAGTAATTCCCGGATTTCCACGAAAAGGAACTGGAGGAGGAATATTCTTTATATCAATTTTGCACCACTGCCTAACGTTTTGCAAGTTTATTGAATCATGATCAGATTCATCGCTATCTGAGGAGCAGTCCGAAAAATCTATATCACTCTCTATCACTATCAAAACTAAAATCACTTTCAAAATCTGATAAATCATCAGGAACATATACTCTGTCAATCGCGGAACGTTTTCTAGCAGCCATTTCTGATTAGAAAAAGGCGCGAAACAAAGGCGGGAAGTTAGAGCGGTAAATACAAAGTACCTTCAAATGCCGCAATTTAGTGCGCGACTAGCGACAACTGTTGACCAAAATCTAAATTTAACGTCTAACACTGTATGTAATTTATGTCATTGGTTAAACGGTGAAAAAGCGCGATGCGCTCCTCAATAAAGATAGAAAAACACCTGCCCGTGGAAATCGCGGGATAATCAGCCAGAGGGTTAACGATGCACATTTGTGCACGACGTTCCTTTGTGGGAATCGAACTCGCAACCCTCCGGTTGGTAGTCGGTTACTGCTCCAGTTTGGCTATAAACCATCATGGGGTTAAGAAAAGTTTTGTAAGAGTTCTCCCTATACATCTATCTGTAATTTTGTCCTGAATTTAAACATTCAGGTTGGTTGGTTGATTTGGGTTTAATGACACAAGGTCCAAAAAAGGACAAGCTGCGCCAAAAATAGAATGTTTGAAGGACATTAGTTGAATATCCCTCCACTTTACTACAGCGCACTTTTTAGATGAGATATACCTTGTCAACTTCAGACATGAAATAAGTACTCCCATAAATAAATCATACCTCCTTAATCCAAAACGAATCTTAATAATGCATAAACCCACAATACGCTTCTCGCGTGTCGACTGTTAATCACATCGAAGTCACCACCTAACCACGCCCCCTCCGTTCGAAAGACCCTTTGGGGCTTCCCCAGGAAGAGACGGAACCGGGCGAGGGTGGACCGAACGGAAGAAAAAAGGAAAACACCGCCGAAGAAAAGACATTAACAACGCGTGTTGTTCCTTGTCATTCCGAAATTGTTTCGATAGGAGGCTGGAGCCGCCTGTTGCGCGCATGCTCGGGGCCGGAGACGTCACAGAACCGCCGATTTTACGGGATCGGTTGCTATTTTTAGAGCACTCCCGAAATCGTCTGCCGGTGTCAGTGAGCGGACTGTCTTCAGAGAGGGACGCACGAGCGAGGGAAGCGCTCCGGAGAAAGCGGGTTTCTGTTCTGTCGTTTGCAGTTACGCCATTGACGGGAAGGATAAACAATAGGGAAGAACATGGCGAGCCGACCCCCGCATCTGGCAACGGTGGAGAGAGGAAGCGGTGCTTGAGAGAATCCGTGGTAACCACGTGTTGGTGTTGCTCATGATTTCCTGATTTTTAGAAAACTCACTGTTTTTTTTTTGTTTTATTTATAGAAGTTTTTTGTTACAAACAAATGACAACATCGAATTTTTTTTCTTGTGGACAGCATAGATTCTTTGGCAGCGAGATCCGACTTTGGAGAAGAACGGTGAGTTGGTGAATTTGACATTCTGTCGGTTGTCATTCCGGTCTTATACAGACAACATGGACGTACCGCGATATATATGACGCGAAAGTTCTATTTTATAACTGATTTTTCTAAGGAATATTCTTTCGTTATCAATGAACATAATGGTGCTATCGTGTCAGTCGTTCAGAATGTTTCTGTGATCGTCACTGCATGAACTATCCACCTTATTTTTAGTTTTGTATTTGTGTTTATGTTTCATAGACCATCGTGGAAAACTAAATCTTCTCCAGCAGTGTTGTGATCTGGTGAGCCTAAACAAACATGCTCAAGGCTTGACACTAACCATCATACGATAATGGCAATAAAAAGATGTTACATCTAACTGTTCTTGATGGAATACACGTGTTATAACTACAAACGAAAATCGTCCGAAGTGTAATACATTGGCCTGTTCAGTCATATCAGTGGTGTAATCAGGTAAATAAAAGCAATAATATCGATAATTTTAGTGTTGTTGAGGAATATAGCTCAGCAGAACATTGGATTACTATTATTGTGCTTCTCTGGTGGTGACATCCGTGGTATTACAGGTGTCCTTTAGTATTCTTGCGGACCCTTGACCATCCATCTGAATCAAAACCAAGCTTGGTCACCTGTGACATAGGTACCACTTGAAAACATATCCCCCTCTCGCTCAACGAGATCTGCTCTCCAAAAAGTGATTCCGATTGGTGTGATTAGTGTGCTAGAAGATATATACATATATATTTTCGCTTCCATTCCCAAATATTTATTTAAACCAACAGTTACTTCACTGCAAGACATTACCTTCTGGTATCATAAACCCTGTGACACCGACCTCTCTAGTCCATCTGTTGAAGAATCTGTCCTTCATTAAATATACCAGGTCACCAAACGTGGTATTGTTGGTACATTTGAAGAGTCTCTCCAACATTCATCTTCATTCAGTGTGGTGTATCGCTTTGTGTCATCTTAACGTCCTGTGACATAGGTGCCACTTGACAATACTTAATCTTGTCCACCAAAGGATCTTCCTCCAGAAAGGCATCTCATTGCCGAGCTGGAAGATTCTCACCGTTTTCCGTGGCAGCCAAATCTTTACACCAAGCAATAGTTACTTCAGACACGATGTACCGCCTAGTGCCGTCGCATCTCCTGTGACGTCAGTGTCGCCTGACGTGACTCGACGACCGAGAGATCCGTGTCCCCCAGAGAGGGACCCAGGCGCGCTGAGAGGGGTCCCCCCACCCGGCATCCAAACTGGAGGAGTTCGCGACCGCGGGCTACAGTGGTGACAACAACAACAGCTCGGGCAAAATGACGGCCAAGAAGCCGAAGCGGAAGCCGGCCAAGTCCGGGGCTCCGGGCAGCGGGGGCGGCACCCTGCTGAGGCGCCGCTCGGCCACCACCCACTCTATCAGCCGCATCCAGCTGTCGCTGCTGAACAGCGGGCTGCTGCCCATGCATGAGGACGAGAAGCTCATGCCGCTGATCCCCAAGGGACCCATCGAGACATCCGCCTTTGCCAAACACATCGCCTTGCTCAGGAAGTACGAGGTGCTAGCCAAGATAGAGTACCAGGTAAGCCATTTCCCTTTCTTGGTTCGGAACCTCTGGTGAGATGATAGCTTTTTGTGTGATCGTGGTGAATGACAAAAGCTGAGTCGCTGACTCTTTTAATGTCGTGGTTCAGGTCGAAGATGAGTCACTGACTCTTCCTGTCGTGATAAATGGCAAAGATGAGTCATTGACTCTCTTCCTGTGGTAAATGACAAAGATGAGCCACTGACTCTTTTCATGTCGTTGTAGATAATAAAATCTGAGTCACTGAATCCCTTCATGACGTGGTAAATGATAAAAATTGATACGTTGACTATTTTTATGTCGGGATAAATGACAAAGCTGAGTCACCGACTCTTCATGTCATGCTAAAGGGAAAAGTTGAGTCCCTGACTGTCTTCACGTAGTAAATGATAAAAGCTGAGTGACTAACTCTTTTCATGTCGTAGTAAATGACAAAGATGAGTCACTCACTCTATTCATGTCGTGGTATCAGATAAAAACTGAGTCATTCACTCTTTTCATGTCGTGGTATCAGATAAAAACTGAGTCACTCACTCTTTTCATGTCGTGGAAACTGTCAAAGCTGATACACCCACTCTTCATGTCATGATACATGATTAAAGCTGAGTCTTTTACTCTTTTCATGTCGTGGGAAAAGAAAAAAGCTGAGTGAATCACTTACTCTTTTCATGTCGTGATAAATGACGAAGATGAGTCACTCATTCTTTTTATGTCGTGGTAAAGAACAAAATTTGAGTTCCTCACTATTCATTCCGTGATAATGACAAAAGCTGAGTCACCGACTTTTCACCATTCCCTGCATGCATTCTGTTTCTTCACTACTCTATAGTTCAATAGTTTAGAACCTACGGCGCATTGCGAACAGTTAAACTGTACATTACATAATCAGAACCTTCGTTATCAGACTCTTAACAGTGGTGGGTTTAGCCCTGGGATATAGACCAGAGCGCAAACATTTTTGGAAAAATACCAAACGCACAGGTTACAACAATAAAAACTAAAACTAAATAAACAAATAAATGAAAATGTTAACCAATTTAAAAATAACATGTTGAGGGAGGTGGCGAGCTTCCCGCACCCCTAGGTGAATTAGTACATTTCCGCCACTGACTCTTAGTACTATATTGCTGTATCATGTAAGATTCCCTTAGTCTGTCATACAGTTCAGTGATTTCAAATCCATTGGAGGGAAGATGCAAACTGTACAAAATTTCATAATCAGTAGCTGTCATGTCCATGACTCTTCGCACTGTATTGCTGTTTCATGAGATTGCACTAATCTTCAATTTAGTTCAGTGAGTTCAGAGCCGCCTTCTGTAATCTGCAAACGCTTAACGTGTACAAAATTAAATCTTCGGTAAGTTACGAACGGTTAAATTATACAACAATAATAAACGATTATGTCGGGAACTATAACAAGTATTACCGTTTTTTCATAAATTCCGTTCAAGATATTACTTTTATATATTCGTTTGCATAGTTCACTAACTTCAGAACCTCGGGCAAGCAGTGAACTGTTAATTATTTGCATAAAACTGCATGGTCTATTTGTACATTGACAAACATCAGTAATCGTCTCTTTTCGCAGCCTATTTAAAGTTCCTTTTACTTTTCGTTTCTGTCTGTTCCGTATTCCCTTAGCAATGCGTATTCACTTCCAGTTCACTGAGCTCAAAACCCTTTTTGCAAGCTGTGATTTCATTCTGCCAAACTAAATCATTAATAGCCGTCGTACTACATGGCTTTTTTTTTTTTACCAAATGTCACTGATTTCTCTATAAAAACTCCTTAACTATATACCCCATACAGTTGGACTTAGGACACAATGAAATGTTAATTAACTGCACATAATAGGTAGTTTCGCTACAGGGTAAAAACTGAATCACCAATCTTCTTTTCGCCTTGTTTCTATACGTTAATGTGTCCCAGAAATAAGTCAATCCCTTAAAAAATGTATATATATATAAAATTTCACAATTATTCCCTTTTTTTTTACACTCTTTCAGAAGACATGTCTCCCTTCTAAAAGAATACTCCATCCGCGAAGCCATTTTTACATCACGATAATTAATTTTCAGCTGTGACTACACATAATCCATACATTATTCCCGTTTTCTTTAAACATTTTTTCATTGTTGGTGTGATTAATTGGTATTTCAGGTTGTACCGGCCATTTGTGTATAGCTTTATTTTCCGTTTAGTGTTTCCATTTATGCATCACAGAGTTCCGAGTCATTTATTAAACATTCCATCAAACCATCTCTTAAGTAGGAATCTGATTGGAAATAGATGGGGTTTACTCAGTTCCTAAGCTCGTTTCAATCCAATATCGTTGACACAGAAAACACAATAGCGTTTTAAGTGGACAATCCTTTTATTCCATGGTCGCGGTAGTTCGATTGGAAGATTAACTAGATGGCAACGGGAGGGTTGGATGTTTGAATCCAACCGTCGAATCTTTTCCTTCGGGATTAATCCTGGACTGTCGCCAATAGGTCTTTGTGTTGCTCCAGTGCGACGTTAATTACAATACCTTCCGAGGACAAAACATCAAATTTCTCAATCACGATCAGACGGCGAGGTAAACATTTGAGCTGGCACCCCACTCTCAAAACTTTCACAACACACTCACGTGAGGCCAGTGCATATTTAACTTGCACCAGTTCCCCAAGTATACAAGACGATTGTCGGTTGTATAGAGTTTCGAACACACACAAGTCTCCAATTGCTAATCATCTACTGTTCCAACCACGGCCCAAGTAATCGTGGACATATAATATGTCGACCTTAAATGTAAACATAATGGATGTTAAATCCAAGGTTTCATGCGCTGAAATATATCCAAACATCCTTATACGTGGTGGCGTGTAGGGAATAATGTCCCTAATAGGTTAAAGTTATGATCATCACAGCGAGCAGCTATAAAAATATTTTTAACAGATATTATTCATTTACAACATCCTTATATTTACACACACATGGCCATAATCACATGAAAATATGCACGCAGGTGATCGTTACATATAATTATACCGAACGCGCGTCATGATTCATCAGTGGTTAGGCTGTTTAAATTACATCAAGTTTTCAAAAGTTTACTTTAATAACATTAAATTGCCCTAAAATTTAAGGCACTACTATATAATATGGACTATAAACTTATTGTTCTTAAAAGTTCTGGAGCCGACCAACCGGTATAGTGGTTAAGGTGTTAGCCTCTCGATCGGAAGGTTCCTGGTTCGAATCCGGGTCCGGTCATAGATGTTTGTAAGCGTATGGTGTAGAGGCGGCTGGTGCACCTTACATCTGTCGTGGCCGAAAGTCCTCACGTTGGGTTGGCGTGGAAGTTTGGAGAGTGGGGTGCCAGCTCAGGTGTTGCTTCGTCATCTGACCGTGGCTCAAAATTACTAGGTGTTGTCCTCGGATCTTTCCCTTAAGAGACTGATCCCGGACCGTCGTCAATAGCCCGTTGTGTTGCTCTAGTACGACGTTAACTAAAATTACCAAATTACCAAATTCTTAAAATTTCTGGAATGCGGTTGCCGAGTTGGTAATGGTAATTTTAGTTAACGTCGTACTAGAACAACACAACGGGCTATTGACGACGGCCCGGGATCAGTCCCTTTAAGGGAACGATCCGAGGACAACACCTCGTAATTTTGAACCACGGTCAGATGACGAAGGAACACCTGAGCTGGCACCCCACTCTCCAAACTTCCATGCCAACCCAACGTGAGGACTTTCGGCCATGACAGATTTAAGGTGCAACAGCCGCCTCTACACCATATGTTTACAAACATCCATGACAGGACCCGGAATCGAACCAGGAACCTTCCGATCTAGAGGCTGACACCTTAACCACTATACCGGTTGGTTGGCGTTGCCGGGTTGGAGGAATAGCGGATTTCCAACCTTAGGGTTGCAAGTTCGAATCCAACCAAAGTCCGTCGTGTAGAAAAAGGGCAGATGCACGTTAAATCTGAATTTTAACGGCTACTAGCCACTTTTCACATGACGGTCTTCGATTGGACCGAGTTTTGGGTTCGCAAACATCCAGATACTCTTCCAACTGGGCTACCACGGCTGTTATAGTAGTTAAGAACTTTATTTATAGTCGTAAAGATATATACACTACTAACTCTACACTACCCTATAATAATGGACCGGACAGCAAGATGTAATGGTATAAGGGAAATAATATATGCTTTAATAGGGGGGTGGTTCCCCACGTGCTACAATGACACTAGCAATACTTTAAACAAGAATTTGATACACAGCTATGGGTATTTGTGTCCATTCCTGCTGCAAGAATGTCGCCAGCTCGGCTGTAGATTTCGGACGTGGTTCACTGGTCCGTAAGCGTCGCCCTAACGCGTCCCACACATGTTCTATGGGGTTTAGGTCGAGACTCTAAGCGGGCCAGGGTAGACGTTTCACGTCCATATCTCGATACCAGTGCTTGACAGAGGCTGCAATATGACATGGAGCGTTGTCGTCCTGGAAGTAACATGCGTCCATTTCATAAAATTGCCAGAGTGTAGGAAGAACCTGATTGTTGAAAATGTTCATGTAGGCGTCTGCGTTCAATTGAACGGGAACAACATGCAAAGGTCGCAGGCCATACCACGAAAAGCACCCTCAAACAAGTAGTCGGATTTTTTGCAAATCCTCTGGCGTCCGGTTCATTATTGTAGGGCAGTGTATCTGTCCGAGAAGAAAACTTATTTTGATTTTCGCGCGCATACGTTGAGTTATCATCGAAAGCCAGCCCTTATAGAAGTGAGCTCCACCCCTTATAGAAGTGATGTTTCTATAGCAATCACAACCACCTAGACTTTGTGTCGGGAGCGGTTAACGTGGCAGACTGTATACCCATATAGCTACAGAAGTTTATGAGCATTTAACTGGGAGGTACATAACACTCTAAACACTTCTTTAACAAATCTTGAGGTAAAAATTTTGAAGCAAGATGATAGGAAGTCTGGAAGATTAAATGAGAAAGCTGAAGTAATTTTTAAACTGAACCCTGCATGGGGTTTCGGCAAGATATCTCGTCAATAAACGTCCGACAAATTTTTCCGATGACGAAATATCTAGTTATCATTAGATTGTGAACTATATGATGATCACGATTATTACGAGCTATTGGTTGTCCTAGGATCTTTTCTTTCGATACAGATCCAGGACCGTTTCCAATAGCACCTAGTGATTCTCTACAAGGCAACTTTAATTCAACTACCAGCCTAGCCTCGATGACGAGACCAAGATCTCGTTAGTTTTCTTTTAATGACAAGATTTCTTGTCCATCTAGAATTGGTCAATTCGCTAGTAATTGTGTTTTTGATGAAATACCCTGTTGTCGGTTAACCATACAAGTGATTCCAGCCATATAATCTGTTTAAAGGTCACCAATTTTACGATTAACAAGATACCACGTTAATAAAAGTCTGACCAATTTTACGACTAACAAGATACACCGTTAACAAAAGTACGACCAATTTTACGAATAATAAGATACTCCGTTAATTAAAGTATAGCCAATTTTACGAATAACAAGATACCCGTTAATAAAAGTACGATCAATTTTACGAATAACAAGATAATCCGTATCTTATCCGGTCGGCAATATCTTGATGAAGATATATCTTGTTATTCGGAAAATTGGTCATACTTTTATTAACAAAGTATCTTGTTGTTCGGAAAAGTGATCATATTTTTATTTACGGGGTATCTTGTTATTCGTAAAAAAGGTCAGACTTTTTTAACGGGGTATCTTGTTATTCGTAAAATTGATCATACTTTATTAACGGGATATCTTGTTATTCGTAAAATTTATCATACTTTATTAACGGGATATCTCGTTATTAGTAAAATTGGTCAGACTTTAATCAACGGGGTATCTTGTTATTCGTAAAATTAGCCAGACTTTTATTAACGGAGTATCTTGTTATTCGTAAAATTGGTCAGACTTTTATTAACGGAGTAACTTGTTATTCGTAAAAAAGGTCAGACAATTTTTAACGGGGTATCTTGTTATTCGTAAAATTGTTCATACTTTATTAACGGGATATCTCGTTATTAGTAAAATTGATTAGACTTTTATCAACGGGGTATCTTATTCGTAAAATTAGTCAGACTTTTATTAAAGGAGTATCTTGTTATTCGTAAAATTGGTGATACTTTTATTAACGGAGTATCTTGTTATTCGGAAAATTGATCATATTTTTATTAACGGGGTATCTTGTTATTCGTAAAATTGATCATACTTTATTAAAGGGATATCTTGTTATTCGTAAAATTGTTCATACTTTATTAACGGAATATCTCGTTATTAGTAAAATTAGTCAGACTTTTACAGTTATAGTTTATAGTTATATAGTTTATAGTTAATTCCTGACGTTGCGGTCACCTAAAGGGAAAGTAGTACACCTCACAACCCAATTGGATCTCTAAAATATCTCCCCGTGAATGTCAATCGCTTCAATTCATCTCATTTACCAGTAACTGCCCAGCGAACCAGCTAAAACAAAACTATTCAGAGACGCTAGACGGTATGCTGGATGGCTTTATGGAAACAATTTCATTACTCTCCAGAGAGCAATATTAAGGTATTAGACTAGATTGAAATGTTATTTTGGACGTTTTAAATAATGGTTTAAGAGGAGCAATAAATATAATAAACGAGATCAACATGTGACCTACTAGAAAGAAATTATGGCAAGTATTGCTAACAAGGTTTAATTTTTGTCTTTAATAATACGTTCACAAAACAGCGGTATTTTTGGAAATTGATCACATTTGTAAAATGCAGTAGTTTTTACATAAATATTATACTATTAGAGTTTATGTAGGCGGACAAATTGATACGACACTGCCTTGTAATTTTGAACTCCGGTTAGATTTCGAGTACACATGATCTGGTATACCATTCTCCACATTTCCACACCACGCATACGTGATGACATTTGAGGCCACGCTAACACACGGCCTCGGTAACACATGACACGATTTTTCGCTGGATCGTGTATCGAACTAGCAACCCTTCGGTTGCTGATCAGATATTTTCCAAATCGAGTAACCGTTTCCCCTGATATGTAAGTAAACATTTTGTTTCATATTCTTATCAATTGCATTTGCGTTTAACCTTTAAGCAGCGACGCTTATATTTGTTCTATCGTCTCCAGGAACGAATCTTTCACCTCTAGTCCAACCCCCCTAATCCAATAACATAACTTGAGGGATAGAGCCTTGAGTGACAATTAAGACCGACCCTTTCCTTTCATGGTATTGTCTGGCGTATCGTTTGGCGCTAGATAGATGTCACCGAAGCGACCTTCTGCCTTTCCCCAAAGAGTTCACACCTCACGGTAGACAGGGTAGGGTACCTAAAAAAAAAGGAAGGATCCTCTAGAAGGTCAGTCGCTGACAGCTCGTAAATGGTGATCGATGCCAGCGGTCATTTAAAAGGGATATAATATTCAACGTACACAGAACCATGCCGTTGTTGTAAAAGAAATTATAGTGGTAACAATTGTCTACCTACCTCAGCGTAAAGGTACTCGTCACTTGCGCGCAGACAAATAAAATGCTGTACCAAAAATGATAATGTAAGTGTGCTATGACGCATCTTGAAGTTTGTCCCGTGAGTTTCCAATAACCATGTGTGTAAAAAATTTGAATATAACCGAACACGATTATAAAATACACCCAACACCTTTTTACACCTCCGTCCGTTTTTCGCGCTTGATGGCATTCTATCGCAAATTCGAAGTGTTAGCTATTTCACACTCGTAAAGATTTGATGCTTGAACGAAGCAATATCAGAGAGTGCTTGGGGGAAAATTGGGTAATTTGGTTGCCTTTTAAATTGTGTTAGGCCTTAAAAATGGCAGAAAATGAGGAGGATTTTCGATATTTTATGCTCTTTTTCCCGAAGAATGCTTCGCAGATGCAAAAGAGGATACACTATCCTACAATAATGAACCGGACGCCAGCGGATTTCCATAAATTCGACTACTTGTTTGGGGCTGTTTATCGTGGCATGGCCTGGGACCTTTGCATGCTGTTCTTGGTCAATTGAACGCCAACGCCTACATGAACATTTTGGACAATCAGGTTCTTCCTACGCTCTAGCAATTTTATGGAATGGACGAATGTTACTTCCAGGACGACAACCCTCCGTGTCATGTGTGCAGCATCTGTTGAGCAGTGGTATCAAGATATGGATGTAAAACGTCTTCCCTGGCCCGCTCAGAGTCCCGACCTAAACCCCGTAGAACATGTGTGGGATGCGTTAGAGCGACGTTTACGTACTTGTGAACCACGTCCGAAATCTACAGCAGGCGACATTCTTGCAGCAGGAATGGACACAAAGACCCATAGCTGTGTATCAAAACGTTGTTGAAAGTATGCCCAGAAGGGTTGCTAGTGTCATTGCAGCAGGTGGGGGACCATCATCTCCCGATTAAAGCATGTGTTCTTTCCCTTATACAATCACATCTTGCTGTCCGGTCCATTATTGTAGGGTAGTGTATAATAAGAATATTTAAGTACGATTTACAGGAAACGGATGATTAATGTATACTATACTGATGAAATGTAATATTCAAAAAAAAAAATTTTTTTTCTTCAATTTTGCCAAAAATACGCGACATACCCTAACTGTGGCATCAACCCAATAAAAACCTTTACAAAATTCATCGGGATGCATTGAGAGTTGCGAGATTTAAATCGAATTAATCGAACTTAAATCGAATCAAAGACCATTCCGCTGTTCAAGAAAAAGACCGTACCCAAAAGAAAATGACCAAGGCCAGCAACCTTGTGACACAGAATGATCAATGATGATTGTTTCATGTATCTCAACCCCAGTGGCAACCCGATTTCCGTGATTAATCTCCATAGAAATACGAATCTTAATGTTAGGAAAAATCAAACAAACCATTTGTTATAACATAAAATGAAATACATCCAATTCTTGCAAGAGAACCCCATTTCATTGTTTGGCAGGGTACGTATCATTTGTCATGGATGGGAAAACGTCGCGAGTTTAGTTTTAAAATAAAGTAAGAATATATCAAGGTTTTACAGAAAAATAATTTCATGACCTACTATACGTAAGGGTGGTCAGCATGAAAAAAATCTACTTTGCTCAGTATTATGAAGATGGGTTTGTAGGTATTTGAATTAACGTCACACTGAAGCGACACAGCCGACTATTGTAGATGGTCCTTGATCAAACCCAAAGGGAAAGATCCGAGAGCAACACCACGTGAATTTTAACCTAACCCAGATGACAAGGAGCCAAATGAGCTAGCACCCCAAACGAAATTCCACACTACGCCAACGTGAGGACATTTGAGGCCACGACAGTTTTAACCTGCACCAGCCCCCCTTGTACGCAGCGGTCTTTGGTTGGATTTTAACTCGCAACCCTCCAGTTGGTAATCCGTTAATCTTCCAATGTGTCTACAGCGGCCCCTTATGAAGATGGATACTGACGTGATTAAATCAGTGTAAATAGCACTGCTGTTGAAAATCGGGAATTGGTGGAAATACTACTTGAAACCAGTCACTAATCAGGGCCGACCAACCGGTATAGTGGTTAAGGTATTAGCCTCTAGATCGGAAGGTTCCTGGTTCAAATCCGGGTCCGGGCATGGATGTTTGTAAACGTATGGTGTAGAGTCGGATGGTGAACTTTAAATCTGTCGTAGCCGAACGTCCTCACGTTGGGTTGGTGTGAAAGTTTGGAGAGTGGGGTGCCAGCTAGGTTGTTGCCTCGTCATATGACCGTGGTTCAAAATGACGTAGTGTTGTCCTCGGATCTCTCTCTTAGGGACTGATCCTGGACCATCGTCAATAGCCCGTTCTGTTGCTCTAGCACATTTACTCTGCATTTGTGCTGTAAAAATGTTTTTAAATGACATTGATTTTAATTGTTTTAGGGTTCCAAATCGTTTCATAATATCGGCTTTAACCTGTTGTATTGCCTTTTAAATGCTATTTTGGTTTCAAATGTTCGAAAAATTATCTATTTAAATTGCAAAGCAGAATTTGATTTTCAGATGCACTATTCATAAAATCTACTTAAATTAAAAGCACTTTTGCGACTTACTTTAAAGAAGAATTTCTTTAGCTTCACTTTGCCACTTAGCGTATCAAATGCTTACTGAATCAAGAGTAAGATAGTAAACTCCATGTAATCGATCAAGAAAATTATCATTCAAGGAAGTTTACCGCAGTTATGTCAGTACATTATATGAGTTCTTTTATATAAGGAATTCTCGTAATTCCTTAGCAAAGACTTTCGGCCACGATAGATTAAAGGTGCACCAGCCGCCTCTACACCATACGCTTACAAACATCCATGGCCGGAACTGGATTCGGGCTATTGACGACGGTCCGGGATCAATCCCTTAAGGGAAAGATCCGAGGACAACACCTCGTAATTTTAAACCACGGTCAGATGACGAAGCAACACCTGAGCTGGCACCCCACTCTCCAAACTTCCACGCCAACCCAACGTGAGGACTTTCGGCCACGACATATTTAAGGTGCACCAGCCGCCTCTACACCATACGCTTACAAACATCCATGCCCGGACCTGGATTCGAACCAGGAACCTTCCGATCTAGAGGCTAACACCTTAGCCACTATACCGGTTGGTCGGCTGTTGAAATTGGAGAAACACTCTTATTTCAGTATTACAAGGCAAAACAATAGGCTTAGCAAAGAAACGAAGTAAGTCAGAAAGCACAGCAGTTCTGTGAAAAAGAAGCAAGAAAATTAAACTCTGTGTGTTTTCAAGAAGAAATATGACCTTCATGCCATGAAAAAAATACTTTGAGAACACAGACTTCATAAATTTGAAGATCCTAACATCCACATGACTAAAAACTCTTGAATATTTTGAGTGCGTTTCAGGTGTATGCTGATGAAATATATGTGCGATATATATGAAACTAACCTTGGAAAAGTCGTTCCAATCCTAAGATTATTCCACTTTTTTGGTTAAATTACCCGGAATATTGAAGATCAATTCATCGAGTCTTGTCTCCTCACAACACGAAATTATCTATCCCCACATTTTTCATTCACCTCGAAGTTTATTTTGTACAGCTCATTGCCTTACTTTCCAAAAAAAACAAAAACAAAATGAATGGCACACTCCCATCACATAGTTCTTTTTTTTTCCAAAAAAAAAAACAAAAACTCACAGTCTCTAGATTATTCCCCTGACATCAATATCGGATCTCCACTGATGAATTTCCCAGATTTTGAAAACTTCGGGAAAAGTTCTCGGAAATCGCATTAAATTGTCGTTTCCCGTTTTTTCCACGCACGCGAAAAATAAAAAACACATCGATGAAAAATATTGCGTACCTAATGGATTCCAGAGATTGATTCAAAAGCGTTTAACTCAATAAAAGGCCATTCTTATCGCAAAGCTGCTACTCCGAGGAAGTATTTAAAAAAAAATTGTGAATATCTATAAAACGCTTACGTTTGCTAAACCCCTTTTCTGCGTACCCCAATCCATAACATAATCAGATCATAAATTAAATGACGATCGAAAACGACGGATGCGAGTTTTCGAGCTTATTTAAAACACTTAGAACTATAAAATGGGATGCGTGTGCTGTGTTTAATGTATATGCTAGCAAAGCTGCTTGCTTCAAGGGAATGTTTTTCGCTTAATAACGAACTTCTTTTTAGTAGTTGGCAGTGAATTGAATGTTACATTCTTATTTTAACCATTGAGGAAAAACAAGTGTGTGAAAGCAATGGAAAACTTTTTAATGTGCACAATGAAGATATTTCAGAAAACTTTTTAATGTGCAAAATGAAGATATTTCAGAAAACTTTTTAATGTGCAAAGTGAAGATATTTCAGAAAACTTTTTAATGTGCAAAATGAAGATATTTCAGAAAACTTTTTAATGTGCAAAATGAAGATATTTCAGAAAACTTTTTAATTTGCAAAATGAAGATATTTCAGAAAACATTTTAATGTGCAAAATGAAGATATTGCCGTTTTTTGATGACGACGAGATTTGGTCAGTTTTCTTCGAATGACGAGATATCTCGTCCATCAAGATCTGGCTCTCCTTCTCAGCACAAATAGACCGAATTCGCGAATTACGGATTAGCAGACAGACATCGAAATGCAGGGAGCCAGAACATATATTTGTAGCTGTGATCTTACGGTCACGTATGGCTGGTACTTAGGTTCTGAGGTTGTATAGTACGATAAAAGTTTTTTCTTTTGAAAAAGGGACAAACTACCTCTTTTGGGTGGTTAGTTGAAAGATAGGGATGGGTCATTTGTTTTGCAGTGCATTATGAAATGCCAATATTTACAACGGCGTCCGAAAGGAAAATGGAATTTTAAATTTGGATAACCATAGTGGAATTTATCATCTCAGGTTTGTACAAGCAAGCTTTTACCGGATGTGTTTTGTTTTGTTTGGCTGACCATCGCTCTCTTTCTTCCCACTACTCTTTTTTTTATAAAAAACATTATTAACTATTTCTTAGTCTTAGTCATCGGAATTTATAAAATGAATTTTTTTACAGGCAAACCTTTCTCCACTTTGTTGTATTGACTTTCAGAATAATGACTCGCATTTTCAAGAAAACCATATATTTATTTACAATTATTCACCTGAATTTATCAAGTCAGTTCTTTGCGAGAAAACTTTCCATCATCTTATCGTATTCTTCTGAACAACTACTCGCATTTTTGTTTAAAAATATTTATTTATAACTTCTTGTAGCGATTGGGATTTATCAAATCAGTTGCTTCGTAAACTTTCAATCGTTGTGCTACGCTGACGTTCTGAATACCTATTCTCTGTTTTGCAATAAAATACTATATCATTCATCGAGGTTGGTCAGTTCACTGATGACGAGGTCCATCTTCGAGACGATCTTTAGAGTGGTTAATGTTTGAAGCAATGCAGTCAATGTTTGTAACAGAAGCTCTAATTACGTCTACTCAATTAACCCTCCAATTGGTTTAGACAGATAATTCGCACATCAAGATGTAACCAATTTTACTATTGACGAGGTATCTCGTCAACAACATTGCCGATTGGTCCGAATGAACATAATGCTTTTTGTAATGACAACGGGATCAAGATGTCTTCTAATGACGAGATATCTCGCCCATCAAGATCTGTCCAGTTTGCTAATGAATAGGTGACTCATTCAGAATAACCACCAGGATAATTTTTGTAGCAATGGACTCAATTTTTTTTGCTCGAGTACTAAATATGTTCGCTAGTTTAACCTTCCAAGTGGATTCGACGAGATAATTTCACCCATCAAGATCGAATCAAATTGCCTATTGATGAGATATCTAGTCAGTTTTCTCATTAAAAACGAGATATCTCGTACATCATGATCTGGTGTTTTGATATATAACGACGAGATCTCTCGTCAAGACATCCACTAAGGTGGTTAAGGACACCTGTTAGAAGTTAGCGCCAATTTATGGCAAAGTGCTAATTTCTCGCCACCTTTCTTAGCTTTTTATATCTTGGCAACTATATACATTTTAAGCATTTATTTATACGATCAAAACTACACTTCAACTTTCACTCATTCACATTTATTCTAATTCAAGATATATTTTTGTGATTGGCTGATTGAAAGCTGAAGATGTATGGTTATGTAAATTACTTAACCTATATATATATATATATACACACAAGTAAATCAAGTGGATCTGCTGAATTGTGAGGAATTGCATGGATTGTGAGAGACAGATCTATTCGATCTTGTTGATACTGCTTGCACGTTATCTTTTATGCGGATAACGTTCTTTATTTTATTTAAATATGTTTTTAGCTTAAAGTTTAATAAAACCTTTATTTTATTCAAGTTTGTTAGGTCAACCTTCTTTTAGTTAGTTTTGTAGGCTAACTGGTTACGTGCTCGGACCAACTACTGCACCACATACTGCTTGTTGGGTTACGATCCACTATATCGTTTCCCAATAACACGTATAACTGAAAGCCCTTACCTTATTCTCACAGGCAAAACTACTTTAGAATCATAAAATCTAGAAAGTTTACCCAGATTTCAAAGTTAGTTTTGGTTAAAATCACACTTAACCCCCCCCCCCACTCAATTCATACGAAGGTCTAAAAATATTCCTTTGAGCTGACAGTCCGTGTTTATTTCTTCGAGAATGATCGGTGTGCTGAAGATCATTAGAAAGCTCCCAAGACTCTCACTCAGACGGTGTTTGTTTGTGTTCAGTCTGTGCCTAATAACGTCACAAAACACTGAATAAATCATTTTCCTAATGCTTGCATAATAAACAGCGACATTTTCTTGGAACCGTTCACAGAGACATCTTTATTTCGCTCACAGTTCCTCTTTTAAAAGACATTGAACACACGCATGTATCTATACATATGTATTGCTAATTATACTGTATATACCCATGTATATACAGTATAATTAGCAATAGTATATTTAGATAGGTAGGTATTTTTAATTAACGTCGTACTAATGCGACACAACGGGTTATTGACGACGGATCAATCTCCAAATGTATTAATGGAATTAGATTTTTAAATAGGAGTTTGTTTGCTTTTAATTGTAGGTTTGTACGTTTTCAATCAACTATTAGCTTGACAACTTACTTAGCCTTTTTTTAATTGGGTCGCGCAAGCCCTTTTGGAAGAGTACTGGATTAGCAACCGGAGGGTAACGAGTTCGAAACTTGATGACCGCCAAGACAGCCATGGTAATGGTAATGGTAATTTTAGTTAACGTCGTACTATAGCAACACAACAGGCTATTGACGACGGTCCGGCATCAGTCCCTTAAGGGACTTATCCGAGGACAACACCTCGTCATTTTGAACCACGGTCCGATGACGAAGCAACACCTGAGCTGTTAACCCACTCTCCAAACTTCCACACCAACCCAACGTGAAGACTTTCAGCCACGACAGATTTAAGGTGCACCAGCCGCCTCTACACCATACGCTTAAAAACATCCATGCCCGGACCCGGATTCGAACCAGGAACCTCCCGATCTAGAGGCTAACACCTTAACCACTATACCGGTTGGTCGGCCAAGACAGCCATGTATGTGAGGCTAATGAACATTAAATATGGTATGGCCTCAAGTGTCTTCACGTAGGCGAGGTATTAAACTTTGGAGTGTGGTACCAGCTCATGTGTTAACCTCGTGATTTAACCTAGTTCCAAATTTCGATTTGTCTTCGGATCATTCCCTTGAGATTGATCCCGGACAATAGCCCGTTGTGTCGCTCCAGCGTGATGTTAATTCAACCACTCATCCTCTCACTTAGCTTTCTTTTAACTGCAATTTATTAGCTTTCAATTACGCATATTAGTTTCTAATTTCGGTTAACACGATGTTATGAACAATTTATTTCTTATACATAAGTTACTTATATATTTTGTAAATTGAATCACACGTTATTAGCTGTTATCAGTTACTTGACTCTCTGTGACATAAAGACGCACAAATAATTTCCCATCTCCGCGTTTGACGTGTCCGATTCCTTTTTAACCACTTCAGTTTGGGTTGGTTATTTCATCATTTCGCCTTTACCTCTAACAAAATCCCCCCCCCCTTTTCACAAAAGTTCGAGCACCATCAATTTTCTTCAGGAAAAATTCAGCAAAAAGAATTACATCTTAATCCAAATACTTTAAAACGGTATCTCCTCCATCTATCTAATCCATGGGAAGAAAAAGTTCAAAGCAAGAACTATTCTCTCCTAGCCTTGTTTTGGGTCTTGTACCAGAGTAATCGATTTCACCGCAAGCGCTGTAATCACGGATTCAGTACACAAGGGAAATATTTCTTTCAGATAAATAGCCCGTGAGTGCAAGGGTGACGTAAAATTGAAAAACTCATCACACGGAAAAAAAGCTTCAAAATACCTAAAAAGTGAGGGAGGGAATCTTTAGAAAGTTTTAATCACGTGCTCTCTGGAGAAAAAAAATTCCCCTGATATGATGGATGAGGCATTGAATAATTTTAGGAGATTAGACGTGTTAGTTTCTTTTAAAAAGTGCCCGCACGTTCTCGAAGGTTAATTTTTTATTAGTAATTATCCAGACGTATTTTTTGTCCCAAAGAAAAATTACTCTTTACCTCTATAAATTCATAATTCGGAATAAATGTCTGTTTATTTATTTATTGGACATTATATGTGCTCTTGCTTTTGTCATACTTGACATTTGAGATTCTAAGGATTGAAACTTTTTTAAAGAATGTGTCGGATCGAGAGGAAGTAATTTGAAGTATAGGAACAGCATTTCTTATTAAAGACGACTTTTCTCGTCTATCAAGATCTGGTCAGTTTTGCTAATGACGAGATATCTCGTCCGGACAACCACCGAGAGGGGTAGTATTGTGTTTCTGTTAAAATTCGTTCAGGAGCCTCACCCTACCAGGAGGCTGTCTTGATTAGATATCTCGTTATTAGCAAAACTGGACAGATCTTGATTACAGAAATACATGAATCAGATCGCCATAAAAAAATCGGCACTATTCTGAAGACGAGATACCTCGTCATTGGAAAGAGGAGTCAGATCTTGATGGACGAGATATCTCGTCGAAACCACTTGGAGGGGTTAGGCACTGTGAAGAATTAAAGCTTACATATACACTAGAAGACTTTATTTTTAAATTTCGACTTTAAAAATCCACTTTTTAACCGCAAGTAATTGGTGTATTCTTAAAATCATTTCAAGTTGAAAAACATACTGTGCAAATAATTAATTATTTAATATATAATTAGATAATTGGCATGTGTTTTGAAACGTGATATCTCGAATTCTAATTTGTTCAGAAAGACTATTCCTGTTGGAAAATATTTCTAATATTATTCTTCATGTTTCGAACCTCTATCAAGTTGCTAGAGAGAATACCTTTACACCTTTTTAATCATAGAATCGTAAGAAAATCAACGTTTTTTCAAGAATTTCAACATTTAAAAATCAATTAAAAATCTATTTCTTCACTAAATGCTCTGATTGAAGATCAAAACATAGATTATTTTATATAGGTCATAGTGATGCAAAAATGATTATAATAGATGAATTCATTGTGGAGTTATCACGTTTTGAACAAAGCATTCTATTGCAAAAACACTATACTTCAGAAATCGAGTTTAAAGTTTTGGAAACATGTCTGTTCATTCATGGTGACAGTACCTAAAAAAACCCTTCTAATACTAGAAAACTATTTCGAATGTTTACAAGATCTTGACATCGTCTGAAAGCTAAGATAGTGGAAAGTGTTTTGAATTAATATAAAAAATATACATGTTCTGGTCGATTTTCGTGATTTCTAGTGTATACATTCTTTTTAATTCAAACGTTTTGGATTTTAAAAATAACATTTATTTTACAGTGAATAATAACATTTATGTTACACAAAATCCCCAAAATTTTATTATTACCTTTTGTTACGACCTTTTACTTTTTTTGAGATGCGCTGGTTTTCAAGTCTTCTAAAATTACAACAAAACTTATTATTAATGCAAGATAAATAAATTTTCAGAATCTCTTTATAATGTGTTATTTCCCGAACTGGTGGGACAGTTAGTGAAAAAAGGAGTCGGCTAAATGGAGAGAAAGTTAACAAACTTCTTTTTTTACAAACTGTAAATAACAAATACTGGGTCGTATAATAATTATAGGCCCCAGTATTTTTTATTTTCAGAACATAAAAAATAAGTTTGTGTGTTCCCTCATAAGTTGATAAATAATTAATAATAACTAACAACAATTATTGTTATAAACCTACCTACTTATAGTTAGTAGTACCTTTTTCAAATTGATGTAAACATTATTTTATTTTATATTATTTAAAACTTCTTACATTACCTTCTTTTATATACTTTAAAACAAAATATTTGTTAATTATTCTTATTAATTTTTATGACTTTGTTTTGACAGTTAAGAAAATCTTAGTTATAAATGAACAAAGACGGCAAGTGACACAAATTAAATCTTCTCCCGAGTTAACATTAATTTTAGAAATTACTAAACAAGTTTTAAAAAAATGAGAAAAAAGTTTAAATACAGCAAGATGTTTAAAAACATTGATGGTTTTTGGGCAATGTGTTATTTACATCGATGTTTTGTTGTCGATGTTGCCTCCCTACTACACACTAGGGTGCTAGGACGTTACACATTTCATAGTAAATAACATTCAAGATATCAATTTTCTAGTGTAGTACAGTCTACTAATGAAGGTATACTCAGTCTTCTTGCAACTAGGGATGTTACAAATAATGATTTCACTGTAACAGTTCCAACTCTGACTGTTACCTAAGAATATCTAAGATTCTAAACTGTGATTGTTATCATAAATTGCCTGAATCTGATTGGGATGGAAAGGGGATGCTGTTTTTTTGTGATTAGATATACTTTGTTGCCACACCGCGCACACCATAATTACCTCATGGCTGAGTCGTCAAGGTCGCAGCTTACGTCGCCAAAAGATTACCACCGATTAGTCCTACCAAATCACTCACGCAGTAGCTGTTGCTACCGACTTTCCAATACCAGTCGCAGTCACCGATAGATGTTGAATGATATCATCTGCTATCACTCAGCACTCAGTTACAGAATCAGTTATTTCCACCGACCAACCTGAACGGTGGTTAAGGTCTTAACCTCTAGATTGGAAGGTTCCTGGTTCGAATTCGAGTCAGTGCATATACACTGAAGAGCCAAAACATTATGACCACCAACTCAATAACACGTTGTGCCTCCTTTGGCCTGCAAAACAGCTGCAACTCGCCTGGGCATAGATGCCACAAGTTCTTAGTACATGACTGGAGACAGGTTGTACCAAATGTCTAAGCAGCGGTCACGCAAATTCGAGATATTCGGAAATGGTGGTGTTTGAGCTCTGAGCTTCCGCTCCATGACACCCAAATGTGCTTTATCGGATTAAGATCCAGCGAGTTAGGTTGCCAGGACTATAAGTTTAATTCATCAGTATGCTCCTCGTACCACTCCAACACAATCCGAGACTTGTGACATGGGGCGTTGTCCTTTCTGGAAGATTCCATTTCCAGTTGGAAAGACAGCGCAACAGTAAGGGTGCAACTGATCCGCAATGATGTTCAGATAGTTTGAAGCGTTCATGGTCTGTTCTACCACAACTACGGGTCCCAGAGTCGCCCATGAGAACGTCCTCCAAAGCATAATACCGTCACCACCAGCCAGTGTGTGACCTGCTGTACAAGAGGAGAGCATCTTTTCGCTTGGCAGACGGCGTACCCTGACACTACCATCGACGTGATGAATGAGAAATCGGGACTCATCTGACCAGTAAACACTCTTCCACTCATCCATAAACCAGTCTCGATGTTCCCGGGCCCACTGTAGGCGTAGTTGACGATAACGTTGGTCTGCAGAGGCACACGAGTGAGACGTCTGCTGCATAATCCCATATCCAACAGTGTCCGCTGAGCTGTGTGTTCCTAAACATTTGCACTTGGACCTGCATTGTATTGTGCTGTCAGCTGAGCCACTGTCTCGCGCCAATTTTGCTTTACCAAGCGGGACAGTCTCCGCCGTCCTTTTTCTTTGATGACGCGTGGACGAACAACACCTTGGCGTCTACTGCTGGTTTTACCGTCATTTATCCACTTTGCATGAATACTAACAACGGCAGATCGTGAACAACCTACCAGTCGTGCAGTTTCGGTGATACTCGTTCCGAGTCTTCGGGCCATTAGGATCTACCCTCTATCAAATTCGCTTCTATCAGCAGCATTTCTCCTCACTCGCAAAGTAAGTGCAAGAATGATAACTTACCGTCTCCAGCGGCAGTTAAATACCATTCTCACTTAATCACATGCCCTCCATATCATCCAGACGAGTTCATTGAAAAATATGGGGATGGTCATAACGTTTTGGTTCGTCAGTGTATATTTGTAAGCGTATGGTGTAGAAGCGGTTGGTGCACCTAAATTTGTCGTGGCCAAAAGTACACATGTTGGGTTGGTATGGAAGTTTGGAGGATGGGGTGCCAGCTCAGGTGTTGCCTCATTATATGACCATGGTTCAAAATTACGAGGCGTTGTCCTCGGATCTTTCCCTTAGGGAAATTGTTCCTGGACCGTCGGAAATTGCCCGTTGTGTTTCTCTAGTACGACGTTACTCAAAATTACCTTTTACCTCACTACTACTGAATCACAGGTGTCATCAATCACTGTTGCAATAATCACGTCTACAAAATCGTTGTTATTTTGATAATTCAGTAACAGGTAAAACTGTGATTCAAAAGTATCGGTGATTGAGAAACAGTTCTATGATTCGCTCAACACTCCTACTTTGCATACAATATGCTGTTTTTTCACCTTTAAGGTTCTTGCTCGTTTGAAATGTTTTACAATGTTGAACGCATTTACACTACATTGAAATGTTAATCATATCGTGTAGAAATAACACTAGACTCTCCGGAACATATTTATATTTTTTATCCCATTCCCAGCTCCCTCTAATGTTTCTTTTACGAGGCATCAAACCAGGATATATTTTCTCTCCATCTGGAGCCTCGCATTGTTTTTATCAGGAAACGATATTTATTTGCGGACCCCTCATAAATAAAAACATCGTTTGCTCGACCCCGAAATCGAGGCAGGGGATGAGAGAGCCATAAAGGAAATGCTAAATTCCGCAGATTCGTCCTCTTTTTGGAGGCGGATTATAACCACTGAGGTTCTACTCTCCCACCCCTAGAGTGGAACGATGTTTGGGAGGAAAATTGCTCCCAGGCCGGACAGTTTGGGTTACCTTTTTATGTGCAAGGGGTTGCTATTTTTAGAATTAAATCTTCGCTTGGATTGTGGTGGTAGAAATGGAATTAGTAAGGATGCCGCTTGGAAAAATTCTCCTTTTTCGAAAGGAATACAAATGCTTTCTCAGAGGTTCTGTGAGGTACTGAATTCTTGGGCTGGGAGGATGCAAGTTAAATAACACTTCACAAGTCTTATGTCTGCAACTGAAACATTAGGTTGAAATCAAAATACTAACTGGTATGCGAGGGTAGGTTGGCAGTTGAATTAACATCGTGTTTTTGGACTATTCGACACGGTCCGGGGTCAATTCTGATGAGAAAGATCAGAGGACAACGCTTCGTAAAGTTTAAACAGGGGCAGATGAGCCTGTAGAAATTCCAAAGATTGGATTCCGAATTGACGCATGATGTAAATAGGTCAAAGCCAATTAGATTAACCTTTAGACTACGGCCGGTTCAGGAACTCTACCACGATCGCCCAAGAAAGAATTTAAACAACTGACAGTACATCAATTGTACCTTGACAGTAGTAGGTATCGCGCCAAGAAGGAATTTAGACTACGGCCGTTACAGTAGTAACTTGAAAGTTATCAGAATTGCGCCAAGAAAACCTCGCGCTTGTTATACACAACCCTACAATAATGTACCGGACGCCAGCGGATTTGCATAAAATCCGACTACTTGTTTTGGGGTGTTTTTCATGGTATGTCCTGGGACCTTTGCATGTTGTCCCTGGTCAATTGAACGCCTACGCTTACATGAACAATTTGGACACTCAGATTCTTCCTACGCTCTGGCAATTTTATGAAATGGACGAATGTTACTTCCAGGACGACAACGCTGCATGTCATGTTGCAACTTCTGTCAAGCACTGGTATCGAGATATGGTTGTGAAACGTCTCCCCTGGCTTACTCAGAGTCCCGACTTAAACCCCATAGAACATTTATGGGACTAGTTAGAGCGTCGCTGAACGGACCAGGGAACCACGTCCGAAATCTACAGGTGAGCTGGCGATATTTTTGCAGCAGGAATGGAGAGCACAAATTCTTATAACTATGTATCAAAACCTTGTTGAAAGTATGCCCAGAAGGGTGGCTAGTGTCATTGCAGCACGGGGTGGACCACCTCCCTATTAAAGTTTGTATTATTTCCCTTATACCAACACATCTTACTGTCCGGTCCATTATTGTAGGTTATGGTATCTGTAGCCGTAGTCAAAAGGTTAAAAGTCAAACGTCGCCAAGCCGGCGATAAACTACGTTTTAAGGTAGTCCCAATATAGAGAATTCGGTACGGCAAGTAAAATGACTTTACGTATAGTTTCGTTTTTTACTCTGAAAATCCCTATGCATTTATACTTATACAGTACTTATATAGTTATTTAATGTCCCACTAGAACACCACCACTGGCCATAGGCCACGTTCACTTGTCAGTATACAAAAAATTTGCACTATCTTGACGACGAGGTAACTTGCTCCTTATAGGCAAAATTGATTAGATCTTGACTCGTCGTGTGATTATGCGAGATATCTTTAAAAAAGAAACAAACATGTTTCATGCGTAGTAATCGTACCATGCCAACTAGGGTAACACGCCACCCTAGTTGGACACTCTAGTTTTTCTTATGCGAGCGTAAGAAACAAATTACATTAAATCCTCGAGTCTGAAAAAATTTATTGGTGTAATGGCAGATCGGTCCTTTAAAATGTCAAGCGTAAATTTTAGGCAATAAGATTTGGTGTTTTACTCAGGTGCCAGTGACGAAAAGGTACTGGGGATGATCTGCGCACTTGCTTTTCAAGAACGGACAGGTGGTCTTCCTTTTACACACGAGTACTACTGTCATAAGGGAAAACAGGTATAGCTTCACAATACTAAATATATCCTACTGTTCCCTTTGAAATTTGTGAAATTCATCTTTCACTTCGCGTTGTGACATCTTGGGAAACTCCGTTGTCCTTGACCTTTAGGAAGGGTCAATTATAGGGCAGGGGGCTACTGCATTGTGTCATCGGAATGCCGAATATATTCTGATTAGGTATTGTTTGACACCACTTGCTGATCTTCCGTTACGCGCTTTAACACGACTTGAGGATAACAGGTGGCATAGAGCGTCCTCTGCAGGTGGTGGTCAGCCAATGATCTCTGATTGGTTTTTGACTTTTACTGTTGGGTTATTTTCGGACTGCCGAGACGTTAGAGAGAGAAAGCGAGAAGCAGTGAGTGAGGCTTGGTCACCGCGCTGGACTGTGAGATACAAATTTTTATGTATTTGTGTAATGAAGTTAATGTGATGATGTAAATACTGTATATTTTTCGAAATGTTCTTGGAATAATAAGAACGTAAATATCTTAGCTGTTGGTTGTCTTCTTGCGTACGATTCGTACTGTTTTCAGGCTAACGTTTTTGGGGCGACGATAACACAGCATATTGTGGGACACTTAATTGTAAGCATATCGGCAACAGTGTCAAACTCCCAAGTCCATAAACCCGGACAATTTGTCGGGAAAGGGCGGCGATGTGTCACCAGTGTATTTCGACCTGACGCGCAACCTTAGAAAATACCCTTCTTAGAAATTCACCAGAACTCCGAGGTCAGAGTAAAGAATCTCCACCGCCTCCCCCTCTGCATTCTTTGGTCTCGCAAAGCGGAGATTGCTTTGCTGTCCTCTCGTGACATGATATATCGTCCCCCGGGAATCGATTGAAAATAGTAGTCTGGACAAACACGAAATATCCCGAAGAGAAACGACATACGATTTAGCGAAAGAAGTCCATGGAACTCTACCGATTCCCTAGGAAAAATGCTTCTGGGTACTGTATAAAAATGCTTGTAAATACTGGATTGACGTGCTTTAAACTATTGGAACTACGATGTTGCTCACTGTTGTATTAAGATCTTCTAAATACTAAATTGACGGGCTTTAAAGTAGTGGAATTAAGATGCTTCTCGCTGTATTATTAAGATCTTTTAAATACTAGATTGACGTGCTTTAAAGTAGAGGAATTAAGATGCTTCTCACTGTTGTATTAAGATCTTCTAAATACTAGATCGACGTGCTTTAAAGTAGAGGAATTAAGAGGCTTCTCACTGTTGTATTAAGATCTTCTAAATACTAGATCGACGTGCTTTAAAGTAGAGGAATCAAGATTCTTCTCACTGTTGTATTAAGATCTTCTAAATACTGGATTGACGGTCTTTAAAGTATTGGAATTAAGATGCTTCTCACTGTTGTATAAAGATCTTCTAAATACTAGATTGACGTGCTTTAAAGTATTGGAATTAAGACGCTTCTCACTGTTGTATTAAGATCTTCCAAATACTGGATTGACGTGCTTCAAATACAAGAATCATGATGCTTCTGAATGGCGTATTCAGATGCTTCTGAATGGCGTATTTAGATACTTATGAATGGCGTATTCAGATGCTTCTGAATGGCATATTCAAATGCTTCTGAAATGTGTATTAAGATGCTTCTGAATTGTGTATTAAGATGCTTCTGAATTGTGTATTAAGGTACTTCTGAAAGGTGTATTTGGATTCTACTTAATGGTGTATTAAAGATGCTTCTCAATAATGTATTGAAGGCTTTCGAATGCATTAAATTAAGATGATCCTAAGTACTGAATCGAGATGCTAAACACTGGATTGACATACTCTTAAGTAGTGGAAATGAGATGCTTCTCAATGCTATGTTAATTTTCTTTTAAGGTCTTCTAAATCAGTGATTAAGATGCTGCTCACTGCTGCATTAATGCTCTATTAAGAGCTTCTGAATGCTGTAGTAAGATATTATGAATGATATATTAGGATGCTTCTGAATGATGTATTAAAATGCTTCTGAATGGTGTGTTAAGATACTTCTAAAAGCAGTATCAAAACGATACTAGATGGTGTACTAAAATGCTTCTAGTACTATGGTGTACTAAGTATATTAGATGCCGTATGAACATGTTTGTGAATGTTGGTATGAATATGCTTGTAGATGCTGTATGAACAGGCTTTTAAATTCCGGAATTTATATGCATCTGAATTCCGTATTCTGATGCTTCCAAATACAGTATTTACATGTTTCAAATGCTGTATTATAAGGCTTCTATTTGGTATATTAAAATGCTTCTATTTGTTGTAATAAAATTTTTCTGCATTTGTCTTTTAAACACTGCATAAAATGCATCGAATTTAACTGTATTGAAATGCTACTTACGTATTTCTATTGATATTGGTAGACGATACTTGTAGAATATTCCACTCTTATTTTGCTCAATGTGTATTTTAAAAGTAGCTTCGCATGCCCCTTGAAACGGGAACGACGTTTGTGAGAGCAACAGATTAGCAATCGGACGCCTAATCCAACCAAGTTCGAAAAGTTACTGATGACGTCGAGGCTGAAATACCCTATTTCCCCAAGGGGCTAGGTGTTTAACTGGAGCAATACAACAGGGTGTTGGAAACAGTCCGGGTTATAATCCAAAGGAAGAGATCCTAGGACAACACCTCGTAATTTTGAATCCCGGTCAGATGACGAGGTCACACCTGAGCTGGTACGCCAATCCTCACACTTCCACACAACGCCTACCAATGGGTACGGGGATCTATGTAGAAAAAAAAAAAACGAATCGCCACTTGCCAGGAACGTGCCAATTTCGAACAGGTGTTTTGCATCGCAGTCTGGCAACTACTGGATAGTTTTCGATACAAGTATGAGCCGTCAAGTGGGATAAGCAGTTCGAGAGAAGAAACACATCAGGATGAACAGAGGAGGAACTGGGAATTCAGAATAATCCAGTAATCCTTCCCTCACCGTAGAAGCGCAATTAACGGGAATAGACCTTCCTCCCGTATCTGTCCATATCTGTTCCAAGTTCGTCGATGCTTTATTAGCACGTAATCCGTTGGATTTCCTCAAACATTTCCGTCCTCATGTGCAAATAATCCAGCCATCAACGGGACTCGTGTTGGCCAGCAGTGCTAGAATAGATTTAGAGAATATAATGTATACAGAACCTGTTAATTTCAAACAGTAGCAGCAATGCTACATTCGATTTAGTTAAGTGTCTAGAGCAGTGGTGGTCAAACTATGCTCATTTCCGGCCCCCCCAATTTAGTGTACTCACTAGTCGCGACCCCTGGATAGCCAATAGACGTTTTTTAAATCATCAACGTAGTTATTTTAAAAAACTTTTCTTTATAAACATTTTAATATCTATATTGATTTTTTAATTAATTGTTTATTATTGCCTTCCACGCATGCTACTGAACTGTTCTATGCTTAAATAATATGTTACGTACTTACCCGATTGCAAATTTTACGTAGAATTAACAAAAGCAGTATGTAAACAGAGTTACAGAATGCACTTGAGTGAATGTAAGTAATAGAAAACCGCACTATTGAGGCACAGACGGAAAGAACTGCACGGTCCTCGCTGTGATCGCATTATACAGACTAAATAGCAGGGACGCACCTAAATTAAAAAAGCTGTTGTAAAGATGGCCACTGCTAAACCTCAAACCGACCCAAGTTGCAAAAGAATCCCACCAGAGAGCAGGTAAAGGGTATCTCAAACTGACAATTATCTTTTTCCACTATGTCTGTTCGTTTGCCGGTTGTCGAAGTCTAGGTATCTCTACTATTATAAAAGGAAGTGTTTGTTTTCTACCCGTAAAGTCCTGACGAATCGATGGCACTTACAGTAATGGGATTTGGCACACAGTCAGTCCGAATATCTTGCAAATTTTGGGACACGGCGAATTTTAAAATTCAATCTAGAACATATGAAAATGAATTTAATTATTATTGTTTTCTTTGGAATGGCAACAGCATAAAAGATCGCAGATTCTAAATTTTCTTTTTCCGTTCTTCCATTTGATTCGGCGGAAGAACAATTTGTCAGCAGAATGAAAAAACAAATAAAAATTTCTAACTGGAGTTTTGTGTTACTTTTTTCTATCTCCTAGACCGCTAAAGATAGAGGAAAAATTTCAACGGATTTGAATTATATACTGTAAAAAAATATCATTTCACTATTTTACTGGTACCTGATACTTGTTGAAGAAAACCTTTATATTTTTTTACTGTCAAATAAATTTCTTTGAATTTGGCGACCCAAAAGAATTTTCACGTGAACCCTAGAGGGGTCGCGACCCACAGGTCTAGAGGAGTTTGGTACCGGAATGTGTATAAGCTAGGAGTGTCATACATTTTGGTGAGTCATGGCCGCATTCAGTGAAGGAGAGTTGCGTTCGGTCAAAAAAATGTATTGTATTGATGAAAATATCCGTAAGGTTTTGGCCTTTCCATCGCGGAACTCAAGTGTTATTTACTTCAGATGTGATAAGGTTTGGTGTCGTTTGAAAGAAATTTTCAGGCAAGTGGTTTAAATTTACGTTTTGATTACGACACTTTATATTACTTGATATTCTCAGATCTTTAACTTGGTGGATTGATCCCGGACCGTCACCAATAGCCCATTGTGTTGCGGCGTTAATTAAATTACCGACCTACTATAACGAGCGAATTATGAAGTATCCGAATGCTCCGTATTCAATTAATCAGTAGCCAGTCTTAGTTATAATTCGCTTCCAGGGAACAAAACCACTCAAATTCGGAATCACCCCTAGAAAAATTATCGTAAAACTTTGACTGCTCCAAAGCGATGTGGAAGTTTGGAAAGTGGGATACCAGCTCAGGTGTTGCCTCGTCATCTGATCGCGATTCAAAATTCCGTGGTGTTTCCAGATCTTTCCTTTGGGGGATTGATACCGGACCGTCACCAATAACCCAATGTGTTGCTTAAGTGCGACGCCAATTAAAATACCTACCTTACCGAACGCATTACGTAGTATCCAAATGCTCCGTATTCAATTAATCAGTAGCCAGTCTTGGTTACAATTCGCTTCCAGGGAAACAAGACCACTCAAATTCGGAATCACCCCTCGAAAATTGGCGTAAAACTTTAACTGTTCCTAAAGCGATGCGGGTCGAGATTGTTCCTACCTGAACGGTTCCGCCCCTTAAGTTGTTTATCGGGACAGGGGCGTTTAATGCCGGGGCTGATCTTATTTATCGTCCTGCTCGTCGAGCCGTGGCTCAATTTAACGTTGGACTAAACGAAGTCCACCGGAAAGTGTCGTTTCGCTTGACTTTACGGTCTCTCCCCAGGGGCAGTGGATAGAAGGGGGAGGAATATTGTCTGGAGTTGAATGAAGAGGAAGGTCTCAATTTCTGGATTTATTCCACCCTGGTGGAGTTCCTTTATCGGGTGAAATGTGGATCGGTATTGGCTGGGGTGTCAGAATCAAGTTGGATGGTTTAATGAAACTGATATTCGTTATCAACTCGCTTTGCGATTTCTGGGAAGGTAAATTTGTTTACGTCCGTTACTCTATTGTGTGGGGTAATAAGATACCCGTGCTTGTGTAAATATTTTTGGGTAGGCAGGTATTTTAATTAACTTCACAAAGGGCTATTGCAATGCAGGGTGGTTTTTTTGACAGTGAATATATTGAAATCTTTTTTTAAAATTACAGTCGAAAGGTAAATTAGTAATTTTTGATTAACGTCGTACTATTGACGACGGTCCGGGATCAATCCCCTAAGGGAAAGAACCGAGCACAACACCACGTCATTTTGATCCACGGTCAGATGACGATGCAACACCTGAGCTGGCACCCTATTCTCAAAACTTCCACACCAACCCAACGTGCGGACTTTCGGCCACGACAGATTTAAGGTGCACCAGTCGCCTCTACATTATACGTTTACAAAATATCCATGCACTGACCTTATTCGAACCACGAACCTTCCGATCCAGATTCTAACACCTTAAACACCAGACCGGTTGGTCGGCGGCACTGGTCCGGGTTCAAACCCTAATAAAGGATCGGATTACGTCACGTAGTTCTGAACTACGATCAATAGGCGAGGTTACACGCCTCAGCTTCACTCCACCTCTTCAACCACACCATTGTGAGGACATTTTTGGCCACGACAGATTTAACATGCACCGGCCCCCTTTGTTCACGACGGTGTTTGGTTGGAGTCGAACTCTCAACCCTCCGATTGTTAATCGTTTTGCGGCTAGAGAACAAAGCATACGGTTAGGTTTCAGTTAGGAACTTGGCTCGTAGATCCGTACGAATATTAATCCCCCAAGGGGTATCGACCAAGGGATATCTTGTCACAAAGATACCGCAGATTTTTTTGAAAATGACGCGAACAGTATCTGGTCAGTTTTGTAAAAGACGAGGTATCTCGTCTAACGATATATGCTGTTTTGCTAGTGAGGAGAGATCTCCTTATTTAGATATTGAAAATTTATTATCACGATATCAAGATCTGGTCAGTTTTCTTGTAATAACAAGATCTCTCCTGTCTCAGATCTGACCAGGCCTGCTAATGACGAGATACTTCGTTAAGACAACCACCAGGACCGGTTAAATCGTATCTAATAAAATAATTTTAAAACCATTTAATATAACCAGTTTAAAGAATCTATTTTCTTCAGATAACAGAAAGTTCTCCATTTTTCGTTTTGTCTTCCGATAGCCAAGAGTAGGGATTGCAATCCGGACGATTTTCCGGCAACTAATCCGGCTACTACTAAAACTAATCCGGCTGTATCCGGCCGGATTGGTACTTTGTTAATAAGTCAATCTAACCAGTATGTATTTTTCCAAAGTCGCCTGAGTGAAAGTTGGTGAAAAAGGATATTATTCCAAATTGACGAACTAAACGTTTATTTTAGCATTAGAAAATCAACTTTAATAATTATCCATTGGTAGGAAATCAATCACCAACAATTAATTATAGTAACTACTAGTACTACTAGTAGTAAGTTTTAAACGGTTGATGATGATCAGTCTTGCTAGTTTCCACACAAAAAAACATAGTTTGTTTTATACGTAGTACTTTTATATTCATCTAAAATTAAGTAGTCTATCTCTAATGTCGTTGAGCAAATGACATAATTTGTACCTAACCTTGTCTCGTACTAACATAAAAATCTAATCTTTGGCAGTTTTTGATCAACATAACAAACAAGGGAACTTTGAATTCTTCTTAATTGCTTAAATAGAAGTTATATAGTTAGGAAAATCACTATTGAGTTTGAAATAACGATGTAAGGAAACAAATCCTTTTAATATTGGTCATCCTCCAACCTACTTCTCATTGAACTGCAAATATACCCAGTGGCCGAGAAGGCCCTCTCAGCTTCGACACTAGTTGGTTTAACCGTCATTAAGTAGTCGTACAAAAGAGACAAATATTTTCCTGTGATTCCATTTCATATGAAGTCATTTCTTTCTTCAGTATTTTCTCAAAATCAGTTTGTCTTTTTGCAACAGTCTTCATTTTCTTGCAGAATTTGCTTTCCTAATTCCTCTTTATTAAAAAAAATATTATTGGTCATTTAATTTATTATTTTTGCAAGAATTCTCCAAACTAATGATTGCAAAATATAAAATCGATTCATTCACAATCGATTTCTTGATAAACGATTTTGAGACTTTAAAGTTGGGTTTGAATAATCGATTATTTAATTAAAAAAAATTCGGGTTTATCGGATCCAGACCGGATTCGATAGATGTTGCTGGATCCGGTAGGTAACCAAATGATGCCGGATCCGTTGAATTACCGGATCCACCGGATCGGATTGCAATCCCTAGTCAAGAGGATGCAGCCTATTTAGTAGGAAAGTTGATTTCAGGAATATAACCAAATAACCCCGTAATTTATTGAGTTGACGTTGTGCAAAGTTTTGAAGTTGTTCGAAAGAAGGAATTTCAGCGAGTACTGGGGGAAAAAGATTGTTTTAATGGATTGTGTTTTTCAAATTTTGCTAAGCATTCAAAATGCATCAAATAAAACGCATTTTCGACATATTGTGCATTTTTTGTATTTACAAAAACACAAGAATGCATCACAGACGCAAATACAGATACGTCGTGTTAAGCGTACTCTAGCCAGAAACCTCAGAATTTGGCTAGAACGCTACAGGAGAGATGGGAAGGTTATCGAACAGAACGGCATACACTATAATTTAAATGTAATTTTAAGTGAAAATTTTTTTCTTCAACTTCCGTAAAAAATACGGGATGAACTTTTACATCGACCTTTATAATTGAATCGGCATTGTAGAGAGGACAGGTTCGAATTTCCATTATTCCGAGTTAATCTGCATGCACCTGAAAATAGTCATGATCATTCACTAAACTGAAATTTCTTGTAAAGTCTGATTGGGAATTCGGTTGAAATTTCACTCATAATCAGTTGCTCTCACGATTCTCCGACAGTTTTTTTATAATGTGCACTCTGCATTTAAATTATTGTATTGAATATCTACTTTTTAGCTTGTTGATAAGTTACACGTGTGTCCTGAGGTATGTCCTCTTACATCAGTTAGTCGGTCGATACGTTTATATCCGGGGATTCCTCTATGACTTAAGATCTATGGATACTAAAAATTCCAGGCTGTTTCCATAATGTTATTCATCAGTCCTTTAGTGCGAAGAATCACGGGAAAAACCATAACATTCAGACCTCTCTCAAGATCCATTGAAACTTCTGAAATAGATACGAATAGAATCGGAATCCTCTAGCAACGAATCTTAAGAGTATACCATGCTTTTAAATCCAATTCTAAAATACATAGATTTGAGTCTTCACTAAAGTATAACAAAATAGTTGAGCTTTAATATAATTTTTTCTAACAGTAAAAATATTTTAACTATCAGTAAAGTAATAATCAAGTTTCTAGAGGCAGAAGAACTTTAGTAAGATAGAACAAGATCCTTCAACTCGATTAAGAACTAAAACACATGGCCGAATGAGATTTCAGTCTTCACTAAAGCATAACAAAATCTTTCAGCTTTTGTTTCTAATTTTAAATAATAGAAAAAATATTTTTAACTATTAGAAATGTAAACATTAAATCTAGAGAATCAGAAGAATATTTGTAACAATATACAATTCTATTAAGAACTAATGCACATGGCGAATGAGAATTACATTGACATCATAATTTTCACAAGCAGTTAAGCCTAATCTGCAACTAGGTTCTTCTAAATTTAGCGGAACAGTGTCATCGTACAACTCAGCGTTTATTAAAATGTTATGACGAAACAGCTGTCGCTGAGCTTTAACAGAGTTAATTAAATCACAAAATCCAACAATAATAATGATTCAAACTATAAACTCCTATTCAGCCTTTAATATTCAATAATATATGTTCAATCTCATTCAAATTTCAACAAAATCAGTAAATCACTTATTAGAAACTAAACTTAATCACGCATTTGATACTCTTTAGACCAATTTTTAATATAAAAACCTTCATTTTAGTAGCCATGAAAAAACACATTAGGTCCGATTACCAGACGAATTATCAATTACCAATTCTATTACCAAATACAGACGTCTGAAAAAGCGCGGAATTTGCGTGCGTTGCTCGAATTCCACAGATAGTTAAAAATTATCCGGAATATTTTCAGAGAAATCATCAATTCAATCTGGATGTTATATTACTTGAATCGCTTAGTGTAATAAAAATGTATTAGTTGTTAGCGGCCATTTAGCGGAATTGTACGTATATGGTCGAATCAGATTTATATTTTTTTCGGAAATTTCTTTTAATTGTGTTATTAAATTTTTTTATATTTTTTATTAAACTGTTATTTCTCTCCTGTATCAATGTTTATTAGGTTTTCTGTTAATTTAAAACATTTTTTTTATTAATACGTACTCAATTGAGTTTTTTATTTGTTCGAACTGTCCTGGAAATGTGCGAAAAGTTACTTTTCCGTTATTGTGCCATACCAATAAACTTCAGCTCCAATTTTACACCTTTTTGCTTATTTCTTGGAGCTTTTTGTGTCCTTTCCAGCTTTTTATTTTGTTGGCGCCATTTTTACTTATTCTTTTGGTAGTTCAATGCATTTCACGATTTGGGATTTGCCAAGAGGTAAACAAGCGGCAAAAATAAAAAAAGATTGCGTTCGAATAACCACCTAATGAATCAAAATGCGACTCGAGGCAGAAATGGTTATGTAGCCTACGTGCATGCCGGAAAGAAAAAGGTATCCGAACAAAAACGTGGTTTTTCTGGATCATGCATTCGTTTCGTTACTGCCGTACGTTTAATTTATTTCTGATGTCAAGAGCTAACATCTTTTGAATTGTAGTTTCAAATGAATCACGACACAACAATAGAATTGAATAATTATACGAGAGAAGTATTTGCAAAATTGCACTAACAAATAAATAAGCTAAAATGGTGCCAAAAAATGAATAGCTGGTATGGAAACAAATAGAGCCATGGAATAAGCAAAAAAGTGCCAAATTGGCGCCGATGTGTATTGGTAATGATATAACGAAGAAGTACCTTAGGGGAAATTCCATTTATAGGTCTGGTAACTCTATATATGGGAAGTACCATGACCTTCAAATCTTTTAAAAATTAATACAAGACGAAGCAAGCAGCTAAAACTGATCCAGAACGCGATTCTAAGCAGGAACCATCGTACAGTTCAACCTTCATTACCACTTGCATGGCATGACATAACAACAAAGGAGCTCAACTCCACCTCGTGTACCTCTACTTGGCGGCGATGGAATGAATGCAGAAAGGGATGGTGCGAAAAATAATGCGAGCAAAAAAGAACAGTCCGTCGTTAATTAAAAGAAAAACAGTATTAAAAAAGGGGAGAGAGTAGGGAAGTAGAACAATTGCTTGATGCGCTCTGGAAGCTTTTGCCGTCTGACGTCACCCCGCTATTCTTTGAGACGCACAGAAATAGAAAATTAGTTGGCAAAAGAGACATCTACTGTTCTGGCCTTCAATACCACCTCTATTCTGCTTTCGCCTAAAGTCTCCTCAAGAGACCGAAATAAAGTTCGGAGATAAAGCACTTGTACCAGCGGTCTTCCACCAAAGTCATCGAATTTTTCTAAATTTCGACCCAGACCTTTCACTAAATCCGCAAAAAATCACTCGAATGCATTTATGAGAATATGTTTCAAGTGCTTTTGATTTCTTTTTGAAATCATAATTTGAAAGAGAACATAATCCAATTTATTGATTAGAAAATTATTTCTGTTTCAGAATTAGGTAAATATTTGTTTTCCTTTACTTTTTAGTCCACACCCACACGCATCGTAGAGGTTTTAGAATTCGCTTAAACACAGCCGATGTTCTAATTTTAGTTACGAACATCTTATATAAAATGTTAAGACCTGCTGGGGTTTCCGTGCCTATTAAAGTTTTCAATGGTTGTGACGTCACGTGTAGGAGGAGTTTCTGATTGTTTTGTTTGGTTGTGTGATGTCACGAGCGAAACGAGATACGAAATATAAGTATCAAAAATCAACTTTTGATCATAATTTCATATTGAATATCACGGCCAATGATCACGCAACGTCAGATTTAATAAATACATATCAATAAATTTGTTATGCACTCATCGTATGACGGGCTTTTGTCCTAGTTTTATATAATGAACAAGAAAGAAGGAAGAAATTTTATAGAAATGTGTATTTCGTATTTTAAAATTTAATCTGGACAGATAGAGAATATTTTCAATCATGGATTCAAATGCTTCAATGTTTGCATGAATTATATAACACTAGTCAAAGATTCAAAACATTTTTAAACTCTTTTGTTTCATAGTGTCAATTTGAATGTCTTAAAGAATTATTTATTTACTCAGTTAAAATGTTCGAAAAGTATTGAAAGAATTCATTAATGTTTCATGGAACAGTTTCTCAAAACATTAGTTTTTCCCAGAAAATAAAACTTAAAGAGGATCAAATGTTTCTTAAATAAATAAGAGTTTATTTAAAATCAAAAGCAGTTCTTGAACATTAGAGAAGTCTTAATTTCAATATTTATTTTGGAGTACTTTTAATGAACTGGATATATACTTTGCCTGTAATACTCTTTGAAAATATCGTTCTTACTGCGTTCACGGTATTTAAGCTTTCTGCAATATGAAAGAACATTTTTCTGATGAGATTGTTACGAAATTATTTGATGTAATAAAGATTTTTAATTTGTTTGAGTAGATTACTACTAAGCTTATTGCAGAACTATTTAAAACTTCGCATTCTTAGTCAAAAAACAGTGGCTCCGAAAAGTGTTCGTACACTTACGAATTTCAATGAAATACTGCTCTATCCATTAATAAAGATTAATATTTCATTATGGGATTTTTTTAATCTTAGTAACACTTTTTTTTTGAAAATCAATAATCAAAAAGTAACAGAAACGTTTCATCACAAAAGTCTTCACCGTATACTTTAAACAAATCTCAAACAGCTTAGTAAATAATGTAATGTTTTGGTAAATTAGTACTCAGGGTATTCAATAGCATCCATAACAGCTTTTAAACGTCTGGAAATAGAGTTAACTAGTTTTTTTGTAATTTCTGCATCAATATTCCTCCATTCTTCAATAATTAGTGTTTTTAGTTTGCTTTTCGTTTTAATGTCTTTGCACTGTACCCCACAGTTCTCTTCAAATGTATTTTATTGGGTTTAAATTCAACGACTGAGATGGCGTTTTCAGAACTTGTGAACAGTAATAGAAACACCAGAGGCGAACTTTGAGAGCCGTGTGCTTGGATCGTCCATCTTGATAATAAAAAAGTTGTTTCCAATACCCAAATTTTGGGCTGCTAAATTTAAATTGTCTTTTAAAATATTTAAATAAAGAGCATGATTTCTTATGCCAGCAATAAATTCCAAATTACCTAGTCCTGATGCTGAATGCACCCCCTCATAAGGATACCTCCACCTTCATTCTTTACTATTCAAACTAAGTTCTTGGGATTAACTTCTTCATTTTTTCTTCTACAAGTATACGCCCATCGGAACGAAAGATGTTAAATTTACTTTCATCTGCAAATAAGACATGATTGCAATACGTTTCGGGTTTATTTTAATTGATTTTGCGAAGGAAAGGCTAAGCTTTCTGTTTTTCAAACTTGAAAAAATTTTCTTCGGGCAGAACGCCCATTTAATGCAGCTCATCTGAGCGCTCGTCGAACAATTTCAGATTAAATTGAACTAGAAAAAATATATTTCATTAAATTCTGCAGAAGGTTTTGCAGCACTCACAAACGGGGATTTTTCACAAATTTTCTAGCTATAAATCTCGGTTCACGTTGAGTTAACTTTGCCGGACGACCTTTTCTTACCTTGCTTTTGATCCTATTTTCTTTTTTAAGGCGTTTTATCATATACTGCACCGTAGAGTGGGATAAATTTACTAATGTAGAGATACTCCGAACTGATTTATCACTATTATGATGAAAAATAATCAATTTTCGAATGTTGTCAGTTATTTCCTTACGACTACTCACGTTGGGTTGGCGTGGAAGTTTGGAGAATGGGGTGCCAGCTCAGGTGTTGCTTCGTCACCTGGTTCAAAATTACGAGGTGTTGAAAATGGGTCTTTCCCTTAAGGGACTGATCCCGGACCGGCGTCAATAGCCCGTTGTGTTGCTCTAGTACGACGTTCACTAAAAATTGCCATTACCTTACGACTACGAGTCTTTTTTAAATAATAAATAGAATATTACGAAATAAGCAAGCAAAGATTAAGGCCAAACGATATTTCAACTGTCACCACAATACACACAAAAAAAAAAGCGACAGACGATAATGTTATTTATGAATTTATCTGAAAATGTTTCGTTGTAAGATCACTTTTATGACGTGTATTTTCTATACCTCCTTGCATTTTCATTTTTCTTACATTTCAAAAGACTAGCGTGGCCAGCACGGTGTAGCCAATGGCAGTGCTTTTCGTGGGGTTCCGGTGATTGCTACGAATTTCAATTTGGTTTGCTTCACAAACCATTAAATGGGAATTCGTAGCCTATTGGGTAACAGCCATCGCGGCGTTGATTGTGGTGTTCGTTTGCGAAGGAAACCAACACCACGGGCAACGCCGTGTTGGCCTTTTCATTGTCAAATGCTGCCAAATTCCAATTGCGAAGAGATAAAATCGGTTTGAAGTCACACTCTCTTGCGGAAATATAAATATTTAATTGAAAAATTATTTATTAAAATAAAATCAAACGTATATGATATCTATCTGGTAAAGTTTTCCAAATATTTTAAATCCTTTGAAATTTTCAATCTATCTTTAACGATCCCGATTTTACAAAAAAAAAACTAAACAATGTCAGTCAAAATATTTTTTATTTGTTTTCCTTTCCTTCGCTGGAATTGTTTGATCGCAGGAAATGTAATCTGTGATTTCTCGACAGCGTATGTCAAATTCGTATGGGGAAAAATGTGTATAAGTTACAATTTAAAAATTATTTGTTTTATGATAATCTTATTTTTAGGTATCGATCTAATGTGAAATTTTCCTCAGATTTCAAATGCTTTGAAATTCTTACTCTTTCTTTAACGATCTATGAGATAGAAAAGAGGCTACATAACTCCAGTTAAAACTTTATTTGTTTTTTTCGTCGGCTGCAATAGTTGTTCGGAGAATGAAACGGAAACGCAAAAAATAAATTTAGAATCTGTAATATCTTTATAGTGTTGCCATTCTAAAACAATAATAATCAAATTCCCCCAATTATTAATTTTAAAGTGTTCTTTCTGTCTACGCACAAAAATTCGGACTTCCTGTGTGGCAAATCTCATTCTCATAAGTAAGTGCCATAGATTCGTCGACACTGCGTACAACAGGACAAACCACTTCCTTTTATAATAATAAAGAAAATAGTCAATATTTTTTTAATGTTGGGTTTTGTTCAGAATAACATAGAAATGACATGACAAATATAGGGCAATATTCGAATTCAATTCCGGGTTACAGCGCACCGACCAACCGGTAAAGTGGTTAAGGTGTTAGCCTCTAGATCGCAAGGTTTCTGGTTTGAATCAGGGTCCGGGCATGGATGTTTGTAAGCGTATGGCGCAGAGGCGGCTGGTGCACCTTAAATCTGTTATGGCCGAAAGTCCTCAAGTTGGGTTGGTGTGGAAGTTTGGAGATTGGGGTGCCAGCTCAGATGTTGCTTCGTCATCTGACCGTGGTTCAAAATTACGAGGTGTTGTCCTCGGATCTTTCCCCTAATGGATTGATCCCGGACCGTCGTCAATAGTAATTTAATGATAAGAAAATTCAGAAAATATGGATAAATTAAAAAAACACCAGTTTCACACCAACATAATAATCACCAGCAAAACACTTTAATTTTCGTATAGCCAACTTTGAATAAGAAAAAGAGTCAATGAAGAAGACATCAATTTAAAAATGGCGACCACATACATCGCACATGAGTTTTAAAATCGTTTTCTTTGGAAGTTTTACCAGGAAATATTTCCGAAGGTAACACAGCAGCAGTAATTCAATGATAAGAAAGTCCTAAAAGTATCATGCAGAATATTAAAAATAGAATCGCCAATTTCAAACCAACAAGAATAATCAACAGATTTTTGTTGTTTCATTTTCGGATTACGAACATGGAAGATCCAACAGAGAAGTAAAACACGACGATATTATCGAAAATGGCGGCTGCATACGTCGCGCATAATAGGGCAGTGAGAGAAAAGTTACAAGTTCTGCTCTCAGATTAATTAACAAAGTTTTCTTATGTCTAGTTTTGGAAAGGATGTACTTCCATCTCGCCAAGAAAACCAATTACGCCTTGTTTCATGGGCCCAAGGGAAACCCTGAGCCGACACATGTGTACAAAAATGTGGTCCGTCTTGTTCCTCGTTGCTGTTCCTCTCTTTTTATGTTATTAGAATTCTTGCTTTTATGCATTTTCTTTATTTGTTTGTGGCTGGAGAGTTCTGTTTTTATGGGCCTGGCGTGTTAGGATTGCAGAGAAGTTGTAAAAGTTTTCGCCGTTATACCAACTTCGGAAGAAAAGGTGGTGTACTTCCGAAAAATTGCTTTTGGAATAATTACGAGCAGTTAACGAGAGTTCTATTAAGATTTCAGACTGAGCGAAGACACGTTTTTGAGCATTTATTTCTAATAATGGCACATTTCTTTTAAAACAACTTTTAAACATTAGTCGCTCAAGGGTTGAAAAAATACATTCCTTTGAACAGAAAGCTATAATTTTTTTTTATCAACACTGGATTACTGGTTGATAGAAGAGTTTTATAGCATGCTATGTATTTTTAAGGTAATGGAAACTTTAAACGTTTTTCATCTGTTTGATTTTTTTAGTTGTGTTGCCGTTATAGCCAATGACCGTTATGTCTAGCCTTATATTATTTTAAAAGGGCTAATCTCTATAAGCAAAATTGAAATAAATATTCACAGGACATTTAAAATTAATGTAATTTTTTGCATGTCGTACATAAGACCTCACAAATACCATAGATTTAGTAAATTAACTATCGTAATTAGCAAAAAATAGCTGATAAATCTAGAACAAAACTGTTTTTTTTAATTAATGTAGATCTAATCCTTTTATAACTTTTTGCAATTAAAATAGATATTTTTATTGAGTACTTCCTTGTCCGTTTTTTTAAATGAATACCAGCTTAAATAAACCGCTTGCTTAATAAATCGGAAGTTTAAAAGGAATAGTTCAGCTCTCATACACATTTTTATGGCCAAGAGATTTTTTTTAAATGTGTGTTATATAAATGAAGACATTTTAAAAACGTATGTTCTAGAATTGTAAATAAATAAATGAAAATATTTTGAAAAATTGAAGCATTTTAAAATTTTATTGCAACAAGTTATAACTATATTTTTTATAACATATATGTTTTATCACAAGTTTTATTGTTTATACATTTTGAGTTTATATGAGCTTAGTTTTAACAACACTAAGTTAAATGAGGGAAGTTGTATTAGAGAGCATACCCATACTAACATCGCCATAATGACGACACGGGTGTAGCAGAAAAAAATAACCATTAGAATGAGCTTAAATTTTGCATGGTCATTAAAATTCCTTCGAATCAATTCCCTTCCAAATATAATGAGATTCCAAAAATTAATTTTTCAAGCATTAATTTAAAAGTTATTATAGTTTGCAAAAAGCTATTTTTGAAAAATATTAGGTGCGTTTTGTTTGGGTTCGTTAAGGGTAACATGGTACAAAATATTTGCGCTATGGAAATATTAATGATAAAGATATCCATAAAAATACTGAGAAACTGGTTTAACATCAGAAGCTCGAATCTTTCTGTACTTTTAACTTCGAAACAAGATCTAACAACATGAAATGTGGTAGCTGAAGTTCAATTTTGATTTAGATTCGAAATTGTGTATAAAAATATTGCTAATAGAAATTATAAAATTTGGGCTCAATTTAATATGAAGATGGCCCCTTATGCAACTTTATTGCCCTTGAATTGATAGAAAGCTTTATTCCCTATTGAATGTCATCTTTGAATTTGTTCTCCTGTTAAAATTGTTTGAATGGTGTGGTTCGGTTTTTCTTCCACGCGTGCACAACTGCACCGTTATGTAATATACAAAAGCTAACATAAACTTCCTGATCAAGTAACTTATAGTAATCACGCGGCGTAAATGGGAATGAAAATTATATAAAATTGTCATTACATAGGCAATTGAATTTAAGTCATACAGCAACAAAGGCTATTGGCGATGGCCCGGGATCAATCCTGCTATCAAATTGGACGATTTGTGTATGACTTTTAGTTCAAGGCAATAGAATCATGAACATTTAATTAAATAGATGGATCATAAACGCGCAACTTCGTGTTATTTCTCCCGATTGCTCGGTCTGAACATCTCCCAGTGAAGGTGTGTGCACTGCTACATTGGATCTAATGTATCTCAGACCGCACTTGCGTTGCGGCAGCGGCGCCGCACGTTGAAAAACCGGATGTGCGCACACGGCCTAAAACAAGGTAGGTATTAAATTAACGTCGCACTGGAGCAACACAACGAGCTATTGGCGAAGGTCCGGAATCGGACCCAAAGGAAAAGATCCGAGGACAACAGAACGTAATTTTGAACCGCGGTCGGATGACGAGATCACACCTGAGCTGGTAACCAACTCTGCAAAAGGGTTGCGGTAGCCCAGTTGGCAGCGTATCGAGTTCAAATCCATCAAAAACCGTCGTGTACAAAGAGGGGTGAAACAAGTTAAATCTTTCGTGGCCTCAAATGTCCTCGGGTTAGCATGATGTTTAAGTTTGGAGAGTGGGGTGCCAGCCCATGTGTGACCTCCGCTCCTAACCGAGGTTCAAAATTACGTGGTGTGCCCTCGGAACCTTCCCTTCAGTAGTTGATCCATCCCCGTCGAAAATAGCCCATTATGTTGCCCCAGTGCTATGCGTTAATGAAATTCCTAAGAACCTTCCTCAGTCTCTAAATTTTTGCACAACGCTAACGTGAGGATATTTGAGGCCATGACAGATTTAACGTGCGCCATCCCCTTTTGTATACGAAGGTCTTTGATCCCATGAAACTCGGAGAAAGCCCGAAACCTAACTCAGGTCTAATTAACGAATGGGAAATTCTATTTGCGCATCTATAGCCATTAAGCCCATGTCGATTCCTAAGCCCACGTGACCTAGGCTCGAGAAATCTTGTGACAGCGACTTCATTTCGTTAGAAAGGTAGACAAAAAGATATTGCGATGAATCAAATAGTTTAAAATTACTCTTATCCTAGCTGTCATTTCCTTCATTCAAATTGGCGATCGAAAGTAGAATGCAAAGCAAAGACTGCGCCAAACTTTTCGTCGCTGATTACAGATCTTCAATTGTTCCAAGCAATTTCAGAAAGCGCTGCGGCAATTATTTAAAAAGACGTATTCCGTTTTGGTCTCACGAAATCTTTCTGTTAATTACAAACTTGAGAGTTCAAACCTCTGCGAATTTTTGAGAAGTCTTTAATTAGTTCCATTCGAGTTGGATTATGGAACTGTTTCGCTCTAATTTTTGTTTCGTTTGGTGTTCTGAACGAAAACAGTTCCACACGTACTGATGTAAGACAGAATTTAATCCCGTTTCCAATATTGGACTTGGTGTTGTGAATGTTGTTAAATGCATTAAAATTTTCAGTTCTTTCAATTTTATATTATGACAAGTTAAATACATAAGTCTGCGACTTATTCTATTCTTTAAAAATGTATTATAATATCTATCTTTAAAATATATCTATTCTTTAAAAAAATTTATTTTAAAAATCTATAAATTTAATCTATTCTTACAAAAGTAAAAGAAATTGAATGGTACAACTCCATTTCTCTCCGGTGTGGTTGATAGGAAATGGTTGTTCCGGTTTTGGATTCCAACTTAGAATCTATTCAAGAAACAAATCACTATGAATAACAAACTCCTTTAACCCCTTGGGTAAATATTTATTTGAAAAGTAGTTCGGATTATCGTTTGCACATTAGTTACTCTTATATTTTCGTATTATCGTCTGTACATTAATTACTGTTATATTTTTGTATTATCGTTTGCACACTAGATACTATTATATTTTCATTTAATTTCGTTTGATAAGAATGGCAACAGTATGAGAGAGATCGCACAGCTTCTGATCTCCGCGTTCATTGCAAAAAATAGTCTGATAACGCAGCCGTGTAAATATTTCTATGTATCAGTCAGTATGTATCATGGAGTCAGATGAAATAAGGTGTATTTTTTGTAGAGAACGATTGAATAATTTGATTCAAGGAGTCTCGTAATACCAATCACTCTTGCCATGATTAAGAATGTACATGTTTAATTATGTCCTAGTTTGAATGACGAATTAGACTCGTCATCCGTAACTTAGGCAAAACAAGTGCATGACGAGTCTCAGTCGTCAAATGTACCCAAGGGGTTAAAGAGAATAACAATTTTTATTTTCAAAAATAACTAATTTATACTCAACCTTGTAAAACTCAAAACGCACAGCAATATTGCATTTATTTAACTAATAAAACTCCGTATAATTCTAATTTTAATTTTAAAATAAGTAAACGTTTTATTTGGCCTTGCTCGATACCGAGTAGCAAAATTGGTGCACTAAGGTCATTTTTGGCTGTATTATTGTAAGACTAGAATGTTCAGCTTGAATTGGACTAAAGAGCAGCTACTAACCCATGCCAAGACAATGCCATCTAAAATGTTTTACGTTTCATTGTCTGGACATGGGTTTTGGATGACATGACTGTAACGATCTTCCGAAAGGTGATTGCGAACACAGATAGGTTATAAGAACAGTTGTTCTTGTGTTCTGGTTGCTACTGCTCTAGTGGACGAACATCGATGTATGACAGTGCCTGTGTTCTAATACGATCAACAACATGAAATCTTGCGTGATGTTCTGGATAAGAACACAAATTTTGTTAAGCATTCAAAAAGGCAGAAAATACGGAGCAATTTAAACTTACCGTGCTTTTTGTATTTTCGAAAAGTCAAGAATGCTACGCAGACGCAAAAGAAGATTGTGCTGTGCAGGGCGAGGGGTACTATTCACAATTCCACGTGTCACGAGTGCTTCAGAGAGTTTCGTCACCTGGATGAGTTCTTTAGCCAGAAACCTCAGAACTTGTATGAGCGTGGATTGATGCAGCTGAAGGAGAGATGGAGAAAGGTCATAGAACAGGAGGGTACATACTATATTCATTCAATATAATTTTTAGAAAATAAAATAATTTTTCTTCAATTTTTTCATCAACCCAGTATAAATTATCTGCTAAAGTGGATGCTGAAGGAAGGAATATTGGGGTCGGGGCAATGCTGACCCTAGAGGTTCGGAAAAGCAAGAGTGACCAATAACATGCTTAAAAAATGTAAACTATAAATGGTTAAAGCAAACAACTATACGCTCGAACTTTAGCGATACACTCAATACAGTGTTGTATTGTTTCAAGATATGAGTATAATAAAATGTAATTTAAATGTACTAGCCTAAAAATAAGACGACAGGTCGTTACTGGCTAGTGTTGTTTGGTTGTGTTCTGAAGTTTTAGGGGACAAGAAACATCTTTCGCCAAAAGGCGCCAAACTCAAGATTGACAACGTCAAGTAAAAAAAATCGCCAAAAGGAAAAATAGAGGGATTGGGGAATAGAATCAGGGGATGATCTCTGAAAAAGATCGCTTGGATATTCCGAGATCCTGTCACCCGTGTTTACTAAAGACAGAAAATTGCATGGGAAAAGAAAGGATCACTTGAGTACTACGGACGCGTGAAGACCGTACATACTTAAAGGAGATGCGCCCTTGTGAGCAACAAGCTATTTTTAGCATGTATTTACATGCACTTCTGACTTAAATAGACGACAACTATGCTTTATACAGTCAGAAACGGTTACATGGTCAGCTCAGCGGTCCTGAAAAATCAGACCATATAAGCGGGGTGACCATATATGCGTAACACTACTACACTATTTAATTATGGCTGGATTATATTCACCTTTTACAATATAGTGCTCATAAACAAATAATTAAACTTTTAAGAACAGCTAAAAAATTAATTCGCGAAGTAAGAACTACAGAAAAGAAATATGCAATATTGTTTAGTGAAATTTATTAGCTTACCTTACCAATCCAAGTACAGTACGCATACATACATGCATCCATATTCAATGCACTTATCTCTACTATTATAAAAGGAAGTGTTTGTTTTTCGGTTTTTCGTTATCACAGTCCTGACGAATCTGCGGCACTAACAATCATGGAATTTGGCACACAAGTAGTCCGAATTTTGGCAATTTTTGGGTCACGGCGAATTTTAAAATTCAATCTACAACATTTAAAAATGAATTTAATGGAATTTAATTATTATTGTTTTCTTTGGAATGGTAACAGCATAAGAGATCGCAGATTCGAACTTACTTTTTTCGTTTCCGTTTTTATTTTGCGTAGAGGAACAATTTGTCAGCAGACGAAAAAAACAAATACAAATTTTTAACATAAATGAACGTTCTTATTCGTCACGTATCTTACTCTTTTCGTCTCAATTTCAACGTACGTTTCAAACAGGGAGAGATAACCTCAACCAACATACAGATGTAGACCTGTTATGCTTGTGGAGGAAGATAATTGAGAGTGGGAGTGGCGGAAAACGCCGACGATGATTCAAAGAAGAAGAGAAATGGGGGAGTAAAGGCGTAAATTCAGGTCCTCTCCAGGGTCGCAAAGACTTTTGTTACTTCTGGTCCCCTGTTTTGCTCCACGCCTCAAGAAATGTTACAACAATTACTATTTTTCAAAAGAAAAATCAATAACAAAATTTAAAAGATAAAAAAACGATCATACAACCGATAACCAGGAAATTAAATGACTATATAAGCGGTGCGCTTTAACACATGTTTCCCATTCCACACATTGAGTTCGACGGGACTTTAGAAAACTGACCCTATAAGCGGGTTGACCTTATAAGAGGGTGACCATATAGCCGGTACTGACTTTACATATTATATAGAGAGATTTTCTATACACTACATTCCTTTGAACTGCATCACAAGCAAACGGCAAAACAAAAGAGTGGAAAATTTCCGACGTACTTTAAAAATTATTTTCGGCTTACATCGAACAAATCCTTTTTTCTCCTGTTAGCAACACGTAGCCAGAACACCCGGTTTAAATCATTCGACATAAAGTAGTGGCTTCTGCTTCTTATCCTAACAACCAACCAGTAATGGAGGATTCGTGTTCTAAAAAGCGATCGACGAGCAAACGATCGAACGATCAAACCAAAACACAAGTCGAACATCTTATCTTTACTTTTACTTTTCTGGGACAAACAGCAAGAAATGAGAAGAAAAAAGAAGACTCGGACTGTAATGACCAAAAGAAATGTTCTCGAAGAAAGGAATCGAACAGTTTTATCTATTCCTTTTATAGACCTCCAATGGATCGTTTTCTTTGGACTAGTTTCATCACTACCTATACTTTTGAAGGAATTTTATTTCTCGGGAGTGCCATTTAATTGAAACTGAAGCCTCTTTTCAAAAACGAAGTAAGCTCCGATGTTCTACAATAGAATCGTAATTTTTCTTACTGGGAGAGTTGAGTTGTATACGTTGGAAGTGGCAGGGAATTTTTACTGCAGTTTTAAGAACCGCTCTTCGAGTAGAGGCAATGAAAATTTTAGTGCTGTCATTAAAATGTAAATTTTCTACTACTAAAATGTTTCAACTTCACAATTTGGAAGACAGATACTATAAACGGTAGACTGTTGTCAGTTTAATATTACTCCCAAGAGAAAGAACAGTAGTTCTGTTTCGTCTGGAGTGTGTATTCGTATAAATTATTGTTCGTGATATTTATGGACTGTATAGGAAATAAAGTTTCGGACGTGTATTCGGAAAATGCAGAAAAACGTCTTTGAAGCCATATGGTGGATATGAATGAATGTCTTTTGGACTAAGTCCCAATTGACTCGTTCTGTTTTACTTTTTCCATTCCATTACATTTGCATAGGAACTTTGACACAGGAAACTAGTTCCAGGCGCTTGATGATCTAGTTAGTCTTTGATATTTTTGATGTTATATTTAACACCATCTGATCAGTGATGGCTCGTATGTGTCGTCTAATGTCGCAATTTTGACTTTGGCGTCTTCGACATTCGATAAAATTTAGATTTGTTTCTTAAATAACCACTTGTGTGCCATTTTGTAGAACTTTGAAAGACTGAAATTCCATTTAAAGGCAAAGTAAAGCAATAAAAACGCATCAAACATATAGGGATTTCAGTTAATTTAGATACATTTTTGGAAAAATTGTTGCGAAATCGTATTTGAAAATTAGGCCTTTTACTTCCGATGATTTTACGTCAGAACGAGATAACAAAGATGTGGCACGTACTTCTCGCATATAATTCGAATCTACTGTTGTGTTGTGATTTATTTGTAGCTATAATTCTGAGAATTCAATATAAGTTAACTCTTGACACCATCAATGAATGAATTGTACGGCTGTAACGAAAGGAATGCATCATCCAGTAAACCATTTTTTGTTCGGTCGCCTTTTTCTTCCTGTAATAAACGAAGGCTACATAATCATTTAGGCCTCGAGTCACATTTAAATTTCATAAGTTGTTTATTAGAACTTATCTTCCTTTGCAGAGAATATTTCTTTCATTAAGAAATAGTATCTCCACTTGTTCATCTCTTGGAAAATACCAAATCATGAAATTCATCGCACATAGGAATAAGCTAAAATGGCATAAAAATACTAAAAGCTAGAATGGAAAGAAAATCACGGAAGAAATAAACAAAAATGTTCCAAAGTGGCGCCGAACTTTACAGGTATGGCTATATGAATCTATGCCTACGAGTAAAGAGTATGATTCAGCGTTCTTACAACACATCCCGAACAGTGGAGTACATCAACAAACATCATGGATTCGTCTACTCGCGAACAAACTACGAAGTCATTTTGCGTTACAAAACGTCTAATTGATGAACAGACAGCGTGGATATGTCTGCTCAAGAACTGCTCTGGTAACACGCCATAAACAGTTGAATCTACTAATAGGCACCCTGAATACTTCTGCACAAGAATAGACTACTTGGTGGTCTTGTAACACGCCTCGAACAGTCAAATTCACTAACAGGCACAGTGGATTTGACTGCTCTCACGAACAGACCATACAATCATCTTGTAATCGCAGGCACTTTGTAATTGCCTTGATCTTGCAATCGCAGTTATTTTATAATTCGCACAGTCGAATTCAACTTCTCGCGGCGTGTCACAAGACGACTAATGGACGTACTTTTCGCAACAGAAGCTCGATTCTTTTGCGTGTTACACTTAGTGAGTGCTTAGCTTTAACAAATGTGATTTCTGATTATGATAAATACCCCCGTTAGCTATTTTCCAAACCCTCATAGATACTTCAACTGGGGGCGGGGCTAACCATAACGGCCAATGAGACTGAAATCAACCCAATATAAAATGAAGTCTTCTTTTAAAGAGCTTCTTTTGGTGAAGCAACGATGGCCTAATGGCTAAAGTCGCCTACCTTCAGTTTGGCGTCGGCAGCGGAGGATGACTCCCCGAGTTCGAACCCACCTGGAGGAAAAGTTTTTAGATCCTCCAAATTATTTAAAAAAAATTCCAATTTAATTCCTTTTGGTTCTAAATTACTTTTCCTAATTTTTAATACCCTTTTTATATTCTTCCAAGCTTCCGTTGATTTTACATAAATAATCTAAGAACCATTCCTGAACTCACTACCAGCTGATATTTTTCCGCCCCTCTGCCGTCCCCTTTGCTTTAGGATGACGGTGTCGTATCCACCCCTGGTTTAGGACCATCTGATGTAACAAAAAGCATACATAAAACACTAACATATAATTATTAACTTATATAATAAAAGGATACAATTTTCGGCTCCCACCTCTACCCGCCCACAGCCATGGATCTGAAAAGAAAAGAAGAAAACAGAAAAATTATTTAACATGTTTCATTTATTACACTGCAAACAGGATCACACAGGATTTCAGTTGTCTTTAGCGTAGTGAAGGAGATTCCTATCCAGCGCTCCCGATCATTGGCCGTTACGGTTAGCCCCGCCCCCAGTTGTAGTACCTATGAGGGTTTGGAAAATCGCCCCCCGGTAGCCCAGTTGAAAGAGTAGCGATTCAGCAACCGGAGGATACAGAGTTTGAAATTCACCCCACCCAAGTCCGTTGCGTACACGGAGGCTGGTGCACGTGCACTTAAATCTACCGCGGCCTCAAATGTTCTCACGTTGGCGTGATGTGGAAGTTTGGAGAGTGGGTTGCCAGCTGCTGCGTGACCTCGTCATCCGAACGTAGTTCAAAATTAAGAGAAACTTCATCGGATCTTTCACTTCGGGATGGTCTAGGTTGCCGGGTTTGAAGAATAACGGATTAGCGATCCGTCGTGTTCTTGAATGTCGTCGCATTGGTGTTGTGTGCATGCTTGGCCAGATCAGTTGTTGACCTCATCATCTGACCATACTTCAAAATTACGCATTGTTGTCCTCGTATCGTTTTGTCGGAGATTCATCCCGCACCGTCGTCAATAGCCCTCTGTGTTGTTGATCCATTGCGACGCTGATTCAACAACCTACCTGATTATTAAGACGAAGGCAAGATGGAGATGCCAAATGGAAATTTAACCCCATCCAGCATATTAACAATTCTAACGCCCAAATGTCATCAATGATTTTTTCTTGAGCAGAAACTCCAAGATCAGAGCTATGCGATACCCTCTGAAAGCAAAATCTCTCCCACGTAAAACAGATGACATGCCTTGGCAAACCTTGGTATGATGCATCACTCTCACTTCTCGAAGCCAGGAGTTTAGTTTTTGTGAAACGGCCCCGAAACCCGACTGGAAAATGAATATTATCCGACCCGAGCGTCCGACTGAATATCAACTATTTTGTATCTTCTGATGTGTCTCGTCTTGTAGTACCGAAAAAGATCGATTTCTTGTAGATTTTAGTTTTGTTACCATTCGAGAGAGTCGTAACTGAAAATCACCCGGATGGCGAAGTCCTGTCCTGGGATGTTAGGTCAGCTATTTCTTTCGTTATTTTAAATTCATGAATGGATACATTTTGTTACATGGTTTCACATTTATGTATTTTATATCACGTTTTCATTTTATTTTCCACGTTCATACTCATGGGGGACGATACATCATCGTATATAAAATCGATGCTGAGACTTTAAGGCAGTTTTATAAATTTTCGATCTTTAGACTTCTTTGGTAATTTAGTAATTTTTAATTAACGTCGTACTAGAGCAACACAACGGGCAATTGACGACGGTCCGGGATCAATCCCCTAAGGGAAAGATCCGAGGACAACACCTCGTAATTTTGAAACAGTCAGATGACGAAGCAACACCTGAGCTGCCACCCCACTCTCCAAACTTCCACGCCAACCCAACGTGAGGACTTTCGGCCACGACAGATTTAAGATGCACCAGCCTCTACATCATACGCTTACAAACATCCATGCCCGTACACGGATTCGAACCAGGAACCTTCCGATCTAGAGGCTAACACCTTAACCACTATACCGGTTGGTCGGCTTAGACGTCTTTGAATTCGTAATTGTGTTGGGTACATATATTTGTATGGAGTGGTGCAATAAATGCAATATATGTGTAGGTAGGTTGACACTTTAATTAACATCGCACTGGAGCAACATACAGGGTTATTGACATCAGTTGGGGATAAACCCTGATAGGACATATCCGTGGACAACATCTAGTAACTTCGAGCCACGGTTAGATGACGAGGTTAACACCTGAGTTGCACCGTACTCTCCAAACTTCCACATGAGGCACACTGCCATCATGAGGGCATTTGAGGCCACGACATATTTAAAGTCCCCTAGCCCCCCCCCCCTCCTTTACACCATGGTCACGATTTCACGGGGCTAAATGAGTTCATTCTTGGTGGCCTCTGTCCACAATTCTTCGGGTTATCATAGTTCTAGGCTATTTAAATGTCTAGGTGTTTAAATTAGACACGTTGGCGTGGTGTGGAAGTTTAGAGAGTGGGGTGCTAGCTCAGGTGTTGCCTCGTCATCTGACCGTCGTTCAAAATTACGAGGTGTTTCCCTCGGGTCTTTCCCTTGGGGGATTGATCTCGGACCGTCGTCAACAGCCCTTTGTGTGCTCTAGTACGACGTTATTTAAAAATTACCAATTGGTATTACCCTTGAGGGATTGATCCCGGACCGTCGTCGTCGCTCAGGTGTTGCTTCGTCATCTGACCGTGGTTAAAAATTACGAGGTGTTGTCCTCGGATCTTTCTCTTAAGGTATTGATCCCGAACCGTCGTCAATAGCCCGTTGTGTTGCTCTAGTACGACGTTAACTAAAATTACCATTACCTGGAACGTCGTCAATAGCCCATTATGTTGCTCAAGTACGACGTTAATTAAAAATACCTTCTTACCATGCCTACGTAGGTGTGATTAATCTGCATGTAAATATATACTGCTTCTATTTAACTTTAGAACGACGGTAGCCCGGTTGGAAGAGTAACGAATTAGCAATCGCAGGTTTGCGATTTTGAATCCAACAAAATCCGAGATCAATCCCGTAGAGTAAATGGTAAGTGATAATTTTTAGTTAACGTCGTACTAGAGCAACACAACGGACTATTGACGTCGGTCCGGGATCAATCCTTTACGGGAAAGATCCGAGGACAACACCTCGTAATTTTGAACCAACGGTCAGATGACGAGGCAACACCTGAGCTGGCACCCCACTCTACAAACTTCCACACCAACCCAACGAGAGGACTTTCGACCTCGACAGATTTAAGATGCACCAGCCGCCTCTACACAATACGCTTACAAACATCCATGTCCGGACCCTTATTCGAACCAGGAACCCTCCGATCCAGAGGATAATTTTGAACCACTTTCAGCTGACGAGGTCAGCACCTGAACTGACATTTCACTTCCCAAATGTCCACACCATGCCAACGTGAGGATTTTTGTGGCCACGACGAATACAACACACCAGTACCCAACGTATACGACGTAGGATCAATTATCTCTGGGTCAAGAAAATTAAAACGTTGTTAGGTGTTATGCAGGGAAGACAAGGTTACAGGCTAAATCGTTATATGCATGTGGTTTAAATTCGAGTTGATATAAGTCGTTTATGAATTGATTAAATTAATTTATGATTAGACATTTTAAAATTTGCATCAAATTTCGAAAAAAGTTAACAGTTGGAATGTATATTTGGACTAATTAGCTGATTCAATCAATTAAAAATGAACTGAATTTATTTAAAGCAGATTTATAGTTAAGATTTCAAAAGTATAACTTCTAACCTCTTTTGACTCTAATTCAATTTACGTAATTTTTAAACGAATTCACGCAGAATTATATAAAACCAATTAGCCTTTAAAAACAATCGTCTGTTATTTTTTCCCATCTAATTAAATTGATAATGCTTTTGATGCAAAGAAGTTATGCTAACATTTCATCATGAGAAGACTTTACTGAAATGAGTTTTTTTTAGCATAGGGGGTGCTCAGAGTTTCACTTCTCCCTAATATTTCCAATCAAATTAATTTCCGGAATGGTCCATTTTTTCTAGTACTTCGCTAATTAGATAAACCGATATTTTTTAGATTACATTTATCTTCCTTCTTGCATTGATTAAAATTTCAGTTTACTTTGCAACTCTGCTATACATTTCACGTTTGTAATTTTGAAAACTGATTATTTATAGACGTTCGAAAAATTGTTTTTCATCGTTTCGAACATATTCGGTAGCTAAGTAAATTGGGAATGAAATTACAAAGCTGTTTATTAAAATTCAATTAAAAATGAATTGCACATAAGCACATTACGTCGATCACTATTGTTAGAAAATAATGTCAACTCAACGCTCTTCCCACCCTGCTCTCCTATGCACCTGCGCTCCGTGTTCTCTACTCCGTGGCGCTGGCGTCGCTACGAGTGTCGCCACTGTGCAGGTGGTTTGGTGGATGGGGTTTCGAGTATGCAACATAAATATACAACATATATATACATATTCAACATAAAAAACAACATAGAAATAAAATTCGAAATAAATATACTATTAGGTAACAGATATAAAAATCCCACATAAATACACAACATAAAAATAAATATCAACATAAATATACAACATATAAATAAATATTCAACATAAATATACAACTTAGAAATAAATATTTAACATAAATATACAACACTAGCCACTGCGTGGCGGCGTTGCCCGTGACAGTTCTCTTCGTGGTGTCAGGTGTGACCACTGCTCGCTCACGCTCGCCAACCCCCCGCGATTGCTACGCATTCCTATTTGGTTTGCTTCACAACGGACAAGACCGTGATGTCCTCGAAGTGGTTACTATCAACAACGTAAAATAAAACAGTCTAGTATTGGAAAACTTGGCATAGTTCCAAAGGCATTCGGATTAAAAACGCTTGGGATTTCAGCGGTCGAAATAATAGCAAAAAATCGCATTTTAAAAAATTCAGGCGGCACACAAAAATTTCCAAAAATTAGGACTACCTGTGTGTCAGATTTCATTATTGTAAATGCCATAGATTCGTCAGGACAATGATCACAGAGAAACAGAGACACAGACAAAATTTCCTTTTATAACAGTAGAGATGGGAAAAAATATTCAAGATATGTAGTAATATAGAACAAAGTGACGTCACGACTTAAATGTATAAACCACAATACGAACTAAAGGCTTAATGCCTCACAAGGCTCGCACTTATCGATCGCATTCATCTTTAAATGTAACCAGACTTACGTGAGACGTAGTTACATATTCTGTCAATTCGTATCAGTCATCTCTAATCGAAAAAAATACAAATTCATATATATTTGAGTTGTGACTCGGTTTCTTTCTAACTGTCTAAGAGAGTTCTTTAAGCAAATAGACAATTAGACAGTCACTGTTGTTCCGATTATGCAGTGCGAATGTTTTACAAATGATGTAAATAAATGGAAATAATGGGCTCGGGATTTGCTTGCGTGCTGTTTGACTGCGTAGCAGTGAAACTGATTGAAGCCCTGTGAAGTAAGAAACTGTTTCGTAAGTTAATTGGAATTGTGTCGTCAGAACTAAATCGATTCGGTCTGTCGATAGTCAATATGCGACGCTGCCTAATTTCTCAAAATACCGGTACGTACATTTAAGTCCATTACATTAAGTACATACATTAAACATTGTTAATCAATGTAACAGACAAGTTCTCCCAAAAAAAAACCATAATTTGTATTTGACAGCATCGCCTTTTCAAGAATGCACGGTATTTAAATTGAACAAGAGAAAGCATTTTGGAATTGTTGACATTAACATTCCTATTAAGTACCCTTAACTTCTTCCATTTATACAGGAGCATTGCAGTAATCATAAAATGAAGCAAAAAACTTAAATTTTTTTTTACTAAACCTTTTATTGTGTTTGTTTATTACTTGATATTTATGTCTCGTACTTGGGGCAGCATGGCCAAATATGACCATTGCGCCATAAAATCTCGAAACCAACCAATCAACCCAAATCTGGAACAGATACGACGGAAGTCTTGTTAGTTCCAACAGACATGAAACCCTTTGTATTGGATTGGTAGAAATGTTAATCCCGTGTTTTTGCAAAAAATAGAAGAATACTTATTTTATTTACTAAAAATTACATTTAATCAGTATGGTATGTGCTGTTCTGTTCGCCGACCTTTCTCCATCTCTTCGGTACCTGCATCCTCCCGCACTCATACACGTTCTGGGGTTTCTGGCTAAGGAACTGATCCATGTGAGACGAAACTTTCCGAACCACTTACGGCACTTGGAATCGTCAACGCTACTAACACCCAACACAACACTTCTTTTTCGTCTGCCAAGCATTCTTGGCTTTGACGAAATAAAAAGCATACTATGTCGAAAATGCTCCTTATGTTCTGCCATTTTGAATGCTTAACATAACTTTAAAAGCACAATCCAAGAACACAATTATTTCCTCCAAGTACAAGCTGAAAAATTCCCTCTTTCAAACAGCATCACAACTTTACACGTGTGACGTAGGTAACATTTTTGGTTTCGCGATGTAATGACTTCTAGCATCAATAACGGGACGAACTTTTGTGTCAACACAAGGACCAACAACAAATATGGTCCTTGTTCCATAAAACCCAACCAATAGTTATATTTATCTGTCTGCTTTTCCTCTTTATGCTGAGATATGCGCTCGTGTTGTGTTGTGGTATTGCATTGTATTTCTTCTGTTAGTATTTAGTCCTGGTCATTCGGAAATTTATAAAATCTGTGCTCTGTATATGTTGAAGAGGGGGAGGGGAACAGTACCACACTACCGGGAATTCTCTTGACTTTCAGACTTTTTTAAAGTGACTTACACCACTATAACTTAATGCCGTCCATTTAACTTGACATAAAACGCTTTTCGTACCTAGTTTAGAATTTAACCTTTACGCTGCGACGCTTAAATGTTTTCAATCGTCTCCAGGAACGGCTCTTTCACCTGCATGTCCGACCCCCATACCTAATTACCTAACTTGAGCGATAGAGCCTTGAGTGGTATTTACGATTGACCCTTTCCTTTCGTGGTATTGGGTGGCGTATATTACCACAGCGACCTTCTGCCTTTCCCCCAAAATGTTCACACCTCACGGTAGACAGGGTAGGGTACCTAACAAAAGATGGGATCCTCTAGGTCAGTCGCTGACAGCTCGTAAATGGTGATCGATGCCAGCGATCACTTAAAAGGAGGATAACATTTACCGTACACAGATTTATACCATACCGCTGGTGGAAACGAAATTGTAGTGGTAACAATTATCTACATGCCTCAGCATAAAGGTTAACCTCGATTAGAGTGGAAATAAGTCCCTAAAATCTGGATTTAGAACATTACGATGCTAAAATCACATTTCGTAAGGTAAGTTAATTTGTCACAATAAAGAAGTGGAATAAATTTGGGAGGAATCCGATAGAAATCTGGGAAATCTCCGATCTGGAAAATCCCGAATCTCCGAGATCTCAGGAATCCCTCTTCCAAGCGAATCCGCGGCGTCCTTGAGTTAATGACACCGTCTTTAAAGAGGCTGGGAGCTTGTGAATGTGTAAGTGGAATTCCGTCGTTCTTCGGCGGCCGGGGTTGCCGAACAAAGCAGGGGCTTTGTACTACGCAAATAAACGCTCGTATTGGTTACACGGTCAATGCAAAGTGCCTCTGTTTGCAGACAGGCTGTTTGAATTCTTTTGGATCGAGGTTGGCGAAGCGATTTCGAGGGTCCTGCTGTCACTGAGTGCAGACGCTAATGGATTTTTCATCTCAAAATGATTTTACCGTTTTACTAATGACGAGATACCTTAACAACAAGATAATGTCGATGGTTCGATTATGGCGAGAACGAGATCTGGACAGTTTATTTCCTATTGACAAGCTGTCTCGTCCATCAAAATCTGATCAGGATTGCTTATCGGCGAGTGCTTATTATTTTGCTTATTGCTTAGTGACGTCGAGACAACCATTGGGAGTATTAAGGCTTTTATCATTGAGTCGGATCTAATAATGAATGGCTTTTCCAAGTGGTTTTGACGAGATTTATCGTCATAAAAATACTGACGATTATTTAATCATGAGGAGATCAAGATGCGAGCAGGTTTTACTTAATGACGAGATATCTCGTCCATCAAAATCTGATCAGGATTGCTTATTGACGAGATACAGAAAACCACAAGGAGGATTAAGGTTTTAACTATTGTGAGTTAATTACATCATTATTGCTTATTATTGTACGTATTGTTTAGTTACGTCGAGATAACATCCAGGAGTCTTAAGGCTTTTATCAGTGAGTTCGATATAACAATGAATGGTTTTTAATTTTCCAAGTGGTTTAGACGAGATATATCGTCATCAAGATATTGCCGATTATTTAATGATGAGGTGATCAAGTTCTGAGCAGGTTTTTACTTAATGATGAGATATCTCGTCCATCAAAATCTGCTCAGGTTTGCATATTGACGAGATACCTCGTCCAGAAAACCATCACGAGGGAGAAGGCTTTAACTATTGTTAGTTCAATCTGTATGTGTTCTTTTCATTCATAATCATTTAACATCTTCGTTTCATAGGTCCACATTATTTGGAACGATGGTTTTCCTTCTTAAAACTAAGGGAAAAACTCTTTATTGTATCCTCGGATTTATACATGTGAATTTTCATTGTGTTAACCTTTTTTTACCTTTGATAATTATAACGATGTATGAAATTTTCAATTGAAACCCAACCCAAATGAAAATTATTTATCACAATTTTTAAGTGTCCATTGATCATGTGGGGGAAATTTGGGGTGGGTTTGCCTCTTGAAACCCAACTAAGGGAGATATTCGTTAATATAACCAGGGAAGGATTCCAATTTTTTAATGTCCCTTGATTATATGTGGCTATTATGGATGTTTTGGCCTTTCGAAATCAAAACATATGAGAGGGAATATTCTCTTTATTTCAGCTGCAAATTCACAGTTGCTCATAGTGTGAACACGTGGATCTTTGGTTTGGCTTCTTGAAGCCCAACTGAAGTGAAAATTATTCATTTGAAAGATGGATTCACAGTTTTTCATTAGTGTGAACGAGTGGACTTTATATTTGACCTCTTGAAGCCCAACTAAACGACTCGCCCAATTCTTTACTGTAACCATGAATTCACATTTTCTCATTTCTTTGAAAATATTATATTTTTGGTTTGGACTCTTTTCCAAGGTATCTACCTTTTCCATCTTTGTAATGTACGCAGACTTCGCATTTGTACTTGATGGGCACCTTCAGTTTGGTAACTGTTCTCTGTACAATTAGTAAATATATATACTCTAGAAAAAATCCAACGATTGATGTTTTTAATATATATTTTCAATATATGTTTTCAATATATACGCCACATTCTTTTCCTTACTGTTTACCCAAGGTTATTAATCCTTCCGGTGGTTCCAACCGCTATAGTGGTTAAGGTGTTAGCCTCTAGATAGGAAGGTTCCTGGTTCGAATCCGGGTCCGGGCATGGTTGTTTGTTAACGTATAGTGTAGAGGCGGCTGTTGTACTTTAAATCTGTCGTGGCCGAAAGTCCTCACGTTGGGTTGGTGTGGACGTTTGGAGAGTGGGGTGCCAGCTCAGGTGTTGCTTCGTCATCTGACCGTGGATCAAAATTACGAGGTGTTGTCCTCAGATCTTTCCTTTAAGGGACTGATTCAGGTCCGTCGTCAGTAGCCCGTTGTGTTGCTCTAGTACGACGTTAAACTAAAATTACCATTACCTTCCGGTGGTTGTCTTTTTGAGGTTTCTCGTCATTAAGCAAAAATGACCAGATTTTGGGGGATGAGATATCTTCATCAAAAGAAAATTGACCAGATCTTGATTACGTCATCATCGAAAATTCAGCAGCATCCATCGATCTTAAAATGAACTAAACGGAGCATGTGCCCTTAGTTTCATGTTATTTCTTCCTGTTGCTCGGTTTCAAGATGTGTCACATGGTTGTAGAAGTATGAATCCTAAATTATTGATTAGTTCAAGTGTCAATTCATCGTGATTAAAAACACTGGTCTGGTCTTCCATAGCCAATCGTCGAAGTTGATTCGTGATTTACCCTTCAAAGATATCACGACAGCCACTCCGCCCACATGGTCCTTCTATTTCATTATAAGGTCGATGGCAACGTCTTGATGACGTCATCAGCAAAATTGGTCAGATCCTGACGGATGAGATATCTGGTCGAAATCATTTGGAGGGCGGCTTAAACCAATGTTGGTGACCATGACAAACAAGTACATTTGAAGCTGTCAGTGAAATACTATTTCACTTACGTCAGCCATTCATGCTTTTTACAAAAACTGGCATAGGGCAATAATTTCGCAACTTATGTATAGTTGGTGTCTAATCAAGACTGCTTGGGTGTTCCCCAAAAAAGTTGTCCGTGAGGTGTTCTCTGATATGAAAAACGGAAACCAGAATGATACATTTTGTTTCAGGAGGCTAGACGGTCCCAAATGCGATTTTAACGCTCTTTGGTGATGGTGCCAACGGGTGATTCACTCTTTGTCTGAACGAACTCGCCAATTATTTTGGACCCAACGCAATTTATTTCAGTCTCCTGCCAATTCAGATTCCCTTTTTCAGAGTCTCATCTGCTAGTAAACAATCCAGATAATTTAATTCGAGTTGCATAATTGAAGGTGTTTACGTAGAGCGAGGTGTAACAGATATTGGTTTCCAAATTTTGCAAAACGGATCGATTTCGTCGATATTATCCAAAAGGTTGTGATTCTGCCAATTCAGATTCCCTTTTTCAGAGTCTCATCTGCTAGTAAACAAACCAGATAATTTAATTTGAGTTGCATAATTGAAGGTGTTTACGTAGAGCGAGGTGTAACAGATATTGGTTTCCAAATTTTGCAAAACGGATCGATTTTGTCGACACTATCCAAAAGGTTGTCCTCGATCAACAAAAGACAGCGTCCCATTGCCTGGCCTGCCCATTGACTTCGAACTGTCTGATTGCATGGGAAACAAAAGAATGCGTCCTGAACATATTCTACAAATGACGTCACTCGACTTGTTTTTGAAATAAAGTAGGCAGGTGAGTATTTATTGGGTGGATGTAATAGTCCGTTCCGTTTTTTGGACACAAATTGAAGAATAATTGTTACTAAAAATTACATTGGATCAATATGGTATGAGCCGTTCTGTTCGTCTCTCCGGTACTTGTTTAGTCCCGTACTCATTGAAGTTCGAAGGTTTCTAGCTGAAGAACTAATCCAAATGACAAAACTTTCTGAACTACTTCTGGCACCCAAAATCTTCAATGGCACAATCATCCTACACAACTATCTTCTTTGGCGTCTACGAAGCATTCTAACCTTGTTGGAAATAAAAAGGCATAATATGTCAATAATGCTCCGTATTTTCAGCCATTTTTAAAGGTTAACAGAATTTTAAAAACACATCCCAATAAAAACAGTGTATTTCAACCAGAAGAGTTAAGGGTTAAGGATAGTCACCAGAAGGGTTAATGCAATATTACTGATTTTCTTATCACCTGAAATGTGACTAGAGAAATTCTTCATTTCTTGTTGAATACACTGCTCCTGGTGGCGGCGATGGAATTCAATATCCCGACACAATCGTTCAGACAATGGAGTGCCAGCTCAGGTCTTACCTCGTCATCTGACCGTGGTTCAAAATTACGTGGTGTCCTCGATCTTTCCCGTTGGGATTGTTCCCGGAACGTCGTCAAAAACCCGTTGTGTTGCTCCAGAACGACGTTAATTAAAAACAATACTTACCAGACACTTTATCTTTGTCTCAAAATTGTAAAACTTTATGTTAACAATGTTGTCCATTAGAAATAACCCTGTTAGATTAGCGAGGTACACAAACAATTATATGAATTTCATTGTTTCTATCCTGTAAACAATGTAAGCGAAAGAGACAATGGAAGGGAAAGGAATGACTGGCACGATAAAGTACAAATAACAGTTCTCACCATCAGTTCCAACGCCTATTTGAAGTTAGGCAGTCGAGAATAGAAAACAAACTTCCTTTTGACTACAAAAGAACGTTTGTTTCGGGAACAATACATTGCTATGCTCTTTCATGTGTAAATCCTTTTCCTTTTCTTCATTTTTCAGTTCTTACTGCATATAGTTTTTGTTTATAAAAATGTGTACAGTTTAAATGAAATTAAATGTACTTTATACATTCAATTATAAAAGGCTTCGCTTAACATAATGATTTCAAATTTTTCAGGACAGCCATTTTCAAGTTTAAAAATAAATACCAAAATGATATGGTTTATCCGCTTTTAAGACGTCAAAAGTTATCTTAAACTTTCAAGTATCAAGCGGTTATTTAAGGAATTGGAAATTTTTTTGATCTTCTCGAATTTAATGTTTCTAATTGTTTGACGTGAATTTGGCCCTAAATCGGAACAGTACTGGTGGACCTGTCTGCAAAGTTAAAAAGGTCTGTTTTGTTTTATGATTTTCAGAACTAGAAGAAACATCCAGTAGATAAATATAGCGTCGTACAGACAAATGATGTCCTGCGTACACGACACGCCCTTCGAACCGAATGCGCATGCGCATTGAGAGCTGGGAAGGGTCCTCATGTCGAAATTCTACTGTGATGGGCTAGCTTTGGGCCAGTGTACATCTGAATGGCATGGGGTGAGCACTGATTGCGTGGTGTCATTCGAAAGTTATCGCGCTACTCTTCAATCACATGCCTTGATGACGGTCCGGGATCAATCCCCTAACGGAAAGATCAGAGGACAACAGCGTAATTTTGAACCAATACCAGATGTCGAGGTAACCTCTTAGCTGGCATTCCTTTCTCTAAACTTCCACACCAACCCAACGTGAGGACTTTTGACCCCGACAGATTTAAGGTGCATCATCCGCCTCTTCATACATTTACAAATATCCATTCATTGACCTGAATTCGAAACAGGAACGGCGTTGTCCTCGGATCGTTCCTTTCGGGTTTGTCGCCAATAACCCGTTGTGTTGCTCCAGTACGACGTTAATTCAAATACCGACCTACAAGCTCAGTCCTGCTGGTAATAAATATTTTTAAAACATCAATTAGTTGTGTCACCATTTTTGTAGATCACAGCACAAACATCGCTGGTTTCATGCGATAGGAAAGATTTCGCCTGTATTCTACGCCACACACCTTTAAATGTCAGCAGGTTTCAACTCCTAAGTTACTTCGGCATCGAGACACTTTTTACAACCCAGATACGGAAACCTGACATTTGTTCATCCGACTGTTTTTCTCCACTTTTCATCCGATTTTTCCCTGGAGAGGGTATGCTATCGATCTAACGAGAAGGAAACATCGCCTGCAGAAACTCTTGGAAGGCAGAATGCACTTACGATTTACGAACGCGCCACCCATAATAAACTTTTTCTTCCTTCTCTGCCGTTCGAGCTTGAGGAGGAACAGAGCATAAAAGCGATGCATACATTATTTTAAAGTTGTTCGCTTTGTTTCTGCCGGTGGAAACAAAGAACATGCATTACTTATGGATATCGTAAAACAGAGATAAGAAGAGTGGATTCAATCGGAGAGAAGTCCTGGATCTTGCAGAAAAATTGAAATTGATGTGCACTTGCATGATTACTTATGTAATAGTCTCATGTACCATGTGTGGTGAAGCAATACTCATATATTTAGTTTTTACCCACTAAAAACATTATTAGTACTTCCTTTCATCATATCGCTCAATTTCCTGTACAATAATCATCATCTTACTCAATGTCCTGGACAATAATTCATCCTATTATCCTTTGATACCAAAATGAGCTGATAGCTGCATCCACCGGTAGATGGTATGGGTGGACAGGGTGTTTCGAAACTCATGGGCAAAAATTTAAGGGCTGATATTGTTGTTGTTGTTTCTAATGCCTACACTGGCAGACCAGAGGAGTGACAGGCCCGTCGAAGACGGCAAGAGGCGAGGGGGTGCGCCTTCCATGTTATTGAGCCCCATTGGGAGGAAGTCCGACTTCGCTCGGCATACATGACACATCCGTTTTACAGGAAGGTCCCTTTCATACATCCATTCACTCACACATATCGTAATTTAGATACCAATCAGAGGCTGATAACCCTCTGATCAGATACCCCCAGAGGTATTGATTTGGTATGGGAACATGGGGGGACTTTGTGACCACGACCTATTTAACGTGCCCCAGTCACCATTAGTGAACACGACGGTCTTTAGCCAGGTCGAAGCGCCGATCTCACAATCGTCAGAATTGCAGGCTCCGCCGAGGACAGAACCCACAACCCTTCTGTTGCGAGCCCGACGCTCTACTGACTGAGCTACCGCGGCTCAGGGCTGATATAAAACATCTAAACAAGCAATTTTCACCTTAAAATGCATGGGCGGAGAGAAAGCGTTGAACCGCTAGATGGCGCTGTAATAGGAAGCATAAAGCGCGAGTTTTCTTACTCATCGTCATTTCTACCGTTTATTTCTAAAGGCATGGCGACGTACAGTAATCAGGAAAAGGCGGACAGGCATTTTATGTATGGTCTTGCGAATGGGAATGCTCTGGAAGCCGAAAGACTGTACAGGCAGCGTTTCCTGAGAAGACACGTGCCAGACCGAAAAATGTTCGAGCGATTACATCGGTGCCTGTGCGAAACGGGATCCTTTGTCACTGGCATGCATGATACAGGGCGTGGTAGGAATGTGCGGACGCCACAAGTTGTAGATGACACTCTGCAAAGAGTGGAAGATCGTCCGGATATTAGTACGCGAAAGGTTTCCCGTGCCGTAAATGCGCCCTACTCGTTTGTTTGGTGAGTACTACGGGACGAAGGATTACACCCATACCATGCACAGAAAGTGCAAGCCTTGATACCTGCAGATTATGCGCCACGTGTCGAGTTTGCACATTGGTGTTTTGCAACAGCTAGCAGTGTAGTCTGATTTTAGTGCACATGTGTTATTCACAAATGAATGCACCTTTACTCGTGAAAGCATCTCTAATACGCACAACCTTCATGTGTGGGCATCTAACAATCCGTACGATACACGTCCTCATGCGTATGAGAAGCGTTTCAGCGTAAATGTTTTGGCTGGAATTGTGGGTGACCATTTGATCGGCCCATACCTTCTGCCATTCCGATTGGACGGCAGAACATACCTCACATTTTTACAACAGGTATTGCCAGTCCTACTTCAACCTGTTTCAGCCAACATACAATCACGTATGTGGTTCCAGCATGACGGAGCACCACCCCATTTCAGCTTGGATGTGCGGAGCGCTGTAGACGCTAAATTCCCTTGGCGATGAATTGGTCGGGGTGGGTCCACACCTTGGCCGGCATGCTTACCCTATCTATCCTGTTTGGACTTTCCTGTGGGGCCATTTGAAAAGTCTCGTCTACGAAAGCCCCATCGACTCCGACGAGGACCTAGTTTCCAGGATTTCTGTTGCTGCCAGTGCCGTCCGAGACATGTGTGTGTGAAAAAGTGTGCCGCTCGGTACGTCGCAGGTGTAACGACTGATCTACCGCAGGCGGTTGCTCTTTTGAGCAGTTTCTGTAATTTTGCCACACATCCTGTCAAAAATTATTTAGTACCTCTTCTATCCGTTTGGTGTTTCGTTCTTTCATGTGACAGTAACGGCGGATACCTCCTAGCGGCTCACCGCTTGCTCTCCGACCATGTATTGTATGGTGAAAAATGCTTGTTTAGATGTTTTCTATCACCCCTTACATTTTTGCCCATGCGTTTCGAAACACCCTGTATATATACAAGGAGTTTTAGTGACACAGAAGAGGGAAATATACGCAGTGAAAATTACGCAAATCAAACCTATGCCTCCTACAATAAATGTGATAAGATCGACGGGGGAAAGTGTGCCATACGCTATATTATGCAAGGCTATAGCCATAGATGATCATTTGTTTTGCCCAGTATTAATTATTTCAGTGGATACCCGAGCTAGTATCCTTGTTCAAGAAACCAATTGTGGGAAAGCATTGTGTACGTTTAATCAGTGTCCTAATTTGACAGATTCGTTTAAAGCTACTTCCAAACGACTACACGTTCGAGCCCATAAAGAGAACTTATTGACATATATTATTTCTCCAACCATAATGATGGTACTACTAGTTAACGGAACTGATGTAACTATTACTAACAGAACTGATGTAACTACTACTAACAGAACTGATGTAACTATAACTATCGGCTTACATTAGAAAGGAAACATCACCTATAAATGTGGTTTTGTCAGAAACAAATTAACTGATGTCATTATTACTAACAGAACTGCTATAACTATAACTATCGGCTTACATTAGAAAGGAAGCATCGCCTATAAATGTGGTTTTATCAGAAACAAATTAACTGATGTAATTATTACTAACAGAACTGCTATAACTATAACTATCGGCCTACATTAGAAAGGAAACATCGCCTATAAATGTGGTTTTGCCAGAAACAAATTAACTGACAAAACAATTTTTTAATTTTCTTTACATATTTTTAAGGACTAACTTCTTGTCTGTGGGACAAAAAGTAAAAAGCATATGCTCAACACAATTAATAGAATTAGATATCTTCTCGACATCATAATACTTTGCATTTAGTGGATGGAATAAAATGTCAGTCAGTGAGTTACTGCTAAGCCGAGGAAAGATTATTTTTGCAAATATAATATTTGTTGATTTATGAAGAAAACGTATTTGTTTCCGCCGCTCAATTAAAAATTCCTTCGGTCTTTCCGTGATTCAGTCGCACACACTTAAGGTTCGTATCCAACGACCAATTTGAGATCTCCACCATTCAAAGTAATTCTGCGTATTCAATACAGTCACAAGCATGGCTCATTAGGGACCTGACTACATTGAATGTATTGGGTTGATGGAGACGTTAACGTCGTTTTTGGAGCTAGATGGCATTGCATCGCCAACCCAAAGTACAGTCTACTTCACACGAGTAGATTGTGATGTTTAAAAGAAGGGATTTCAGCGAGTTCTTGACAAAACAACTGTGTGACTCCGTTGTTTTTAAAATTTTTGCTTAGCAGTAAAATAGTAGAAAAAATAAGGATAATTTTCAATATATTACGCTTTTTTATTTCCGAAAAGGCAGGAATATCGCCCAGACGCAAAAGATGTGCGTTCTGTAGGGTGAGGGTGGTTTTGACGCCACACTGCCGTAAGTGGTTTAGAAAGTTTCGTCATCTAGATCGGTCCTTTAGCCTCGGAACTTCTATGAGAGCAAGAAGATGCAGTTACCGGAGAGACGGAGAAAGGTCATCAAACGGAACGGCGCATACAAAAAAGATTAAAATACAGTAGAACTCCAATTATTCGAATCAATTGGGACCGGACCCCATTCGGATAATCAAAAATTCTGATAATTGGATTGTTTCCGAAAAAAGGGTCTAATATGTATGTCTAGTAAGAATGTCTAGTATGTATATGTAAGGGTCTGTATGTATGTAGAAAATGGGAGAAAAAACTATTTTTAAACAAAAAGAGCTTTTAATTTTTGAATGAAAAGGCAGTACATTTACATGTTACGCGTACTTAAAAGTGCTATACATAAGTAGAGTATGTACGAACCGTACTGTAAATGAAAGTCATTGCTTGCTAAACATCTCGGTCAAAGTAAGCTGTTTGACTGTCTTTATCCGTTTTCGGGCAACCAAGTCGCGCATCCGCTTGATAATGAGAAGTTGCATGTGGTCACACTCGGGCTTTCGCTCCATCCACTTCAACGCGGTTTGTAAGCCGGCAAATGCTTCACTAGCAGATGGTGCCGTGCCTGCTTCAACTTCGACAATAAGGTCATCTTCTTCAATGACACTTTCTTCTCTCAAACTTTCAATAAGTTCATCATCATTTAGAATTTGAAACCCAGAATCATTATTTTGCGAATTGCAATACGTTTTCGTCTGAATTTTTTTCTGAAATTCTGAAAGCGATTCGGATAGTCGGAGTTTGGATTACTGGAGTTCTACTGCAGTAATTTTTCTTCAGTTTTTATTAAAAAAAAAACGAGACGAACTTTTCATCAACCCAATAGAATCAAGTGTTGATGGCCATGGTTTATCCACGACTTCATGATTATATGTATCCAGTCTCATTTTGTTTCAACCTACTCTTGTTTACCTGTGCGTAGAATATGAATCATAACTAGGGGGCGCTTGCTAATGCTTGCCGTAGACAATATTTGAATATTTGTAAGACAATTTAAAATGCTCATATGTGCCGAGTCTTATGCACATGCGCAAACATTATTTCCTAATTTCAATAAAATAACTAACATGGTTGTGAAATTTCTTTTGACTGGATCCATTTAACTTCAAAGACGATTAAATGTCTTTCAAACGTATTCTCTTGCGTACAGAGACAAGATCATAGATAAAATTGTCTCAAGAAAGCAGTGCATATAAACACAAATGTAAACGCCACATAGTATTATCGATTTTCAATTACAAGGACGAAAGTAACCTAAATTCTATAGACTCGTAATGAAGAATTGACATAAATTCAATGTATAAAATTTTTTTTTTCTCCCTCTATCTCTCTCAGCAGTCTAATTTCAACCATTGTAGATATATAAAAAACAAAACACGCAGGACAGTTGCCAATCAATACATTTTAGATTTTTCAATGCATCACTAATGTTGTCTCCTATTTTACCATTGCGCTTAAGTAAATAACAAATCTATTTAAGAACTCATGGGTAGTTCTCAAAAGGTGGGAATAAGATACATTTCATAACTTTAAACTTTGAGACAGCAAATAGATTTAATTCTTAAAATTAAGTTTTTTTCTCAATGGGTTTTTAGTTCTGTTCAGAGACAAGAATTAGTATTATTTATTACAATAGTTTGGTGTAAATATCCTTACAATTAAATTATTTAGTTACAAATGTCGGATTTTGGACATATACATATAATGTTAACTGATACAGTACATCTCCAAGAAAATAAATTTTAATGTGTTTTCCAGAATTGCAGAAAAAAATGTGAATAGAGTATAAGGATAGTTTGTTTACTATTTTGATCAGTAGATGGCATAATTAGTTCAAAATTTTGAAGAATTAACAAAGAAACAATACTAAAGCCATCCAGCATGTTTCGCGATGTCCAAAAGTAAATAATGAAATAGTTCTATACCTGAAGCAAAAAATATATTGGTAATTATTTAAACTGCATTTATTTGTCTCTAAAATAACTTTTTAAAGGTTTTAAGGCATTTTTATGTATTTTTGTGCATTTTCTTTGTCGTGAATATACTTTTCTTATTTTTAAAAATTGCGCTGTCAAAATCGCGTATCGATCCAATTGCCAATTTTTTTGCCGATTTAATTAATGTTACAGAGGTGCCGATGTCCCAAAACATAAAGAAACATATTAATTACAATCTCCTTTCATCAGATTAACAATTTTTTATCGAAAAATAAAGTGAATTTAGCAGATACAATACTAATACCATTACTAGTCACATGTCCATCAAATGTGTATGATCGAATTGCCATTTGTTTGCCGATTTAATTTATGTTACAAAGGTGCCGATGTCCCAAAATACAAAAAAATATTAATTATAATCTCCTTTCATAAGATTAATAATTTTTTTTATCGAAAAATAAAATGAATTTTGCAGATACAATATTAATACCATTACTAGGCACATGTACAATAACGTGTACGATCGATGTAAAATGGCGACGGCGTCGATCGTTACTCAATTTCGGACGTGATGTAGCAACAAACTCAATACGAATGTAAAGAGTTTCGTTTTTTGTTTTTTTTAATGATATTTTTCTTTCTTTTTTATTTTCTTCTTTATGTGGCTGTTTTGATCCTTTGAGTAAATTTGTTAAGATGAAACTTTTATTTTTCCTGATTAATTCTACAGGAATTATAACTTTTCCAGGAGTTTTCAAGGATAAAGTTATTTTTATTTTATGATTACGTTTTCCTTTTTGTATGTGTAAATATATATTATTTAAAAATTAACCAAACCCAAAAATTTTGGAATTAGTAATCAATCTTTACAGACTTAACCAAATTCATGATTTGAAAATCTGGAAAAACGAAATTCTAATTTTAAAACATTCAAATATACTCTAATTTTGAAGCATTGGCAATTTATAACTAGTTTATTATCAGTCATTAGACTTGGGAAATGCCAAAGTTGCGTAACGTACATCGTACAGGCCAGCAATGTCCAATATCTGTAACCTACAGCAAAGCAATGTCAAAAATTTCTAACCTACAGATCTTGTAATTAAATGTTTTAATTAGTAATTTTGCAGAAAAGTTCCTGTCTTTGAATGATTGTATATTGTATTCTAGGCCAATAACCAACACAACAAAAGAAGTATTGATGTTAAATTTCAAAATTTTAAAAATTATTCATTGTTATTAGTTAGCGTTCTCACATTTTGAGAATGTTTCTTTTGCGTTTAACCTCACCTATAAACGTTTGCTTTGGTTTCGAGTTGTCACATTTCAGTTAAATTTTGCTACAACTCTTTATATTCATAAAATTTTTTAGATTTTTGCCATACATCGATAACAATGTAACCTATTTTACTAGTGATACTAGGAATAAAACCAAATATATTTATGTAAGACCTTCTGCATTTAAACTCACCTAAATCCGTTAATTTTTATTTATCGCATTGCAGTCACTTTTTGCAACACCACTATATGTCAATAAATTTTAGTTTTTGCGATGCATCTTAAACAATGTCATCTATTTTACCAGTGACATCAACGGCAAAACAAATCTATTACATTAATAATAATTGCATTGTTTTAAAAACCCGTTTGCTTTGGTTTGGTTTTGTATTTTTTCGCTACACCAGTCATAATTTGGCCCATACATGCCCACTAATGCGCCATTCAAATACGGAACTCCGAAAGAATTTCGATTACAAGTAATACAAGATGCGGAACAAAATCTCGAGCAGAAAAATTGCATATTGCCGAATCCTAACGGCCATGTTCTCCCTATATAATAACAGCTTGGGTGAGCCTTAATAGCGAAACGTTCTGTGCAGACTCAAGGATGCGCTACATACACGTACACTAATGACCCTTGCGCAATTGAGGACTATGGTTTGATGTTCAGGAATGGTAATACCTTGCACTTCCATTAAGGCCGACGCCGTTTCTTGTCGTTTCACGTCCATTTCCTTTACCGCAAATGGCCATTGAAAAAGCGGTTCGTCTCCTCCTTCCTGTCATAACATCAAGAACGAACATAGAGGTTCATCAGTGCCTGATGTAGATGTCTTAATGGAATTTTGAATTGTATAATTACCGTCGGATGCGGGTATTTTTAGATACAGTGGAAGTACTTTGAACTCGTTTAATGTGCTTTGCTGCAACGAGAACTTCATAAAGGATGATCTCAACTGTATACTGGCCTCAGGTAGTACATTGGAAATACTATTTATGTAATTGATTGGTTGGATTTTCGGTTTCTGTGCGCAAGGGCCAATCATTTTAACGCTCCTGACACCAAACATCCTCACATTGGTAAAGTGTAGAAGTTTGGAAAGTGGGGAGCGTGAAAATATATATAGGTTAAGTAATTTTAATTAACGTTGTACTAGAGAACACAACGGGCTATTGACGACGATCCTCAATCCCCTAAGGGATCAATCCCCTAAGGCAGTGGTCCCCAACCTCCGGGCCGTGGACCGGTACCGTTCCGTGGATCAAATGGTACCGGGCCGCCCAAAAAATATTATAGTATTTTCATTTTATTTACTTTGGTGTATTTATCTCGGGTTTGTGTGGTTCTTATCTATGAAATGTCCACTCAAATTAGGAGGCGGTAAATCAAAACTTGAAATTTGTTCTATTACTAGAGCTTCAAATATGATTTATGAATTCTGTATGTCTCTATTTTCCAATTTTGACAAATGTGACAACTGTTTTCAAGTTGGCAGACAAAGTAGCTGCATTTAAAGCCGGTACCGTTCCGTGGATCAAATGGTACCGGGCCGCCCAAAAAATATTATAGTATTTTCATTTTATTTACTTTGGTGTATTTATCTCGGGTTTGTGTGGTTCTTATCTATGAAATGTCCACTCAAATTAGGAGGCGGTAAATCAAAACTTGAAATTTGTTCTATTACTAGAGCTTCAAATATGATTTATGAATTCTGTATGTCTCTATTTTCCAATTTTGACAAATGTGACAACTGTTTTCAAGTTGGCAGACAAAGTAGCTGCATTTAAAGCCAAACTGAAGTTGTGGGGACGGCGCGTGAACAGAGGCATTTTGGACATGTTTCAGACATTAGCGGGGATTTTAGGCGAAACTGAGCCTAAACATTTACTCTCCTAGTTGGTGCACGATCACCTGTCTTTGCTTAAAAAAAGTGTTCGAGCGATTCGTGGGTATTTTGTGGTTGGAAAACTACAAAATACCCACGAACTAGTAAGGAATGGATCCGCAACCCATTTGTCAACAAATCAAGATAATCTAGCATGTCTGTGCAAGAAGAAGATCAACAGCTGGAGATTGCAAATGAAATCGGCCTTAAAACTACGTTCGAGACAACTTTGCCGGTGTTCTGGATTAAAGTCATGGCGAAATACCTTGAGATTGCCACCACAGCACTTAAATTCCTAGAAAATTCCCGACAACCTATCTGTGTGAAGCGGGGTTTTCTGCAGTGACAGCAACCAAAACAAAACAACGGAATAAACTGGACATAAGCTACACACTTCGGGTGTCATTGTCTCCTATTACCCCCAGATGAAACCGTCTGGTTGCAAAGAAACAAGCCCAGGGTTCTCGTGATTTAGCGTTCTAGTGAGTTAAAATGTTAAATCACATTATATTAATTTTTTGGTGTTACTGTATTTTATTTTGAAGGCATGTTTAAATACAATTAAATTAAAATTATTAAATCAAAACAATCTAAAATATAAACAATCAACGTCCCTCCCACCCTCAGCGGGCCGCGTTAAAATTATCATACATTGATCTGGTCCGCGGCGATAAAAAGGTTGGGGAGCACTGCCCTAAGGGATCAATCCCCTAATGGAAAAAGATCAGAGGAGAACACCACTTAATTTTGAACCATGGACAGATGACCAGGTAACACCTGAGCTGGCACCCCACTCTCCAAATTTCCACACCAACCTAACTTGAAGAGTTTCGTCCACGATAGATTTAAGGTGCACAAGCCGCCTCTACACCATAAGCGTACAAATATCCATGTACTGACCAGGATTCGAACCAGGAACCTTCCGATCTAGAGACACCTTAACCACCAGACCGGTTGGTCGGCTGAAATTAAAAGAAGTTTTGTCCTATATAAATGAGTACAAATGTTTTATATCCAAATCTGAGCAGTGTAGTAACAATCACTTTATTATCCTTAAGTAGCCATATTCAGAAGGGTATCCCTTAGAAGAGGCAAAACAAAGAATTTACGAACTCAACTGAGCTGGTTGGACGGCTCTCTTCCAATGAATACCCAACCATTGCGACATTCCCGGTAATGAGAAGGCAGACTCGCTGGCTAAACAGGGTTGCAACCTTCCACAGCCTCTTATTGCCTTACCATACAACCAGGCATTTTCCACCATTGTAAGATCAGCGAGGAGATACATACTCAAAACTCAAGAGACTGATGTTAAGGGTAAAATCTGGGAAAGCCTATTATGTAATCCGGTCCCAATGGATCTCCCCAGGCGAATCTTTACGGCCAACTTCACAATTTTAAAATGACATGACTATCTCCAAGGACATCTCCACCGGATTGGTGTGAAAGGCATTCCTTACTGCCCTCTGTGTTGTAACGTCGTGGGTATAGTTTACGTGGCGAGTGGCTTGAAGGTAATTAAAACGACATTTAAAATTACAGCACATTTAATTAATTATAGAAGATATACATATAAATTAAAACTATTTCGAGGCTAATAGATATTGTAAACAAATAGGGTTTCAGTCTCGCGGATTCAATCGGAGCAGAGTCGTTCCGCGTCCGCTCACGTTCCTGCGTTCCACGTTTTTCCCTTTTCCTCGAGAGAAGACCCCACACGTTCTTCCGAAGCCGCTACAGTTCGAAGACAAGGGGATACCCCCATCCGGTCATCAATTCATGGACCACCATGAAAGCTGTGGTCAGAGAGACCCCCTACGATGACGCTACAGTGTTCCACTGGAGAGACTATGAATTTTAGCCACTTCACAGTTAGTGCTACTATGTCCAACTCAAATTTTAATGTTCTACCTCTTGACAACTATATTTCAAAGGCTAGTTTATATTGGACTGCACGAAGGGAAATGGTCAATATGACCCATTCATCAACGTAATTTAAAAAATAAAGTTATCCCTAGGTAACATCAGAACCTAGTCAACTAGGCCTGCGGTAGCCTAGTTGGAAGAGTAACGGGTTAGCAACTCGAGTTCGCAACCAACCAAACACAATCGTGTACAAAGTGGGCTGATAAACATTAAGCCTGTAGTGGTCTTAAATGTCCTCCCATTGTCAAGGTGAAAATGTCTGGAGTGTAGGGTACCATTCCAGCTTTGACCTCGTCATCCGACCGTGGTTCAAAATGACGTGGTGTTGTCATCGGATTTTTCCCTCAGGGGATTGATCCCGGACCGTCGTCATTAGCCCGTTATGTTGCTCTAGTACGACATTAATTAAAAATTAACGTCGCCAACAGACCGTCTTGTTGCTCCAGGGCGACGATCGATGAAATATCTACCTACATACGTACTTAATAGACTATTTGAAACAGAATCCCACTGGAGGTACCTAATAATGAATTATCTCCCATCCCTCGATACAATTTCCAACCGAGGCGAATTTCACGAGCTTTACCCACTAGGTGAAACTGCAATCTTCTCGCTCGGTTGATGCTGCCTTTGATTTAAATTCGATTTCAATAACTAACGAAGGGCTCTACCTTGACCTTTTCTGAGAAAGAGACAATGGATGTGTTCGAATGACACGGGGATTGTGCGTGGGAGGAATATTTTCTCTCTGCCTAATGAGGACCCGTTATTGGGCTAGAAGGAAGAATAGAGAATGATATGACTTTAAGTAAAAGGTTTCATACTCTCGTGTCTAAACAGCAGCTGTTGGACCTAATTGCATGATTAGATCGGAAGGTATTTAATTTATTTCTCGCCGATCAACAGGTCTGGTGGTTAAGATGTTTGCCTCTAGATCGGAAGGTTCCTGTTTCGAATCCGGGTCAGTGCATGGGTATTTATAAGCGTATGGTGTAGAGGAGGCTAGTGCAGCTTAAACCTGTCTTATCCTCAAATGTCTTCTCGTTGAGTGTCTTCACCCTGAACCAATGTATGTACAATATTCCATTCCCACTCATCAGGTATTGGAACCAACCGGTCCATGGTTAAAGTTTTAGTTTCTAGATATGAAGGTTTCTGGTTCGAATCCGGGTCAGTGAATTGATATTTGTAAGCGTATGGTGTAGCTTAAATCTGTCGTATCCTCAAACGTTTTCACGTTGAGTTGGTGTTGAAGTTTGGAGAGTGGGGTGCCAACTCATGTGTTGCCTCGTCATCTGCACGTGGTTCAAAATGACGTGGTGTTGTTCTTGGATCTATTCCTCGGGGGATTGGTCCGGGACGTAAACGTATGGTGTAGATGCGGCTGGTGCACCTTAAATCTGTCGTGACCAAAATGTTCTCACGTAGGGATGCTGTGGAAGTTTGGAGAGTAAGGTGCCAACTCAGGTGTTGCCTCGTCACTCGTCTGACCGTGGTTCAAAATTACGTTTTGTTGTCCTCGATTTTTTACCCTCAGGGGATTGATTCCGGACCGTCGTCAATCCCGTTCTGTTGCTCTAGTACAAGGTTAATTAATATTACCATAGCTTACCTTAATTATTTTATCACTGAAGCAACACAACAGACGATTTGCGATGATCCGGGATCAATTCCTGAAAGGGAAGATCCGAGGACAACACCTCGTCATTTTGAACCAAGGTCAGTGGACGAGGTCGCACCTGAGCTGGCACCTCAGTCTCCAAACGTACACACTACGCCAATGAGAGAACATTTGATGAAACGACAGATTTAACGTGCACCATCCCCATCTACGTAATGGTATTTGACTGACCAAATTTTGAATTTCCTTTTAAGTCCATCGCATGATACGGAAAAACTGTAGTGGAATCAATTATAAATTCTGATTATATTATCTACTAGATTGTATGTAGATATGAATGTCGCACCGGATTAACAGAACGGACCATTGACAAAGGTTGAGAATCAAACCCCGAAGGGAAAGATTCGAGGACAACATAATGTAATTTTGATTCTAGGTCAGATAGCGAGGTCGTACTTGAGCAGATAGCCCATTCCACAAACTTTCGCACTAAGAAAACGCGAGGACATTGATGTCACGACAGATTTAAAGTGCACCAGCTTCCTCTATACACGACGTTCTTTTGTTGGATTCGAACACGCAACCCTCCGGTTTCAGATCCGTTGCTTTTCCAACAGGGTTTTTGCGGCCCGATTTATATCGGGGTGCCCTTATAATGTACTTTATTCCCCTTGAGTAGTATTTTGGTACTTAATTTAACTGATACTGACCAATGAATGAATGAATACAATGGCCATACGCTATATGGTTATAAGTATTTGAACACTGCAGAAATTTGGTGCCGGATCCATCTCAGGCCCGGTGCACATATCTGGTTTTTCAACGTGCGGCGCCGCTGCGGCACCGAAGCCCAACTATGCACACATAACAGTGAAATGACGCAAGTACTCATTTCGCGCCATTTGCAATAAATATTCTATCGAAGAATACGTGTTTATTTCGCTTACTTGGTGTAAAAAAGTATATTTTGAAAAAAATAGACTATACTGGATACAACCATTCATTAATTATTACTTATATTCCATTTATTTATGAAAAAAAGGAACTTCAGACCGGAGAAGCGTGTGCGGCGAGCTGCGGTGCCGTCGGGTAATGGTAATGGTAATTTGAGTCAACGTCGTACTAGAGCAACACAACGGGTTATTGACGACGGTCCGGGATCAGTCCCTTAAGGAAAAGATCCGAGGACAACACCTCGTAATTTTGAAACACGGTCAGATTACAAAGCAACACCTGAGCTGACCAGATGCGCAGGAATTTTGGTAAAATATTCTGTATTGTTGAGTGCAACGTGCCATGTTACTGGAATGCTATTTTAGCAATTTGCTTACTTTAGCAGCTCCAAAAATATCTGAAAATAATGAAAAAATATATTATTGATCAATTCACTATTATATCCGGAACTAAATTTATCCTATATTATGTTTTTCCACTGAGATAAATCTCATGCTTATAGAAATGTAGTTTTTAAAACAAAATATATTTCGAAGCCATAAAATTAAATGCGATAGTAGATGCATAAGAATAGATGTTGCATCAGAAGGGTTCTATGAAGAGAGAAGGCATGTTAAGTAAGCCATGGTGTAGAAGACCCTGGTACAAGTCACTCAAATGAACTTGAAATAAAAATAGCTTAGTTTGACATTTAAAGTACCGAACTGCACTAAAATGTCTCCGATTTTTAACTTCTTTTCTTTCATATACTTGTGACGAGAGGAATAAAGAATGTGTCATATCTCTCTTCAGCATTTTAAAATCTCAGCATGGTATAAGTTCGATTGTACATCTATATCGAGGGCCTATTTTATTCTTTATTAGATTGCTTAAACAAAATGAATGTAAGGTTCTGAAAATAAAGTATTGGTAGTTCTAGAGTTTAATAAAATAGAAAGGAAGTTGGATATTCGTCAATTTATATGAGTAATATAGCTTATTTATGTGAAGATTTTTTTTTCATGAATAGCACCTCAAATGGAACTCTAACTTTTTAATCGGTTTCAAATTACGTTGTGTTGTCCTCAGATCTTTCCCTTCCCTTGAGAATTTATCCCGAACTATCTCCAATTGCATATTGTGTTAGTCCAATGCGACATTAATTAAAAATACCATGACAACTATTGAATCAACCATAACTTTTAAGCACTTCATTTGAAAGTTACACTATCTACGTATAGTAATTGTCGAGGGGGGCACTCAGCTATTGTTCTCGACATCTGTCCGTAGTCCAAAATCATGAGACGTTGTCCTTGATCAAGCAGTGGTATCAAGATATGGATGTAAAACATCTTCCCTGGCCTGTTCATAGTCCCGACCGAAACCCCATAAAACATTTGTGGGACGAGTTAGAGCGACGCTTACGGACCAGGGAACCACGTCCGAAATCTACAGCTGAGCTGGCGACATTTTTGCAGCAAGAATGGACACAAACACCTATAGCTGTATATCGAAACCTTGTCTAAAGTATGCCCAGAAGGGTTGCTAGTGTAATTGCAGCACGTGGGGGACAATCCCCCTATTAAAGCATGTATTCTTTCCCTTATACCATCACGTCTTGCTGTCCGTTTCATTAGTGTAGAGTAGCGCATATAGTCATTCGGGCAACCTGCAATCTTACTTGTATGACTTCTAAATAATTTTGGCCTTCTTTAACCAATGCAATCTTTCTTTGGTATTTTTGTAGTCAAACTCCTCATCTAAAACTAGTCTCCTGACTAAAGTCTTCCTTTTTTCACGCCCGAAAATAAATTCCTTCCTACCTTAAGCTATGACTACGGACGATAACCATCTCCGGAACAGATTATAACTGGAAGGTAGTTAATAGTTTAGCTTTATGTAATGTTAAAACCATGTGGTTAGTTAGTACCGAGACCACGATAAATGTACGAATCCAACAATTGTATTATGCTCGTTACTCTACATTTTTCTGACGGGTTAACCATCCGGGTATCTTATCTGTATGATCTCTGATCACTTTTGAACTTAGGTACCTGTGCAAACTTTAGTATGATTATTTCCAGTCAATCTCTTCAACTATAGCTATACTCTGGACAACTTCATGTTTCACAATTAAGTATTTCTTCGCACGCCCCAAAATGAGTTCCTTCCAGCCTTAAGCTATAATTACGGAGTATAACTAGCTCCAAAACAGACACTAACAGGCATATGGCTAATAGTTTAGCTTTAAATAATGATAAAATACGGTGGTTAGTTAACGCTGAGACCACGCAAATTATTGCACGAATCCAACAACTATAATAATGCTCGTTACCCTTAACGCTTTTCTGTCGGTATAATCATCCGGTAGTTTGAATAATAAAGTTTCTGTGACGGGGCATCTATTAATCCGTCTGAATAGCGAACAACTCATAAATACGTTTATTCCATTTAAACCTATTAGATTCAGCTTCGTCTGAGTCGGTAGCCAATCGGAATGGGGTGCATGGTAATGTGTCTTCGCGTCGGAGCAGTAAATACACGTTGGAATTTAAATTTCTTTAGTATGATGCGCATGCTAAATTATTAATGGAGCTTGTCTTCAATACTTAATCTCTTTCGTCTGTTCCCAGATGCGTATTCTGTAGATTGTGTATACTTTGCGAGTTTACGAACAATAGCTATATGGGGAAATGATTTTTTTATCTCTTGTTCTATGCCTTGAATGATTTCTTCCGTAATCCGTTTCTCAAATTTATTCATCTTGTAAAATATTGAGGAACTAGTTTTAAGTATATTTCTATTACATACTCTCAGTTTCGAAAGATACTTTCGAATATATTTAGGGAAATACTCTGATTTCTTAAATACTATCTCAAAAAAGAGTTTTCAGATATTTGCAAATATTTCGATTTGTTTGAAATAGATTTTAACACGTTTTTAAATGATACTGGTTGAAGTATAAGCACTTTCCAGTCGAAAATTGATACTGGTGAAGTTATTGGGATAACAACTTTTCATTTTGGTTTTCAAGACATGTGACAGTAGCCTGGTTTGTAGCTGTATTATGCAACATGTTAAAATATTTAGGAAGAAAAGAGTTATTTGGAGTTAGAAAAGATTTTTATGAAATAACAAATTATGATTCGATACAGTTCACTATGAATGTGGCCAAATATGTACCTTCCAAACCTATAGATCCGTCCACCCATAGAGCAAACAAACTGTTGGGTCAACTAGCTATCTTACGGCAAAGGTGTACCACTACATCGGACAAAAGGCATCTCATGGAAAACTGTTTCAGTTGTTTTTCAACTTTCTCTACTCAAAAACCCTAGGCGTGAACCTTGGACAAATTCTAATGTAAGTTAAAAGGCAGTTCTAAAGTGTGTTCCTATCTTAGCATGCATTCTTGCAACCTCAGAATATGCCACTCTCTGACCACCAGTGGCGTCAGATTTAAGAGTGTTGACGAGTAAGGCCCGATGCACATATCCGGTTTTTCAACGTGCGGCGCCACTGCGGCACCGAAGCCAAACTATGCACACATAACCGTAAAATGACGCACGAACTCATTTCGCGCCATTTATTAAATATTCTATCGAAGAAAACGTGTTTATTTCGCTTACTTGGTGTAAAAAAAGTATGTTTTGAAACACAAAATAGACATTACTGGATACAACCATTTATTAATTATTATTTTTATTCCATTTGTTTATGAAAACAAAGTACTTCAGAATGGGGAACTCATCTGCGGCGACGTGGGGAACTGCGGTACGAATTGAACGCAAGTTGGACGTGCGTCGCCCCAGCGGCTCTGGAGACGTGTGCACTGCTCCATTGAATTTAATGTATCTCAGACAACACTTGCGTTGCTGCAGCGGCGCCGCACGTTGAAAAACCGGATGTGTGCACCGGGCCTAAAATTCACTTGAGGCTGCATGTACATATAATGACGTTGTGCCTGTCTTGTACTTGGCCATTTAAATGTTTCCTTTCAGCACGAAATATGTCCAACCATAAAGCAACAAACATGCAACAAACATGTGAATAAGTAACTAGTTATCTTATTCACAAGGTGGACAATTATACCACAAAAAGCATCTCAACAATACTGTTTCTATTGGTTTTTTTTACCTTCTCTACTCAAAAACCCTGGACTTGAAGCTGGGACAAATTCTAGCGTAAGATAGAAAACAGTTGTAAAATGCGTTCCTACCTACGCACGCATTCCTGGTACCTCAGAATACGCCACTTTCTGACCACCAGTGGCTTCAGATTTACGAGTGTTTGCCTCAGTGAGGTACCGAAAGAAAACCACCGTTTTTCCCAAGAAAAACAGCGATCTCTCTCGTTCTCTACGGTGAGAAACTTACTCCCTGAGAGCTCGTAAAAATAAACCTCCCGCGCGATAGTTCATCTTGCTACGCACCTCGTAAACAGTTGACATAGATCCGCTCGCGTCAATGGACACTCTCGCGAAACATCCAGCAGCGCCCCCTGTTGGGAAATCCTTTGTGTCGAGACGCGTCAATTTCACCGACTAACCTTCAAAAGCGACTTCACTTTTACAACTTGACGTTCTTTATGGGTGAGCTGTTTGAGACGGAGAAGAGTTGGTAACAAATGATCACGAACAAACCTGTTTCTAGTAGCTCAAGTGTTGACATAGTCATTTGACTGTAATTCAAAATTACGAGATGTTGTCCTCGAATCTTTCCCTCCCGTATGGATCCCGGAACGTCACCTTGTGTGGCTCCAGTGCGAAGTTAAATCAAGGATCTACGTATCCCACCAAAGAACATCGTGTACGTGGGGGCTGTTGCTGTTTAGCAGTCGTGGTCTAAAAAGTCCTCGCTTTTGCGTAGTTTGGTATTTTGGAGAGGTGTGTGCCAGCTTAGGCGTTGGCATCATCATTGAACCGTGATTCAAAATTGCGAGGTGTTGTTCTCCAATTTTGCCTTCGGGATTGATCCTGAAGCGTCGTCAATAATACATCTATTGACGATTCATCTTATAAATTTATCAAAACGATTCATCGAAATAAAAGTTATTAACTTTTTTTCGTTTTCACAGGGATTTTTAAAATTTTCAATTCAAACTTTAAACACTCTTTTTGCATACGACTATCATAAAGGAGAACTAGAATAACATTTGTAACTGTTATTTTGTCTTTATCAAATAATTCACAACTATGAAAACTATAATTTTATTGCTCAGTCGTAGAACACAAAAGTGTTTAAAAACTGGTTACGAATTATTAAAGATTTGTGAAAATTGTCCCTTACCGAAACATCATTACTGGCTTTCTTAGTTCTAATGTTTTTTTTTAGCTTTATATTTAAAATTATACTCCAATTATCAATTTATACGAGGACTGTTGTGTTGAGCACATCATCAATTCCTCAAGGTTTGATGAATAGTTTTGTTAGTTCGAAGAATTATTTTTATTCAAACCGCTTGCATTCTGAAACATATAGCGACAGTACGTGTTGAAATGGCAAAGATCTAAATTGACTAACTAAACTATTTTTAGCCGTTATACCACGAGATTAATTACAATATTTACTTGCAAACTATATTTAGCATTATACAATATTTTACTGCAAATGATATTTAGCATCATACAATATTTAACTCAAACGATATTCAGCATCATACAATATTTAACTGTAAACGATATATAACAACGACAGTACCAAAATTTTCAATTGTGCTACCAATAATATTATGTCACCAATTATATTCTGCGAGCTGTAACTTGCAGTACCAATTTCATATTTTTATTTAAACGTCCAATTTTTCATATTTCGGCATTGGTCTTTTTGTTGTACAGTTTTCCTTAAGATTATCTATTCATTGTTATTCTAAAAAACTGTACTACCTAATACAAATTTTTCTGAATCAAATTAATAAAAACGCCTTAATGTTTTAATTTCATTTTATGACTCAAACTTGATAAATCTGGTAACCAAATTACTGTATTTATTTCCTTAAATTTTTATAACTATGCCAAATTTATTACGAAAAGAAATTTTGTCAAAATCAAATACACTTACATATCTTTACTCCTTGTAATGAAGTATTTATTGGGATATTTTTATACTAAAGCGCACACACACAAACATACCTCTCTTATGCCTTCATAATACATTAACTATAAAATTAAATTTCTTAGCAATATCAGGTAATTTACTTTTTGCAATTTCGTTCCTAAATGCCAGAGGCTTAAACGTGTTTTTATTATTCGAAAACTATATAAAAAAAAAGCTTTTCTTTTAATTATTTCAGTGGTTTACGATATCCTATGGCGCTTAAGTCTTTTAGAAAACATTCAAAAATTGATTTAAAAAAAAGCGTATTTTGTACTAAATACACTAATGGGTCCTGTTTTTGTATTTTAAGCTAGTTTTTATTCCGAAGTCTCTTAGAATGACTAAGGAATAAACTAAAAGCACAGTGCATGGTATATTTTATGCCACTTTCGCTAAATAGGAATATAAAAGATTCTAAGAAACATAAATAAAACGAAAAAAAAAAAAAAAAAAACATTTTCTTAATATTGCATAAATATACTTACTTTAGTGATTCTAAGAATATTCGAAAGCATGTTGATTCTATAGGAAAATTATTTTGTAAAAACTTGTATTGCTAAGGAATTGATGGAAATATAAGATAACACAGTTCTTTTTTCAGCTTTATTTTCTTAGAGTAAAAGTTCCTACTGTTAAGTTCATTATTCTCATTTGATAAGGGAAAGTGACCTAATATCAGATAGTTTTTTAAAAATTGCATTGATTTAAAAATAAAACTGTCAAATGAAAAATGAAAATTTTTTTTTTTTTAATTTTCAACACTGTCATTAACAATTGTTTCGAAAGAGTGATGGTGTTTTAGGTAAAATACGTTGCAAATATATGCAAAAAAATAAATTTATAAAAATGTTGGAATTAGCTGTTTTGGAAAACGGTTGCCCAATATGAGACACGGAGCTTTCTTAATATAATATTGCACATTCCTAATGACAAAGAAATCCAAGCGTGACAAAAAAATCGATTGAATATAAAACTTAATATTTATGTAAAAACTTTTCAGTTAACTAGATAACTTACCTTATACGTCGAAAGACTGGCCAAGAAGAAGTCTTCCGAACTGATAAAAGCGACCGGACAATATAGCTTGTAACTGACGTAAGGGCCGGCTTATAATGAGGAAGGTGATATTTACTCGTACAATTACTCATGACACTTTCAGTAGACCGTACGGTAAATATACAGGAGTATTTCATATTAGGCAAGTATCTCATATTAGGCAAATATCTCATATTAGGCAAATATCTCATGTTAGGCAAGTATCTCATCTGTCACATTCCTCTACGCATCGTCACTATATAAAGCATCACTTTTATAGAATTCAATTCAAAATAATTCATTGTAAAACCTCCGAAGTTTAACAGTTTATGAAGTTCACTTTTTGTTAGAGTTACCTTACATTAATTTGCTTTGTTGCTTTTTCTGTAATTAATTATAAATATACAGTAAACTAGTATGCATTCTGTTACGAAATTGGGTATTTTGATTCAATAGACCGAAATACTTTACTCCTTTTTCTTAATTTATTTATTTTATTATTTTTCTTTTGAATTTACGAATAACAATGGAATCCATATTTGGATTGACATCTAACTTATATAAGTCCAGTGCTCTTAAACAAAAACTAGTCAGGATACTAAATTATTACTATCGTTTTATTACATTTTTTCTGCGATTCATTCAAAATACATCGTAAATAGTATACATTCTGTTAGAAAATTTGATCTTTCGATTCCATAAACTGAAATGCTTTTCTTTTAAAATACGCTATTTATGAATAATAATGGAAATTATAGGATTGACATCAATCTAGAGAGTTTTAAAACATCTGATGCTAAATTATCATTATGTATTTAAATAAAATGTTCTGAGTACATTTATATGCATTTGTGTGTATGTCGATGAAGTGAGTGCATTTGTGTGTAATGACGATGAGATGAGTGCATTTGTTCATATGTGTGTGCCATCAGTGCAATCGTGTGGCTGTTTGATATGACTGTATTTGTATGTAATATGAGTACATTTATGCGTATGCGTGTGAGGTAATTGCATTTGAGCGTGTGTGTGTGTGTGCAAAGAGTGCAATTATGCGTATGTGTGTGTGATATAACTGCATTTATGAGACTGTGTGTGCTATACAATGCATGATATGAATGTATTTGTTCACATGTGTGTGATATAAGTACATTCGTGTATTATATAAATGCATTTCTGTGATATAAGTACATTCGTGTATTACATAAATGTATTTCTGTGATATAAGTACACTCTTACGCCTCAATGTGTGTATGCATTTATATATCTATATGTGCATATGCATTCATATGTTTATCTATGCTTATGCATACTTACTAGTGCATTTGCGATAGTATGTATATTTTTATAAATTTGTATTTTTTAGCATGTAATAAACGTCTAAATGAGTACATTCATATGAATTAAGTGTGTGTATTGATATACTTGTTTGTCAGTGTTTATGTTGGCAGTACTCATATGCTTGAAAACATAGATTCTCTTTATTAATAAACGCAGTAAGAAAGTCGACGCAGTTTTACAGTATAAATAACTTGATTCCAATAACTTTGGAAACTTGAAAACTTAAACTGGAAACCAAATGAAAAATTATGAATACTTTTTAGAGAGGATAATTATTTAAAGATAAGAAAATTTGATGAATAATAAAAAAAAAAAGTTTAGAAAATACCTTTCATGAAAGCAGAAAAAAAAAAAAAAAAACGATGCAGAAAAACCACCCTTTCCTCTTTACACGGAAACATTTTCACACTCGTTCCCGCAACGGATTGAACGATTGTCTTCCGCAAACGAACGCCGACAAATCACCAAATTAATTCCTCAAAACTCCCCCTCAACAAACAGACCACCGTGTTCTCAAGCGTCTGCCGTCACGAATTCCCCAAAACAACATTCATCACGACGCACACCAGATGGCGAGAGTCACAACTTTCATCCCCCCCCCCCCCGACTCCCAAAAACTTCGAAACGAGTTAATGAGAAAACGACTTTTCACTTCCCGAATTATGATGAATGGCAAACGGATGGCAGATCCGCTCGTCGGAACAAGCCACTGCGCATGCCCGGAGTCGATAAGGTGGTAAATGCGTGAGTAATGAGTCCCAACAGAATGTAATTAACTTCCAATGAATCGAATCGAGGAATAAATCACTTCCAAGAGGGGGAGTTTGAATAATTAAGAGTTATAACCCTATTGACAGAACTTAGCCTCTGCAAACAATCTGGTAATTAGAGAACCGTTTTTTTAAACGTGTCTTGCACTTTGCATTACTTGAACCTCAAATTGGAATTAACGCTCCAAGTGGTTTCGACGAGATATCTCGTCCATCAAGTTTTGGTCAGTTTTCGTACAATGATATCTCGCCCGGCAAGGTCTGGTCAGTTTTCTTTTAGAGACGAAATATCACGTCCATCAAATTTTGCTCAATTGTTTTCTTCTAATGATATCTTATCTATCAAATTTTGCTCATTTTTCTTCTAATGTTATCTCGTCCATCAAGTTCTGCTAATTTTTCCTTTAATTATATCTCATCCATCAAGTTCAGGTCAGTTTTCTTCTAATGACCATATATATTGTCCATCAAGTTCTGGTCAGTTTTCTTCTAATGATATCTCGTCCATCAAGTTCTGGACAGTTTCCTTCGAATTTCGAAATATCACGTCCATCAAGTTCCGCTCATTTGTCTTCTAATGATATCTAATTTATCAAGTTCTGCTAATTTTTCTTCTAATGATATCCCGTCCATCAATTTATGGTCCATTTTCTTCTATTGACGATACATCTCGTCAGTCAAGTTCTGATCGGCTTTCGTTTAATGATGGATATTTCGACATAACAATACTTTTATTTAAATCAGTTTGTAAAACTTCTCCTCGCAATATCGAGATTTAACCACTCCAAACCCTCTAGTCAGTGCATACTTAACCAGTGCAAAATTATCCGTCTAATAAGTAAACAAACAAGACATACGAGACCACATCTCTTTCTTAAATTATTTAGAAGTGGCAAAAACCGATGCCCCAAGAGCTGTGGTAAGATGGGAGAAGAATACAATTCCGTAGAATGGAGAAGGGGTGGGGGAAACAAGACAATCTGCCCTGAGCACCTGTTACTACTTGTTGGGAGTGCGAATCCTAGTGAAGAAGGAGTTCTATTTTTGAAGAGATTTCGTTCACTAAACGCGACACTGGAGAGGGACCAAGATTTGTAGCATACTCGAGATGGATGACATCTGTACAACGTGCTTTCCCGTGCCACTCGGAGATCTGCAGTGAAAACAACCTTAAGTTTTCCCAAGTAGGACGAATGATTCATTATTTACATAATCTGGAGGGTTTGTTCTTTGGATCGAGCAAAAATCTCGAGTAGTAATAGTGTAGATCTTTAGTAATATTCCAAACTAGCGATTTTCAGCCGATGTGCTGCACGGATTGTGAAACAGTTTAAATAGCGTAAGATATATTTCCTTTGGTTTCGTACATTAGGTAAACAATTTCAAGCAATAACTGAACTGCATCCTCAAAACCTATAAAATTGTTTTGAGAATGTTTTTTTCACTACAAAGTGTCATAGATAAACTGTGTAACAGTTAAAAAAAAGCCACTATGGAGGGAAAAGGAAAATAATTAGTACTATTTTTTGTGAAATAATCAAAAGTATAACTTTTTCGTCGAATCAGAAAAAAATATAGTACATATTTAGGCATGTCACAGGATTTTGGCAATTAGTTTATGCGTGTAAAAAGATGAAAAAGGTTCAAATCACTGTTTTTTTGCAAAAGCAATTAAAATATTGTCGAAGGGAAGTGTGAATTAGCAGATTTTTTCGATACAAAGTATTAACCCCTTTGAGCGTTCGTGAGGTTTCCGATTAAAATATCATTGTTTTTTCCCTAATACATATAATGGCTAAATAATAATCACATCTGTAGATTGAAAGAAACCAAGAAAAAATTATGTTGAAAAAAGGTCAACACAAGTCATTCATGGAAGACTACAGGTTGCACAACGGATATATACGTGTGAGCCTCTTTCGAAGGTAAACACCCGTCAGTATTCTATTAGTTTTTCATATTATTCAGTTTTTAAATCTTATTGTTTTTTTGTATCTGATTGGTGTCTTTTGTATCTTTTTTGTATCTATTGATTAATCCATGGAGGGAGAATTTTAAAATTACTATTTTGAGTTATCATAACTCACCTGGTATCATAACTCATTCTAATGTTCTAATTATTTTGTATATATATATATATATATATATATATATATATATATATATATATATATATATATATATATATATATATATATATATATATATATATATATATATATATATATATATATATATATATATATATATAATTTCAAGAACACAAGAATTTCTAAAAAAATGTAACAAAAGTCTTAAAAAATAATAAAAAATGAAGAAATGTTGGTGGATCAGGGCGTCATCAGGGAGGAGCCTGACCCAAACAACATAAAATGGTGTTTTCTACATATGAGCAGCATTAGGCTGAAAAAATTGCTCATACACTCCCCCAAACACCACCAAAAATCAAGTAAAACAAAAACAGAACAAAATACCAAAACATAGCAGGAATAGAACGAAATGAAACCCGAAGCCGCAGCTGGGATATCATCAACAACAAGCCTAAAAATTGCCACCAAATGCCATCAATTACACAGTCTAACTTATATGCTAACATCATACCTCCGATGCAACAAGTCCAAAAATAATAATAATAATATGAAAATCCCCAGCCCCTTATCAAAAATAAATTCATAAAAAGTAAAAAAATAAAAATAAAATTGAAAAGTAATTCCCATGGCTCTGGGTAAATTACGAAAAATAATTATTCATGTGTTGTGTAGGTGTTGATATTAATAAATCTTTCAAAAATATTTTTAAAGAATGAAAACGGGTATTTGTTATTGAAAAGTGATATATATACACTCAAAATAATTAGAACATTAGAATGAGTTATGATACCAAGTACCATTTGCGTTGCTTTATGAAAATAATCTAAATAGTTAGATTCTAAATTCTGTTTAAAATTTGCTAATTTTTGATGGATTTTACTTTCGAAAATATTTCTCCTCGGTATCAGCGTGATTAAATCGTTCTTTAGTTACCTAAATGTATCCAGCGTCAAAATAAGGATAATTTTACTTCAAGTCAAACACGTTTCTTATGCCATACAGAACTGCGAAGAAAAAATTTGACATCGAAGCATACTCATGAAAAACAAGATTAAAGTTCCAGTTTACTTCGTGGTTCCAAACCGTTTTCCTAAACCCACCCTCGTTTAAATTCTTATACTTATTCTAGTCTCATCTTTCATTTTTGCTTGTATCAACAAATGTGTCATACCACGAGGTAATCTAGAATTTAGAAAGTCAACAAAACTCAGATTTTGTAGACATGTCATCCTTTTTTCTAGCAGTTCGTACACCATACCCAAATGTAAATTACGTTCGTAATCTCCAGTTTCTAAAGCTCTAGGTCATTTTTGTTTGCCACTTTTCGTATTTTTCAGATTTTTAGGGCCTTTTTTGGTCATTTTCCAAGTGCATTTTTGGTGTCACGCAGGAAAAACAATTCAAGTTGGCCTGAGATACAATGTGGCCTATCCTGTCTCAGACAAAAAAAAGTGGCAACTGCTCTAGGGATTTTATTTAAGTAATGGAGGTCATTAGGCACATTCTGAATTGTAAAAAGATGGAGATTCATTCCAGTGTACCTCTATAAACTACTCCAAAGAGATCTAGCCTCTGTCCTGACTACCCAGAGACCTAGAAAGGGTGGATATCAAACCTTTTATTACTTTTCCACTTTTATTCGCCTTTGTTCACATATTAATTCAAGCCATCTAAGTTGTTTCAATTTCCCCTTTACTCATTTATACACAATAATTTATGTAGTGTAGCAAAACAATTTCATTTACCTTAATTTATATATTAATTCAAGCCATTTGAGCTGTTTTTATTTACCCTTTAATAATTTTTACACATCGATTTATGGCGCATCTTTGACTTTGAATGTGATTCTATATCTATTAGGACATGTTTAATACACATTTACCAAACACTTTTAAAACTTGAAATTGAGCCCCAACAATGAAATACCACACGTAAACCTTGTATTTCGTTCCCTGACATTTTGCATTGTTGTATCTCGATCGAACGAAACGGAGATCTCTTTCTTCGAAAGTGTCCATTTACCAATGACTCGGACAAGCATATAAGGACACGACTACAATCCAAGTTAACTCTTGAAAATTAATTTCAATCACGGTGTTTTATTCCTCCAGAATATACTGTATCGCAATTCAGCCCCAACAATGAAATGCCACATTCAAACTAAATATGTTTGAATCTGCAATTTCGCATTGTACCTCTATCGAACGAAACGGAGATCTTTTTCGTGGAAAGTGTTTATTTGCCGGTGACTGGGACTAACCTTTTAGGATACGATTGCAATCCGCATTTGCTCTTAAAAAGTATCTTTAATCACGGTACATTATTCCTCCAGTACACTTGGTATCGCAATTGAACCCCATTGATGAAATGCCACATTCAAACTATTATATTTCAATCTCAGCCATTGCGCATTATTGTATCTCTATCGAACGAAACGGAGATCTCTTTCTTCGAAAGTGTCCATTTACCAATGACTGGGATAAGCATAACAGGACACGACTACAATACAAGTTAACTCTTGAAAATTAATTTCAATCACGTTGTTTTATTCCTCCAGAACATACTGTATCGCAATTGAGCAACAACAATGAAATGCCACATTCAAACTAAATATGTTTGAATCTGCCATTTCGCATTGTATCTCAATCGAACGAAACGGAGATCTCTTTCGTGGAGAGTGTTTATTTGCCAGTGACTGGGACTAACCTTTTAGGACGCGACTACAATCCGGATTTGCTCTTAAAAATTATCTTTAATCACGGTACGTTATTCCTCCAGTACACTCTGTATCGCAATTGAACCCCATTTATGAAATGCCACATTCAAACTATTATATTTCAATCCCAGCCATTGCGCATTGTTGTATCTCTATCGAACGAAACGGAGATTCTTCATACAGAGTGTCTCTTTACCCGTGACAGTAGAACCTCGATTCGAGTGACTTTTAAAAATCAACTTTCAATTACGATGCTTTATTCCTCCAGAACACCATAACAATTGAGACGCAACATTGAAATAGCACATTTCAGCCATCTATTTCAATCCGACTTTGCAGTGTCATTTCGCATTGTTGTATCTCAATCGAACGAAACGGAGATCTCTTTCGTGGAGAGTGTTTATTTGCCAGTGACTGGGACTAACCTTTTAGGACGCGACTACAATCCGGATTTGCTCTTAAAAATTATCTTTAATCACGGTACATTATTCCTCCAGTACACTCTGTATCGCAATTGAACCCCATTTATGAAATGCCACATTCAAACTATTATATTTCAATCCCAGCCATTGCGCATTGTTGTATCTCTATCGAACGAAACGGAGATTCTCCATGCAGGGTGTCTCACCCGTGACTGTAGCGAACCTCATTCGAACCAAGATTGGAGTGACTTTTAATAATCTTTTACGATGCTTTATTCCTCCAGAACACCATCGCAATTGAGACGCAACAATGAAATAGCACATTTCAGCCATCTATTTCAATCCGACTTTGCTCTGTCATTTCGCATTGTTGTATCTCAATCGAACGAAACGGATATCTCTTTCGTGGAGAGTGTTTATTTGCCAGTGACTGGGACTAACCTTTTAGGACGCGACTACAATCCGGATTTGCTCTTAAAAATTATCTTTAATCACGGTACATTATTCCTCCAGTACACTCTGTATCGCAATTGAACCCCATTTATGAAATGCCACATTCAAACTATTATATTGCAATCCCAGCCATTGCGCATTGTTGTATCTCTATCGAACGAAACGGAGATTCTCCATGCAGGGTGTCTCACCCGTGACTGTAGCGAACCTCATTCGAACCAAGATTGGAGTGACTTTTAATAATCTTTTGTCAATTACGATGCTTTATTCCTCCAGAACACCATCGCAATTGAGACGCAACAATGAAATACCACATTTCAGCCATCTATTTCAATCCGACTTTGCACTGTCATTTCGCATTGTTGTATCTCAATCGAACGAAACGGAGATCTCTTTCTTGGAGAGTGTCTATTTACCCGTGACTGGGACGAACTCCGCGAATGTGAGTCAAGGCCAGAGAAGCCGGATTGCCTCTTGCTTACTTTATTCCTTCCCTTCTGTTTGTGTGTTTGTTGCCTCTTTATTTTTGTCTTCGCATGGGAAGAAGGCGCAAGAATAGCAACAGAGGAGGGGAAGGAAGTGTCGCGCACGAGAAGTAAACAAAGTGGCGCCGAGATACACCCTCGGAGGGGGGTATTGTCGACTTGTTGAGAAGACGTCTGTCGCTTCTTTTTTGCGAGGATCGCTTATGATTTGTGATAATGTGAAGAAATGAGGCTAACGGAAGCTTGGTTTTCGTCGTCGTTTTTGCTTTCAAGATCATCTATTAGCAGATGTCACCGCTTTGGGAGTAAAGGAGTTAAACAACAATAGATTAGGTTGTATCACGTGGTTTTTATTGGTATATCTTGTTTGGGCGCACGGCTCTCTTTACGTAAACGTTCATCTCAACTGCTTCTGTGATAAATAATTGTTGTATGTTGAATATTTCGTGGTACAGCTGCATTCTCTGGCCCGTTTGGTGGTAACGCTCTTGACGCACTTTTTGTAGCTAGTTATGGCAGGTGAAAGCAACCCATCTTGATACTGTTATTTGGTTTTTATGGCAACCTCGGCAAGGGGAAAGTTGAAATACTTTTACAAAAGGAAATGTTTCTCTGTGTCTCTGTACGCAGTATCTTGACGAATCTATGGCACTTACAATAATGAAATTTAGCACATAGGTAGTCCTAATTTTTTGCAAATTTTGCGTCCAACCCAAATTTTGAAACTTAATCTAGAACATTAAAAAATTAATTTATTAGTTTTTTTCACGTTTTTTCTTCTTTCTGGAATGAGACGTCACCTCTACCTCCAACGAAGAAGCGAGCCAATTTTGAGATTTTCGAATACTGACGTAACAAGCGTTTTTAGTCCTAATGCCTTTGGAATCGTGCCAAGTTTTCCGATTCAAGTGTGTTTTGATTTACGTTGCTGATAATAGGTTGGCAAGCATCAGAGAGCAGTGGTCACACCTAACTCCACGAAGAAAACGGGCAACGCCGTGCTGGCCACGCAGTGTCTAGTTTTGAATAACCTAGAACGTTATTTTCATATCCGTTAAACTGTCCTTCGATTTCATTGGTTCTTGTTAATTTTTTTAATTTGATTTCACTGGTTCTTTTGAATTTTTCCCTTAATATTTCATTTTATGTAACTTGTAAGAATTAAAACGTTCAGCATCAAGTTGTGTCGTTTCTTGCTATTTTTTTTAAAAATCGCTACCTTTTTGTATTTGAAAGTGCCTTCTGTATTTTGTGTTGTTAAAAAGAGATTAGATTATTAATTGAAGCCTATTGTTTTTCGTTGTAAAAAAATAGCTTTCGTTCCTTGGTGACATAAAAGTGTGCCAAACACGCGCCAAAAGTGCTGCTACCAGATTGTGTGCCGGATATATGGCGGATTAAATTAATGAAGTACCAAAAGTAAGAAAACTATTTATGACGTTTTTAACTATAGCCTACAAATAAGCATCGAAGTGATAGTTTTCGTCGTGCAAACTGTTCGTATAAAGATACTTACGCGTGTTATTCTGGTTCCCTAAATGATCATAGCACAGAGAAAGAGTCTAAGGCTGCACATAGTTCAGACAAATTATTAGTTACAAATTTTAATTGGTTCATGTGAGTCATATGGGAAAATAGGCTATTAATGAAAGTTCTGAGTGTACTGGAAAAAGATGGCGGTCTAAATTAATGAAATTCGAAAACTGCAAAAAAAAAATAACGATGTTTTCAACTGCAGCCTATAAATGAGCATTGAAGCGAAAGTTTTCGTTGGTATAATCTGCTCGCATAAAGACGAAGTAATAGTGAATGATGTTATTCTGGTTCCCTAAATGAGCATAACACGTAAAAAGAGTCGTAGAAGAAATATGCACCAAGTTTAGACAAATTATTGTTTACAAATATTAATCTGGTTCTTTCCATGTTGTTATATGAGGACGTGTTTAGATAAGTTGAAAGTGTGCCGGAAAGATGGCGGTTTAAATTAATGCAGTACCAAATCTAAGAAAACTAATAATGATGTTTTCAACTGCAGCCTATAAATGAGCATTGTAGCGATAGTTTTCGTTGGTATAATCTGCTCAGATAAAGACGAAGTAATAGTGAAGGATGTTATTCTGGTTCCCTAAATGAGCGCAGCACGGAGAAAGAGTCTCTTAAAGAATGCACAGTGTGCAAGAAAAATGACGGATCGTGAGTAAAATAGCAGCCACCGACACGCCTCATTAAAAGAGAACAATTTGCAGTTGAGAAAACGTAACAGCCACTCTCTTTTGTACGATAAACATCTCATTCCCGGTGGGATGGCAGTAAATGGACCAGGGAACATAAAGGCCAAGACTCGGGCTTCTGTTCCCCTGTCAAGAACCAGCGTCATCTGGTGGAAAAAATGCATTTATTAATGGTCCGTCGCGTTCTGCTGTCGGTTTTGAGAGACGGTTCGGTTTATTTTCGAATCTGGATGTTTGAATGTGCCTATTGCACTTGTAGCAGGAAACATAACAAGCCTTGTGGGGAATTGTGTAACTCTTTTTCTGTCAACTGCATGTGCTTTGGGGTGTACTTATCATAATTACACTTGCTTGGGAAATAGTTTACTTTGACTGTAAGGGGTTCTGGTGTTACTCGAGTTTGTCGTGTTTTTGATATTCCTCGAAGTGTTTTGTGATGGAAAAGGAGCACGAAGTCAGTGCCAAGAAGGTTCATTTTCAGTTGGCGAAACTGCTTCTTATTCTGGATTTATGTAAAGCCGCGTTTACATTTGCGAGCCAAAACGTTAGCTAACTTCTTGTTCTAATTTGAACGGGGTTTGGGGCGCCAAACGAACGGCTCTTGAATCGTTCGTGGCGATCCGCTTTCTGTCGGTTTTTCGACGAACACAAAGGCCGTTTTCGGTACAGATTAGGACGGCTCCGTAAGAAATTCGTTGCTTTTCCTTCTGCTCGGGAACCTCCAGGCTCCATCGTTATCACCAGTGGCTGACGAATACCTGCCTGGTGGTTCGCGGTTGGTTCCTTTCTTTCCCATGGATCGCTGGAAGATGGTTGCGAGAATAATTTCAACGAACGGTTCACGAGCGACTCACGAGCGGTTCGGCTCACAAATGTATACGCACCTTAACATATTTCCCCTAAATTCCATTGTACTTCTAATTTACCTTTTTTCAGGTTATTTGAAATGCAATTGGAAAAGTTTATTTGAAACGGGCTTTGAAAGTATTATTTGAAACTAGATGGCCCGCCCCCTGCTCGCTAAAGCTCGCCAACCACCTGAGGATTGCTTTGCAATCCACATTGGTTCGCTGCGCCAACCTATGCTCGCTCCGCTCGCATAAATAAAGACATGTGTCCTAGCAGAAAGAAATTTTTACAAAATATGATATTCAAAAAAAGAAAAATATATTTTTCAAATCTAAATTTGCTGTATTACAGAAAATATAAACAGTACCTTGGAATCAGAATTCAAATGAAAACTTTGAGCAAATTTTGAGTCGAAATGTGAGCGCTGCTTTGTAAATTGAATACTCAGCATTTTGTTTGTATACATTTCCAGCACTCTCGAGTCACCCACACTTTTTCTTTGAGTTTGTTGTCGAAAGTTATAGTGCAAGCGTCTTGTTGAACTATAATTGTTGGCCCTGAAAAGGACCGTTTTTTATATGGCCATGAAATGATCGTCCGCTTTCTTTGATTTCTAATTCTAAACTGCAACAGCTCGACTAAAATTATTATTATTTTTTCAATAAAATTTCATCCGATAACGCTATACATTCAATTGAGGTTCGAGGCTTCGTGGTAAACAAACAATCGCACAATGTTGCCAAAACGCGAAAACAAATAACGTCTTTTTTGCGTGCCACGTAAGAGAATTATATATATATATATATATATATATATATATATATATATATATATATATATATATATATATATATATATATATATATATATATATATATATATATATATATATATATATATATATATATATATATATATATATATATGTTGGCCCTGAAAAGGACCGTTTTTTAAATGGCCATGAAATGATCGTCCGCTTTCTTTGATTTCTAATTCTAAACTGCAACAGCTCGACTAAAATTATTATTATTTTTTCAATAAAATATATAATTTTTAAATAAAAATATAAATATGTTATATATATATATATATATATATATATATATATATATATATATATATATATATTTCTGCAAATGTTTTTAATGTTTAACACCATAAAAAAAGTTAATTTTAAGTGCCCATTTGACCTGCCTGAACGATCCCAACAATGTCACAAATTTGTCTAATACTCAAACATCGCAATATCTACTCCACAATTCAAACTATAATCGAATTTTTCTTTCCTTCCTATCATTTCTATTTATTGTGTTGCGACAGTGCTGCCTTAGGGGCCGACATATCATCTACTAAAAACATAACGTCTCGAATATCAACAATCGCCGTCTCCCATTTCGTTCCGCTTAAAAGAATATTAACCCAAATGCCATTTCAGTTTGCAAACAGCGATCCTGCGAGACATAAAACATCCATAAGCAACCTCATTACTATAAACCGGAACCATTCTTTCACTCCCAAAAAAGAAATGGCCGCTATAAAGGAGGAAAACCTCTTTATACGTAGTCATAAGTAGCATTTAAAACTTCAATGGCAGCCCGAAACTTTCTATACATTCTCTTTCTTCCTCCGAATCTTTTATTTAAATTTCATCAAACCCCGTGACTAATTACTACTGCCAATTCCGACATAACGGGGGATATTCAAATCTTATAAAAATTGAAGTCCTTTTTTTAAGTGTCGTCTTCTCCGGATTTACTTTTGTGTGCCTTGCCCTCCTTTTTCTACATTCTTTCGCGACCATTTATGATTTCCTCACCAATTCAACTCGATTAGGCGCCCGATCTCGCGAAATACACTTTTAGGGCCTTTGGCTGCAGTCCAGGGGGGATTCGAACAACTTCGGGGGAGGTGTAACCGGAGAGCGTTCGGTTTAAGTTACCCTTTCTTCATAATTTGGATTGTAAATAAGGTTCGGAACGGAAGATGTATGGTGGGGAAAAAGAAGACGACGGTCGATTCTTCGGGCCCACTTAGGGCAGAGAACTCTTCCATTATTCGGATGGGGATTTCGGAATGAATTATACGTTCGTGGACGTCGATGGAGAGTAATTGTAGGGTGAGAAAGAATTAAGGGTATTGAGAGAGCATTACTTGGAGGTGGTTTTAGTGTGCTCAGCATCAGAACGTCTGCGTTCTATGGAATCAATGAGTTCGTTAATGGACTCCGTCCGGCGTAGTATTATTTAAATCAGTATTCAACGGTAACTTGGTAATTTTGATAATTTTTAACTAACGTCGTACTAGAACAACACAACGGGCTGTTGACGACGGTGATCAAACCTTTTAGGGTAAGATCCCAGAACAACACTACATAATTTTGGGACCATGGTCAGATGACGAGGCAACACCTGAGCTGGCAACACACTCTCCAAACTTCCACTCCAAATCAACCTGAGGACTTTCGGCAATGACCGACTTCAGGTGCACCAGCCGAATTTACATCATGCGCTTACAAACATCCATGCACTGACCCAGATTCTAATCAGGACCCTTCCGATCTAGAGGCTAACACATTAATCACTAGACAGGTTGGTCAGTAGTATTTAACATAATTCGTTTTGAGATGTAGGTGTAACGAGTTCGATTCCAGTCAGGTGTACATTCCTCCCTGGTTGCATTTCGCTCCTCAATGTCTGTAAAACTTCCATTGTGTGTGTGTCTAGTACTAGATATTATGTGTCAAATTTTTTGAGCAAACCTCACAAACCAAACAAACTAATGAAACTCGTAATTTAGTCAATCTAATGTCCAATACAGAGTGCTTCGTGGTCAAAAGTCCTCCCGTTGGGTTGGTGTGGAAGTTAGGAGAGTGGGGTGTTAGCTCAGGTGTTGCTTCGTCATCTGACCGTGGTTCAAAATTACGAGGTGTTGTCCTCGGATCTTTCCCTTAAGGGACGGATCCCGAACCGTCGTCAATAGCTCGTTGTGTTGCCCTAGTACTACGTTAACTTATAATTACCAATACAGAGTGCTTCGTGGTCAAAAGTCCTCCCGTTGGGTTGGTGTGGAAGTTAGGAGAGTGGGGTGTTAGCTCAGGTGTTGCTTCGTCATCTGACCGTGGTTCAAAATTACGAGGTGTTGTCCTCGGATCTTTCCCTTAAGGGACGGATCCCGAACCGTCGTCAATAGCTCGTTGTGTTGCCCTAGTACTACGTTAACTTATAATTACCAATACAGAGTGCTTCGTGGTCAAAAGTCCTCCCGTTGGGTTGGTGTGGAAGTTAGGAGAGTGGGGTGTTAGCTCAGGTGTTGCTTCGTCATCTGACCGTGGTTCAAAATTACGAGGTGTTGTCCTCGGATCTTTCCCTTAAGGGACGGATCCCGAACCGTCGTCAATAGCTCGTTGTGTTGCCCTAGTACTACGTTAACTTATAATTACCAATACAGAGTGCTTCGTGGTCAAAAGTCCTCCCGTTGGGTTGGTGTGGAAGTTAGGAGAGTGGGGTGTTAGCTCAGGTGTTGCTTCGTCATCTGACCGTGGTTCAAAATTACGAGGTGTTGTCCTCGGATCTTTCCCTTAAGGGACGGATCCCGAACCGTCGTCAATAGCTCGTTGTGTTGCCCTAGTACTACGTTAACTTATAATTACCAATACAGAGTGCTTCGTGGTCAAAAGTCCTCCCGTTGGGTTGGTGTGGAAGTTAGGAGAGTGGGGTGTTAGCTCAGGTGTTGCTTCGTCATCTGACCGTGGTTCAAAATTACGAGGTGTTGTCCTCGGATCTTTCCCTTAAGGGACGGATCCCGAACCGTCGTCAATAGCTCGTTGTGTTGCCCTAGTACTACGTTAACTTATAATTACCAATACAGAGTGCTTCGTGGTCAAAAGTCCTCCCGTTGGGTTGGTGTGGAAGTTAGGAGAGTGGGGTGTTAGCTCAGGTGTTGCTTCGTCATCTGACCGTGGTTCAAAATTACGAGGTGTTGTCCTCGGATCTTTCCCTTAAGGGACGGATCCCGAACCGTCGTCAATAGCTCGTTGTGTTGCCCTAGTACTACGTTAACTTATAATTACCAATACAGAGTGCTTCGTGGTCAAAAGTCCTCCCGTTGGGTTGGTGTGGAAGTTAGGAGAGTGGGGTGTTAGCTCAGGTGTTGCTTCGTCATCTGACCGTGGTTCAAAATTACGAGGTGTTGTCCTCGGATCTTTCCCTTAAGGGACGGATCCCGAACCGTCGTCAATAGCTCGTTGTGTTGCCCTAGTACTACGTTAACTTATAATTACCAATACAGAGTGCTTCGTGGTCAAAAGTCCTCCCGTTGGGTTGGTGTGGAAGTTAGGAGAGTGGGGTGTTAGCTCAGGTGTTGCTTCGTCATCTGACCGTGGTTCAAAATTACGAGGTGTTGTCCTCGGATCTTTCCCTTAAGGGACGGATCCCGAACCGTCGTCAATAGCTCGTTGTGTTGCCCTAGTACTACGTTAACTTATAATTACCAATACAGAGTGCTTCGTGGTCAAAAGTCCTCCCGTTGGGTTGGTGTGGAAGTTAGGAGAGTGGGGTGTTAGCTCAGGTGTTGCTTCGTCATCTGACCGTGGTTCAAAATTACGAGGTGTTGTCCTCGGATCTTTCCCTTAAGGGACGAATCCCGAACCGTCGTCAATAGCTCGTTGTGTTGCCCTAGTACTACGTTAACTTATAATTACCAATACAGAGTGCCGTGATCATACTCCAGTTGGTAGATTCACCGATTCGTAATCTAGGGATGCGAGTTTGAAACTCGATCCAACCAAAGATCATCGTGTACGGGGAAAGGGGGGTGCTCGTAGAATCGGTCGTGGCTTCAAGTGTGCTCACGTTGAAGTTGCATGGTAATGGTAATTTTAGTTAACGTCGTACTAGAGCAACACAACGGGCCGGGATCAGTCCCTTAAGGAAAAGATCCGAGGACAACACCTCGTAATTTTGAACCACGCTCAGATGACGTAGCAACACCTGAGCTGGCACCCCACTCTCCAAACTTCCACGCTAACCCAACGTGAGGACTTTCGGCCACGACAGATTTAAGGTGCACCAGCCGCCTCTACACCATACGTTTACAAACATCCATGCCCGAATCCGGATTCGAACCAGGAACCTTCCGATCTAGAGGCTAACACCTTAACCACTATACCGGTTGGTCGGCTGAAGTTGCATGGAAGTTTAGATTGTGGGGTGCCATCTCAAGTGATGATCTGACTACTGTTCAGATGTACGAAGTGTTGTCCTCGGATCGTTCCCAACGAGATTGATCCTCGAGTCCACTAATGGAATATACGTTCATAATAATATTATTTAAAACAGTGTTCAACAAGGCTTCGTGGTTTTGTTAATTGCGTTAACAACCTGTTACTTTATAGGCGACGCAGGCTCGATTCCCTCTAGATCTATCGCACCCCAGCAAGAAAAGTGACGCAAGTCAAAAAATAAAACATTTTATGCTATGTCATTGAAAAATGTGTATGAGATTCCCCAGCGTGTTATATCACTATTCAATAGAATAGAATATAATTTAAAGACATAAATACTTACCTAAAATTTTATAAACAGAAGCTTATACTATATTTCAATATAAGATGTATAGTATCCTTTGAGTTGATGTTTTTCAAATTCTGCAATTTTGAGTTGCAACACTGTTCTTCCCGTGGTGCGATATTTCTCTGTTCTGTGGCGATAAAACTTTCACTGTGCGTGTTTGTGTATTACTCGAGGTTGTCTGTCTTGTGTTGAGTGCAGCTTCTTCAAGTATAGTCCTTGCTCTGTCAAACTATTAAGCCAACCACTATTGAACAGTATTAGTGATTTGGTTAGTCTAATTTCATCTACAATACAGTCTGTCGTCGTATCCCGATTGGTAAGTTATAGCCACTGGAGGGTTGCGAGTTCGAAACTCGATCCAAGGGTAGTTTGAGAGGATCTCGAAAGTGAGAAGGAATTAAGGGCAGAGTATGAGTACGGGTGGTTTTGGTGTATTCATATGTAGATCTGCGTTCTATGGAATCAATGATTCCGTTAACGGAACTAATTCAACATAGTATTATTTAATCGGCATTCAACGGAATTTGTAATCGGGTCGAAATAATCTAATCTCCAATACAGTCCGATGTCATCCTAGCCCAACTGGTAGGGGTGAGGTGCCAGCTGAGGTGTTCACCTCGTCATCTGACCGTGGTTCACAATCGCGAGGTGTTGTCCTCGGATATTTCTCTTCTAGATTTATCCTTGACCCTCGCTGATAACCCGTTGTGTTGAAAAAATTGCATCCAGTGGGACGTAAATTCAACTACCTACCTATTGAATACAGTGCTGTGGTTTTGTTTGGTCGTGAAATACTAGGTATTTTTTTCACGCTTTTCATGCAAGTTTTGTGGATAGTGTAAACATGAGTACAAATATTAATTATTGAAACCTTTCTCGCTCAATCTGCTTTACTTTCTAATTACTAATTTGAATATTAAGTTAATTAATTTCCACTTATTTCCTTATGTTAGTGACCGCGGTTGCACTATCGAAAAGTAATGGTACTTTTTAGTTAACGTCGTACTAGAGTAACACAACGGGCTAATGACGACGATCCGGGATCAGTCCCTTGAGGGTAAGATCCGAGGACAACTCGTAATTTTGAACCACGGTCAGATGACGAAGCAACACCTGAGCTGGCACTCCAAACTTCCACACCAATCCAACCGCACTATCGAAAGATCAGCTAATTTACTACCGGAAGGATTGCGAGTTCGAATCCAATAAAGGGCCGTCGTGTACATAGGGGCTGGTGCACGTTAAGTCTGTAGTGGCCTCAATTGTCCTCACGTTGGCCTGGTATGGAAGTTTGGAAAGTGGGTGGCAAGCTCATGTGTTGCCTCGTCTTCTGACCGCGGTTCAAAATTACGTTCTGTTGTCTTCGGATCTTTAGTTTCGGGATTGATCCCATGCTATAAACAGTAGCGTGTTGTGTTTCTTCATTGCCATGCTTATTAAAATATCTACCTACCATATTGTAAACACAGGTACAACTATAGAATGTTCATTACCTTTCTCGGTTAATCTAATTCACTTTTCCAATTCTATTTCGAATATTTCATTAATTATTTTGTCTGATTTCATTTTCTTAGAAAATAGATTATTTACAATTAGCTGAATAACCCGACGTTGCCTGGGTTTCAAATATGACCGCGACATTTCCCTGTTAGCTCAAGTACACAAACCCTATAGAACGTGGAACAGGAAAGAAATAGCCCATGTTTTCCACAGTATTATAAAGTACATGTTTACCAAATTTAGTGTGGATTGGTCAAATGATGTCGATTTGCATAGATAATATACACCCCTATGCACACACACACACATTCTTTTTTATATATTTAGATTTCATTTTACAAACAGCATTCTTAGGCATAAAAAAACAATGACGCTTTCAAATGCTTTACCTCATTAGCGCCTGTAGCGTTTTGATTGTTAACACTCTCTCTCTCTCTCCTCTTGATCAAACACAATTCTTTGTGATTAGTAACAGAAGTATGATTCCTGGCAAGGCCCTAGCAGTGACAGACAATAGGTAAATCCAAGTCTCACCGGCTATCGTATTGAAATAACACAAACGAGGACCTCGGCAACCGAATCAATACCGCTCTCAACCGTGCCCAGAACCATTTAGAGAAGCTATCTGATTAGCCAAGGGAGTTCAATAAGATTATTGATTGAGAGCAATCAGTAGCCAGCAGCAATCACAAGATAAGACCGCCGTCCACTACGGGCCAGCCAATAAGGTTTAATACGACACGATACTAACTTTCAGCACGACACACGTTGAAGGTTTGGAGGAAATTACTGCTCCCTTCCGGTGGAATTAATGGGAAAGGAAGTTTTCATACGTCTGCAACTCACTGTGGGAGACTCGAGTATAGCTTCGAGTACAGCATACAATTCCCAACTCGATCATAAGTTGGCGGATGTATAGGAGTAGCATATAAAATGCGAGACGACAAGATTATATTTCGACTTGATTCGATTCATTCGATGCATTGTGCGAAAGTGGCAACATTATTACTAAACCAGGATAATTGCTTTGGGGTGTACAATTTCTCTCAGATACTCTGCAATCGCACAAAGCTTCACTCAGTTCCAAGTTTGTTGATCGATTGGAACAGCTATGAGAGGTCGTATTGTTCATATCCTATTTCAACTTCGGGTTGATTGGATTATGTTGGATGTGATAGATCATGTTAACTTACTGAACTGAGGGGATTGATAAGAACGACACAGCTAAAATGCAACTAACCCTTCAAGTGGTTTTGACCTGATTGCTAATTACGAGATATCTCGTCATCAAGGTATTACTGATTTTCCGATACCGACGAGATCAAGATCTGATAGGTTTCTTCTGATGACGTGATATTTCGTCCTTCAAGATCTGGTCAGTCTTGTTAATTTAGAGATACCTTGTTGAGGAAACCTACAGAACGGTTAAAGTAATTATTTATTATGTAGGTAGGTAAGTAGTTTCAATTAATGTTACACTGGAGCAGCACAACGGCCTATTCAATTACACTCTACAGCAAAAAAAATCGATGCACCAAGAAGAAGTTGTCCGATTGCTATAAAAATTGCTGGATGTGAAAAACACACATAGATAAAAAAACGATTAAAATTACAGAACAATTGAATGATTTATTTCAGAGTATGACCGTTATAAAGGGAGGAAGTCAATAAAACTTTGATCCACCTCTGGCCAGGATGCAAACTGTCACTCGGCGTAGCAGAGACTGAAAAAAATTCCCGGATGGTGTCGTGCGGAATTTCTTGCCAAAGTGCCTCCAACTGTCGGTCAACATTCCGGGATGGTTGCAATCGCCTTCCCATAACGTCTCAAATTTGCTGTATGGTAGAGAAATCAGGAGCCCCAGCTGGCCAAGGAAGTGTTTTAAAGCTTGAAGGCAGTTAATAGAAACATGTGCCGTGTGCGACCGGGCATTATCTTGTCGAAAAGTATATCCGGAGTGTCGCAAACGGTAACACAACCGGTCGTATAATGTCGTCTACCTACCGCAGTGCTGTAAGTGTGCCAGAAATGACTACCAAAGGCTATCAAAGGAGATGGCACCCCAGACCATAACGTCCTGACATGATGCCTGGCGTGCGATAGTAAGGACAGGATCCCCACACAGGACACAGTTCGACAGGGGACTCGTCACTTAAGACTATGTCCCCAGTCTGTGCCGTTCCAAGTTGATAGATCCAGGCACAACTCCTGGTCAACTGCTTCTTGGTGCGTAGATTTTTTTTGTTATAGACTGTACTACCGAATGATACAAATTAGTGTTACACGCATTTACTTAACTAAAATATCCTGCCTGGTGCATTCCTCTCTGGGTGTATTTCTCTACTTTGCGTCAATAAAACTTTCATTTGTCTATTAATTTATAGTGCATGTCGTGTCTGGTTCAGCAAGGCCAAATATGACCCGTGTGCCATAAAACCTCAAAACCATTCTTGTACGATTCTACTTGGCACAACTTCTGCTTGGTGCGTCGATTTTTTATTTTAGAGTGTAGAGGTAAATGTTTTTGACGAGATATCATTTGAAAAAGGGGTCAAATCTGGATGGACTAGATATCTCTTCATAACCACTTAGAGGTATAATAGCTACATTTTAAACCACGAATCGTCAAAATAAGCTAAGTAAATTCAGTAAAAAAGCAGCCTAAATTCAGTTAAAAAACAGGCAAAATTACAACTATTCCTTACCAGGATTTTGACGAAGCAATAAATCATACGTTCTACGTCACGCTATTTTTATATTCCATCCTCCATAAATTCTCTTCATGATCCCATCCGATACTCTCCTAAACCTTCCTCCACAAAAGGCGATTGGACAAGATATACAATTCCATTCTACTTTCCCGACCACGAATTTACACATCAATTGAAAATCGATTTAGATTTAAATTCACTTTCCAGAATCTTCTAGCGCAGAACTGAATACAGGAGATTTCGGACAAGAAAGCTGATAAATACACGCGCACAATGCGATTCTGAGATCGACTACTTTATACGTTTTGCCGAGGAAAAAATACAATTTTGCCCGGTGCGCTTCGACGATAAGGTTTTCTTCTTTGTTGTCATGGATGGTGTGGAAGAAAATACGACCCTTTGGAGATTTCTCTGCCAAAAGCTTCGGGCGAAGTTCCTCTGCCCAGTAGTGTAAGTTTGTTATCTTCGCGGAGAGAGATTTCGTGTATCAAAGGTGTTTGTTTGCCATCTGTTTCCGCGAGTGGTCAAGTGAAGAGCAAACTTTCGTCCGGACACCCGCCACCCACCCTAGGGATTTTCGAATGGGGAAATGTTTGCTTTTAATTCGAATCTCTAAGTCCTATTATCTTTTAGTGCTAATGGGTAGGTAGGTATTTAATTAACGACGCAATGGAGCAATACAATGGACTATTGGCTAACGGTTCGGGAACAACACTATGCCATTTGGAACCACGGTCAGATACAGGGGCTGCTTTTATGATTCTAATACTCAAGTAGTTTGTTATACTTAAGTTGTAACTGTTGTTGTTGCACATCCCTTAAGGCTAGCAGAGCTAGACCAGGTCCATGACATTATACACCCTAAATAAATCCAATACTAACAAAGGATCGGCAGCAAGATCCCGCCTGGAGAGCCCCAGGCACGCAAGAATATGTCCAGGGGAAGCCTGCTCAGTAGAACACTTGGTGCAAACCTCAAAATACTTAGAACCCTCTAGAACCCTTAGCACATTTCAGAGACTGAGAAAGCGAGTTAGAGTGGTCTTGTCACTCCTGTTACACCCAAGTGCCAGAGATGCACCCGGTCGAGTACTCTGACACCAGTGATGCACTGGTGGAACGAGTCAATTTGTTTTATTTTCGCTTTTTGTCCGAGGAAAAAAGCTCCATATAGGTGAGAGACGCAGAAGGTGTCGAATCATCACCAGCATCCGCTTTGGCCAAGATGTCCGCAATCTCATTACCTTCTAGGTTGACAAGAGAAGGAGAGTGGTTTCAGCTTTTGAAGAATAGTAACTCCAATACTATCCCGCAGCCGACCAACCGCTATAGTGGTTAAGGTGTTAGCCTCTAGATCGGAAGGTCCCCGGTTCGAATCCGGGTTCGGGCATGAATGTTTGTAAGCGTATACCAGCTCAGGTGTTGCTTCGTCATCTGAACATGGTTCAAAATTACGAAGTATAAATTGTTAGGGGCAATGATGGTGCTCCTTCACAAGTGGCCATCACTTCCGGCCTTGTAGTGGCCAATGACTTAGGTCAAATGTGCCCACCATTAGGAAAAAAATATTATCCCGCACACTATGCCAGTTGGCCAAATGTTGGATGGAACTCCTGCTATCAGACAGGATCCAGATTTCCTTTCCGTGCGTGAGTGGCATAAGCGTAACCTGTTACGTTAACCACGACGTCACAAGAGTCTGTCTTTCCTAATGAGGTAGGCCGTGGTAGCCCGGTTCGAACAGCAACAGACTTAGAAACCGGAGGGTAGCGAGGTTCGAATTCAAGTCCGTCGTGTACAAAGGGGGATGGTGCCCGTTGTATGTCGCAGCCTCAAATGTGCTCACGTTGGCGTGGTGTGTACATTTGGAGAGTATGGGGGGGGAAGCTCAAATGTGACCTCGTCATCGGACAATGGCTCAAAATTACGTTGTTTGATCCTCGGATCTTTTCCTTCGGGGATCGATCCCGGATCGTCAGCAATAGCCCGATGTAATGTTACAGTGCGACGCTATCTACCTATTGAGGTAATACGGTAGTGTGGGTTTTTAAATAACGTCGTCACAGGAGCTTCATAATGGTCCGAGATCGATCCTCAAGGGAAAGATCGGAGTACAGCACCACGTAATTGCGAACCACGGGTCAGTGGGCAAGGTCAGAGGACAAGGTGGGAAAGATCAACACCTCAGCTGGCTCACCCCACTATCTGAACTTCCACATCACACAAACGTGAGGACATTTGAAGTCACGACAGATTTAACGTGCACCAGCCCCCCTTTGTACTTGGCGGTCCTTAGTTGGATTTGAACTCGCGACCCTCGGTTTGCTAATTCGTTACTCTTCCAACCGGGCTAACACGGCCCTTCGGGTCAGTGCGGAATGAGTCCATCTCGGTAAAAAAAAATATGGTAATTTTAGTTAACGTCATACTAAAGCAACACAACGGGCTATTGACGACGGTCCGGGATCAGTCCCTTAAGGGAAAGATCCGAGGACAACACCTCGTAATTTTGAACCACGGTCAGATGACGAAGGAACACCTGAGCTGGAACCCCACTCTCCAAACTTCCACGCCAACCCAACGTGAGGACTTTCGGCCACGACAGATTTAAGTTGCACCAGCCGCCTCTACACCATACGCTTACAAACATCCATGCCCGGACCGGTATTCGAACCATGAACCTTCCTATCTAGAGGCTAACACCTTAACCACTATACCGGTTGGTCGGCAGAGTGAGTCCATCTCGTATAGGCAACAACTCTGATAGTAAAATAATCGATTATGGTCAATTACAGAAAAAAAGCGTGCATTAAATTTTCTATAAAGCTCCGAGTTTGGTTATATTTTACGCTAGTAAACTAGAGGAGAGTATAGTATATACATTGTCGTTTGTTTTTATAACTAAGATTAATGTTTTCATTTCATGCGAATTTAAAGAATTCTTGGAAAGATTCCTCGTAAATAAATGATGAAACATTGCTTTTAGGAATTGTGTGACCAAAGACGTGAAGATAATAAGCAATCGCTTTCATGTTTCTGAAGTCTGTTACTATGACATCTATATTTAATAACATTTACATTTACGTTACTGGAATAAACAATGGAAACTGCTGATTCAAAACGTACTTGCTTAAATTTAATTCATCGGAAATCATGTTTGCATAACACGAAGCTCTTATTTGACTGCAGCAGACTTTGAAAAAGTACTGCAGTGTGCATAATAACAAAAAACTAAAAAATACAGTTTCGTGGATAGAAAAAATCCGATGTACTTTTGAAAACGTGTAAATTCAATAATTAATATAAACCACCTCGCCAATCCAACATTCACTCATTCTCTATTCCAGGGATTCCCAACCGGTTGTACGCGGCAACATTACAGGTGGTACGCAAGGATGATATGAGCGACCCAAATATTCTACGATGCTTGTTCGATTTTTTAGTATGTACAACTACGTTATAGGAAAAATGGGATTGTATGAAATCAATTTTGTGATTAACGTTTTTATTACATTGTAATAAATGACGCTAACAAAAGCACATTATTTAAAGAGAAATTTTGTTGCTGATTATCTATTTCAATTCAATGGCTATCTCGGCGAAATTAAGTTGATACCTCTCGCTGTCAAATCGTTTTACGAAGTATTCCTTTATCTTTATGTATGAGAAATACACACGAGATAATTCGCACGAGATAATTATTTGTTTTTAGACCTATGAGTAAAAAATAAAACTGTAATTTTCAATGATCGTTTTATTTTTTCCTTTATTAAAACATCATTAATACGAAATGCTATCGCATTGATCATAAAATACGAAGCTTTCTTAGTATTTTAATTAAAATAAAACAAGCCGTTGGGCACTTTTATGACATTAGATATATGTTTTTGAAAAGTATAGAACTGGTGGTACGCCAAAAATTTCTAAAAATTTAAAGTGGTACGCAGTGACTATAATGTTGGGAACCCATGCTCTTCGTAAAAGTCGAATGCGAATTATCATACGAGCACGGTTTTCTCGCTGCAAGTTCGGGATAGGCTTAAGAGCAAGCCATAACGAAGTTAACCCAAGAAGCCAAACAAAAAAAGCGGAGGTTCCACAAACGATTCGCAACAGTAGGAAATAATGAACTTCCCCCGAAAGATAGTCTAGACTCTTCCTGTCAATTCCACCCGGAGGAAATTAAGTTAGCATTTATTATAAAGCCTCCTTGGAAACTTCTCACATGGACGGGATATCGAGTTTCTTCCCAGCAACGGTCATAAATCGGCCCGAACAGCGATAAAACATAATTGGTTTTAATCGGAGAAGGCAATACCGGTAGAATCGGAGAACCCGCCGGAGAGCAGGCAACCGTTAAGGTAATTTAATTTTCCAAGAACGCGGTTCAAGGGTATCCGCTTCTTGGTTTGTTTTCCGGTTGCAGTTAGCTTTTGTGTCGAGATTGGAATGGTAAAAACGATGCGGAGTTGGAGAAACTTTTGTGGGAGCTTAATCGGCGTTTTATGGCGCTATTTACCGCAGAAAGCTGAGGGGGGGGGGAAGAGAATTTTTTATTATTCGCTTGGCGCTATCGTTGTCTATGTTGCGGAATAAAAGCGCTGTAACCATTATGTGGGCTGATTGTTGGAGAAGGATTTTAGAGCAATTTCCTCTTTCAGAATTGAAAACGAGGATAAAGGCGTCCAATAAAACTTCAAATAATAAACTAATGTAATGCAGTGAAAACCAGCTTAATGGAGATGAATACTTTCTACAATGTATGGTTGTATCGTCTTTGATGAGAGGATAAATATAAAGGGTTAGATAACTACTCTTGCTTGAAGGGAAAAAGGATTTGCATGTTCAATTGAATTTGCAATTGTTGCGCAAATGCTGGATAATATTCTTTCAATTAGTGTTCTTTGGTAATTGGTAATGTTTAATTAACGTTGTACTAGAGCAAGACAAAGGGCTATTGACGACGGTCCGGTATCAATTTCCTAAGGAAAAAATCCGAGGACTACGTGATTTTGAACCTCGGTTAGATGACAAGGCAACACCTGAGCTGGCACCCCACTCTCCAAACTTCCACATTAACACAACGTGAGGATTTCTGTTCCACGACAAATTTAAGATGTACCAGCCGCCTCTACACCATACGCTTACGAACATTCATCATGCACTGACCCATTCGAAGTTGGGACCTTCCGATCTTGAGGCTAACATCTTAACCAAAAGACCGGTTGTTCGGCTTGTGTTCTTTGGATTGAATATTTTCTCGTAACACTCCAAGCATCAGGAGATTCACTGGCAGATTAGTGTAACTTTTTATATCCATAGAACTATATAATCACACCTATAGGGTAAAAAATTCACAGGAAAGATTAAATCAATCCAGAGGGTCCAAATCACCGACCTTCTAATGAAATAGACGGATCATGTGAGCAGAATCGCTGTCGTAAGATCTCTGTGAGGTAAATCGCGTGGACTTGAGATTCGACTTAGCCGATTAACTGCCGAATCGCAATCACTATGACCAATCAATAACAGGATTCATGATATTACCCACAACCACATGACAGATCTTGAAAGCAAGCTGTCCGATGAAATAACATAAAGCTTCACTAACTTGCTGCTTCTGTTTCATTAGAAGGTCGATGGTCAAAACTGGTTGGAAGTTGTAGGTTTCATAAGTGATGTACGCACGTAAACCATTCAGAGGTTTAGTCCTGTGATAGTCGAAGTATTTATTGTACCACCCAACATATGTAATGCGACTAAATATAACACCATATTTCTAAAAAATTTCCTTTAGAAGTATTCTATTGGTTTTTTCTTTAGAAAATAATCCTTCTGAACGATTTTATTGGTCATTTCATTAGAAAATAATCATTTGGAACGATTCTATTATTCCTTGCTAAGAAATGAATCCTTTAGAATGATTTTATTGGTTCTTTACTTAAGGTGTATGTATACACTAGAAATAGCGAAATTCGACCAGAATGTCAATTTTTTTATTATTATTTCAAAATATTCTCCAACTTCTTAGCTTTCAAACGATACCAAGATCTTGTACGTATTCTGAATATTTTTCTAGTTACAGGGTTTTTCGTTAGGTACTGTCACCGAAAATTCTAGTTTCGATTTCTAAACCTGAAGTAAACAATGACTATTATCAAGAATTTTGTTTTAAATTTTATGTTTGATAAAATAATTATTGATTTTTAATATTTTATTATTTAATTTATATCGTTTGGCAACAATATTTAACTGTAACTGTATATTTTAAGCCTGTTTATTTAGTTTATTTCTATTCTTGCCTGCTGCTGTTTACTAGATTTTTACGCGCCATTTTTGACATTTTTGAATTAAAATGGGATCCAAAACACGAAAAAGTCGTTCTAAGAAGAGAAGGTTTGTCACAAACCAACATTTCAAAGAAACATCTGCTGAAAAAAACCCAGAAATCGATCAAAATAAATCGTCTGCTTCAAAGATAAAGCTGGGTAAGGTTGTCGATAATGGAGCTGCAACTGATTCTCAAGGCCAATGCTTTTTTGTGGAACTGAACTCAATCAATGCCTTGTTTCACATGTTAAGTTGCCCAAACTGTACTGAACGAAAGTTGTTTCTACAGAGCAACATTTCAAAGAAAATGGGATGTTGCGTTGAATTACATCTCGCATGCCAAAACTGTGACTTTATCACTGATGCATGTACAACTTCAAAAAAACATGGTCAGTTTTTTGAAGTTAACCGACGCATGGTGTATGCAATGAAGCAGATAGGTTGCGGCTACAGGGAAGCTAGCCATTTCATGACTGTCATGAATATGCCTCCTCCACCGAACCCCGTTGCCTACAACATGCATACAAAAGCACTGCTTAAAGTTGTTCAGCCACTTGCAGGTGAAACGATGCGACTGGCTGCTCATCGTCTTCACCAAATCAATGGATCCCCAGAATGCGGAGTATCTGTCGATGGAACTTGGCAGAAGCGGGGGTACTCCTCGCTAAATGGAGTAGTTTCAGCCATTTCCATTGATTCAGGAGAAGTTCTCGACGTTGAAGTTTTGTCGAAGGACTGCATTGGATGCCGCAAGTGGAAGAAAGTAGACAAGTCTTCGGTGCAGTTTCAGCTATGGAAAGCTCAGCACAAGTGTTCAATAAACTATAGTGGATCGTCCACCAGCATGGAGCCCATCGGTGCGGGACGGATTTTTCAGCGGTCGTTCCAAACCAGAGGGCTGGAATATCTGGATTTTTACGGTGATGGAGATAGCAAGAGTTATTCTGCAGTGTGTGATCTCGAACCATATCCTGGAAAGGAGATTAAGAAAAAAGAGTGTATTGGGCACTACCAAAAAAGACTAGGGACTGCCTTAAGGAAATTGAAGAAGACAGTGAGAGGGCTAGGAGGAAAAGGCAAGCTGACAGACGCAAAGATAAACACGATGCAGAATTATTTTGGACTTGCTCTGCTGAATAACACTGAATCTGTGCAAAAAATGTCAACTGCAATTTGGAGCACTTTTTACCATCTGAGTGCTAGAGATGATCACCCTCTACACACTAAGTGCCCAAAGGGTATTGACAGTTGGTGCTCCTACCAGCGTGCTGCAGCGAGGGGTAAAGAAAAAGAATACAAACACAAAGGAGGATTGCCGCTCAACTTATTAAAACATATTAAGCCTATCTACTCACGACTTACAAGTCCTGAAATGCTGGAAAAGTGTCTTCACGGGCAAACACAAAACAGCAATGAATGTTTACATTCACTAATCTGGAAGCGGTCACCAAAAACAAAATTTTCAGGTGCAAATTCATTAAAACTTTCCGTTTTTGATGCCGTTATGCATTTTAATTGCGGATTTAAGCCCGAATTAGAAATTATGAGGCGGATGGGCATCAGTCCTGGACATTTCATGGTTAATGGCGTACAAAAAAAGGATAAATTAAGAATTAGCGAAAGTATACGACAGTCTACACCATTGCAGAAACAGCGAAGGAAGTATTTGCGAGGGGCTAAAAAAAGAAAAGAGGACAAAAAAATTGAAAAAGAAGGACCAACTTACATTTCTGGAGGGCTTTAGCTATAGATAGGTAATATTTTTTATCAAGTTTATTACAATATCATTTTGAAAACATGTTTCCAAAACTTTAAACTCAATTTCTGAAGAACTGTGTTTTTGCAATAGGATGCTTGGTTCCTTTCGTGATAACTCCACAATGAAATGACCTATTATAATTATTTTTATATCACTATGATCTATATAATACAGTGGATGTTTTGTGCCTCAATCAGAGTATTTAGTCAAGAAATGAATTTTTAATTGATTTTTAAATGTTGAAATTTCTGAAAAAATGTGATTTTTTTACACTTTTTTGGTTAAAAAATTGTAAAAAAAAAACTATTTCTTCTAGAAACTTTATGGAGGCTCAAAACATGAAGAATAGTGTTACGAACAATTTCCAACAGGAATCGTCCTTCTGAACAAATTAGAATTTGAGATATCACGTAACAAAAAACATGCTAATTAGCTATTATATCTTAATTAGACAATTAATTATTTGCACAATCTGATTTTTTTTTACAGAAATGATTTTAAGAACACACCAATCACCTGTGGTAAAAAAACTGGATTTTTTAAGTCAATATTAAAAAAAAAATCTTCTAGTGTATACGTACGCCTTAAAAAAGAATCTTTCGGAACGATTCTATTGGTCCTTACGCGATAAAAGTACCTTTGGAACAATTATACTTTCCTTTATTTTGAAAAGAATCATTTGGAACAATACTATCAGTCCTTTCCTTAGACAAGAATCCTTTAAAACGATTCTATTATTCCTTTCCTTTGAAAATAATTCTTTGGAACGATGCTATTGGTTCTTTCCTAAGAAAGGCATTCCTTTGGAACGATTGTTATTGGTCCTTTCCTTAGAAAATAATCATTTTTAACAATTCTATTGGCACTTTCCTTTTAAAATAATTATTTGGCTTGATTTTATTGATCCTTTTCTTAGAAAGGAACACTTTGGAACGTTTCTATTGGTCGTTTCATTAGACAATAATATATTGAAAAGATTCTATTGTTCCGTTCATTTGAAAATAATCATTTTGAAAGATTCTATTGGTCCTTTCCTTAGAAAATAACCATTTTTAACGATTCTATTGGTCCTTTCCTTTTAAAATAATTCTTTGGATTGATTTTATTGGTCCTTTCCTTAGAAAGGAATCATAGGAGAGATTGTATTGGTCCTTTTCTTAAAAAAATTTGTTTGGATCGATCCCCTATTAATATTTTCCTTGAAAAATAATCCTTTGAAACTATTTTTTTGGTCTTTGATATTTATGACAACAAGCATATGAAGAACTTTCAACTAAATATATAATTGTTGTCACTAAATCCAAATTATCTGAATTTAAATTATATTGATATTTACACGCTAAGTTAAACCACTGATTTTAGTATTCCTGAAGCTATAACAGAACATATATACGGTTCCGGGAAGAGACGGAATCAATGTTCTTGATGAGAACCATACTTTATAAAAATTAATTTTAAGGAAAAAACTAAGACACTGATTTTGGTATTTTCAATTTCAACGTCAATTATACTTTATTTAATAAAATTTTGATGTATTAAAAAGAGTTTTTTGATGTTTTTATTTGATAATAATTTAAAATACGTATAATTAATTAAAACATTTTCATCAGTTTATTTAGATCCAGATTCCTTTATTTTGTGTACTGCGTATTGTATGGATTCAGTTTATTCGAAACTCCACGAACGAAGTTGTACCATTGCAATGTATGTTTTCAATAAAAACCGATTTTGGACAAAACAGGATTCCACGATTTATCAAACAACTTCGTGGAAGTATAAAATCTCTTTTTTCCTTCGCCAGAGCTTCAGAATCAGCTTTTTAAACAATTATAAAACATTAGTCAAATCTCTTGTATAAAATGTTCCTCAACGATTTTCAACATGAATTGGAAATATTTTTTCCGATATTTTTTGTGTTCATAATTCAACAAAATTCACATTCACATTTCAAGGCACCTAGACTTGTGTCATACAATCGAAAATAAAGCACTTTACCATTCTGACTTATGTTAGAGAAAATAATAAAACCGAGTCCTGGCATTGATCGATTTAGAACAGACAACTTTTACAGCGCCATCAATTCCATTCTGCTCGAAGATTTAATGACCCCAATTATTCCCCCAAGTAGCGCAATATGGAATAACCATTTAAAGCTCCATCGGAACGTCTCGAATTCATGGCGTATTTTTAGAACCCCTCTAATAACCACCTGCATAATTATCCCAGCCATTTCTCGTCTCTCGCGGAAGTGCATGAGAAAAAAAAATGGCGAACGTTATAATGAGAGTCGAATGATATAAAAAGTATTTTAATTACGCGTATTCTCTGTGTACCAATCGCAGAATAATATCTCCCCTGACGTTGTTAAAGAATCTCTCTCGCTCTTTCCGGTGTTGCCAAATTCGTGTTCATAAATTCGAGGATTAAATATTCATTCCGTGCATTTGCGTAACGACGAGGTTATAAAAGCGAATTTTTGAACGGCTGACAACTGAAAATAGTTGGGCGATTAAAAGATGAAGGTGGAAGATTTTTGGCGCTTAAAAATATCGCTTCCGTTTTTATTGTGTTTCAAAATGCAGCCTAGGAGATAGCATTTGGAAATAAATCATGCTTGAAGTCGAATAAATCAAGCGAGATTTGGTGGAGATTTCAAAGCTGAAAATGTTTCATGTGAAAACATTTTTGAATTTTTTCAGGTGCTGACCTTTCCAAACTTAATTCAGATCTACAACATCACGCGATCATTCATATGCTAACACTGCGTATGGTTTTAAAATATTGAAAATGAATAATTTTCACGATGTTTTTCCAATCAAATCCAAAATGACATTTCTAATATGTAGAAGTTCACAGTTTGGATCGCGCCAAAGTCTCAGGTCTGTATTGCCTTCACCTATTACCTAGGTTTTCAATATTGCGCTTAAGAAATGAATTTGTATTCATGTAGCATAGGTAAATTGATACCTAAAGTTATGAAGAATACTAGCTAGCCAAGCCACATAAAATATGACCGCGATATTTCCCTGCGTTAACTCCGATTCAAAAACCCTGTAGAACGTGTTTGCTACCACATTTCCCCGTGTTAAACACGCAAACCCAGTTGTACGTGTTTATTGTCCTTGGTAATGGTAATGATGGTAACATTTAATTAACGTCGTACTAGAGCAACACAACGGCTGTTTACGACGGTCCGGGCTCATTCCCCTAAGGGAAAGATCTGAGGACGTAATTTTAAACCACGGTCAGATGACGAGGCAACACTTGAGCTGGAACCCCACTCTCCAAACTTCCACACCAACCCAAAGTGAGGACTTTAGGCCAGGACTACACCATACGCTTACAAACATACATGCACTGAACCGGATTCGAACCAGGAACCTTCCGATCCAGAGGCTAACACCTTAACTATCAGACCGGTCGGTATTGTCACTTGATCTTTCCCCTGCGTTTTATACCGGACCGTCACCTCTGGCTCGCAGTGTTGGTTTAGTATGAACTATGTTATGCTTCACAGATCAACACCACGGACAATACCGTGATGGCATCGTCACTGTCGAATTCGGCCGCATTCGAATTACGAAGAGATCCAATCGGTTTGACGTCACAATCTCGTGCGAAAATATAAATATTTAAATGCAAAATTATTTATTAAAAGAAAATGGCGTGGTAGGTATCTGTCCGATGTAAAATTTTCCGCAGTTTTCAAATCCGTTAAAATTATTCATCTATTTTTAACGGGGTCCCGATTAAAAAAAAACCTAAACAATGCCAGTCAAAATGAATACAATGAATCAATGAATACAGTGTCAATAATGAATCAAATGAAGGTCCTTCTTTGCAGTCGTATTGGACAAAATATAAAATTTCATTTTAAGAATTATTTAATTAAAGAAATTTATATTTTTAGGTATCGATCTAATAAGAAATTTTCCGCACATTCCAAATCAGTTGAAATTTTTACTCTATCTTTAACGATCTAGGAGATAGAAAAAAAGAACTACACAACAATAGTTAAAACTTCATTTGGTTTTTTAGGTCTGCTGACAAATCGTTCCTCCGCAAAATGAAAACGGAAGCGGACAAAATAAATTTAGAATCTGCCATCTCTTTGTGCTGTTGCCATTCCAAAGAAAACAAAAAAATTAAATTTCATTAAATTTATTTTTAAATGTTTGAGATTGAATTTTAAAACTCGATCTAGACACAAACATTGCAAAAAAACGGACTACCTAAGTGCCAAATTTCATTCTTGTAAGTTCCATAGGTTCCTCAGGACACTGCGCAGTGGAGGGCAAACATTTCCTTTTATAAAAGTAGCGATACGTTCAGTTATCCGACTTTCTGAGTTATATTTCCACTTGAACAATTCAATTTATGTTGATACGATGCAAACAAAACTCTTTAGTGACGAAAATAATTTTTTCTTTACCTTTTTCTTCCCATAAGGAAGGGGGATGGCATCACTCTCTGAAGATGATGGAGAAAATAAAGCCTCGAACGAAATATGCTGCCGGAGAACATGGAATTGACTTTGAACCCGAGTACTTTATATCTCCTTTTTTATTGACACCGCATGTCTCCTCAATCCCGCTTTTATGAACGGAAGGCGCTCAAAAAATAGGTTCATGATCTTTTCTGCATTCTCCTTAGTCGTTTTTAAAACTTTAAGAGTGTGCTCCATTATTCCTTCGCAGAGGAGAATGATTTTTCCTTTATGCTTCCTCTTTTTTTTTTTTTTTTTTTTTTTTTTTTTTTTTTTTGATGTCGAAAGTTTTAGAACTATAATTTTATGAAAGGAAGTTTGGCAACACATAAAAGGAGAGATGTGAGAGAAATCTGAGTTCTTTGTTTAATAAATAGTTTAGAAGTGTTGTTCTTTTAGGGAGCGGCGGAATAAAATAATGCTTCTACCCAAAAAGGGCGGTGTCACATTTTATACCAAGTAATGCAAATATGTTTACAATATCACGTTACACCATATGCTGATTCGATTTCGGTTTCAATCTCTACTATTATAAAAGAATAGGTTTGTGTTCTGCATGCAAAGTCCTGACGAATCTATGGCACTTACAACAATGGGATTTGGAACACAGGTAGTCCGAACCTTTTGCAATTTTTGGGTCGTGGCGAATTTTAAAATTCAATCTTGTACAACTCGTCTTGGAAACTTCCGTCGGCCCATCCTTGGTACTGTAGCCCTGGCCCTGGTGGTGCTTTGAGTTCTGGTGGTAAAAGGCGGACCAGACAGCTTAGGACTCTAAGGTTCTCCAGGGGAAACAAAATCTTCCCCACTTGTACAAAATGTAACACAAGTGAGGCTACCGCCGAGCATTTGCTAGGATGCATTGCGTTATCGCGGGAGGACCTACTGCGTAGCCCTGGTGTGGTTCTAGGGAGATTGAGGGTGGAGGGACTCATGGACCTGATCTGATCCAGATCAGTGGGATTAGAAAGAAGAATTAAATTAATTTAACGAAATTTAATTATTATTGAATGCAACAGCATTGAAGATCACAGATTCTAAATTTATTTTTTCGTTTCAGTTTTCATTTTGCGTGGAGGATATATTTTCCAGCAGATGCTAAAAAACAAATAAAATTTGACTGGTGTTATTTACTTCTAGAACGTTAGTATATTAGTATCTTAGACCGTTAGTTGATTAGAATTTTCTAGACCATTGAAGATGAGTAAAAATTTCAACGGATTTGAAATCTGTAGAAAATTTCACATTAGATCGATACCTAAAAATATAATTATCTTTAAATAAATAAAATTTAAACAAATTATAAAACGAAAAATCATTAAATATATATTTTTTTATTTATGAAAATACTTCCAAAAGTTGACAAATGTAGGCTTAAAAATAATGTGAACAGAAAACATTACAACTGAAAACTTCTGAGTACATTTGCTTAAAATTTGGTATGTCTAAAAGTATAAGCTAGGCCCTGAATCAAATTATGTACAGCATTCCACTTCCAATCAACAGGTATTGGTATCAACCGGTCTGGTAATTAAAGTTTTAGTTTCTAGATCGGAAGGTTTCTGATTCGAATCCGGGTCAGTGCATGGATGTTTGTAAGCATATGGTGTAGAGGCGGCTGGTTCACTTTAAATCTGTCGTGTCCGTAAGTCCTCAAGTTGGGTTGGTGTGGAAGTTTGGAGAGTGGGGTGCCAGCTGATGTGTTGCCTTGTCATCTGAACGTGGTTCAAAATTATGTGGTGTTGTGCTCGGATCTTTCCTTTAGGGGATTTATCCTGGACTGTCGAACCGCGGTAGCTCAGTCAGTAGAGCGTCGGGCTCGCATCGGAAGGGTTGTGGGTTCTGTCCTCGGCGGAGCCTGCAATTCTGATGGTTGCGAGATCGGCGCTTGGACCTGGCTTAAGACCGTCGTGTTCACTAATGGTGGCTGGGGCACGTTAAATAGGTCGTGGTCACAAAGTCCCCCATGTTCCCATACCAAATCAATGCCTCTTGGGGTACCTGATCAGGGACTTATCGGCCTCTGATTGGGATCTAAATTACGATATGTGTGAGTGAATGGATGTGTGAAAGGGACCTTCCTGTCAAAAGGTTGTGTCATGCATGAAGAAGTCCAACCCTCCGGGGCAATGGCACCTCAATTGGGCCATATATGGCCCGCACTACAACAACAACATCCTGGACTGTCGTCATTACCCCGTTCTGTTGCTCTAGTACGACGTGAATTCAAAAAAATTACCAAATTAACAGGTATTGGGAATAAAGTAGAAGAAAACATGAGTTTTTGAAATTTTCCCTTATGCCACAGCACTGAAATCTCTCTAAGAAGGTTTCCTTTCCAAGTAACTCTTATCTCATACTACATCTACTATTCTTACATCCTACCACTCCTATTCAAAGACAAGCATAAAAATCAGTACTCCAAATTTTATTCAAAAATATTAGTACCACATTTTTAATTATCGCGCTTCTTGTGCAAATATTTTGATCAAAATCACAAGACAACTTACCCAGTTGGAAGAGTAATGGACTAGCAACAGGTGGGTTGCGAGTTCAAATCCAACCAAAACCCATCTTGTTTAAAGGGGGTAGGTGCACGTTAAATCTGTCCTGGCCTGAAATGTTCTCCCGTTGGAGTGGTGTGGAAGTTTGGAGAGTAGGGTGCCAGCTTAGGCGTGACCGCGTCGTCTGATCGTGGTTCAAATTGACGTGGTTTTGTCCTCGAATCTTTCCCTTCGGGTTTGATCCCGGACAGTCGGCATTAGCTCGTTGTGTGTCTCTAGTGCGACGTTAATTAACCATACCTACCACAAATAAGGGAAACACACATTTAAAGATATGAAAAGGAGTTTAAAACAACCGTCCAGATCCATTCGAATTGCTTTATTCTCTTCTATTTACCGAACAGACAAAATAAAAACAGTATTGGAAAAAATATTAGGTGTTAGAACATTGAATAAAATAAAATGAAAGTTTAGTAAAAAACTCGAAAACTTAAAACAATAATCCTTGCATTGGTTCCATTGTCATCTGCCATTATAATAAAAGTACAGGGATATTTTATAAATAAATTATTGCGTGTTTGTGGTAGACAGAAATTTATAACTTTGCTCAGAAAAATAAATGTTTCACATAGCAGCATCGGTATCATGAAATATTATACACGAAATTTGAAGCAACTAAATAACCTTCTATTCGGTAAAATGTATTACTTACTTAATCATTTTTCAAAAAAGAATATTTTCTCGAATTTTTTTTCCCACGATAAAGAATTTTTAAACATTAAAAGTGCACAGATTTCTCAGTAATGAGAAGCTGTTAAGCATCTCTACTATTATAAAAAGAAGTGTTTGTCTTTCTCTTTATTTCTTGCACGTAAAGTCCTGACGAATCTATGGCACTTACAGTAATGGGATTTGACACACAGGTAGTCCGAATTTTTTGCAATTTTTGTGTCGCGGCGAATTTTAAAATTTAATCTAGAACATTTTAAAATGAATTTAATGAAATTTAATCATTATTGAATGCAACAGCATTGCAGATGAGAGATTCTAAATTTATTTTTTTCGTTTCCGTTTTGATTTTGAGCGGAGGAATGATTTTCAAGCCAGACGATAAAAACAAATAGTCTTTTAACTGGAGTCACTTAGTTCTTTATTCTATCTCCTAAACCGTTAAAGATAGAATAAAAATTTCAACGGATTAGAAATCTGCGGAAAATTTCTCATTAGATCGATAACTAAAAATATGAATTTCTTTAAATAAATAATTTTTTTAAATTGAATATATCTTTTATAATTTCGCAAGACATTGTGACGTCGTGTCAACTTTCGCTTTTCAGAAATAAAAAGATTGCATTTCCTGCCCTTAGCATTAAAAAAAAAAAAAAACAGATAACATAACCTGCCCTCAAAAAAACCCATTTTGACTGGCATTGTTTAGTTTTTTTCGTAAAATCGGTATCGTTAGATAGATTAAAAATTTCAATGGATTTGAAATCTGCTGTAAATTTTACGCCATATTAATACCTTACAAGACGGGCACGGGTAACGCCTGGCTAGCCACAGAGTGGCTAGTATTAAATATGCATAACGCAATATGATACTTTATAAGTGCTTCTATCTTCTCTCCAGAGGAAGACGTTTCCTAAGATAATCAGTCATTCTACAATTCGAGTGTGCGATTTGAGGTAGAAGAATTTCCAAGGTTTTTAATGCCCTATTTTCCTTGCATTTCGCTGTGTCAAATTCTACCACCCACCTGATATTTTCACATCAATCATACAAATACACCCTTGCAAAAGAATTTCTCGAGCAGCAAGCGAAAATAATTTATTGCATAGTAAGAGATACAACAGATAAAAGAGGGATTTTAAAAGAAATTCTAGTGATTAATCGATTTTGTCTTTCCAACCATGGTGAATAACGTTTATTCATTTTTATATAAACTCAATATGGCTGCTGGAAATGATTAATAGGGGAACGAGTTTACACCTTCTTCGCCAGAATGTGTCAAAAATTCAGCCGAAGTTGGACGTTGCTGTGCGGATGTTTATTTAAAACTTTATTATGAATATCACTTAATACTCCTGGTAATTATCTCGACGAAGTTTCTCGTCATCATAAAGGAACGATAACATCTTGATGCCGAGATATCTGGTCATCAGCGAAACTGACCCGATCTTGATAGACGAGATATCTCGTCTAAACCACTTGGTAGGTTAATTCGTGTAATTAAATCCAGTTATCTCTCCTTCTACTGACAAAAAGTGTTATATGGAATTTGACCTCAATTTTTTTATTACTAGGATAAGGTCCTGTACACATATCCGATTTTTCAACGTGCGGCGCCGCTGCCGCAACGCAAGTGCGGATACATTAAATCTGAGAAACAAGCAAGATGAGAGAAGCAAATCTGAGATACATTAAATCCAATGAAGCAGTGCACACATGCCCCGGTGCCGCTGCGGCGACGCACGTCCAACTTGAATGCAATTTGTTCCGCAGTTCCCCACGGCGCCGCAACTCGCAGCACACGCTTCTCCGGTCTCAAGTACCTTGTTTTCAGTAATAAATGGAATATAAATTATAATTTAATAAATAATTGTATCCAGTAACGTCTATTTTGTTTCAAAATACAAGCGAAATAAACACGTTTACTTGGATAGAATTTTTGACGCAAATGGCGCGCAATATGTACTTGCGTCATTTCACGATTTTGTGTGCATAGTTGGACTTCGGCACCGCACGTTGAAAAACCGGATGTGTGCACCGGGTCTAAATAGCCCTTCATACGACGGATGCGAAACAAAATTTATTTATTTTCGTCAAGCTTCATTTATATATTTTTTAAATCTGACGGCGAGTGATCACTGATTGTGTTTTCCCACCACTATCTGTCAACTTACCTTGCTTTCGCATGTTTTTGTTAAAGCAATACTAGTAAAAGTATTCATTGAAAATTCTTGGAAAATAATTTTTGATCAACGCTGATCAAACAATGAGCTGCTTACGGTAATCAATCGTTGTATACTCAATGTTATATCCATGGCGATTTTGAATGTAATGTTTTTTGATACTTCGTATCTCGCTTCGCTCGTGACATCACACAACAAATAATAAGCAATTAGAAACTCCACCTACTCTTGACGTCATACAACCAATCAAAGTTTTAATAGCCATGGAAGCACAGGAGAATCTAGAATTTTATAAAATAAGACTAGGATAATTGGCTCGTGATATGACGGGTGCATAACAAAATGTATTTATTTTGGTCAAACTTCAGTAATCTAGTTTTTAAAACCTGACGGTTCGTGATCACTTGCTATCTGTACTGGTTTTTTCACCACTATCTGTCAACCTTTGTTGATCACTGGCTCTCTTTAAACCTTTTTCTACCACTATCTGTCAACTTGCCTTGTTTTCGTATTGTGTCGTATTTTAGCAACATTGGTAAAACAATGTTATTGGAAAACATCACTGGTAAAAAAATGAGTTGTGTACGGCAACCGTTTTATTCTCAATGTTACTTTTTATGGCAATTTCGAATGTAATGATTTTTGTTATTTCGAATGTAATGATTTGTGATATTTCGAATGTAATGATTTGTGATACTTCGAATGTAATGTTTTAATATTTCGAATGTTATGATTTTTGATGTTTCGAATTTTATGATTTTTGATATTTCGAATGAAATGATTGTTGATATTTCGTATTCAGTTTCGCTCGTGACATCACACAACCCATCAAAACAATTAGAGACTCCTCCTACTCGTGACGTCACACAGCCAAACAAAACTTTAATAGCAACGGGAACACAGAACCTAGCACTTTACATAAGATAACCTAGCGCAAAATACTTGATTTTTGGAAAGGAGGGACAATTTGTTCTTAAATACAGCGCATGTAATTAAAATTAAACTATTGAAAAATTGATTACATAACAAACTTTAGGTTTTGCAAAGGTACAAAACTCAACAAAAATTTATACATGTACTTCAGAAAATTCCTTGAGAAGTAGTTTATGACAGATTAGTACCAAAACTTCAGAAATTTTGAAATGACATAAAATCGTTAAAATTAATTAACGTTTCATATTTGGTATATATTAAGAAAGAGAAAATTAATTTTGTTAAACCTTTAAAAACGAATGTATGAAGACCTTCCAACAAACAGACTTCTTAAATGAAATGTTTGTTTTTCAGTTATCTATCTGTATTTGAGTAAGCTTTTTCTTGCATTTTCTGGATCACCAATTTATGTTCTCTATAATTGGATGTTTTTTAAGGGAAGAAACGATTAATTAAACAACGAAATACAACTAACAAAATTTGAGAAAATTTAATACACATGCTACAAAAATTTATCGTAAATTCATGCAACGAACATAGAAACTGATAAACAATGAAATCTGGGGGAATAAAAAAAAAATCCTGCTTTTTTTTCACTAAAGAATATTTTTTAACTATAAATAATCTCAACCATCATTCTTGATTTTTTTTCACAAAACAAAATAATTTTAGGAACGGTATTTTAAAGAAATAAAACAAAAGTGTTGCCAAAAACTGTTATGAGATATTTGGTAGATATGAGGGAGTTTCAGTGTAAACAAGCAAACCAGACTTAAAACTGGATGTTACTTTTTGTTACACCTAAATGCTCTTGTATAATACATATCCGGATCATTTTAAAATATAGTTTATTGACGTTTGATGTTTAACCTAATTGACAGAAAAATAATCTTTTTGCTGTATGAATTCGTCTCTACAAAGAATGCAATTATTATAAATAATGAACTAGCTGAATAAACAGGCGTTCCTCGGGTTTCACATATGACCGGGCGACAGCTAAAATATGATCGCGGCATTTCCCTGTGTTAACCCAAATACACGAACTCTGTAAAACGGGTTTTCTTGTCCATGTCCATTTATTGCAGGAAAACAAACTTTATATTTTAAAATTGGGGCTTCGAGGGGCACTTTTACTACTTGTGTACGAATTGGGTACAAATTGGTCAGAAGACAAGGAAGAAATATCCTTTGTTTTACCGAGAATAGTTGAACATATTGAATGTTTTCAAAGTCCAACATTTACATTTAATTGAATCAGCATTTAACGTATTTAAATAAGTATTGCAAATTTCCAATGTTAATCGTAAAAACAGTGTATGGGCACCATTAGTTGCACGAAGCACACCAACACGATACTCGATTTCTTGCCATGTTCGCTGTAGTATCCCCTCATCAATAGTGGCAATGACATGGTAAAAGCAATGGCATACACGATATATTTTAACATAAACCCATAGAAGAAGTTGAGAGGAGTGATATCTGGTGAACAAGGTGGTCAGGGAACTAAGCCGCCGCCCCTTCCAATCCACCGGTCTGGAAATGTTTCGTTTAGGAACCTACGAACATGCAGTCACCAATGTGGTGGTGTATCGAACAAAGGTACGGGACATCACTAATCTAAAGCAGAGGATCACTGATGCCATTGACACCATTGATGAGAGTATGCTACAGCGAACATGGCAAGAAATCGAGTACCGTCTGGATGTGCTTTGTGCATTTAACGGTGCCCATATATATATATATATATATATATATATACATCCGTTTCAATGCAAAAATATGAAACATGATAGACGTAAATCTGACTTGTTGTTAACAAGTTAATCTCTGAAAAATATATTTCTGTTAGAAATATTTCAGAACCATGTCAACTGAAAACTTCGTAGATGTGTGAATATTTTCGAGAACAAGACAGTGTTGTATCGAAGATAAAGCGGCAGATGTTTTTTATTGCTTGGATGTGTTTCAAGTACAAGAAAACGATATCTGTTCAGCATCTGAACCTTCGATATGTATATACAAGGAGGTTTTACGATCTACATTTTAGCCTGGTGTGCTCTTGCTTCGAGATGGATTTGGCTAAGGGATTGGTGAGCATATTCTTACTTGCAAACTGCATCCATCACCAAAACCGTGTCTAGCTTTTGAATAGATTATACTTTACTAACTCCATCTCTGCTGAGAATCGGTCTGTTTCTAAAATAGGCTGAAACTATTGGTTGACTATTGATTGAAATGTATTGGTAAGCATATTCTTGTTCGCAAACCGTATTTATCACCAAAAGCGTGCCTAGCTTTCGAATAGATTATAATTTATTAACTCCAACTGTGAAACGGTCTGTCTGTTTCCGAGAGACGCTGAATCTAGTTTTAAGTGAAACTTCATCACTTAAAACTAGTTTAAAATATAATTAGCCTTAACGAGGCTCGTCGTTCATAACAAAAGGAAGAGTTAAACGCAATTCCAGTTCCGCAATTAAGTGTAATAAATCGCGTTGAAGATGGGTGTAAATAATTTTCATAGGAAAATATATGGTTTTTAATCTCTACTATTATAAATGTACTATGCTATTAATTTCAGTCAACTCGCAACTCTAATATCATGTAGGTAAATGATAATGATAATGGTGATTAATTAGCGTCGCACTTTGAGCAACAAAACGGTATATTGGTGACGGTCCGGGATCCCTTCCCAATGGAGAGATTCGAGAAAAGCGTAATTTTGAACCACGGTCAGATGACGAGGTCTCACCTAAGCTAGTCCCCATTCACAATACTTCCGCATCACGCCAACATGAGGTCATTTGAGGCCACGATAGGTTTAATGCTCACCAGCCGCCTTTGTATGGTTTTTGGTTGGATTTGAACTCGGAACCCTCTTGTTGCTAATCCGTTACTCTTCCAATTGTGCTACCGCGGTCCTAGTTAGTTAAATAACAATACCAATAAATTGTTCAATGAATACTATCAATAAGGAATAATATAATAATAATATATTGATATAATACTATAATTATAATATATAACTAAAATATAATACAAATATAATATAATACTAAAATATAATTATAATATAATATTTTAATGAAATTATAATATAATAATAAAATAAAATTACAATATAATAATGAACTGAAATTATAATATAATAATATAATGAAATTAAATGTAATAAAAAATGAAATTATAATACAATAATGTAATGAAATTATGATATAATAATGTAATGAAATTAAATGTAATAAAAAATTAAATTATAATGTAATAATCTAATGAAATTATGATATAATAATGTAATGAAATTATAATATAATATAATAATATAATATAATGATATAATATAATGATCTAATATAAAAATGCAATTATAGTATAATAATATTTTATAATGTGCAATTATATGATAATAATATAATGTAATGATCTATATATATAATTCTCTTACGTGGCATGCAAAAAAGACGTTATTTGTTATCGAGTTTTGGCAACATTGTACGATTGTTTGTTTACCAGGAAGCCTCGCGCTTCAATTGAATTTATAGCGTTATCGGATGAAATTTTATTGAAAAAAAAAAAAGAATTTTAGTCTAGATGTTGCAGTTTATAATTATAAAACAAAGAAAGCGGAGGATCATTTCAGTGCCATTTAAAAAACGATCCTTTTCAGGGTCAACAATTATAGTTCAACAAGACGCTAGCACTATCACTTTCGACAACAAACTGAATGAAAAAGTATGTGTGGCTCGAGAGTGCTTTGTGGAAATGTACACACAAACAACATGCTGGGTATTCAATTTTCAAAGCAGCGCTCACATATCGTCTCAAAATTTGCTCTAAGTCTTCATTTGAATTATGATTCCAGGGTACTGTATATATATTTTCTGTAATACAGCAAATTAAGATTTGAAAAATATTTTTTTGGAATATCATATTTTGTAAACAATCCTTTCTGCTAGGACACATGTCTTCATTGATTCGAGCGGAGAGAGCATAGGTTCGCGCAGCGAACCAATAAGGATTGCTAAGCAATCCTACGGGGGTTGGCGAGCTTTAGCGAGCAGGGGGCTGGCCCCCTAGTTTGATATAATGATCTAATTTAAAAATGCAATTATAATATAGTAATATTTTATAATGTGCAATTATATGATAATAATATAATTATAATGTATAATTGTAATAATATGATAATAATATAATTATAATAATATAATTTTAATAATATAATTTATTAATATAATTTTAATAATAATTGTAATAATATAATTTTAATAATAATATAATTTTAACAATATAATAATAATAATAATATAGTAATATTTTATAATGTGCAATTATAGGATAATAATATAATTATAATGTATAATTGTAATAATATGATAATAATATAATCATAATGTATAATTGTAATAATATAATTTTAATAATAATATAACTATAACAATATAATTATTATAATAATAATATAGTAATATTTTATAATGTGCAATTATATGATAATAATATAATTATAATGTATAATTGTAATGATATGATAATAATATAATTATAATAATAATATAATTATAATAATATAATTATAATAATAATATAATTATGGTAATAATAATATAATTATAATGTATAATTGTAATAATATAATTATAATGTATAATTGTAATAATATAATTATAATGTATAATTGTAATAATATAATTATAATATAACTAGGGGGCCGGCCCCCTACTTATTGACGCTCGCCAACCCCCGGAGGATTGCTTTGCAATCCTCATGGGTTTGCTGAGCGAACCTTGCTCGCTTCGCGCTCACATGAATGAAGACATGTGTTCTAGCAGAAGGGATTTTTAGCAGAAGGGATTCTAGCAGAAGGGCTCAAATTTTGACTCGATATGTGAGCGCTGCTTTGAAAATCGAATTCCTAGCATGTTGTTTGTAAGCTGCAACAGCTCGAATAGTATAATAGTATGATTATAAATAAGAATTATGAAAGCTGTATATTGAACGATGTATATCGCGGTTGAACTCATTGCAATCAATTGTGATGCCATTTCAATTGTAACCAGTTTCCACAGTAGTTAAACCTACGAAATAACGAACGTGTTTCCAGAAATGTTTTATTGACCAACAGATATCCCAATTAACCTTCCCCTCCACGCTGTCACTGCTAACCGCATTACGTGATCGAATTATCAGCTCACGACCCCAAACAGCAGTAATGAACGGATGACTTAGTGTAGAGCCCTAAATACTAATGCCTCTGTGTGGTGTCACGTATATTGGCGAATTTACGCCCCTTTTCTTACGTGTCACGTTGGGATACCTTCCTGGGCTGAACCATGTAGGGCAGGAGAGGGATACTAATAAATTGCAATGCCACCGAATGCCGAGAAGTAGGTTGGTACTTAATTAATGTTGCACTGGAGCAACACAACGGACTATTGGCGACGGTCAGGGATCAATCCCGAAAGGAAAGATCCGAGCATAACACCATGTAGTTTTGAAACACGGTCGGAAGGATTTCTAAAGAAACATGGTGTTACATTATTTTTGTGGACTGCAAATGCTTAGTGTAGCAATCGCCATACAAATCAGCGTTCGTTGGAAGTTTAAATGTTAGTAATTAAAATATGGGGATAAGTAAACGAAATGTCACATACAACATCAAGTAATAAGCCGACCAACCGGTCTAGTGGTCAAGGTGTTGGCCTCTGGATCGGAAGGTTCCCGGTTCGAATCCGGGGTTAGGGCATGGATGTAAATTGTGCTGTCCTTTGTTAGGGACAATGATGGTCCACCCACTGGGTGCCCCTTCACAAGTGACCATCACTTCTGGCCTTGTATAAGGCTAAAATGACCTCGGTTAACTCTGTACTTTGTATTGTATTTGTATTTGTCCTCGCAATTGTACTGCCTTGCCATTGGAAAAAAAAAACATCAAGTAATAGACACATACACAATGAAAAATTTTACTGACACAGAAGCTAATGGTAATTTTTAATTAAATGTCTCGTACTAGAGCAACACAACGGGCTATTGACGATTGTCCGGGATCAATCCCTTAAGGAAAAGATCCGAGGACAACGTCACGTAATTTTGAAACACGGTCAGATGACGAAGCAACACCTGAGCTGGCACCCCACTCTCCAAACTTCCACGCCAACCCAACGTGAGGACTTTCGGCCACGACAGATTTAAGGTGCACCAGCCGCCTCTACACCATACGCTTACAAACATCCATGCCCGGACCCGGATTCGAACCAGGGACCTTCCGATCTAGAGGCTAACACCTTAACCACTATACCGGTTGGTCGGCTACCTTACTTCAATTAGAACTTCCAGTACCCACAGTATTTAAACCAACTTAAGCAATAGAGGTTTATCCAGGAATGTTTAATTGTTCTAACGTCATCCTTATAACTTTCCCATCCTCACGGTCTCCGCTAACCACATTACTTGATCGAATTATGAGTTTACGAGTCCAAATACAGAAGAGGCCTTAATAAAAGGAGAGCTAAGCGAAGGAAGTAAATGACAATGCCTTCTTCTAGTGTCCCATAGTTTGTGGAATTTGCGTCGTTTTTTATTTGTTTCGCTTTGGACAACATCCTTGGCGTCATATTGTTAAAAGGGGGATTCTAAGATTCTGTGGTGAGAGCCATTCAGGAATGCTGTGCAAACACTTGCACGTAGTCCGAGAAAGCAAGAGCGGTCGAAAGATAGGCATCCAATGAATATGCCTCGAATTTTAAATAATTAAGCACGTTCGGAAATAAAATATCCTATTGGAACTTATCAGGACGGGACACAACAATTATTCTTGGACAAGAAACAAAACCGGTACACACCTCCAAACGGACAACATAATGATTGCACTCTCGCTTCTTAACGGAACACACGCAATCACTTTCATACGGGGCACATACGCAGAAGAGAGCACGAGCATGCGTCCTCAGAAACAGTTGATAAAGAGTTCCGATTGGGGAGGAAGATTGGTATTTAACGTCACGTTGAAGCAACATTGTGGGCAATTGGCGACGGTTCTAGAACAATCCCCGAAGAGAAATACCTGAGGACAATACCATGGTTAGATGTCGAGGTCACACCTGAGCTGGCCGCCCCCTCTCCAAACATCCTCACCACACCAACATGAGGACATTTGAGGTCACGACAGATTTAACGTGCATCAGCGTGAGTCGTGTAGAAAGTGACACAACGGTCTTTGGTTGCTGGTTCGTTGCTCTTGCAACTGGTTACAGGGTGGTAACAGAACCTGGAAAACCGGGAAATCAGGGGATTCTCAGGAAACTTTTTAATTCTGGAAAAATCAGGGAAAATTTCCAAGTTTCACAAAAAAATCAAGGAAATTTCAATAACTTAAACAGCAACTATTATCGTTTGTTCTATTTAGTGATGCGCGATTACGAGTACTTTTGAGATTAGAATAAATCGTATTCGCCGGAATTGGAATTCGAATAAACAATGTCGTTGTAATTTTTAAACACTGCGAAAACGGACATCGCCGTTTTTTTCGCGGCCGCAGCGTATGTTCGTCGTGAGGCCGGCGATAGAACTTCTGGTATACAATTTGAAATGTATGTGTATCTAATGATGTTTTTTGGTGCATTAAATTAATATTTTTTGCTTGCAATTACATTTTTTTCGAATTTGTTATGTATATTTGATTCTAATCTCAACTATTATAAAAGGAAGTGTTTGTCTGTCTGTTTTTTTCGCGGCGGCAAAATCGTGACGATTCTATGGCACTTACAGCAATGAGATTTGGCACACAAGTAGTCCAAATTTTTTGCAATTTTTGGGTCGCGGTGAAATTTAAAAAATTCAATCTAGAAGATTTTTAAATGAATTTAATAGTTTTATTCTCCAACGGGTTCTTCAAACGCGGAGGACTTTTTCTACCCACGTTGGCCTTGGAACCATGCCAACTTTTTGTCATCTTATATTTTTACAAGAGATTGTAAAGGCACGTGAACTTTCTCTTTCCAAAAAAAAACCCAACAGATTACATCTTCTGCCCTTCGCGTTAAAAAAAAGAAACAGTTTACATTTCCTGTCCCATTCTCATTTTCAATGAGAGCAAGAAATAAAAAACATATTAACCGGAATTGTCAAGTTTTTTTTCGTAAAATCGGAATTGCTAAAGATAGATTAAAATTTCAACGGATTTGAAATCACCGGAAAATTTTACTTTAGATTGATACCTAAAAATATGATTTTCTTTAAATAAATAATTTTTAAACTCAATATATCTTCAACGGATTTGAAATCTGCGGGAAATTTTACACCAGATTAATACCTTACACCATGGGCACCGGCAACCCCGGGCTAGCTACGCAGTGGCTAATGTGTAACATGACTATGTAGGGTTACGTGTAACAAGTTCATAATCAAAATATTTTGTATTTTTTCTATCCAGTTGTTTCACCTGCTATTGTAAGAGTTCTATCAAGAGTTCCAACCCTTACAATTAGAATTAAAACATCTGAAGAAAGAAAACACAACATATTTGTAGTGAATTATCCTTTCATCCTATCTGACTCTACATATTTGAGAATAATGCGTGGATACCGTATATCGATACCAATCACAAATCACAATATTTCTTAAGGGAATTGTTAATTCAGGGAAATTTTTGTGACACTATCCAGGAAATACCATGGAACTTTTTTTCGAGGCTTTTGTTCCCACCGAAGCATGGAAAGAAATTTAAAAATCCCATTATATCTATGGTTCCTGGTTCGAATCCGGGGTCAGGGCATGGATGTAATTGTGCTGTCCTTAGTTAGGGGTAGTGATGGTCGCCCATTGGGTGCCCCTTCATAAATGACCATCGCTTCCCGGCCTTGCAGTGGCCTATGATTAGCAATCGAGTGCCCGCCGTAATGAAAAAAAAAAGTATATCTATGCAAAATGTCCATGAACAAGAGACACTGTAACAAAGACGCACATTCAGTCGCAAAAATGACTGAGTTGTTATACAATAACTATCACCAAAACAAAATGTAACTGTCTTCCGCTAGATAATTTGGGAATCCTTTCATTCCCAATTAGATCAGCCACAATCCATTAATTCCATCGGCGGTTTTTCATATTTGCCTCCACTCTACTGATCCCGTCTCCTTTCATCCTCCCTAATATATCCTGCGGAAGGATTATTTTTGTCCTACAAGGCGTGATGTGCCCCCTAGTCGATTTCTGTCGATGTCATTGTACTTTCGCTTCTTTTATCAAGACAAATCGACAATCCCTCCCAGCCATTCCAGTCGATAGGCTCATTAGAAAAGGACCTTGTTGCAGCGGGTGAAAGCTTGCCTGTGCAAACCGGGAACTACAGTGCAAGAGGGCGAACCCAATGGCAAGTCCATCAATTCGTATTAAACCGACAAAAGTTTTTGCTGTTAGCTTTTGTCTGGATCTCGAATTTGCAGAGCTCTGTGAGTGTAATGCACTTATCAATAAATGGGGATGAGTAATTGAATGTGATTAATTGATTTATGTTAGTTAAGTCGAGGGGAAACACTTTTATATTTTCGAGATAGTTCCCCGAAACAGTTCGAAACGATTCAAAATCTTTTGTCTTGTGAAATATGATTTGTACTAGGGGGCCTGCCCCCTGCTCGCTAACGCTCGCCAACCCCCGGAGGATTGCTTCGCAATCCTCATTGGTTCGCTGCGCGAACCTATGCTCGCTTCGCTCGCCTCAATGAAGACATGTGTCCTAACAGAAGGGATTGTTTACAAAATATGTTACCAAAAAAATGTTTTTCAAATCTAAATTTGCTGTATTACAGAAAAATATATACAGTATCTCTAAAATCAGAATTCAAATGAAAACTTTGTGCAAATTTTGACTCGAAATGTGAGCGTTGCTTTGGAAATTGAATACCCAGCATGTTGTTTGTGTATACATTTTCGCAGCACTCAAACGACCCACACTTTTTCATTGAGTTTGTTTCCGAAAGTTGTAGTGCAAGCGTCTTCTTGAACTATAATTGTTGGCCCTGAAAAGGACGGTTTTTTAAATGGCCCTGAAAAGACCCTCCGCTTTCTTTAATTTCTATTATAAACTAACTGCAACAGCTCATTAAAATTTCCTTTTTTTTTTCAATAAAATTTCATCCGATAACGCTATAAATTCAATCGATGCGCGAGACTTCGCGATAAACAAACAATCGTACAGTGTTGCCAAAACGCGATTACAAATAACGTCTGTTTTGCGTGCCACGTAAGAGAATTATATATATTGATATTGTTGTCCAAACGTTGATATTTTTCATTTGTCATCTTTTCACATTTCGGTTGAGTACTGATATTCTGTCGCGGCCTCAAATCTTCTAATCATTGCATGGTGTGGAAGTTTGGAGAGTAGGGTGCATGCTCAGGTGCTTTCTTGTCAAGGGCTGGAACTTGGAGATCTGTGTGAGAGTAATGCGCTCATCAGTAAATGGTGATGAGAATTTGTATGTGAATAATTGATTTATGTTAGTTAAGACGAGAGGAAACACTTTTATACTTTCGAGATAATTCCCGGAAACGATTCAAAACTTTTTGTCTTGTGAAATATGATTTGTATATTGTTGTACAAACGATGATATTTTTCATTTGTAATCTCTTTACATTTCGGTTGAGTACTGATATTCTGTCGTGGCCTCAATTGTTCTAACGATTGAATGGTGTGGAAGTTTGGAGAGTAGGGTGCCCGCTCAGGTGTTGTCTTGTCTGGACCTCGAATTTGCAGAGCTCTGTGAGTGTAATGCACTTATCAGTAAATGGGGATGAGTAATTGAATGTGACTAATTGATTTATGTTAGTTAAGTCGAGGGGAAACACTTTTATACTTCCGAGATAATTCCCGGAAACAATTCAAAACTTTTTGTCTTGTGAAATATGATTTGTAAATTGTTGTCCAAACGTTGATATTTTTCATTTGTCATCTTTTCAAATTTCGGTTGAGTAATGATATTCTGTCGTGGCCTCAAGTGTTCTAACTATTGAATGGTGTGGAAGTTTGGAGAGTAGGGTGCCCGCTCAGGTGTTGTCTTGTCAGGGGCTGGAACTTGCAGATCTGTGTGAGAGTAATGCGCATATTAGTAAATTGGGATGAGTAATTGAATGAGAGTAATTAATTTATGTTAGTGAGGTTGAGAGGAGACACTTTTATACTCTCGAGATAATTCCTTGAAAACGATTCAAAACTTTTTGTCTTGTGAAAAATGATTTGTGTATTCGCGTCCAAGCGTTGATATTTCAATCTTTTCAAATATGTAGTTGAGTATTTAGTAAAGGGCCGCTTGAGCTCTGTTAGAAAGCAACGGATTAGCAACCGGAGACCGTCGTGTATAAAGGTGACTGGTGCTTGTTAAAGCCGTTGTGGCCTTAAATGCCCTTGCGTTGTCGTGGCGTGGAAATTTGGAGAGGGCCAGGTCAGGTGTTGCTCGCGTCATATGACCATAGCTCAAAATAACATGGAGTGGTCCTCGAATCTTGCCCATTTGGGTTTGACCCCGCACCGTCGCAAAAAGCCCGTTATGTTGCTCCAGTACGACGTTAATTAAAAACACCGACGTGCCTACTCAATAAAAATTTTTATCTGTCTGTAAGATCTGTTTTAGCTTACACGAATTGCAAAAACAGCATTTAAAATTTACGTGAGTAGGTAGGTATTTAATTAACGTCGTACTGAAGAAACACAACGGGCTATTGGTGACGGTACGGGAATCCGAGAACACCACGTAATTTTGAATCATCGTCAGAGGACGAGGTCATGCCAGAGCTGGCATCCCACTCTCCAAACTTCCACACTACGCCAACGTGAGGACATTTCAGGCCAGGACAGATTTAAAGTGCACCTTCCCTTTATGTACACGACGGTCTTTGGTTGGATTCAAACTCGAAACCTTCTAGTTGCTAATCCGTTACTCTTATAACCGGGCTACCGCGGTCCAGTCAGAATTGGACTTTGCCATGTTCGGTATTAATCCGACAAGATAAATCTTTATATCTGGTTTACTGAAGACAGATCGACGGCAAGAAAAATAACTTTTCGGCTAAAGGTGACTTAATGTTTACACACCAATGACAGTCTCCAGACTGAGAATGGTCGATACTGAGACATAGTGGTAAAGCTATCTATCTTCACGTACATTGTCAAGGTGTGTAGCACGTTGCCGTATTGGATTGATAGCTTTGTGATAAGGTCACGTTAGTGTCTACTCCTCATCAATACTTCTATTTTCAGTAACTTTGTTGCCATCAAGTCGTGCGGAAATTGGACTTCAGATTATGAGATAAATAGAATTCAGGGTTGAAATTTATCTTTGAAAGGTTGATATCACAATCTTTATGTCAGATAGTTCAATATGTTAGCTGGTAGTTCTCGAATTAATGAAGGCTGGTATAGAGATATATTGATCAGGATAAAGCTTTCTCATCAATCATCACCAAAACCAACTGTATCTAATAGTATTAGTGTATAGCTTTATCTTGCATTTTTGGATTATAATGTTTTTTAGTCTAGGCAATTTGTATATTTTTCATTAGGCTTAACAATGACCATTGTAGCTAAGTTATAAGAGTAACGGATTAGCAACCGGTAAGTCGCAAGTTCGAAACTAGGTCCAAACAACGACCGTCTTATACACGGTGACTGGTGCGTGTTGAATCTGTCGTGGTGTGGAAAATTTGAGAGTGGAATGCCAGTTTCAGGTGGTGACCTCGTCACCTGATCACAGTTCAATTTGACGAGGCGTTGAATTAATCACAGACTTTCTGTTTAGAATTAATCACACTGTTACTAATAGTTCATTGCGTTGCTCTAGTGTGACTTTATATTACAAATACAAATATTGACGACCAGGTACAGGCTCAAGCCCAACAAGGCTGGTCCTTTGTTTATGAACTCCCCAATTCCTACTGACTATCCCAGGGGTGGCCAACCTTTTACATACAATGCTTCAATTTTTTTCACATACGAGTTCAAATGCGCCATGCAACACAAGCACCTTTTATACCTTCTTACTTTCATGGTCCTGGCATATTCATAATAACCTTTTCAATAAAAGTATGTTTATTGACAGAATTAACATTTTAAGTTATTTAACTATTATATATAAAACTATTTTTACAAAACATAAACATTACTTACCATTAATGGGACTTTTGAGCCTGTTTGAATTTCGTTAGTTTTTCAATGTTCGGTGTTAAATTTGTTACAGAGAGCACCAGAGAATTCTTCAAATTTCAATCAGTCATTCGCGACCTCGTTTGCTTTTAATAATTTTCATTGATGAAAATGCTTGTTCGCATCTATATGTCGTTGATTCATCCAAAGCTAATGAAAAGAAAGTACAAGGAAAGGACAAGGTCTTTCAGTTGCTGAGATACATCCTGAGAGAGTTCTTCGATACGTCTCGTAACTGTCTGCCTTGATATAGCAATTTCGTCTGCTTTCCTTTCAATACCTTTGTTACCAAGATGGCGTGCAAATATTTGGAGACAAGGCTTAACAATTTCTTCTCCGTCAGAAAAAGGTTTTTTTTTTTTTTCGCCAATGCTAAAGCTATTTCATAGGACGCTTCTGTCATTGCCAAGTCTTCACAACTTACTTTAGTAAAAATATTTTGTCTTCTGATTTCTTCCTTTTTCTTAATCACGTATTCTTTTCGTAACTCGGACCCAAGAACGAGCTTCATTATTCCTTCTATATTCGCCTGATGCTGTATTTTATAGTGTCTATTAAGATCAAGTCTTCTGTTATCTGAAAGAGTACTTTCACAAACAATGCAAAACGATTTTCCTGATGGACTTGCTATAAATAACAGTTCATTTTCCCACTTCATTGAATTCACGCCTACTATCACTTTCCGCACTTCTTTTGCACATTTTCTTTCGCACAAAGACGGCTGTATAGTAGGGTGGGCCGAAAAACACTTTTTTTCGAAATCGCTATTCTAATAGTGCGGAAAGGGTTCTCTCTGGGTTCAATAAACACGGTGTAAAATATTTTTTTGATTGGATAATATCTTCTGCCCCCGCATCGCACTTGAATTTTGGAAATTTGGGTAAAAATTGGCAATTTTTATCCGGCATAGGAAATGTAATTATTTTCAATATTCCTATTCTAATAGTGCGGAAGAGGTGCCCACTGGGTTCAATAAGAAAGGAGTAAAATATTTTTTCTATCGAATAATATCTTCTGTTACCGTATCGCAATTGAAAGTTTGCAGTTTTTGTAGAAAATTGCACTTTTTTATGTGTTATAGAAGTAAATCAAACACGAAATATAGATGGGTACAGGTACTGTTTATTGCTGTATTGTATTTTAAATTTGATTATGTTGCCTGAAAATTATTAAATAATAGCTGATACGCAATATATTAATATAATATTTGTTAAGAATATTGTAACCATAGAAATGTTATGACATGCCAATATCAAAAGTTTACTTACACTTCATCAGCAAGAAGAGGCTTGAAATCAGCCATATGGTCAAATTCAGGCATAATAAATCGGGAAAAGACTGTGGATCTAATGAACCCGTCTCTACATTGAAATCCATAAACCTTAGCGGAGGCTTCTGTCACTAACTTGGCAACTGCCTGTGTGTGTGACATGGGAAGTGAACAAAGTCCCATTCTGGATTTTTCTTATCACGAACAATGGAACTAAATACGGCAGTGGATATATCACGGAGGATTGGTGGAGAAGTAATAGTAATTGATGACCAGTCAATCAATTCCCTATATATTAGCAGCTACAAAATTCAGTTTTGGTGGGAGAAATGCATGTACTGACTTTACATTGGAAGATGACTCTCTAGACTTAATTATACGTAGTGCAGCAAGTTCTCTGATGTGCGGTCTTTCATCGTTCAACATACTCAGACAAAAGCAAAGAACGAATTTCTACACATTACTCCACCAACGACGTCCTTGAGGTCTTGAGATTTTTTTATCCTATGGCGGGCACATATGAACTTAATCATTGGCCACTACAAGTCCGGAAGTTACGGCCACTTGTGAAGGAGTACCCGGTGAGAGGACCATCAATGTCCTTAATAAAGGACAGCACAATTAGATCCATGCCCTGACCAGAATTCGAACCAGGAAATTTCCGATCCAGAGGCCAACACCTTAACCATTAGACCGGTTGGTCGACGAGGTCTTGAGATAAATACCTGGATCTAGAAATAGTATTCCCCACATGCTTAGTTAGCTCCATCTTTCAGCTAATGTTTAGACTTTATATTAAACCAGTTTGGAGTGCAAACTTTCATAACAAATTCAGCGATTTGTTTCAACTTCAAAGAAGGATCTGGAGAACTAACATACTTAGAACTCTGTTAGCTGTTGTTAGCCAGCGTGCATGTGATAATGGACCAGGACTGCGTCTAGCCTGTTCATCAGAAACACTTACCCAATCGCACCGCTTGATATATTTCTAGTAAGTACATTTGATCCTTGCTTAAGTCACGTCTATCAGTTGTTGGTAACTCGAAGTCAATAATTTCGAAAGTTGTCACTGGCAAAGTTTCATATGTAAGGAGCGACTTCCCAATATTTCCAAAATATGATTTTGGACCATTTGTTGGCGCATCCAACGTTTCAAACAGATGCCTCAGAGTTAGTTCATTAAAATGCAGAAAACATATTACCCACTGCAGAAGTTTACCAAGTTTCAATTCCAAAAACCGAATTACATCGGATTTCCATTCGGTATTAACAGATGTGCAGTCACAGCCAATTGCCAGAAGCTGTGAAAGATCTCTTGTGATCCCTTCAAAATATCCGATAATAGTCGCGGGAATCTGTTTTGCGGTGACAAATGATGGACACAAATGAGTAATGTAACGTGAACCCGATTCTTCAATAAGAGATAAATATTCCTCTTTTGCTTTTCTCGTGTATCTTTTGGTATCTACTCTGTCCTCTATCAATGTAGAATCTTTACGGCCAAGGAAATACAGCCCCTTCAACGGTAATGCCTGAGCTTCGCTTTAAAACTTGAAATTTTAAATCCTTTCTAACTTTAGCCTTTCCCTTCGCAGCTTGTTTTTGTCAACCAACAAATCTGAGTTGGTTTCTAGTTAGGAGTCCGGCATCGTGAAGAACACTTGAAGAAATTGAAGCCACAGCCCTGTCTGTACGAGACTCCAAACCTGTCGGCTACCATAGCAGTTGAAGGGAGGCCAAGTTGCATTTGTGATGATTTAGATAGAAACGGAGTTAGTTAATTGTTTGTACTTACGATCAGTAAGAGAGATCAAATGGTTCGCTGTCGATAGTTTGTAAATGTCCAGATTTAAATCTACTGCAGATATATCTGCAGAGGAATGTGAACTGTGAACCCCCAAACCCTCCTCTCACTTCCTGTCAAGGAAGTCACTCAACATACAGGGAGCATAAAAAGACGAGAAAAGTGCAATTTTCTTCAAAAATCGCAAAATTTCATTTGCAATACGAGAACAAGATATTTTTCGATCGAAAAAATATTTTACACCTTTCTTATTGAACCCAGTGGGCACCTCTTCCGCACTATTAGAATAGGAATATTAAAATTAATTATATTTCCTATGCCGAATAAAAATTGCCAATTTTTGCCCAAATTTCCAAAATTCTAGTGCGATGCGGGGGCAGAAGATATTATCCGATCAAAAAAATATTTAACACCGTGTTTATTGAACAAAGAGAGAACCCTTTCCGCACAATTAGAATAGCGATTTCGAAAAAAAGTGTTTTTCGGCCCACCCTACTGTATAGATTGAAATGTGAGCACTCGGGTGTTGAAAATAAAGTGGTTGCATACTTCCTGTGAGTGTTTATAATACTATTTCCCGTGAGTGCTTATATTACTATTTTCTGTGTTTACATTACTGCTGAATTAATTTGTCTGATACACGTACAATCCTTGTCTGACGCAATGCATTGAGCCAATTTGTGTCTCTACGCTGATCATATCGTTCTTATGCTTATCTGTTGCGATGTCTATTTATACTTTTAAATGTCTTGTTGAACTTGAGAGTGCACTTTATTTCTACATTACAAGGCATAACAGAAGATGGATTCATTTATTCTTTAAAAAAAATAGTAAGCGCAAGAATGCAATGCGCCACTTGAAATCATCCAATGCGCCACGTTTGGCGCATGCGCCACAGGTTGGCCACCCCTGGACTATCCAATTGTATCTTAAATTCGTACACTCCCTTTGAATTAACTATATTCTCTGGCAACGCGTTCCAACTGTCAATTACCCTATCAACAGTTATCTACAACTCACTTATCAGTAAAGAAAAATAAATAAATTAATTAATAGTTATAATAAATTAATAGTTAGGGGGTGTTGTAACGGACTCTTGCCAATAGACCGTTGTGTTGTTTCTGCGTGACGCTACTTAACTTTTATTACGAGATTTAACGTGCACCAGCATCCCTTTGTACATGAGGGTCTTTTTTTATATCTTCTAGAAATCACTAAGAGTATAATTTTGGTCAATTCATTTTTCTTAGAACTGTTTATTGAATTTGTGTACTTACACTATAAGTCAACGATTTAATTATGCTTTGTTATGCTTGCCTTGTTCATTTGACATTGATAGATCATTTTCTCCGTTGGTAACTTTAATTTCGACTCCATTATTGAATTTCCAGAAAACCGAACGTACGCAAATATCAATCCTACAATGCTCGCTTTTTGTTCCATAGATTCCAACGCTCCCTCGTATAAAAGCGCTCATACCCAACAATGCCTGTCAAGCGAATGCACAACCTCCTGACAGGCATTGTGGCGGGGGAGTGTTTCCACTCCAAGAAGCAGCCGGTGTGACCATTGTGTCAAACCATGGCACAGTCCGCTGGCCAAGCCTCTGTTATTAAAAAGGACTTGATAAGAGGATAAGGATATAGAGGATGAAATGTCCTCCTCTTCCATGATCGTTCTGGCACTTTCCCTCCTTGGAGATCACTTAGCGATGCATTGAAGTTGACATTTCAAAAGGATATACTCGTAGTAAGGGAATTGAAGGGTTTGGTTCTAATTTATATAAAGGCTGGATTGCCGAAGCTAACCTGAAATATATCAATAATCGGTGGTTTTGGATTCGTAGTGACTTTTTTATTCCGAAATAAATGGTTGAAAAACTCTTTTTGTGAACGTAAGAAATTTCCTTGAATATCTGATTGTTTTTGCAAAAGAGAATCTATGATTTTCTAATTTTTAAAACCTACACACACGAAATTGAAGTCACTATACACCCCGTCTTCTAAAATATTATACACGTTGTAGTAATCATTCAATTTTACTCAATTGAAATCGAGTTATCTCCAATGTTCATTCAACTTACGGGCGCTGAGATTTACCATGTATATAATATGTATAAGGTAAGATATCACTACCATTAATAAATAAAGGAAGTGTTTGTATGTGTGTCTGTGTACTGCGTGAACTGTCCGGACGAATCTATGGCACTTACAATAATGAAATTTGGCACACAGGTAGTCCGAATTGTTTGCAATTTTTGTGTCCAGCCCTAATTTTAAAATTTAATTTAGAACATTTTAAAATTAATTTATTAGTTTTTTCATCTCTCTTTCTTGTCTCCAGAATGTGACGTCATTGAAAAAAGGCGAGGATTTTGCGATTTTCGACCGCTACCGTCACAAGCGTTTTTCGTCGAAAGGCCTTTTAAGCCATGCCAAGTTTTCCGATTCTAGAGTGTTTTGATTGTCGATAAGGATTAGAATGACTTTGTTTCTAGCGATTTCAATTTTGTTACGGGAAAGATTATTTTAGGTTTTCTATCTTCGCAATCGATAAAGATAGAGTAACAATTTCAAAAGGTTTAAAATCTGCAGAACTCATTCTTAAAACTATTGTTTTATTTATTTTTGATGTTTTCAGTATCAGTAAGATTTAATGTGTCCAGCACGATTTTTAAATATTATCTAAAATATTTTAAAATTAATTTATTGACATCACGGCGTTACATGTGGTGTTGGTTTGCGAAGCAAACCAAATGGCAATGCTTTGCAATCAGCGGGGTTGGCGAGAGTTAACGAGCAGTGGTCACACCTGACCCCACGAAAAGAACATGGGCAACGCCGTGCTCGCCACAAAGTGGCTAGTGTAATAAAATTTCAAATTTTGTAGTAAATGACCAAGATTTTCGGAATTTGCTAAACTTGTGTGACATTCTTTTAGAAAATTCATCGATCTTCTAATGAAATAGACAAAAAATGTAGGTGGAGTTGATGTCCTAAGATCTCAGAATTCAAAGTAACTTGAACTTAGGAATTATTTTTCATTTCATTTCATAGTGAATGGGGAGGTCAGGAAAGCCCTTGGTGCTGATTCCTCTAGAGAATATTGCACCAAACCCCATTGAAAATCACCCCTGTCAAAGAAAGCCAGATTCCTTAAGAAAGGCCAAAAGGCTTTTGACTGGTTCTTCGTGAATTGTATCAAGTTCTGTTCCAAGACCTAGACTTGAGTGCCGTATGTGAAGCAGAGCTTCGCATTCAAAAAGTATATGGTGGGCTGTTTCCTCCACCATATTGCATTTCCTGCATAGAGGTTCTTCTTTAAAGATTCCCATCCTATGAAGGTGTTTTCTTAGGTGATAGGGGCCTGTGTGAAATCCAACTATCACCCTCATCTTATCCCTGTTAAGACGAAGGATCTGAGATGATATTTTCATGGAAGATTCTTGAATCATAAGCCTCGCATGTTTTTGATCGGTGGTTTACTTCCACTTTTTTGTAGTTTCTTTAAGCATTTTCTCCTATCATCCTTTTTGCGGTAATCTTAGAGATCCCGCAAAAAGGTTCAGGGCTTAAAGGTAGGTCTGCAGTCCCCAGTTTGGCTAGCTTATCTGCAACCTATCATGGGCAACGCCATGCTCGCCACACAGTGGCTAGTGCAGACCTCGAAACATATTTTTTAATACAGGTGCACCTTGTGCACCTAAGTTTTTAAATTAGGTGCACAGGTGTGCCTAGCTGGAAAAAATTAGGTGCACAATTTTATTTTCATGTGCACAGTGCACCTGTGCACCCGGGTATTTCGAGCCCTGGGCTAGTGTAATAAAATTTCAAATTTTGTAGTAAATGACCAAGATTTTCGGAATTTGCTGAACTTGTGTGACATTATTTGAGAAACTTCATAGATCTTCTAATGAAATAGACAAAAAATGTAGGTGGAGTTGATGTCCTAAGACCTCAGAATTCAAAGTCACTTGAACTTGGGAATTAACTCGGGCCGGTTGGCCTTAGAAGCACATACGCATTTTACCACGCTCGAGAATTAGTCCTACATATGATCCGTTTTACTTACTTAGCTCTTCATTCTAATTGAGTTATAGGGTACTTTATCTTTACGAGATATCTCGTTATTAACAAAATTGATCAAATCTTGGGCGATATATCTCGTCGAAGCACTTCGAAAGGTTCAATTAGAAGTTAGTTCCAAAGGAAATGGCTTTTTCTTCTCGTTACAGTTCATGACCTCTAAGTGGTCAGCACGGGGAGATCTCACGTGACTGCACTAATTGAATAATTTCACATGAAATCATCTTCCATGAAACCCTAATGACCACATGCCCCAGTTACCATCCATAATTCAAATCTAACCCAATTAGCATTTCCAGACTTCTGTACCTTTTCCATCCCGGGTTGGCATCGCAATACGAAGGCACTCGAAAGTTCATTCGAAGCACCTTTGGAACCGAGACGTTCTGCGGGAGAGTCGAACGTTGGGGGGAGTGGAAAAATTAATAACAATGCCACCTGATATTAAAGAGGGCCGTAAATCGATGCTGCACGATCTTTTGCGAGGGTGGACTTGGAGCGGAAATTGCGTCCCGTCAGCATCGGTGAAACGTTTTGCCGCGGGGAGGGAGCACTCGAAAGCGTTCTAACTGCATTATGAAGGAAAATTCGAATCCCTCGGGGTCTGGGAATTTTTATGCTTCTTCGATTCTCATTTGCATGAATGTTGCAGCAGTTGCGTGCGGGAAGGGAATGTTCAAATTAAAGGGCATTAGGTATTCTGGAACCCATAACAACAAGAAACTTTGTACAAGCAGTTGTGTTTAATTAGGTTCATGCGATATTGGAATAATCAAACGACTGTTTTTATTTAGTGGAACAATCTCGGAAATTTAGGGAGATATTTTAATCATCCAAATTGCTTTATTTTTTAATTAAAAAACTACCTTTTGACTTTGTATTGGCTTATGCCTTCTAACAAAAGAGAATATGCAAAAAAAAAAAAAAAACACAAGCTTTAAAAAGCAATATTATAAAATATAATTGTATTAATGCCTCAAAATATAATCGTTATCAATATTGAGGTGTTCTTTATTTTCTTTAGAAGATTAAACATGTAAACGCATTGATGATTAATTAAAAATGTCAATGTAGAAAAAGACGCGAAAACCATTAAAGACGTTAAAATTCTTTCAAGTTAATTTGATTAAACTGTGACAGAACAGGTACAAAATCAAAAATATGACTTTTAGTCCCGAGATTAGATCCCTTGGTTAGCAATCTAGTCATGAAAATAGCAAAAATAGTGATTATAATACTTCGAAATTCATACTTATACCAATAATAACAAGGAGAGTCGATGTAGCCTAGTTTGAAGAGTAACGGATTAGTAATAGGATGGTTGCAAGTATGAAATTCAGTTCAACCAAAGATAATCGTGTATAAGGGGGTAGTGCTATTTGAATCTGTCATGATGAGGTACGATCTAGCCAGTTTTCTTCTGATATTGATATTCATCGTAGAGTGTGTAAGCCCCCTTGGAGGTTAAATATCAAATCAATAACTTAAATTATCTCTAATGCATGCTGAAATCTTGTTTGAAGGTAATACAGAATCCCCTCCTTTCAAAATATTGTGTCCCGATGCATCATGCATTTGGTAATTTCGAATCAAACAGGTTTTCAAACTGAATTTGTTAAAGAAAAAGATGTGTGGCTTGGAGGGATGGATCAGATTTCGTTTTCAAAAATACTCTGTCATATTTAGTATTGTTTTGAAAGTTTTAACTGTCGATATTAGATTTGACTTGTAATTGTGCATAATTAAAAAAAAATATGTTATGTAATGCATAATTTGTGCCTTTAGTTCTATGATTATTAAGTTTCCAACAACCCACGCTGTTTCACCCCCACGATATATCGATCTTTTTCATGTCTCCAAGAAGTGCGATATATCAAGGTGGTATGTATTTCGTAAAGAATGATCGATAATGATGATTTTCAACTATCTTTGCTCGGTATATCACTTTTCTTAATCCCAAGAAGTGCGATATATCACATCTCCTGTCCTCAAGAAGTGCAATACATCACTTTTCTTGTCCCCAAGAAGTGCAATACATCAAAGGTTACTGTATTTATTAAGGAATGTTCGAAAATGATGACTTTCATTGATCTCGATTGATATATCACTTTTCTAGCCCCAAAGAAGTGCGATATATCAACGTGTTACTGTATTTAGTAAAAAATGTTGACCGATGTATAAAATAAAACTAGTGTGATTATGCCTTAAGTGTAAGGGCAAGTACAAACGAAGGTTTTTATGATACGTTTAAAATTGTAGCTTTCACAAGCAATCTGTAACTTGGCGCTTTTTTTTTCTATACATACTATACATTCTGTCTAAACATTGTCGGCATTTCGTTCTACTATACATTATGTTTACACTTTGACAGCATTTCATTGTCTCCATTCTGTCTATGCAATATCAACACCCCTATTTCATTGTTCTAAGCTAAGCATTCCTTCTATACAGTGTCAGCATTTCACTGAGCTATTTATTTTATGGATGTCAACATAATTACATTCTACTATGTATTCTGTCTATACATTATGACTATTTAACGCATTTGAGCTTTCTTCTACACATACTGCTCTCATATATCCTACATATTCTGTATATATATCGTCAGCATTTTTATTCTTCTATACTTTGTCAGCATTTCATTTTCTACTTATGTCTATGCATTATCAGCATTTCATTCTATGTATTCTGTCTGTAAATTATTTTTACATAATTCTGTCTATCTATCTTCAAAATTGGATTCTACTACATATTCTGTCTATACATAATCAACATGCCATTACACTATACATTATGTTTATAAATTGCCAGTATATCTTTCTCTCCATTCTGTCTATGAATTACCAGCATTCCATGCTACTATATATTCTGTCTATATAATGTTTTCATTTCATTCTACAACATATTTAGTCTATATGACGTCATTGTTAATTAAACTACATATTCTATCTTTATACATTGCCAACATTCCACTATACTATACATTCTTTCGATACATTGTCAGCATTTCATGCTTCATTCTGTCTATGCTTTATCAGAACTTTATTCTGAAAAAATAATTTCTGTCCATATATTTTGTCTATATATTGTTTTCATTTCATTCTGCTACCCACTCTGTCTATGTATCATCAATATTTGATTCTTTTATATGTTCTTCTATACACTGTCAGCCTTTCATTCTCTTCATTCTGTCTATAAATTAACAGTATTAATTATACTACACATTTATTTTATCTATTGTAATCAGGGCTGTAGTGGAGGGTATACGGCGGTATACGCCGTATACCCTCTGGTATTTCCAGCAAATTCCGTATACCCTCTGCTTTTTCTTAAAAACTACTTAAACGCTTTGCTTTTCCGAGAAAACTTCGGCGAAACGTCAACGTAAAACGCAGATAGTTGTAGAAGGAAAAGAAAAGTTCTATTTCAAGATATCACCTTGGTACATATTTCAAAAATCGCACAAATCGTGTGTACATATTTTTTTGCCCCCCCCCTTTCTGGAAAGTGTGAGTAGTAAGTACATGTTTCGCCTCCCCCTGGAAGAAATTCTGCAGGCGTCCATGGTATACCTTTTTTCTTTTTTATGATTGCAGCACTGATTGTAATATAACGTTACATTTTACTATAAATGCTGTCTAGTTATTTTGAACTTCACATGATAGAAAGGACTTCTTTCGAACTTTAATGATGCCAGAAAGTAAATTCTCCACGTGAAATAAAATATTGCTTCTCGCATCTCGTTTTCTTTGGAGACTAATAATAAGCATAATATAAGGGAGGCATATTTTTTCATCTATGGTCGACGGAACTCTGGGAAAAGAGTCGTAAAATGAATCCCATCAAATGTTGAAAGAGGCAAGGATTTCATTACCACTATCCCTTGGGACAATCACTTTCACCTTGAAGTGTCATATAGAAGTAATGCATAACACTAATATAAATCTCTTCCAGCTTTATTTGACCAGAACTTTCTCCTTACAAGAAAATGAAATAGGAGTCTGTAAAAGTTGTGTGAATTACAATTTGAGCATACCATGAATTCAAATCTTGAATGTATGGAATCTCATGAATACATGGGAATTTATATTTGCAGTGTCGCATAAATCCTTCCAACTTTCCAATCTCTCTACTTTTGATCTTTAAAATATTTCTTAGACAAAAACTATTTAACGATAATCATCATCCAGTTTCTCCGAGAGCTTTTATTTTATTTAATATCTTTTATCCATGTTAATTGAACTATCTGTCACTGAGGATTTATGGATTAGAAATTGTATGTTGTATCGCCATAACTGAATGCCACTGAAGAATAAAATCTGCATTTTACATTCTTTTCAAAACAAATATTTCATTTCTTCCCACGTAAACAAATAAATTGTGTTTGCAGCACTATTATCATTGCATCTCTTGTTTTGAAAGGACGTACATGACGTATTGGTTAAGATCAAATGTAGTTTACTTCTATATCAGAATCTTTGGATTAGTTTGAGACTGCATTGTTGAATATTCAATTAAAACACAATCTTCGCTGAAACTTCCCACTACTCCCCCTTCAGTGGTTGCCTGGGGTATCTTGCTATTTTCAAAACTGACCAGATCTCGTTCGTTGCGTTCGTCATCTGTTCGTGGTTCATAATTGCGTGGTGTTGTCCTCGGATTTTTCTCTTCGGGGATAGATCCCGGACCGTCGTCAATAGTACGACGTTAATTGTAAAACTACCAATAGCTCGTTCGATGCATTAACGCGTCACAAGAAGAAATCACGATAAAAAAAGACACTGACTATATTTTCATCACCCATAAATCGGAAGTATCTTGATGACGAGATATCTCGTCAAAACCACTAGGAGGATTAACTGCTTAAAAATTGATGCATAATTTAAGTGTCGAATCCTACATTCTCCATCAACCAGACCGGATTAATTTAACCTCAACTTATCACGTGATACGAATAAGTTCAAATCCTTGAGGTTTTAAAAAGTCTGAGACTAAAACCTCGATTTTCCAATTCTCTTTTTAACCTATTCATCAATTTAACTATTTTTACACAACGAAAATAGTATCGTACCTTCTATGAACATGAAGAAATGCCTCTATTTAACGAATCTTCCAACCCACTACCCTATGATTATTTTAGTTTTCTCATACGGCAATGGAGGAGACTTCAGTTTGAACAAATAAAAAAGATTGTCTGCGAAGATTTACTTCTGCTATCTAATTATTAACACTTGCAACACATAGGGATTACCTTAAATTCAGTGTATCACCGTTTTGGTAATGTTTAGAGTATAATATAATTGGGTTTGATAAATTTAGCAATCTTATATAAATTCGAAATTTATTCTTTAAAATTTGCATTGGGGAAGTGCTAAAATCCTATGCTCAAAATAAACTAATTGAAGTTATGTTCATAATAAACAAAGGATATACGTATCGACAAAGATGCACTTCTAATATTTATATTTAGCTTGACAGAATATATAAATTTAGAATTCATTAATGGAAATTTTGTTGATGACATGTTGAAATCATATTCGAAACTGTATCCAGTTCGACGTCACTTCCTGAATATGTACAGGAAACACGTCCTCCCCATAAACACTGCCCATGTCTACATTTAGCTTCACAGAAAAGGCCTCTGATATTAAATCCAAGGTAGTTCAGTTAAACACGTAGAACTTACAAAATGCATGTGATCATATTGTCATTTTTAAAAATTAGTATGATGAGATTATATTGATTAGTATGATTAATGTTTTTGCTTTCCTTTTTAACCTTTAGACTACGGCCGGTACAGCAGTTGTACCTTGATCGCGCCAAGAAATAATTTAGATTATAGCCAGTACACATGTGTACCTTGACAGTTGAAAGAATCGCACCAATAAAGAATTTATACTACGGCCGGTACAGCTGTTGTACCTTGAAAGGTACAAGAATTGCGCCAAGAAAGAATCGTACCAGTTATATCTATACCCGCAGTCAAAAGGTTAAACTTTCCAACAGGAGTTCGTCTTATGAGTGTTCTTTTCTGTCATGATAAATAGTTGTGGCGGGAGTGTTTCTGGGGTGGAACATCTTCTCTTTAAGTATTCTAAACATTACGTCACTTGGCTTACTTTTAGGATACAATGCCATCACGTCACCAATAAAATATTAAAAACAAATTATAAAAAAAAGGAATTCCTTAGTGAGAAAAACAGTCAATTAATTGGTCAACATCAATCAGACTAACGCCAAGCGTCTTCAAGACGGCAATAAACAACATTTTATGGTACCTTCGACAAGTAGCACGCGAGAGCGCTACTCGAGTACGCATTTTAAGGTAACCCGGATAAGTTTTGTGTAAGAGCATTTAGGCTCGGTGAACACATCCAATTTTTCAACGTGCGGCACCGAAGCCCAACTATGCACACATAACCGTGAAATGACGCAAGTACTCATTTCGCGCCACTTGCAACAAATATTCTATCGAAGAAAACGTCTTTATTTCGCTTACTTGGTGTAAAAAAAAGTATGTTTTGAAACAAAAGAGACGTTACTAGAGACAACCATTTATTAATTATTATTTATGTTCAATTTATTTTATGAAAACAAGGTACTTCCGAACGGAGACGCATGTGAGGCGCCGTGGGGAACTGTGGAACAAATTGCACCTTAGTTGGACGTGCGTCGCCGCAGCGGCGCCAGAGGCATGTGTGCACTACTTCATTGGATCTAATGTATCTCAGACCGCATTTACATTGCCGCAGCGGCGCCGCACGTTCAAAAACAGGATGTGTGCACTGGGCCGTAGACACCAGAGATAAAATCTTCACATACCATTTATTTGTTTACACTGAAATTCACTCTCATTGGATCAATATCCAAACTCAACCGTTTCACTGAAATAACGAATAAAGGTCTCACTCAAAACGTTGAATCGTGGTTCAACCGCATATTCTATTGAATCCACTTTTTATTGCGTGTATCAGAACTCTCTTTCTTTTTCGTTCCCCAACAAATAATAACATATTTCCATTGCCTCAACTAAGTCCCAGAGTAAGAAAAAAATAGTTATTACTCAGAGAAAAGGCAAAATCACCAGCTCTTTTCATCAGAAGCAGAAATTCTCCAATGCCAGCCTCTCTGATACTTATTAAACCTACTTATTCCCAAGCTCCACTCACTTCTACAACTTGGTTATTTTCTCATTACACTATCTTTTGTGGAACGTATTTGACTCTGTGAGTGATGGTATTGCCATGGCAACCCTGTCAGAAACTTTCCGAACTGAGCGAATTTAGTTTCTCTTTTCAATAAGATTACGAAAATGTGAAGAAAAAAATGAGCTGTCCTCTCCAAATGGCTACCATTTACATTCAGAGATTAAAGCTGCCGAATTCTAGCATAAACTGAATTTTTATTTGAAATCAAGTTAATATCATTCGCCTCTTTGAATGGTTGCTTTATGGAAATGATCAAAATGTGCGCATATCCTTGAATATTTTTTTTATCAAAGCTTTAACAGTATTGGTGCTTAGATTTATAAGAGCATGAATTGTATATGTAAGGTGTGGCTGTATTTAATTATTTTCGATAGTAGTGAAACTCGATATGCTTTAAGGGCAAAGTAAATTGATTTTGCGGTTTGTTTACCCTATTTCCATCATATTTAAAGTATTTTATCCTATAGAATGTCAATTGCTATAGCCTGTTCAGATTCCAAAATTGTAGTTGATAATCTTTGACGAACAAAATTTTCCTTTGCTCTTAAATATTAGATATGTTTTCTTACGTCTACCAGTGTAATGTATGGAATTCATCTATCAAGGCATGGATTTTGTTGCCATTTCATCTTTTGTCAATACTTCGTAGACAATACCGGTAATAACAGAAATTAAATGTCTTAAAAATAATGGGCTGATGCAAAAGTTCGTCCCGTTTTGTACCCTAAATGGCATTTCATTGCCAAACCGAACTGTTTGCTACTTCACGGTTGTAAAGATTTAATGCTTGAAAGAAGCAATTTCAGCGAGTGCTGGGGAAAAAATTAAGTTAGTTGGTAACCTTAAAAATGGCAGAAAATTAGAAGTATTTTGATTCTATTATGAATTTCTTTTTTCGAAAATGCAAGAATGCTTCTCAGACGCAAAAGAAGATATGTTTTGCGTATGGTGATGGTGGTGCAGAGAACTATTCCACGTGCCGTAAGTGGTTCGAAAAGTTTCGCCACATGGATCAGTTTCATAACCATAATTCTAAGAACTTCTATGAGTGCGGGATGATGCCGTACTAGAGACGTAGAGAAATGTCATCGAACGGCACATACTATATGGATAATGTCATTTGTATTAAATCAAATAGTTTTTCTTCAATTCTTGTCAAGAAAAGGAACGAACTTTTGCATCAACCCAACTATGGTACAAAGTTATTTTTCGGTGTAAACGAAAGCAATCGAAAGCGAAAAAATTCTCCTATTTGAGAGCTAATTGTATTTATTAGACTTCTTTATTTGACTTTAGTGTTTTAATAAAAGCGACCTGTTAAAAGTACATTCGAGTAGCGTGCCTAATCAAGATACGGAAGGGGATACCAAAACACTAGCGTCCTCTGTATTTAACTTTACAGAAAAACCCTGTCATATGTTCGCGTCTACGTGTTTGTGTGGAACACTTTATTTAGTTTCTGCTTGAAGTATTTGAAAACATTTATCCCTACTATAGGGGAGATCAAGTCCGAGTCATTATAATATGGGGGGAGGGATGTCCTGGGGTAAGTCGTTTTAGAAAGTGCCTCTCTATCAAAATAGACCAGATATTCATGGAAAGTGCTTCACTATAAAAATGGCCCAGATTATGCGAAGTGCCCCATTATCAAAATGGACTAGATCTCCATCGAAAGTGCCTCACTATCAAATGGAACAGATCATGGAAAGTGCCTCATTATCAAAATTGACCATATCTTCATGGACAACATATCTCGTTGTTAGAATTAAACCAACCAGATCTAGATCTCGTCAGCATAAAAAAAGTCGCCAACATCTTGACGACGATATATCTCGTCATTAGAAAAATTGGTCAAATCTAGATGAACCAATATCTCATCGAAACCACTTAGAGGGTTTATCACTCTTTTAGGTACTACTCTTAGTCTACCACTTTGTCTTTCTTTCAACTCATAGTAAATCCTTTTTAACCTTTAGACTACAGCTGGTTTAGCAGTTATACCTTGATCACGTCAAGAAAGAATTTAGACAACGGCCAGTACGGCAGTCCTACCTTTAAATTGATTAGATTCGGTGCCAAGGAAGAATTTAGACTAAAGCCGGTACAGCGGATATACCTCGGAAATTATAAGAATCGCTCCAGGTATATCTATAGCCGTAGTCAAAAGGCTAATAAGAGCCTCATTGAACCAAACGCTGATTGAACAAGAAACGTTAAAGTCATAGCGAAATTTGAGCATTTAAATTACTTTTTTCAGTTTTCGAATTCACATCACTGATCCATCCTAAAATTTTGGGTTAAACTTTACTTTTGGAAAAAGAAAATCATCGAAACACTTCAAAGAAGTCTTCGTAAATAAAAAGTGACGTTTTGGCCCATGCTGCATCCAACGAAAAGACAAAACAAAACCATGATAAAAAACAACTTGGAGCAGACAAAGGAAAAGCCCCGAAAAAACTCAGCCGTGGCTTCTATCATCTGGCCTACTTGGAACCTCTTTTCCCATAAATCACTTTCTACCCTACTTTCGAACGCATTCGCTCAAGCAGTTAGAATGTTGCAAAGCAAGTGGGAACGGTTAAGTGCACTCTGTCCCTGCTATGCAGCGCTTAAGGAGTGCCAAGATCAATTAAATATAACTCTGGACTCGGGGACACTGTCCTTCATTGAATTCTACATTTCTTTTCTCTGTGGATGTGATGAAAAACAGTTCAATAGTTTTACTCTTCACGGTTCATTAGCACGGGAAAGAGTGGAAAACATTTTAAAGTTGTTTTGGCGTTTTCCTTTCTCATCTTATTTTTACATCGCCCGAACGCTAATGTTTGATTACTCTTGTCACGTTGCCTTTCGAATGCGTGGTATGGCTAAGTGTGTTACTTGCTTTTATAGTTTAATTTGTGTCTTGTATGTATCGAATCCCTCCGAAGAAAATTTAAAAAATGAAATAGATTCTCTTGATTTATAATGCACACTCCTTTTTCTGTCAACGTTTCTATCAAATTTGTCTTCTGTATTGTAGAATTTCCATCATTTTCAGGATTTAATTGTCAAGTATTTTTTTGTACTTTCATACGCTTATATAGAATCACTGTTTTTATTACGACAGGAAATGCTTCTATATATAAGATTTTGGCTTCAGGCCTTGATATACTGCTGCAGGACTGGAATTATTATAAATTTATTTTAATACTGATTTTTTACTTATTTTGTTATCGATTTTGAAAACACAACTAGGGTTGTAATCCTATTTATTGTATTATGAAAGACATCTATAAACTATTCCAAGATGTCTGTAATTGGATCTATATAAGTATGACATCTGCTTATTATATATAAAGGTTCACTTCTTCATCGTAATTGGAGTTAATTCGTTATGAAAATCAACACCACACTCATAGATAAATATTTGGTTATTTTAAAACAACCTCATTCTCTCTTCTAGAGTTTTAAAAGCGATGGAAATGAAATTTCATTCCGAAAATAACAATGCCGGTTCAAAGACCCAGAGAGAATTCCTGAGTGAGATCTTGGTCACAAGAATAAAAGAGTTTTGAGAGATAACTTCTAATTCTCTTGGTAGTCGAAAACTTCCGTGCAATATTCAGATAATCACTTACAAAACTGTTCCAAATTCTCATCCAATTCTGGGTAAGAGACAATTTATTTTTCCATAATTTGGTCTTCATTTCTTTCTTGAGAATTGTCTCTACAATATTACTCGCCAAAGAAAAAGTTACCCAATATTAATGGACGAGATATATCGTCATGAACAAAACTTAGAGTATTTTCTGGACGATACATCGTGTCGGTATCACTAGAAAGATTAAACCTCATGGTCATTTATTTATCCTAGTGTTAAAAACTGCCTTGTAGTGGTCAACATCTTGTTCAAATACCTGTTCCAAACTTTCACCAGTTTAGGACAAGGAACAGTTTATTTTTCCATAGTTGGATCTTCATTTCTCTCTTGAGTATTGTCTCTTCGGTATTTCTCGCCAAAGCACAAGCTGTTCAATCTTGATTGACGAGATGTATCTCAATTAACAAAACTTAGAGTATCAAGATGGGCGATTCATCGCGTCGGTACCACATGAAGGATTAAACATCATGGTCATTTATCTAAATGTTAAAAACTGCCTTGTAGTTGTCAGCATCTGGTTCAAAAGTCACCAGTTCTGGACCAAGTCAACTTCACTTTTCCTACTGTAATGTTCATTATCCTTAGAGAATAGGTCGGTTTTGTCTCTAGAGATGTATCGTTTTTAGCAAAATCGATCTTGATAGACGAGATATATCCGACTTTAACAAAATCGGTCGGATCTTGACAGAAGAGATATCTTGTCTGTAGCAAAATAGGTCAGATCTTTTTTTGACGACACGCCTCGTCTACAGCAAAAGCGTTCAGATCTTGATAGACGAGATATGTCGTCTTTAGCAAAATCATTCAGATCTTGATAGATGACATATCTTGTCCTTATAAAAATCGTTCAGATCTTGGTATACGAGATATGTCGTCATTAGCAAAATAGGTCAGATCTTGATAGACGAGATATGTCATCCTTAGCAAAATACGGTCAGATCTTGAAAGACAACATAACTTCTCCTTGGAAAAATCGGTCAAATCTTGATTTACGACATATCTTGTCCTCAGAAAAATCGGTCAAATCTTGATAGACGTCCTTATCAAAATCGACCAGATCTTGATAGACTACATATCTTGTCCTTATCAAGATCGTTCAGATCTTGGTATACGAGATATGTCGTCATTAGCAAAATAGGTCAGATCTTGATTGACGACATATCTAGTCCTTAGCAAAATCGTTCAGATCTTGTTAGAAGAGATATGTCGTCCTTAGCAAAATCGATCACATCCTGATAGACGTCCTCAGCAAAATCGGTCAAATCTTGATAGACGACATATCTCATCTTCAGCAAAATCGTTCAGATCTTGATATACGAGATATGTCATCCTTAGAAAAATAGGTCAGATTTTGATAGACGATATATCTAGTCCTCAGCAAAATCATTCAGATCTTGATAGACGTCCTTAGCAAAATCGGTCAAATCTTGATAGACGAGATATCTCGTCGTCTCCACTCGGAGAGTTGAAAATGCTTTGATCGAGATCAGAGGATCGGTCTGCAAATCGGTCACATTACAACTTGACGCAGAATTATTTCAATTGTTTACAATAAAAACCACCAGAAGATAGACTTCAAGCGTTACAGCTTCCGATAAAAAAAAAACAATTTCCCCTAACCGCCTTTCGTAATACACTGTATATAAAAGTATGCCCCACTCTCGAACCAAACCCACAATAATCTCCAATGGATCCATACACTTCTTTTATGGAAGCTGTCCTTAAACGAGGGATGTAAGAAATGGTCGCTCGTGTACAGCTGTGACAGGGAGGAACATCGAGATAAATATTACACAGATAAATCCTCCCCGAGTTGATCGAAAATATCGCCTGAATAAGGGAGGGCGGAAGCAAAAACAATTTCTCACAATTCAATGCGGGACAAAAACTGTGAACCCATGTCACTGTGACCGGAGGGCTGAGGGGCTATTTTTAGCTCCTAAAATCCATCGGGGCTATTTTTAGAGTCGGCAGATATTGGAGGAAAAACACGATAGAAAGTTTGGGAGGAGGGATCAATACCGATGGCTTCCGGCTGAGATCATTAGCGCTAAACTTCGCAGAAAATCTCAAACCACGCAATTTGTCTTTGGTATCTGGGAATGGTAATGGGACCAGATCTCCGATCAATTATTGGTTATTGGGATATGTATCGGGGTAGGGCTTTTAACTGCTCCCTCGGTAATACTGCTTACGGGACAGCCGAGGATATCGTATAGAAAGTGCAATGTAGCTGTGTGATGGGGGGAGTTTCCGTTAGTTAATAACCTGGTACCTGGTGTATTTTAAGTGGGTTGACGCATTGGTGAAGATTGTTTGAGGAAATTGTGTTTCATCCAACAGGGTATTAATTTTATATAGTAACTAGCGCGGCGGTTTGCTTCGCAAACCAACATCACAAGCAACGCCGTGATGTAAGGTATTAAACTGTTGTAAAATTTTCCGCAGATTTCAAAACCAGTGAAGATATATTCAATTTTAAAATTACTTATTTAAAGAAAATCATATTTTTAGGTAGCAGTCTAAAGTGAAATTTTCCGCAGATTTCAATTCCGTTGAAATTTTTAATCTATCTTTAGCGATTCCGATTTTACGAAAAAAAGCTTAACAATCCCAGTCAATATGTTTTTTAAATTTTTTTGCTCTCATTCGCGAAAATGGGACAGGAAATTAATCTTTTTTTTTTTTTTTAACGCGAACGGCACGAAATGAATTTGTTTATTTTTGGAAAGGGAAAGTTACCGTGACGTCACAATCTCGTGCGAAAATATAAAAGATATATTCAATTTAAAAGTTATTTATATAAAAAAAATATCGTTAGGTTTAGGTCTAATGTGAAATTTTCCATAGATTTCAAATTCGCTGAAATTTTTACTCTATCTTCAACGGGCTAGGAGATAAAAAAAGAACTAATTGACACCAGTTAAGAATTTGTTTGTTTTTATCTTCTGGCTGAAAAATTAGTTCTCCGATCAAAATAAAAACGGAAAGGAAATCAATAAATTAAGAATATGTGTTCTCTTCTATGCTGTAGCATTCAATAATGATTAAATATTATTAAATTCATTTAAAAATCTTCTAGATTGAATTTTAAAATTCGCCGCGACCCCAAAATTGCAAAAACTTCGGACTACCTGTGTGCCAAATCTCATTGCTGTAAGTGCCATAGAATCATCAGGATTTTGCATAGAATCATTGGGATCTTACCCTTAAGGAATTGATCCCGAACCGTGGTCAATAGCCCGTTGTTTTGCTCTAGTACGACGTTAATGAAAAAATTACCAATTACATTTCCACGCAACAACAGTTTAAGTACCCGTCAAAATTTTGTAATGTCATCGCAAAACTCAAATAGTGTGATTGAAGTTATGATATATCAATTATATCAAAGAAACGAGAAGTTAACTTGGAAAGTATATGTATGTTAATTTCAAATTCCAGATTTGTGCCCTCTGGATACTTTCGAAGCATTGTTTACCCATAATTGCTCTAGATCGGAAGGTTCCTGGTTCGAATCCGGGTCCGGGCATGGATGTTTGTAAGCGTATGGTGTAGAGGCGGCTGGTGCACCTTAAATCTGTCGTGGCCGAAAGTCCTCACGTTGGGTTGGCGTGTAAGTTTGGAGAGTGGGGTGCCAGCTCAGGTGTTTCTTCGTCATCTGACCGTGGTTCTAAATTACGAAGTACTGTCCTCGGATCTTTTCCTTAAGGGACTGATCCCGGACTGTCGTCAATAGCCCGTTGTGTTGCTCTAGTACGACGTTAACTAAAAATTACCAATTACCCATAATTGCATCTAATAAAATCGATTGTTACAGAAAATAATAGCTTATCGGGTCAGGCAATGGTAAGGAAATTTTAACTAACGTCGTACTAGAGCAACACAGCGGGCTATTGACGACGTTCCGGGATCAATCCCCTTTTCCCCCAATCTCTCCGGGAAAGATCCGAGGACAACACCACATAATTTTGAACCACGGTCAGATGAAGAGGCAAGACCTGAGATGACACCCCACTCTCCAAACTTCCACACCAACCCAACGTGAGAACTTTCGGCTACGACAGATTTAAGGTGCACCAGCCGCCTATACACCATACACCTACAAAATATCCATGCACTGAACCGGATTCGAACCAGGAACTTTACGATCCAGAAGCTAACACCTTAACCACCAGACCAATTGGTCGGAAATTGCTTATCAGCTAATGAGTTTAATAACATCACATGCATCAAATGTTTCGTCAAATTACTTACTACTTAGATTCAAAATTGAATTTACGTTTTACACATAATCTCTATATGAAATAGGCGTCCTATGACCTTTGTTCAGAATTACGTGTTGTCCTCGTATCTTTCCCTTCGGGGTTTGATACGGGACCATCACAATAGACCGTTATATTTATCCAGTGTGACGTCAATTTAATACCTACCTACCTACATAAAAGGACAGAAAGATTTATTATGAAGACAATTTCTTAAATCCAAGAATATCATATAGCAGATTTTTCACTCCGAAGCCTAGGATGATTGAATTCGCATAAAGGAATGGCCATTCTTGAACAATAAAAGGACATTGAACATTGAATACAAAACTGCCTCTATAATATCAGCACTTCATAAAAAAGAAACCCTAATCGAGAAATGATTGGTGAGATAGGTCGACGTTTATTAGTTCAAACGCCAAGTGCAAAGCCGATAAACTATATTTGAATTTAACCCCGAATATGCCTAACACGAGAAAATTTGGTATTGGAAATAAAATCTTCACTTTCAGCCTGGTATGTTTGCACTGAAAATTCTTCTTACTAAAGAATGCGTACAAAATATTTCAGATTGCAATTTTATTTCGTAAAAATGTAAATAAAAAGTAGATGTTTTCTCCTGAAATAAGGCTCACTCGCAACTTTTCACAATAAAAAAAGACAGGCAAGATTTATTTACTGTCTTATGCATCATCATAACTTTGTTTCGATAAGGGTGCAAATACTCGAAAAAGATTGTTATAGGAAGTACTCCTCTCTCCTAAAAAAACAAAGTGCGCATGCGCTAGATCCCATACGTCCAATGGGAGTTCCTGGCGTTGAGAAGGGCAGCCGATACGTTTGAAAGAGAAACACGTTCCCCAAGGAAAAAGCATTCGAAAGGACCTAAGGAATAGATAGCGCAGGAAATATTGCCCGGGCACATATTCTTTACGAAGCAGATGCCGCGCACACACATCTGCCTGATGCCGCTTTCTTTGTTGCGAATTCGCTTTTTATTTCTCCTTCACCACCAGAAAATATACTCTATAACAAAAAAAAATCGACGCCCCAAGAAGGAGTCCGATTACGATAAAAAATCGGTGGATGTGTAGAACATACATAGAAAAACAAACGATTAAAATTTCAGAACAATTGAATGACTTATTTCAGAGTTTGACCGTTACAAAGGGAGGAGGTCTATAAGGCGTTGGTCCACATCTGGCCTGGATGCAAGCTGTCACCCGGCGTGGCAGAGACTGAAAAAGTTCCCGGATGGTGGACTGCGGAATTTCTTGCCAAATTGTCGCCAACTGTCGCGTTAAATGGTCAGTATTCCGGGATGGTTGGAATCGCCTTCCCATAACGTCCCAAGGTTGCTTTATGGAGAGAGATAAGGAGGTTGCTCAGGAGACCTAGCTGGCAAGGCCGATCCTAGCAGGTGTGCAGCGCGTGCACCGCACGCGGGCGGCCAAAACAAGGGGCGGCCGCAGGCCACATATAGTTCTATCCAATCAAGCAAAATTTTTTAAAACTTATAATAAGTCGAATAAATATGCTGAATTTTAAATAGTTATTGAAAAATCAAAATAAGTCCCGATTTCCCGATAGCATAGCATAGTTTAAGAAAAATAGAATGTTAGTGCACAGTGTGTTGGCCCATTGTCTATTAATGTCTACTCTTTACACACATTTTTCCTTTGATAGCAAAATTCGTGGCAGAGCCGGCGATACGGCATAGAAAAGGATATCAAATTTTAAATTTCTATCTAAAAGAATAACCAAGGGGCATATTTTTGTGGTGCGAAATAAAAACTAGTCTGGGAAAAAAATTTTGCTATTGACGCGGAACAACAAAATGTTTACAATCGAGAGAAAAAGCGATGGCTTGCCATCATTGAAAGAATAATTGCTGTAGGACAATTTTTAGCAAGTCAAAATTTGGCATTCAGAGGAACTAGTACGAAGTTGTATCATAGAGATAATGGTAATTTTTTAAAGGAAGTGGAGATGTTGGACAAATTTGATCCAGTTATTTCAGAACAACTTAATAATGTCAGTCAATACAAAGATAACAAAACACGTATTCCACACTACTTAGGGCAACATTTTCAAAATGAAATAATTAATATTTTAGCAGAATCTATTCGTAATGAGATAACACGCAATGTCAAAAAAGCCAAATATTACACTGTAATTATCGACTCTACACCAGATATTAGCCACACAGAACAAATAACGTTTGTAATTAGATGTATGAACACTACTGACGGTAAAGTAGATATTTTAGAATTTTTTCTATGATTTTTTCCAGTAACTAATAAAACTAGAAAAGGTCTGTGCAATTAGGGGGCGGCACATTAGGTCTTTGCACGCGGTCGGCCGACACCCTAGGATCGGTCCTGCTAGCTGGTCAAGAAAGTGTTGGGAAAGCTTGAAGACAATATTCCTTGTAACACGTGCCGTGTGCGGCCGGGTATTATCTTGTTGAAAAGCAAGTCCGAGGTGTCGCAAAAGGAACGGTAACACAACCGGTTGTAGAATGTGGTCTACGTACCGCTGTGCTGTAAATGTGCCAGAAATGACTACCACAGGAGTCCGGCTATCAAAGGAGATGGCACTCCAGTCCATAACTCCCTGTTGTGGGCATGTGTGGCGTGGGATAGTTAGAACAGGATCCAGAAAATTCTGCGGTTGCCGTCAGGACACAGTTGGAAACTGGACTCGTCACAAAAGACAATATGTCACCAGTCAGCGCAGTTCCAAGTTGATCAATCCCGGCACAACTTGGTGCGTCGATTTTTTATAGAGTATTTATAGAAATACAAGAAATTATAAAAATAACAACACCTGTTGGCTAATCCACTTGGCTTGTTTTTCGAAGACGGTTTCGGCTAAGAATACGAATTTAAGTCGTACTGGAGCAAATATACTCGCTATTAAAATACGCACTTAAAATAAAACGTAACTAATAATGATTGGGATAGCGTCGATTTCGAGCCAAAACGCTAATAAATATTTTCACAACTCTATACCTTAAAATTATATTCCATGTATCCTCAGAAATGCAATTAATTGCTAATTGTTACAAACAGCTTTAGTCTGTTGTGTTAACAAACATTAAGCATCCTCCATAAATTTGGAACCTATCTGTCTAATACGATACGTAAATATTAAAGCATAAAAGAGTGCCCTTTCTAATTAAATTGAAGCCAATTGTTCATCGCGCGAGCTATGTAAGATCTTTTGTCACTGTGTTTCATTCCGTTCTAAATTATGTACATATGAATTCGAAATGGGGGGGGGGCTTTTATAGCTTACTGTTAGATGCATGTAACAATTCCCCCCCCCCTCTCCATTGTTAAATGTACAAAAAGTAACGTTATTTCTCTTCGCTCATGCATTGGTGTTGATGGAAAAATAAAATTCGTTATTTGTTCTGATAATTCTTGACACATGAATTTCCCTTAAGTAGCATAAAAAATCCTTTTAAAAATCGAATTTTTAATTTTACTTTTAAATAACAGAAAGTGATCGTCTGATTCCAGTGATATATGGGTTTTATAGTTTAAGATATTTGAAAAAGCTAACCAAAGCCAAAAATCAAAAGAAAAAAATGCCACGTCCACTTTTACAGCTGTTAAAGTTTAAAAACTGTATTACTTTATTTATATAAACTACTTTCATAAGTTACTTTTTATCATATATTTGGTAGACTTGTTGAACACTTTTATAAGTAAGTTATTTGTCTATTGTTGCTAAAGTAAGTTAGTTCTTTCCACAAACGTTTAGCTGCTACACTCCCAAAATATGATTTTTTCACTCTTAGTTACATTTTTCCCAAATTGTACTCTGTTTACAAGCTTGAAATTTTGCATACTACTCCAACTATATCATATTGACACAGTTGATCTCACATTTTAATAAAAAATAAAACATAAAAAATTTTAGAACCTTTTTAATAGGTAAAAAATGACATGTTTTATAGTCGTATAAAACAAACTCGCTCCAAATTAGAAAATGTATTTAAGATTAGTATCATTAGAGGTTACAAGTATCATTCAAAGTATTTCTGTACTAAATCTTAAAATTCAATGTGCAGCATTTTTTTTGAAAAAGTGTACCTATGCATGACACTATTATCAAATTTTGGGTTTTGAGTTGTTTAAAATATAGAGATAAAACACAAATAATAATATTGTAAAATACATAAAAATATAATTTTTATGTCGATATATCACTCAATACTTAATAAGTATAGTATTAAAAAATTAAATACGTATCTTAAAACTGTACAATATTACATCAGTTTGTGTGGCTACGATAGCTTGGTATTGTAGGAGCGATAGTCCCTTGTTTACTAAAGACTGTAAACCCCACGGGAAAGAAAAAGATAGCTGAGATTACCTCAGGCCCTTGTATACCGTACACAACTAAAGGAGATGTGACCCTGAGGGACATTAAAATTAATTTAAAACGAAAAATTAAGATAAACTCAGTTGCCAGTTTACCTTAACGTTCAAAATTAGCTTAAAACACCAAACTCCTTTACTTTTATTCATGCAGTATACTTAACGTGCATTTAATATGTACGTTGAAATAAACACACACTAAAGTGGCATTCTGCCTTCACGTATGGGACAATCAAAGATTCTAGTCATCTTTCATTATTCGTTATTAACCTAATCCTTTATTTGAATTTGAATCATCTTCCCTCAAAGTATGGGCAAAATCATTGTATTTACATACTACGGGCAAAATCATCCTAATATATGTTGTGGGAAACTTATACATGTTATAGTCGAAGTCATACCACTACATGGTATGGGCGAAGTCATAACATAACATGTTATGGGCAAAAACATACGACTTCATGTCATGGGCAAAATCATACTACTTACTTGCTACTGGCAAAATCATACCACTATGTGTAATGGGAAAATCATACTACTTGTTTTAGGCGTAGCCATACCACTACATGTTATGGACGAAGTCATATCACTACATGTTCTACACAAAATTATACTACTTACATGCTACGGCCAAAATCATACTACTATGTGGTATGGACAAAATTATACTACTACCATGTTATGGGCAAAATCATACTACTTACATGCTACGGACAAAATCATACTACTATGTGGTATGGACAAAATTATACTACTACCATGTTATGGGCAAAATCATACTACTTACATGCTACGGACAAAATCATACTACTATGTGGTATGGACAAAATTATACTACTACCATGTTATGGGCAAAATCATACTACTTACATGCTACGGACAAAATCATACTACTATGTGGTATGGACAAAATTATACTACTACCATGTTATGGGCAAAATCATACTACTTACATGCTACGGACAAAATCATACTACTATGTGGTATGGACAAAATTATACTACTCCCATGTTATGGGCAAAATCATACTACTTACATGCTACGGACAAAATCATACTACTATGTGGTATGGACAAAATTATACTACTACCATGTTATGGGCAAAATCATACTACTTACATGCTACGGCCAAAATCATACTACTATGTGGTATGGACAAAATTATACTACTACCATGTTATGGGCAAAATCATACTACTTACATGCTACGGACAAAATCATACTACTATGTGGTATGGACAAAATCATACTACTACCATGTTATGGGCAAAATCATACTACTTACATGCTACGGCCAAAATCATACTACTATGTGGTATGGACAAAATTATACTACTACCATGTTATGGGCAAAATCATACTACTTACATGCTACGGACAAAATCATACTACTATGTGGTATGGACAAAATTATACTACTCCCATGTTATGGGCAAAATCATACTACTTACATGCTACGGCCAAAATCATACTACTATGTGGTATGGACAAAATTATACTACTACCATGTTATGGGCAAAATCATACTACTTACATGCTACGGACAAAATCATACTACTATGTGGTATGGACAAAATTATACTACTACCATGTTATGGGCAAAATCATACTACTTACATGCTACGGCCAAAATCATACTACTATGTGGTATGGACAAAATTATACTACTCCCATGTTATGGGCAAAATCATACTACTTACATGCTACGGACAAAATCATACTACTATGTGGTATGGACAAAATTATACTACTCCCATGTTATGGGCAAAATCATACTACTTACATGCTACGGACAAAATCATACTACTATGTGGTATGGACAAAATTATACTACTACCATGTTATGGGCAAAATCATACTACTTACATGCTACGGCCAAAATCATACTACTATGTGGTATGGACAAAATTATACTACTACCATGTTATGGGCAAAATCATACTACTTACATGCTACGGACAAAATCATACTACTATGTGGTATGGACAAAATTATACTACTCCCATGTTATGGGCAAAATCATACTACTTACATGCTACGGCCAAAATCATACTACTATGTGGTATGGACAAAATTATACTACTACCATGTTATGGGCAAAATCATACTACTTACATGCTACGGACAAAATCATACTACTATGTGGTATGGACAAAATTATACTACTCCCATGTTATGGGCAAAATCATACTACTTACATGCTACGGCCAAAATCATACTACTATGTGGTATGGACAAAATTATACTACTACCATGTTATGGGCAAAATCATACTACTTACATGCTACGGACAAAATCATACTACTATGTGGTATGGAATAAAATTATACTACTCCCATGTTATGGGCAAAATCATACTACTTACATGCTACGGACAAAATCATACTACTATGTGGTATGGACAAAATTATACTACTACCATGTTATGGGCAAAATCATACTACTTACATGCTACGGACAAAATCATACTACTATGTGGTATGGACAAAATTATACTACTCCCATGTTATGGGCAAAATCATACTACTTACATGCTACGGACAAAATCATACTACTATGTGGTATGGACAAAATTATACTACTACCATGTTATGGGCAAAATCATACTACTTACATGCTACGGACAAAATCATACTACTATGTGGTATGGACAAAATTATACTACTACCATGTTATGGGCAAAATCATACTACTTACATGCTACGGCCAAAATAATACTACTTACATGCTACGGCCAAAATCATACTACTACCGCAAGAGCTATTCTGAGAGACAGCATTTGCAACTTTCACTCACTCCCTGATGTCCATAGCTTCTTCATCCTACTAGTGGTTGTTTCGACGAGATATCTCGTCATTGCGAAAACTGGCCATATCTTCATGGCCGAGATATATCGTCATCAGAAAAAAACTGTCGTGAGGTCGTCACTATAAAAAATCGACAGTATATTGATGACGAGATATCATTCACGAGCTCTTAAATGACAATACTGGGGTCCGATTTTGGAAGACGAGATATATAGTCGAAATCACTTGGAGGTTTATTAATGTTAGAAGCAAGAAACCAAAAAAAAAAATACAAATTTAGGTACAAATACGGTATTTACTAAAGGTTTTTAGTTATTTGATAAAATTCATTTGGACCAAGTCGTTTTTCTTGAGCTCTTCCAACAAGTACTCCTCACCATCCCTTCCAAATAAGTCCATTCGGAGACAGTCTTATACTTCATTAACTCTCCTAGTGGTTAATCACCCTGTTAACCAGCCTCTGGAGCAGAACCTGCACCAAAATGTCACCAGATCAGGACAAAGGCCAGTTTGTTTATCCGATTTGGATCTTCCTTCCCCTTGGACAAAAAGTACAGTTTTGTTTCGACGAAATATTTTGGCTTTAACGAAATTCACAAGGTAGTTACAAGGTGGTTAATCGCCCTATTGGTGTCGAGGGGAGAACCACCCACCATGGCAGGACGCCCACGCGCGTCGCCGTGCACAACACGATCACGCGCTCGCAAATTCAGAATAAGATTTTATCGATCTCCTCCGCGAAAATTCATTCCTGTTCAGGGGGAGGATCATAATATCCGAAAGTGTGTGTCTGGGATGCTTTGTTTGTGTCACCGGAATAACACTCTCCTGCCTCGTGCTCGGGCTGGAGTGTTGTTTCCATGTTTTCTTGTTTCCGTATTTGTTTGTTTATGTGTGGGGGACGGAATTTGTTTTGGTGCGAAAGAAAAGAAAGAGCGGGGAGAGAGGGTGGTGCTTGTTTATTGCGGAGAACAAAGCCGTGCTTGTTTGTATGAAGGAACTTATTCTGTTTTCGTTGGTTATTTCCCTTTGTTTCTGCGCATCTGCGTTAGTACCATGTGTGATTGGATTGCTGTTGAGAAATATTTTTTATCCCAGCCCGACCGAAGGTGGGGAATTCGAAACACCGTCGAACAACAGACCATCGTGTAGGGAGTAAGGTTCCAGCTCAGGTGTGACCTCGTCATCTGACCTTGGTTCAACATTACGTGGTGTCTGTGGCTCTTTCTCTTAGGGATTGATCCCAGGGACTCATGTTACCGATAACCCGCTGTATTGTCCAAATACGACGTAAATTCAACCTAACGCTATATGTGTATCCTCTCCAACAATTTACACTCGTCTATTTCCTGGTTTCATTCTGACGGGTTTGTTACCGACTAACTGGTCTGGATGGGTATCTAGACCAATGCTGGTGGTCATTAAAACTGTCGTGGTCTCAAATGCCCCCTCGTTGACGTGATGTGTAGGTGTGGAGAGCGGGATATCCGCTCAGGTGTTGACCTCGTCATTTGACTGAGCTTCAAATTTGTTTGGTGTTATCCTAAGACTTTTCCCGTGGGGTATGATTCCGGACAGTCACCAATTACTAGTTTTATTGCTCTAGTGTGACGTTAATTCATTACCACTACCTGGTGGTTGTATCGACGAAGTATCCCGTTATTAGAAAAACTGATTTGACCTTGATGGACGAGATATCTCGTCGTTAGAATAAAACCACCTGATGATTTCATCATCATAAAAAAACGGCAATATCTTCTTGGTTCAAAAATTCAATCGTCATTCTTGATGACTTGGTAGGGGTGTCGTCACATTCCATAAAGAAGAATGAAAGGTGAAAGAAAACTATAATTAATTTTAAAATGTCCAGATTAAATTTTAAAATTCTGGCGCTACACAAACATCCCAAAAAGTTAGGACTATCTGTGTGCAAAATTTCATTATTGTAAGTGCCATAGATTCGCCAGGACACTGCGTACAGAGACACAGACAAACACTTACTTTTGTAATTGTAGATTAGTTTTTTTAATCTGATCAAAATTAGATGCCCTACAAGATATCAGATTTGCAAAAAAAGTGACCAAAAAATTTCTCAAGGATGTCTTCCGTGACATCCCGAAACCTTAACCAGTGACTACGATATCTTGATGGACAAGTTATCTCGTCCGTCATGATCCTGTCAGTTTTGCCAATGATGAGATACCTTACAATAGTCACACATAGATACCTTACACAGTCCAGCAATTCACCATCGGTTGGGTTAATGGCTTGACTGTACAGGATTCACTCGCCCTATTTCACTTACAAAATCTCTTTGAAAGCAATCATTCCCCATACACGCATTCTGAAAGCATCGAAAACGCACAAGCAAGAATCATTTGCAGCATTCTGCTTCTTGACGGAAACCTCGGCCTCATGAAAGGGCAATTTCCAACACCGTCTCTACTCGCGATGAAAGCCCTGCTGAACTACCATACCCTCAGCTGCTTCCAAAGCGATAGAGCCCACGCAAGTTTTCCATCTGCAATGCAAATATCGGAGAGGCGCTCATCCAAGAATAATTTTAAAACCGTTCAGGCGGTGGGACTCTGATTGGTGAATGACGAGGCGCTTCGCCCCTTTTGACTGGAAACAGATATTCAACGGTTCCGCCCTAATTGTGTATTCATGCAGATTCGAATAAGCCCATGGTTATGGTGTCATGCCCCAACAAGTTCGAATAATCCCTGTCGAAGAGTGAGCAGTTCTTCGGAAGGTTATAAATGACGACTGTTGGTTTGGTGGTATGGTGGATTCCATTCGTAATTAGGAACGTGTGGGATACAATTTTAGGATGCAAATTTGAATTGCCAATGCAATGGTTATGTGTCATGACCCGCCAAGTTTGAATAACCCTTGTCGAAGAGTGGGTAGTTCTTCGGAAGATTATATATGATGACTGTTGACCTGGTGGTGAGGAGGATTCCATTCGTAATTAAGAGCGTGTGCGATGAAATTTTATCTTTCAAATTTGAATTGGCAATGCAATGTTTATGCCTTACCCCGCCAAGTTTGAATAATCATTGTCGGAGAGTGAGCAGTCCTTCGGAAGGTTATAAATGACAAATGCTGGTTTGGTGGTGAGGAGGATTATATTCGCATTTAGGAGATTATGGGATGCAATTTTATCATGTAAATGTGCATAGGAAAAGCTATGATTATGTGTCATGGCCCACCAAGTTTGTATAACCGTTGTCTAAGAGTGAGCAGTTCTTTGAAATGATATAAATTACAGCTGCTTGTTTGGTATAAAGAGGTGATTCTATTCATATTTCTGGGAAGAATTTCGTAATTAGGAGCGTGTGCGATGAAATTTTATCTTGCAAATTTGAACTGGCAATGCAATGTTTATGTCTTAACCCGCCAAGTTTGAATAACCATTGTCGGAGAGTGAGCAGTTCTTCGGAAGGTTATAAATGACAAAGCTGATTTGGTGGTGAGGAGGATTATATTCGCAATTAGGAGATTATGGGATGCAATTTTATCCTGTAAATTTGCATAGGAAAAGCTATGATTATGTGTCATGGCCCACCAAGTTTGTATAACCGTTGTCTAAGAGTGAGCAGTTCTTTGGAAGGTTATAAATTACAACTGCTTGTTTGATAAAGAGGTGGATTCTACTCATATTTCTGGGAAGTATTTTTCTTATGTAAATTCGAATAGGCTATGCTATTATGATGTGCCATGGCCAATTAAGTTCGAGTATTCTATGTTGAAAGTAAGCAGTACTTCGGAGGGTTTTAGTAGGTTCAACGATATGCGATTCCTAATGTTATTGAAGTGTCTATGTATATTATTTTATTTTATTGGTGTCTATGGTGCAAGGACCATATACAGCCATTTAGTTCCATACATGTATTACATCAAGTTTCTTTCATAAAAGAGAGCAACACACCCAGGGTAAATTTCAGGAATCAAACCTGCGAAGTCGTCGATTAATAATCTATGCTTTCGGGTATAGCAAAAAAAAAAACGTTTATGACTTTTTAATATCCAAAGGATCGAAAATGGATCTAAGCCAATACTCTGTAAGGGAATTTCGTGATGACTTCAAATGCCATCCATTTGGCATAATGCCATTAACCCTCTGCCATCCCAATCACTCTGAATCTTTCATTAACTCACCGATGTGTTTACGTGTCCGTTCTGCAAACCGCAGGTTTCCTACATGTCTGCTAACCACCTTTGACTTTATTGACAAACTAAAAGCTTCTTTGAAGCTTTATAACTAATATTTAGGTTTGTTGTTGTTGTCGTGCGGGCCATATATGGCCCAATTGGGGGTGCCATTGATCCCGGAGGGTTGGACTTCTTCCTGCATGACACATCCGTTTTACAGGAAGATCCCTTTCACACATCCATTCACTCACACATATCGTAATTTAGATCCCAATCAGCGGCCGATAACTCCCTGATCAGGTACCCTCAGAGGTATTGATTTGGTATGGGAACATGGGGGACTTTGTGACCACGACCTGTTTAACGTGCCCCAGCCACCATTAGCGAGAACGACGGTCTTTAGTCAGGTCCAAGCGCCGATCTCGCAACCATCAGGATTGCAGGTTCCGCTGAGGACAGAACCCACAACCCTTCCGATGCGAGCCCGACGCTCTACTGACTGAGCTACCGCGGCTCAATATTTAGGTTTAATTAGGTATTTTAATTAGCGTCGCACTGGAGCAACGGGATATTGGCGACGGTCCGGGACCAAACCCGAAGGAAAAGATCCGAGGACACCACATAATTTTGAACTACGATCAGAGAGTTCGTTTCTGAGTTGACAAAGCACTCTCCAAACTTTCACACCACGCAAATGTGAGGACATTTTAGGCCATGACAGATTTAACGTGAACCAGATCCCTTCCTTCAAGACGGTCTTTGGTTGGATTCGAATTCGGAAGCCTTCGGTTGTTAATCCGTTACTCTGTCAACCCTGTTGCCCCTGAACTTATGGATGTGGTTATTTAGTCATTATGAGAGGTATGATGTAAAATCTTCACTAAGAAATTTCTCACGCTCAAGTGATTACAATTTCTTAAATGCACTTTAAATCGGTTAGTGTAGTCTCATCAAAGTGAAGCTTAGCTTATGTAATCCGAATCGATAGATTTTTGAATGTATTTAATTGTGAGAATAAAGGTAGCGTAGTTGTGTATTTACATCACTTTGGAGCAACACATAGATCACTCCGAGTCAGTCCGGGATCAATCCCGAAGGGAAACATCCGTGTGAGAATAAAGTTTTATCGAATTTTTTGTACTAGAGTTCTCGTAGCATTTTCAAATTAACAATTAAGTGATGTCATAGGGAATAATTTTTTATAATCAAATCGGACGAACTCAAAATGAAATTATGTGTAGACAGACGTCTGCAAATGTTTGGAAAAATATTTACTACGCTGTGATACAAACTGTTTCTCAATCTTATTCCGCGAAATTTATTTTATATCAAATAGCATGATATCGGAGGAGTAATATTATACTTTGTGTTGATAAATTTTTAAATGCAAACAATCCTGAAAAAATTGTCAGTAGTTACTAATTGGTCATTCATAAAATAGCCAAAACAACAACATTCCATTCTGATCTACGAACTTTAGTACTATCATATCTTTAATGTTTTTGAATCCCCGCGTTTCATCAATGCTCCTTTCTAGAGAACAGAATTTTCTTTATTTGATGCCAGAAAATCCTTCGATTCCAGACAATACAACCATTATATATATTAATTGGAAAATAAATACAAACTGGCCATTGATACAAAAAACTTCTCATTCAAACGCCCACTAAAAGCATTATGACAAAATGTTATAAGACACTTTTTTTTAATTTTTCGTGACAGCAATGTTAAGATTCAATATTCAACATGTCGTTCTGTGTATTTTGATGTATTACAATTTTCTCACCTTTGTTTTCTTATAAACTGAAAGAAAAAGACTAACGACATTTTGCCACCTTCTAAACATTAACAAACCAGACTCCAGTATGAGACTTACTATATTTTTTGGGAAAAGGGACTCTAACATTTTGCCATTTGAGCACAGAGTTAACAAGTTTGAGACTATGCCTAATCAATACCAGTTGTGATTGTTGGATGACATATACAGTTATAAGGACGAAATTGGAATAATCAAATTTTCAGTTTCATCTTGTACACTCTTAATCTTCGTATCAAATAATTAAAAACCAACCACATTTCACTCTGATTTACCAATTTTAATACCATCATACCATTGATTTCTCAATTTCTCTCTATGGAATGAGGTAATACAGCCAAATGAATTTCAGCTTTACATTTCTTTTCTGATTTATCGTTTCTAAAAAACCTTTTGTTTAAACTTGGACACCTGTTTGATCAATGCTTCTCTGGTGAGAAATATATTTATTTTATTCGATGGCAGGAAATTCATCCATTGCAGACAGCGTAAGCGTCGCATGTATTCATTTCAAAATAGTTGCAAAACTGGGGATTGATACTAGCGATATCTAGTTCAAACACCAAATAAAAGGAGACTACAGTTATCAAGTTTGGAACGTGCCATTTCACTGTTTCTTACGCATTCAATAGTAATTCGATATCGAATGAATGCCTGCTGTAATTGCTGGATGACAAGGGCAGTTAAAAGGACGAAATGGGATTCATCCAATTTTCAGTTTCATCTTACACACCCTCAATCTTCGTACCAAATACCTCAACTCGTCGAAGAACAAAAACAAAAACTGTTCCAGTAAGCAAAGATAAATTGCCTTTCGGAGAGCCGAGTTAACAATCTCGGAACGTAAGGAGCAGATTGATAAGAAGCCGGAGGGCCTTTTCTTCGAAGTCTATTATCTTCAATCTCTGAGGACAGAATGGAGAAAGGGACCCCTATAAAAAGATTCCAAGATCATCTTCGGCGTGGCTCCAAGCCAAGAAGCTCATTCATTGATAGAACGAAGTTGTATTAATGCCTTTTAATAGGTAAGATAAAGGTAAGATAGCGCGTCTACATCCTGAGACAATGTAGTCGTCTGAATGTAGGCTGTACATTTCGCTGAGCTAATATCTACTAGTGTAACACATAAGCCAAATCTAGTTGCTTTTACACGCAGGTTGTAGTGAATATGTTGTCGGTTTTAGAGCAGAACCTCATTAACTAAGAGTTGTTAAATGGGAGTTAACTATTAGATTTTTAGGTAAATATATAATAGTTTCCCTATCCATGCCCAGTTATTGCAGAAAAACAAACTTTAGATTTTAAAATTGGGGCTTCGAGTAATACTTTTAGGACTACCTGTGTGCCAATTTCCATGGCTACTGTTTGGTCTGAAGACAGAAAAGAAATAGTCCATGTTACGCAGTGTTTTAAAGTGTTTAGTTAAAGTACCCAGTTATTGCAGAAAAACAAACTTTAGATTTTAAAATTGGGGCTTCGAGTAACACTTTTAGGGCTACCTGTGTGCCAATTTCCATGGCTACTGTTTGGTCTGAAGACAGAAAAGAAATAGTCCATGTTACGCAGTGTTTTAAAGTGTTTAGTTAAAGTACCCAGTTATTGCAGAAAAACAAACTTTAGATTTTAAAATTGGGGCTTCGAGTAACACTTTTAGGGCTACCTGTGTGCCAATTTCCATGGCTACTGTTTGGTCTGAAGACAGAAAAGAAATAGTCCATGTTACGCAGTGTTTTAAAGTGTTTAGTTAAAGTACCCAGTTATTGCAGAAAAACAAACTTTAGATTTTAAAATTGGGGCTTCGAGTAACACTTTTAGGGCTACCTGTGTGCCAATTTCCATGGCTACTGTTTGGTCTGAAGACAGAAAAGAAATAGTCCATGTTACGCAGTGTTTTAATGTATAAGTGTACCAAATTTGGTGTGGATTGGTCAAACGGTGTAGATTTGTATAGAGAATATACACAAATACATCCTTTTTTATATATAGATATTATTACCACCACGCCATTGGTACCAGTCTATATTTTGGCGATTTATACCTAACTGCGTATTTCAAGTCATAATGTCATGTGTTATGCTATGACACAGTCACGAATCTAATTGATTCTTAGTGGCAATGCCAATTTTCACGAGAAAAGATGATTCGAGTCGTAACTCAAATTTACCCGAAACATCAAAACTTCGGGCGCGTTTTTGTGGAGACGTCAATTTTGAAGATTTTTACCATTGGCGGTGTGATGGTGTAAAACGACGTGTAACTCGTTAAGATGTTTCGACGAGATATCTCGTCCATCAAAGATATGACCAATTTCGATAATGACGAAGTATCTCATCAGCAACATAATAGCTTTTGTGATGACGAAATCAAGATCAAGTCAGTATTCTTCTGATAACGATACCTCGCCCATTAAGATGTGCTGAGGTTTGCTAACGAGGAGACACCTCTTGGAAGACTACCAACAAGGAAATAAGCAAATTACAACAACAGATTTATCTTTCTCATGAAAATAAGCATGTGGTCTCAGAAAAAACGTCAGTTTCTGCTTTATCGATTCAAGCTGTTAATTTGGACTGTTGGTATTAACCTCTTGACTATGTCTATAGATATAATAAGCGCGAGTCTTTCTTGGAGCGATTCTTATAACTTTTAAGGTGCGACTGGATGTACACTTGCCATTATCTAAATTCTTTCTTGGCGCGATCATGGTACAACTGCTGTACCGGCTGTAGTCAAAAGGTTCAAGGCATTGTTTAAATTCATACCATTAGAGCTAGGTACAATACAAATATTGTAGGTCGGCTTGTTTTTCATCATCTTCAAAACAGCTATAGAAATTATATAAAATGACGCACAATGCATGCACAATAAATGAAGGAAAATTGTGACAAAAATGATTTCAGAGGAATGTAGTTAAATATGTCTTGTTGGAAAAATAGTTATTCAAGATTGCATTTTGAGTCCTAAGCTTCTGACTACGGTTACAAGCGCGATTCTTTCTTGTAGCGATTCTTATTTATTTCAAGCTACAACTGCAGTACTGGTCGTTGGCAAAATTCGTTCTTAGCGCGATTATGATACAACTGCTATACCGGCAGTAGTCTCAAGGTTAACACATGCGTTTACCTTTTGAACAGAACTACACTAAAATGGATTTCGATAAAATTGTATGGATCACAAACAGTTGTTTTTCAGAATGGAACTTAGCATGTGCAAAGTTAAGTCGCGGAAAAAAACGAACCCTCCCTCTAGATTTGAGAAATTTTAACAGTAGAGCAAATTTAAAGATAACGTTCGACAAGAACTGACGTCTTCTGCATGTTCAAATGCATAAAAATTCAATAAGGGGTCATCTTCATATTAAATTAAGAACCAACTTCATAATTTCCTCTAGAAACCCTACACTGACACACAATTTCGAATCATTATCTAAATTTAACTTCAGATACATTAGATCTTGGCATTTCGAAGTTATGAGTACTGAAGGATTTTAGCTCCTAATGTTAAATCAGTTTCTCAGAATTTTATGGAAATATTCCTAAATAATACTTCTGTAGTGCTGATATATAGTACCATGTTACTGCTAAAGAACCTAAACATAATTTCCTTAAGGGGGTCCGGGACACAAAAATCGTCAAATTTTCGAAATTTTTATTATTATTTTAAGAAATTCTCTGTGTTTTTCTGCTTAAAATGACTTCTAAATCATGTTTCTATCTTAATTAGAACTAGAGATATAATAATTTTTGTGGTGCGTTGTTTTGAAAATCTAACACTCTTGACAGTTGTTGTCATGACAACAACATCTGTCCTTAAAACTTTAAATGCGTTTTTCTCCATAATACATTTTTTCAAGATTTCCTGTATTTAAATTGCTATAAGTCGAAAACCGATAAAGTTTAAGGGTTGAAATTTGGAATATATCTTTTTCAGACATTATACTTTAATTTTGATTCAGCAAATTTGAAATAAATGTTTACTTTTAAAAATATGACTTAAAAAAAAATACCTTAAAATTTTCAAAAATTTTCATTCAAATATTTTTTATTTTTTATTAAATTAATATTTTTTAAATTGCTGAATCAAAATTAAAGTTAATAAATTTATGAATAATTTACTGCAAGAATTTTGAAAATTGATCAAGAATATTTTGAGCCTTAGCAATTTAAAATGACCCCTCTTTTTTTCAAAAAATTTTATTTTAAAATTTTTTAAGAACTTTTGGAAAATTTTTGTGTTGTGATTTCGCTTATTAGTTAGATGGGTAATCAGTACAAAAAAATTCTAAATTCTAAATTAATTAATAAAAAAAAATTTCAATGTGTCCCGGACCCCCTTAATATTTTATTTTAAAAATAAATTGTGCACTAATAACTATTAAAGTAACATTTGAAAATTATATATTGGGACCTTATTATATTTTGATGGAAATCGATTCATAAGGACTATTAATATGGCCTTGCAAAATTTCAGTTCATTCCAATAATTAGTTTTTGAGCTACTTTAAATTTTCTCATTATTGCAATTTTAGAGGGCAACCAAAAGTTTAAAAAAAATGTTTAATTCTCGGATCGTGTACACTTGTATAGTAAATATAATTTTCGGATTGGTGAAAAATACATTTGAAATAGTGTTCAAATTTGAAATTCGGGTAGCTATAACTACAATTAATCTCGATCTACAAATAACAACTTTCTATATGAAGATGATCTCTGAAATTGTCGTTAACTTTAGGATTGAATATTTCAGGATATAAAAGTAGTAAAGTCATGAAATTCATACTTAAACTAATTGAACGATGAAGAATCTGATTATGGCATCAAAACATGTTTCCACTAGCCATTTCGTTGATTGTGCAAAATGTGATATGAAGATGTCACCTTATGCAACTTTTTTCGAGAAGGAATTTTGTAGAGGACGATATTCCCTATTGAATGATACCTTTGACTTTGCTCCAGTTTGAACAGTGCTTGAAATAAAGAAGGTGAGATTTTTTTTAACGCGATAGTGCAAAAAGAGGTAAAGAAATTATAACGATAGAAATATAGGACTATTACTGTAGAATAACATCCGAAAGGTCATCAATTAATAAGTTAGGAAGCCCTCTGGCTGCTGATATACGGTGTACGTGTTATGTCGTCAAACAAAAATCTTATGCTACCTTGTGCCAAATTATGCCAGACATTCTGCAGCTGTTGATCCAGTTCCCTTACATTTCGGAGATGGAATTAATGGCCAAACATACTCCAGATGTACTTAATGGTAATGGGAGACAAATCTAGGGAACTCTTTTTTCGCAACTTTCAACTGCGTAGAAACATTCTTTGGAGAGGCAAACCTTGGCAGGGTGGGAAGTTTGGTAAGTGAGGTGCTATCTAAGGTGGGACCTCGTCATCTGAACGTGGTTCAAAAGTATGTGATATTGTCCTCGCATCTGTCCCTTCGAATAATTCTAATAATTCTTCGAATAACTCTAATAACTATTCGAATAATTCCAATAATTATCTGAATAATTCCAATAATTCTCTGAATAATTCCAATAATTCTTCGAATAATTCCAATAATTCTTCGAATAATTCTAATAAATCTTCGAATAACTTTAATATATCATCGAATAACTTTAATATATCTTCTAATAATTCTTGGAATATATATAATTCCAATTATTCTTCGAATAATTCCAATTATTCTTCAAATGACTCTAATTTTCTTGGAATAATTCTTTTAATAATTCGAATAATTCTTTGAATAATTTTAATTCAAATTGAAAAAAAAAAAGCCTTGCCCTATACCAAGTAGCAAAATTCATTTTTTCTGTCAGAGTTTAATCGTATTAAGTAGAGAATTGTTTCCCAACTGTTGATTCGGACCTTTCTCTTCGAGGTATTGTTCTCGTCATCTGACCGTGGTTCAAAATTACCTGTTCTCGAATCCTTCCCTTCTAGTTTGATCCCGGACCCTCGGCAATAACCCGACGTGTTGCTCCATTTGAATGTTAGTTAAATACCTACCAACCGATCTAAAGGGACGAGCCGTGGCTTGGGGAAATTTTGAAAGTGGGGTTAATTATTTCATAATCTTACTAACTCAAAAAGGAAAATATGATATTTTCTTTCATGATACCATTCGATTTATTTAACTTTTAAATAAATGTATTAATTAAAGCTATTTCGTAATTTAGTGGATAACTTTGAATGCCTCGTATAATTTTCCAAAATAGAACGATGAGAACAGGCGTTATAAACAATAACCGAACACAATTTCAGACGTCTTAGGATCTGTCTTAAAAGTTTGTACCAAATTAATTAAAACGCTGATATATTTAAGTCACACGGTTTCCGGATATTCATAATTGTTGGTACGTGCTTAAGCTTGAATTCGAATTCCGTTATGATTATTCTAAACGACGATTTGATGCGCCATTGAAATGAAGACATTTATCATTTTACAATTCCTGTGATATTTGAGTGTCGAAGAGGATTTATTGAATTCAATAACAATTACTACTGGGTTGATGCCAAAGTTCGTCCCGCTTTTGGCGCTAGATGCCATTGCATCGCAAAACCGAAGCGATCTACTTCACACGTGTAAAGTTTTGACGTTGTTTGAAAGAAGGAATTTCAGTGAGTTCTTTGGAAAAAAATGTGTTATTGGGTTGGGTTTTTTAAATTTTGTTAAACATTAAAAAAATGGTGTTTAGTATGTATGTTTTTAATTCAAAATATGCAAGGATGTTTCGTTGAAGCAAAATAAGATATGTGTTGTGTTGGGTGAGGGAGCCGTTATCGATTCCACTTTCCATAAGTGGTTCTGAAATTTCGTTACCTGGATCCATTTTACATCCAGTAATTTCAGAGCTCCTAAGAACGTTGGAAAATGCAGCTACCGGAGAGATGTAGAAAGGTCATCGAAACAAAGGCACATACTACATGTATATTGACTAAATGTAATTAGTAACTTAATATTTAAAAAAAAAATTTTGTCTAAAAAAAGGGGAATGACATTTGCAACAAACCAATATTTCAATCAGAAAAATTGATGAAACCTATCCGATTAAACCCCATTTTAACCCGCATATCTCGATGCAGGTTCCTTCTTTTGGAATCAGGTGGTTCTTTCCATCTGGAATCTAGAGATTTCTATTGTTGGTAAACGACACAGTAAAAGCAGTCGGATTTTGGTTGGTAACTTCGTTTATTTTTCATTCAATGGTACAACTCTTAATTGTAGAGTTACCATATTATTGGAAATAACTGGCCACAACGGAAAAAGCCTCCGTCTCCTTTTCTTAGCGTTGACGTTTTCCTATCTTTCTCCCCGTCTGACCTTTCCCCAATATTCTGGGTGCTACACCCCGACCTTGCCATGGGGTCAATCCTTCTATGGCCGAGTGACATTGCGCCATTTCAGATATCAACCCCATTGGGTGAAGGGTGAAAGCGCACCCGTTCCAATTTCTCGGAATCGAGGGGTGATGAACTTGGTTTCTCCTCAAGTTCAGGGATTTGTTAGGGAACTGAAACAAATAGCTTGCAATACTGAAGCAAATAGCTTAGGACATTGGAACAAATAGCTTGCAGGGTGTGTTTCCCTGCTTTTAGGGCAAAACAATATTTGATGTGATTGTCATATCACAATCACATAATCCTTCTGCTTAAACCTTACATATAGAGGTTATAAGGTAACATTTTTAAATATATATTAACTAGTGATCAAAGTCGTTTGTTCAATGATCAGTCTTCGATTACTTGACGAACATTGACCTTCTGGATAGGTTGGTATTTAAATAACGTCACACTGGAGCAACAAAACGTCGACCTTCTAATGCAAAAGGCGGTGCATGAGGGAGTGAGCGACTGTCGTGAGATCTCAGAAGTGAAGGTCACCTGGGCTTGGAAATCGACTTGGGTGGATTGGCTGTCGAAACGCAAACCAGTGTCTTTCATTATGCCCGGCCATTAGTCCTGCATTAGGATTCGTGCTTTCTTCCAACACCACGTGGCCTTCATTTGGATGTATTGAAACAGTGACCAGGTAGATAGGTATTTTAATTAAGGGGGTCCGGGACACATTGAAAATTTTTTTCATTAATTCATTTAGAATTTAGAATTTTTTTGTACTGATTACCCATTTAACTAATAAACAAAATCACAACACAAAATTTTTCCAAAAGTTTTTTAAAAATTTTAACTTAAAATTTTTTGAAAAAAAGAGGAGTCATTTTAAATTGCTAAAACTCAAAATAGTCTTGATCCATTTTCAAAATTATTGCAGTAAATTATTCACAAATATATAAACTTTGATTTTGATTCTGCAATTTAAAAAATATTAATTTAATAAAAAATAAAAAATATTTGAATGAAAAATTTTGAAAATTTTAAGGTACTTTTTATTTTTGAGTTATATTTTTAAAAGTAAATATTTGTTTCAAATTTGCTGAATTAAAATTGAAGTATGTATAATGTTTGAAAAAGATATATTCAAAATTTCAACCCTTAAACTTTATCGTTTTTCGACTTATAACAATTTGAATACAGGAAATCTTGAAAAAATGTATCATGGAGAAAAACGCATTTAAAGTTTTAAAGACAGATGTTGTTGCCATGACAACAACTGTCAAGAGTGTTAGATTTTCAAAACAACGCACCACAAAAATTAGTATATCTCTAGTTCTAATAAGGATAGAAATATGATTTAGACGCCATTTTAAGCAGAAAAACACAGAGAATTTCTAAAAATAATAAAAAAAAAATTTCGAAAATTTTACGATTTTTGTGTTCCGGACCCCATTAACACCAAACGATGCTACAATGTAGGCTATTACTTTCGGTCCGGTAACAAATCCAAAGGGAAGAATCCGAGAACAACAACACGAAATTTTGAACCACAGTGGGATGACGAGGTCGCACTTGAGCTAGCACCTTACTCTCTTACTTACTCTTAAACTTCGATGTTTTATATAAAACATCGATGTTTTGAATCGTGTTTACCATCGGTTTATTAGAGCCGCTGATTGTTAAACATCGATGTTTCAACATTGTCGACGTTTTAACGTTGCAGATGTTTTATTTTTGAATAAAAAAACACCATAGTATAAATTAAGAAAAAAAAAACCGTGCAACTACGTTTTTTGTCAGTGATGGCGACATCTGTCCTATCAGAAAGAGTTTTTTCCCCTAACTGGTGGGATAGTTAGTGAAAAAAAAAGTCGGCTTAAGGTGGAGAAAGTTAACAAAATTTTTTTTTTACAAACTGTAAACAACAAATATTGTTGCGTATAATAATTATGGGCCCAAATATTTTTTTTATTTACAGTAAATAAAAAATAAACTCGTTGTGTTTTCACGACATAAGTTGATATATAATTAATAATAACTAACAATAATTATTGTTGTGTGCCTACCTAATTATACTTATAGTAAGTAGTACATATGTCAAATTGTTGTATTATTATTTTTTTTTTGTTATTCAATTTGAAAATCAAAGATTTGTTCACTGCTCATATTAATTTTTTGACAGTTATAAATATTATAAATTAACTACAAATTAGTTATAAACTAATAAACACGGCAAATGCCAAATTAAATTTCCCCGGCGAATATTAATGTTTGAGGTTGCTAATCGAGTTCTAAGAAATGAAGGAAAAACGTTTAAATACACTGATGCTTTTGGGCGATGTATTATCAACATCGATGTTTTAATATTGAACATCGTTGTTTTGCTGTGGATGTTGCATCTCTACTTTCAACCGGAGGGTTGGGGTGCTCGAATCGAACGTTAAATCTGTCGTGACCTCCAATGTCCTCACTTAGGCGTGATGGAGTTTACACGGGTGAAAGTCACTTTAAAAAAAAACGAGACTTACAACTTTTACTTCTATCTACTGGCAGTTAAATGGTAAGGTTATTTTAATGAACGTCGTACTAGAGCAACACAACGGGCTATTGACGACGTTCCGATTCAATCCCCAAAGGGAAAGATCCGAAGACAACACCACGTATTTTTGTACCACGTCAGATGCCGAGGCAACACCCCACTCTTCAAATTTTCACACCAACCCATCGTTAGGACTTTCGGCCACGACCGATTTAAGGTGAACCAGTCGCATCTACGCCATACGCTTACAAATATCCATGCACTGACCCGTATTTGAACCAGGAACCTTCCTATCTAGAGACTAACACCATAACCACTAGACCGGTTAGTCGGCTTAGCAGTTAAATGAAACCCTGACATACATCACGGATGAAGTAAAAATAAGTAGCTTCGGTTATTAAAACAAAAAGTGACAAAACCATTGCCACGTATTCTGGAGAAAATTTTGTATTTGTCTTCACTGACGGTTCCTCAGATGAAACTCTAGACAACGTAGGAGCTGGTGTCAACTTTTCTTTCCCACAGAGTAGAAGCACAAAGCAATTTAAAATCGGAGGAGGCAAAATAGCTTCAAACTACACTTGTGAACTCATTGCCATCCAAAAAGCCCTAGAGGAGTATATAAATCTTCAAGAAAATGAAAGAGCCAAAGTTAATTGTCTTCAGTGACTGCAAAGCTGCTCTTCAGGCAATTCAAAGGGTTTCTTCGGGGCTCATTATAAATATTCACCGTACACTTCGTAAGATCTTCCATTTGGGGAAACAGTGCACCATGCAGTGGATTCCCGCGCATGTTGGCATTGCTGAAAACGAGTTGGCTGATGCCCTGGCACGAGAACCAAAACTTTTAAACACCACAAGGTTACTCATGTCACTCTCAGAGATATCAATTCAGTGGCTAGGGAAAAACTCAACGACATGAAAATCAAAATCAAACACCAAATCCCCGAAATCATTACCAGTAGAACTCTCACCAGCACACTAACAAGACTCCGGACGGGACACTTTAGGGGGATGAAGATTAATAAAGACGGGACAAGGAATTACTGCCTCTGCAAAAACTGCCCAGACATAGAACTAACCCCCAAACATCTTTTCACATGTCCTGCTACTTTGGCGCAATCTCAGCATATAAGTGACAATCCGCGGGAGGACTTATATGAGGAAAATTGCCTTCAAATCGCAGATGCTGTATATGGGATCTTTGGTCCTATTTAAATTTATTTTCTATCCATGACACGACACCAACCAGCCAACTTACTTCACAGAGAGATTTTGTGTTAAGAGGGTCTAGGAATCAAAATTAAAAAAAAAAGGGCCAATTTATTTATCATCTTAAAATATAACATAGATATTTCTGAATAAAATTATACCTAAATTTTTTTTCTACCATCAGTATAACCGTAAATATTCAACTTTGTATGACTTAACAGCTGCAAATCCAAGCGAGCCTTCATAATTTTTGAACGCTCTTTTTCTCCTTTATGTTACTAACTGTCATAAATGAACGCAATTTTCTACATTTACTTTTCAAATATATTTCTTTAATTTTTCTTGAGCAATTGTGTATATATATATAAGCGATTTCGAACTGTGTATGCTTTTTGTTTTATGTAGATTTTGAACAAGATATTTAAAAAAAATTGACATTTTTTTAATTAATAAAAAAAAACTTTTAAAGTTTTGAAAATATAAAATAGTTATTATATTTGCACAATAGAATGTATATATAACCAGAAACAATTTCAGAACAAAAACTTTAAAATTGAAGTTTTTAGAATTTTGAGTCCCGGACCCCCCTTAACAGATTGATTTATCTAGATCACGTTTCTGTGTCTACTAATTATCTTTAGTTAAATTTGGTTACATTATATCTGGTTTCTGTGTCCAAGAGTTTTTTTTTTTTTTTTGAAAAAGTGACTTACACCACTGTAACATTAACCCGTCCATATCATGTATTCATAAAGGGAGAGTTGATATTTAAATCCGATGCGCATAGAAAGAGACGGAGAAATATTTCCATCCATACACATTTCATTGAAGCGGAAGCTTACGACATCAAACAGAAACACAGAGCAAAATGTTTCGAATATCCGAGGGTGCAGCAAGAGGAAGGCGAATCAGTTTAGTCGAGAACAAACAGAGGGTGTTATAATCCGAGGGTGGAATCCGGCCTCTTTCGTTGCTCGACGGAGATTAAGAGATCTCTCCTAATATTGACTCTGAAGAAAGCGCTAGGGCTCTGCGAATATTATTTCAAAAATTCAAATCCTTTTGCATGGCGTTAGAGTCGAAGGGGGCAGTCAGAAATAAAATTCTGTTCCGTCTTCTGCTCTGGTAGTAGCGTCGCACTGGAGCAACCCGACGAGCTATTGGCGACCGTCCGGGTAATTATTAATTTTTAATTAACGTCGTACTAGAGCAACACAACAGGCTAATGACAACTATCCGGGATCAATCCCGTAACGGAAAGATCCAAGGACAACACAACGTAATTTTGAACCGCGGTCAGATGACGAGGCAACACCTCAGCTGGCACACCACTCTCAAAACTTCTCCACCATCCCAACGTGAGGATTTTCGGCCACGACAGATTTAAGGTGCACCAGCCGCCTTATGTTTACAAACATCCATGAACTGACCCGGATTTTAACCAGGAATTTTCCGATCTAGAGACTAACACCTTAACCACCAGGGCAGCTGTCCGGGATCGATCCCCAAGAGAAGGATCAGAGGACACCACCGCGTAATTTTGCGCCACGGTCGGATGAGGTCACATCTTAGCTAGCACACCACTCTCCAAATTACACACCACGCCAACGTGAGTACATTTGAGGCCATGGCAGATTTAACATGCATCAGTCCATTCCGGGTTTAGTTGGATTTGAACTCGCAACCTTCCGTTTGATAATCGGCTATTCTTACAACCGGTATATCAGGGCCCTGTACTCCGTTAGGGTGACATGGTATGGTACTTTTAATTAACATCACACGAGAGTAACACAACGGGCTATTGGTGACGGTCCGGGTAGGTAGGTATTTTTATTAACACCGTACTGGAGCAACACAACGGGTACTGAAGATGGTCCGGGAACAAACCCAACGGGAAATATCCGAGAACAACACCACGTAATTTTGAACAACGATCAGATGACAAGGCAAAACCTAAACTGCCACCTCACTATCGAATCGTCCACACCACGTCAAGGTGACGTTTTTATCAACCCCTGAAGGAGAAGAACCGAGGTCAACGCCACGTAGTTTTGAACCGCGGTCAAGTGTACTCCGTTAGGAAATGTTTGTACAATAAGTTTTCATGTTAGGATCGATGTAGAAAAAAATCGAGAGTAGCTTATGTTAGGAAATATTCAAATAATACGAATTATCTTCGATGGGTTGAAATCTTTAACATAACCTCTTCATAAGCATAAAATTTGCATCAAGGGGATATATTCAGATTAAACTGTGCATGAACTTCGAAATTTTTGACGGTAAGTAGTTGAATTAACGTCTTACAGATGCAACACAACGGACTATTGACGACGGTCCTGAATCCAACCATTTAGGAGATATCCAAGAACAATTCCTCGTAATTTTGAATCACGGTCGGATAACGAGGTCAACACCTTGAGCTGATACCCCCTCTACAAATTTCCACACAACTTTCACGTTAGGACATTTGAAAACACGACAGTTATGACATACACCAACCCCCGTGTACATGACGGTATGTGGGTGGACCTTGTTTCGAACTCACAACCCTCAGGTTGCTATTCCGTTGCTGTCTCAACTGGTCTAGTCAACTCTCTTTCTCGTTGCAGAGATACCATGTTCAATACCTTAAATTAAGGGCCCTACATGGCCAAGGGCTTCATAAATCCACAGAGGATATATATTCAGCACTTAAAAGACGACATATCTCGTCGAAACCACTTCCAGGATTCAAATATAGTATTTTGTTGAATGTCTGAATTTTATGTGAAACGTCTGTCATAACCAATGTTTTACGTGAATAGATTTAAAATCATTTTTAACAATTTATTTCTCCGTAATTCCATTTAACGCGTTGAACGACTTGGAGTATTTCAAGAATATATTGATTTGTTTTCATCAAAAGATCCTGCCGTTTTCATCCATCCTATAAATAGCCTACCAATAGAAGAAGGGTAATTCCAGATAAGGATAAGTACATGTGGGCGTAAAATCACCTGAATTGGATAGTTGATCACAGCTAATTCGACTGATGGTTCGGAATTAATTTGAAATCTATTTGACACTAGGTTATAAATAAAAAGACTCTGACAATGTTGATATGAAATAATCGGGAATTAATGAACTGTTGAAAAAATATTTGAAGAGGGAAGTGTTCGTATTGGTCATGAAAGGTGGATCTAACTCATTGCTTACCATCCACAATGAAACTCTATGAAGGAAGTATCCAACTGTCCTGAAATTGGAATGTAGTGATAGTGGCAATAACTTCCACAACATGTATCAAGTTTTGGAACTAGGGATTGCCAGTAACCCGTTTTCAATAGAAGAATGCATGATTGTGCGCATGTTCTTGTCCATCATGTTTTACTCCTTACATGGCATGCCCACTCACCAGATCTATATCCCATCGAAAAGATCTGGTCAATGATCGTTCAACTACTCGCACACCACAGACCATTCGTAGTAATGTAAGAGGTATTTTGGAAACTTGTGGACTGACTGTAAAGACTTGTATTGGGTTGATGTAAAAGTTCGTCCTGTTTGGTGGCACTATATGGCATTGCATCGCAAAATTGGAGTGTTGTCTACTCCACATGAGTAAAATTCTGATGTTGTTTGACAGAAGGAATTTTAGCGGGTACTCGGTGAAAACATTATGTCACTGGATTGCGTTTTTTAAACTGTGGTAATCATTAAAAATGCCAGAATATGAGAAACCTTTTAGACGTATTATGCTTTTTAATTTCCGTAAAGACAAGAATGCTTCGCAGACGTAAAAGAAAGATATATGATGTGTAGGGTCAGGGTGGCGTTGACGATTCCGCGATATATAAGCCAATGGATTGAACATATATCTATATACCGTTTGACCAATCCACATCAAACTTGGTACACTTATACTTTAGAACTTTGCGAAAAACTAATGTTATTTCTTTCCTGTCTTTAAACCAATCTGTAACCTTAAAAATTGGCACTCTGGCAGTCCTAAAAGTGCGCCTTGAAGCCCCAATTTTAAAATCTAAAGTTTGCTTTCCTGCTATAATTGGACATGTACAAGGAAACACTTTCTACAGGGTTTATCGATTTGAGTTAACACAGCGAAATTTAGCGGTAGGAAACACATTCTACAGAGTTTGTGTATGTGAGTTAACATAGGGAAATGTCGCGATCATATTTGAAACCCGAGCAACGCTGGTTTATTTAGCTAGTATTATATATATATATATATATATATATATATATTATTATTATTATTATTATTATTCGAGTATATATTATTATCAGAATGTTCTTCATGGCATTATTATTTTATTATAAGATAAAAAAATGAGGGCAGCATAAACATAAAAAACTAATGGGATATTTGACCTTGTTTTAGTGAATGCATCGATGTATGGTTGGATAGAAGATCTTGCAATTGTTAATGAGTTCTCAAAGTAGAGGAAAGTTTTATCTAATTTTACACTTCTTGGGTGTGTTTCATCCTTGAAAATAGTACACGAACGTACGTACTGCCAAGAGTCGATGACATGATTAAGGTGTGATTGTGAAGGGATGCCTATTTTTTTCTGGAAAGGTAGGTCTTCATGATTCACTTTGAATTTAGCTGAATTTGTATTTAATGTATTCCTTTTAAGTTGGGATTTTATGTAACTTCAAGATAAGAACGTTTTAAATTAAAATGTTGTGTTTGTATGACCTTAAAAATAAAAATCCCGTGTTTTTCATTGTTTTCGTTACAAAGAAATGGAAAATTCTATTAGAAATATTCAGGAGGAATTTCCTGAGTGCCGCGAAAATCCAGTTATGGGTTTCTGGTACTCTGAAAACAATTCCATTTAGAGTTTCCATGCATTTTACGATACTTTCAACGAAATAATCAATACGTCTGAGCTTTTATAACTTAGAAGACTTGATTTCTTTAGTGAGAACCATTCCTTTTTTAAAAGATTTTATCTCAAACTTCAGTTTGAATGGATTAAAAAGTTAAATCCATAGTTCAATTGAAGCTGACACAACATATCATCTTTGTACATCTAGTTGATTTCCAGAAATAAACAAACGTACACAGTGAATCGATTTCAGCTGCTGAGACTGTCAAAAATTCTACAAACATGCCTATGACTGTAAAAAAGATTGATAAGAGATCGTGGGGTACTGAAATAGTTTTATCTTTCTATCAATTACTAAACCCAACTTCTTTGGTGCTACTAACCCTAGTATAAAGTGATCCTCCTCTTCCAATTCTGTTTTTATTTATATCAGACATAGGTTTTTATAATTTTATCTAAAAATTGATTTGAAGTGTTTTTATACTTTTTTTTATCTTTATAAGTATCCACTTATGGATAAATAACGATAAAAATATATTTTAAATTACCGACAGTTTGGCGCAGCATGGCCAAACCTGGCCCTTATAAAATTCAATCAATCAATCCTTCATTGTACGTCTAGCTGATCTCCACAAATGAAGAAACGTACACATTAAATCGATCTAAGGCAGCCGAAAACTCCACAAACATACTTAACAATAAGAAAAAAGGAATGGTAAGAGAACCTGAAGTACTAAATTATTGTTATCCTTCAATGAACATTTGTGAACCATCCCTTTTTAAAAAGATTTTGCCTCAAACCCTGTTTCTACTGAACTGAAGGGTTATGTCTAAAGTTGAATTGAAGCTACCATTATAGACGAAAAGTTTGTCCTCGTATGTATAGTTGATCTCCAGAAATGGATAGACGTACACGATGCATCGACTGCTGCTGCCAAAGGAAGTCGCAAATTCTACGAATAACTATAAAAGAATACTATAAAACTATAAAAGGATATACGCCTAAGACTATAAAAGGATTGATAAGAGAACCCGAAGTACAAAATAAGTTTTCTCCTTCAATGAGAGAATTTTTGAACCTTTTCAAAAACTAGGTTTTATCTAGAACACTAATTCTACTGGATTAAAGGGTTATATCTAAAGTTGAATTGAAGTTACCATTATAGATGAATAGTTTGTCTTCGCACGTCTAGCTTATTTTCAGAAATGAACAGACGTACACAATGAATCTATTACAGCTGCTAAGATAGCCGAAATCTCCAAAAAGATACTTAAGACTTAGTAAAAAGGATTAATAAGACAACCTGAAGTACTAAATTAGTTTTCACCTTCAATGGGCATTTGTGAACAATTCTCTTTTTAAACAGATTTTAACCCTAATGTCACAGTTTTAGAGCGTTCTCTATTCCTTAAGGCTATCATGGTCTAATGGTTTAAATTAGTTTATTCAAATCTACTTATAGGGATAGTACATCGCGGCACAGGAGATACAAATACGGAGATTAAACGTAGTAAGTATATTGGCAAAGGCAGCTTACCCATAGTAGGACCTTCTTGCTGTAGTGATGGCTGATGGAAGAATATGACATATCTTTCAAACTCCCCTTCTTTTGCTCCTGGCGCCCTGTGGTTTTATAAGGCCCGAAAAGAATGTTCTAGAAAGTACTAACTCGTGATCCCTAATCTGATTTTGAGGTATTGTGATGCTTAATTAACAGTCACGCTCTGATAGAACCTTTCGAAGGTCCAAGGGTAAGAACTCATGACCACATGTACAAGCTGGAATAAACAATTAAAAGGTTAATCTAATATATGGGCGATATGCTTGCCTTTCTTAGTGTGGTCACGTACTCAAAGAGTGAATGTACTTGGTAAAGATTTAGGTTTAAAATTTAGCGATTCAAACTGTGACGATAGCAGCGTCACACTAATTCGACAGGATTAAAGGATTACATCTAAAGTTCAATTGAATCTACCATTATAGACGAATAGTTCGTATTCACTCGTCTAGCTGATTTCCAGAAATTAACAGATGTACACGATGAATCAATTTTCGTTTCTATAACACTGCCAAAAATTTTACAAACATACCTAATATACTAAAGAAAGGATGGATAAGAGAACCTGAAAAACTAAATTAGTTTTATCTTTAAATGGGCATCTCTTAAACCTACTCTCTATACATTAAGTGCCATAGTTTTAATTAACTTTTAAAAGTTAAAGCGGTGTTCATTAATTGTGTCGGTCAATTTTTCCTATCTTACCGTCTTGGTTTTTTTTATCTCCATTACTTGAGAATGGCTTCCATTAATAATATAATTACCACAGTATAACCCCGAATTATCAGACACATTTGTTCTCATTACGTTGGGGACGAGAAATCGATGAAATTAGGAGTTGCGGTTGTGGATAAGATATTGCTCTTAGGAACTAGTATCTTGTAAAGGGCTTTACGAGAGATTAATATTATCCAAATATTAATTTAATAAAATAAATTCTGCTGGCTAAAAAGCCTAAGAATTGTTGAGTATGTTTAAACACGTTAATAGTTTTCCGTTAACTGAAAAAATTGCCGGAGGACAAATCTAAAATGGAAACAATGTATTGCTAAATAAATTTATGTTTGGGTAGGTTTGAATTATTAATTTTGTTTTAATTTTATAATGTTTAAAATTGGTTCCTGAAATTCCTCTTGGTTTTAAGTGTGTTTCAGTTGGAATGTATATTTATTCTAAAATTAGCATTAGATGTTTCATTAACTTGAGTTGTTTATTCCATTGTTTTTACTCTTATCAAAAACGTGTTGTGCAAGCCAGTGGAATTACTTATTAATCTGTGGAATTATATATTAATCTGTCGAATTATTAAATACAGAGGTTCTATAAATTGAAGAATTTTTAAATACCGGTTTACAAATTGTAGAATTATTAAATTACAGACTTCTACAAACTGAAGAATTATTAAATACCAGTTTACAAATTGTGGAATTATTAAATTACAGACTTCTACAAATTCTGGTATTTTATAATTCCTGTTTCTTCAAAATTTAAACAAAGATATAAATCTTAAAAAGGTACTAGATACCTTTTTGGTACATTCATATTTAAAAAAGAAGAATATGTAGCTGACTCTACAGTTATGATAGATCTTTAGCATTTAGTACAAAATCTCTCCCAAACCAATGTTATACCTCTACAATTGCAAAACTAAAAAGGAAATAGAAAATTTAAGAGAAACGTGCCCTAATTAAATCAAATCAGAAATTTTCAAGCTGCTAATACTTTTGAAAATACCTGTGCATTATAAACGAGTTAATTGAAATTGAGTTAGCAAGGAGCCCCGACAAATAACACCGTTGATCAAAAAATTTACTCATTTTGGCATGGTGTCGAAGTTTTGGAGGGTGGGGTGTCAGCTAAGGTGTGACGTCGTCCTCTGACAGTTGTTCAAAATGACGTAATATCCTTGGTTTCTTCTCTTTGGGTTGGATGCCGGCCTGTTGCCAATAGCCCGTTTTATGGCTCCGTCTTGATTACACTTATGATACATTGCATAGCAACTGCAGAGCTGTGAGTTCGAGACTACACTGGTGTCCAAAATTATCTTTACATGTATAGATTCAAGGATTTCTCAGAAACTGTGAGCTATAATTTTATGAATTTGTCTGGAATGAGACATAATACCATAACACATAAATACAAAGGAAAAAATTTAAGAACATTGCATATGATATAAAACTGTAGCATGAAACCATAAAAATGGCAATAATGTGTGACAAGAAGTGTTTAGAAAGAAATGAATTACTCAGAAAACAATTAAGACCTCTGAATTTAACATGGAATGTGATCGCCCCTGACTTGTATACACATATCACAATGTGATTTCATGCTGGCAATAATGTTGCTAACCATAGTTTGGGGAATTAAGTTCCACTCCTCCAGCAATGCGGTCTTCAGGGCATTTATATCTCAAGGAGGAGGATATCTCTATGCAACTGCTTTTCCAAAGTAGTCCCATAAGTCTCTGTCGGGTTCATATGAGGAGATTTAGAGGTCACGGTATTCACTCAATGGCTTCATTTTCAAGGAATTCGTTGAGGTTTGCTCGATGTGAACTAGCATTATCGTCTGTTTCACAGAACCTCTGTTGAAAACGTGTAGGGGTGTACGTCCATCGATCATTATTCCATTCCACACCATCACACCTGTACTACCAAAACGGTCACATTCCATAATGTTCGAAGGAATATTTCAAGTCCCTGACTCCCTCCAGTAAAAGCGCTTAGAATAGATGTTAAACTAAACCTCGACTCATCAGTACAGAGAACATGGGTACATTGGTGTTGACTCTAGTTCTGATGTTCTTTGCACCAATTAAAGCGATCCGTCTTGTGTTGTGAAGACAGTGATACACATATCCTTGGCTTTCTGGCATAAAGGCCCTTTTCAATATCTTTCTGCATACAATTTGCCGTGATACAACAGTCTCCGCGGCGGCTGCAGGCTCTGAGCTTAACTGCCGAGCAGTGGACTTCCTATTACGACGGGCAGTTATTGCCATATATCGATCTTGAGAAGCAGTTGTTATGCGTTTACGACCTTCTCCAGACCTCCTTACAACAGTTCCAGAGTTCTGGTCTTGTTTCCATAGCGCAGACATAGGCACACATCACGTTGCTTCCATGATAGTCTGCCTTGCTTCTAAACGGCCGATAATGTGCCACTTCACAGATTCTTTCAAATGATACTTCGGAGCCCTAACAAAGCGTTTCGAGTCTTAAAAACCCTGAAATAAAACTCTGTATGGCAGAAATTCACTCGGACATTCATTTTGCGCAAAGCGTTTGATTCACCGTCGGATGACGTAACGCCTAGTTTTGCTTATCAGAAACCGTTTGAACACTTTTGATTGGATAATTCTAATTAGGCTTGTCTTTCACACATTCCCTGCAAAAATGGATTACAACTTTTGGGTATTGGAATATAATTAATTTTGGGTTTATAAAGATAATTTTGGACATAAGCGTAGTTCGTATCAGTCAAAGACCGTCGTGTATACGGGAACTGGTACACGTTAAATCTATCGTGAACTCAAATATCCTTACTTTAGAATGGTGTGGAGGTTTGGAGAGTGGCGTTCAAGCTCAGGTGTTGTTCCCTTCATTATATCGTGGTTGGAAATTACGAGGCGTTGTCCTCGGATTTTTCCCTTTCGGTTTGATCCCAAAACGTCGTCAATAGCCCATAGCGTTGCTCCAGTGCGACGTTGAAATACCTCCTTCCTGATACACTGTAATCACGATGTTCACTCAAAATGAAAGATTTTATTCAACTCGAGGGCATTAATTTAGAAGTCTATTCTGCGTGTTTCACTTTGTAAGTTAAAGGCGAAATCTATACATCAAACAGCAAAAAAACTCGAATCGGTTTTGAAATTTATTGTGCCGATTAACGTCGAATACCAACCACCGCTTTCTCTATAATCACGTGAGTTCTTGAACGAATCAATCTTGAAGAACGAGTCTGATCAAATACTGTTTTTGCTTCTTTCGGGCTATCTTCAGTCATCGATTCAATTAATAGTCCTGACGGTTCAAATTTAAATCCATTAATAGAATTTGACGTGGGGAACTCGGAAAAGATTTTGCTCATAGACTAACCCTTTTATTCTTAGGTTTTTAAAAATTCAGTAGTGATTTTTTTTAGGTTATTGAATAATAGTTCACAAAGTTGTTTGACACGTGGAGTTTACCGTATTAGGGAACAATATTGTGGAGATTTATGATGAGCAGTTTCATGATGAAAAATGATGGGATGTTAAGAAAGGAAGTTAAAAATGAACTCTTTAAACTGTTTAATAAAACCATGAAGATGCGAGGCATTTTAAAACTTTTCAGAATGACAAATATTTTCTTTTCCTTCCTATGTCTTATGGCGTTTAACAATATATCAAGAGTCAATGTTATTTGCTTTTCATGGCGCAAGAACTAGACATGGCCGAGCTTGGCAAGAACACTACCCTACAATAATGGTCCGGACGCCAGCGGATTTGCATAAAATCCGACTATTTGTATGGGAGTGTTTTTCGTGGTATGGCCTGGGACCTTTGCATGCTGTTCCTGGTCAGTTGAACGCCGACGCTTACGTGACCATTTTTGACAATCAGGTTCTTCTTACGCTCTGACAATTTTATGGAATGGACCAATCTTACTTCCAGGATGAAACCCTCCATGTCATGTTGTAGCCTCTGTCAAGCAGTGGTATCAAGATATGGATGTAAAACATCTTCCCTGGCCTGTTCATAGAGAGTCCCGACCTAAACCCAATAAAACATTTGTGGGACGAGTTAGAGCGACGCTTACGTACCAGGGAACCACGTCCGAAATCTACAGCTGAGTTGGCGACATTCTTGCAGCAGGAATGGACACAAACACCTATAGCTGTGAATCGAAACCTTCTCTAAAGTATGTCCAGAAGGGTTGCTAGTGTCATTGCAGCACGTGGGGGACAACCCCCCTATCAAAGCATGTATTATTATTTCCTTATACCATCATATCTTGCTGTTTGGTCCATTATTGTAGAGTAGCATATATATTCATTCGGGCAACCTGCAATCTTACTTGTATGACTTCTAATTAATTTTGGCCTTCTTTAACCAATGCAATCTTTCTTTGGTATTTTTGTAGTCAAACTCTTCAACTAAAACTAGTCTCGACGACTTAGTGTCTCCTGACTAAAGTCTTCCTTTTTTCACGCCCGAAAATAAATTCCTTCCTATCTTAAGCTATGACTACGGATGATAACCATCTCCGAAACATGGACATGAAACGAAGAATGGACACAAATACCCATAGCTGTGTGTCAAAACCTTGTTGAAAGTATGCCCAGAAGGATTGCTAGTGTAATTGCAGGGCGTCGGGGACCATCTCCCTATTAAAGCATGGATTCTTTCCTTTATACCATCACATCTTGCTGCTCGGTCCATTATTGTAGTGTAGTGTAAATGGGGACAAAGAGTACAAAAACTTCACTAATACATACGAGAGAACAACGAGAGAAATTTTTAGTTTTGATAAATCAACTAGATAGTGTACTAAAATTATAATTCTGCTATCCAAATGCTCTCGCATGGTACTGAAGGTAGTTTATCGCCATCTTGGCATCGCTTGGAGTTTGAACTAATTGATATTGACTACAAAAATTAGGTTGTTAGGTAGTTATTATAACTAACGTCGCACTGGTGGAACATACATCAATTCGGAATTCATACTTTCGAATTCTTACTAACGCATTCAAAAAACTGTACAGCTTACAAGATACACGTATCACCACCGAAACACTACCGTCATCTGCATTAAGTTTCACCTACAATGCCTCTCCTACTCAAGGTAGTTATAGGAATCGAACCAGCAGCATTTATAGCTTGCAGACCGGGCTGGTGCACGTTAAATCTGACGTGGCTTCAAATGTCCTGACAGTGGCGTGACGTGAAATTTCGGAGTCGAGTGCCAGCTTTGGTGTGATCTCGTCATCTCACCTTGGTTCAAAATTACGTAGTGTTGTCATCGATTCTTTAACTTTGTGAGGTTAATCTCGGCCTATCGCCAATAGCCCGTTGTGTTGCTTCAGTGCGACGTTTTAACTGAAATACATACGTTCATTTTCGAAATTTATTTCCTATATGCAAAATAAATCTTGATTAACACGGTACATACATTGCATTGCTACGCAAAGCATTGTACATACATTGTCAATGGAAACATTAGAGTAAACTCCACGTGAGATGATACTTGAATCAAATCAGAAACGATGCCAGTTTTCTGGAAAGGCGGATAAATCTGTTGTTTTCATATTATTATAATATAGTTATGGGGGAAATATCTGTCCACTTGTAACCTAAAAATGATCCCATGACCTAACATTACTTTTTCTCTTCGGTTTCGTAAAATAATACACATGACATGAGTTACTTCTTGTTTCATTCACAATACTTTCCGTTCCATTCCTATTCTATTTTCCGTTTTGGTCCATCGTGACTGAGTAGGGGGGGGGGGGATTATGACCTTTCCGGAACTAGGGGAACTAATACCACCATGATAAGAGTTATGTCTCCTCTTTTCTCGTGTGAGAAAACCTCTAAAGAAAGCAAACTAAACATCTAGAATGACCATAATGTTACGTAGCTTTCTTCCTTTACCACTTGTTCGGAATTGGAAAAATACGTGGTGTTGTCTTCGTAACTTTCTTTTGGTTGGTTGGTTGGTTGGAGTTTTATGGCACAAGGGCCACATTTGGTCATATATTACTTTTGGAATTAATAAATAAGGTTTGATACATGGATCTAAGTAAGTAAGCAGTGCATACTTCAATTGAAAGGAAAAGAGCCTTTAATAAGTATAAAATTAATGCACGGTAACAAATTACTTGATTTTTGCATACAATACTCAGATTATGGTCACTTCAACACAATTAGAATGCTTTCAAGCTCAAATCATGCATTAGGTTATCATACTTTCTCTTTCTGTATTTATGTATTTGTATATATTTTAATCAACCTCGCACTGGCGGCCTATTGGCGACGGTCCGGGATCAAATCCGAAGGGAAAGATGCGATGATAACACCACGTAATTTTGAACCACAGTCAGAAGACGAGGTCACACTTGAGCTGGCACCCCGATATCCAAACTTCCACACCACGCCAACGTGAGGACATTTGAGGCTACGAACCCCCTCTGTACACGAAGATTTTTGGTTGGATTCGAACTCACAACCCTCCGGTTGCTAATCCGTTACTCTCCAACCGGGCACCGCAGTCCACAAATATTTCGTACATCGAATCATGTTATAATCATTCTGTGTATTTTGTTACCCATGCTAATGGTTATAATAATTTTAGTTAACGTCGTACTAGAGCAACACAACGGGCTATTGACGACGGTCCGGGATCAGTTCCTTAAGTGAAAGATCCGAGGACAAAACCTTGTAATTTTGAACCACTGTCAAATGACGAAGCAACACCTGAGCTGACAACACACTCTCCAAACTTCACACCAACCCAACATGAGGACTTTAGGCCATGACAGATTTAAGGTGCACGAGCTTCCTCTACACCATGCGCTTACAAACATCCATGCCCGGACCCGGATTCGAACCAGGAACCTTCCGATCTAGATGCTAACATCTTAACCACTATACTGGTTGTACGGCTTTGGTACTATGAATTGCATCATTAAAAAATAACAATTAATAAATGAATAAACACTTTACTGAATTAATAATCATCAGGAAATGGATGTGTGCAATTTGCTTCTTTTGTATTGACTTAATCACCACGCGTATCTACATTTTGAATCAACGCTTCGAAAAGATCAAAACGAAATTGAATCTTAATTTCGTGAAACAAAGACTGAACAATTTTTGCAATAGTGTTTGTATCACAAACATTCCGTTTCATAGTTACTTGGTTTCTACATTTTCCGAAATGCATCTCTATTTATGCCCAACCCCGTACTTTAAATCAAATAAAGAAACAGACTATTAGCAAAACTTTTATCAAATGTAGTAAAATGCAAATCCTAATTTGATTCAAATATTGAATTTCTAACTTCAGATCCCCTCCAAAAACTAAATATTTACTCATCCCACTGAATTTATCGCGTTATACCTCGGTACAGGAATGTTGTTAAAATAAGCTCAGAATATGTCGTCAGACATAATCTTGTTTGTCTTCTACATCCTTCACAAAAGCAGAGCACGTCCAACATATTTCAAGGTTAGTTTGGTTCGACGCTTTACGGCTGTTTTTGCTAGCAGTGCATTTATGTACCCATCGCGATTCAAACCGTCTGTCGTTAGAGGCGAAAGCACAGCCCCAAGCAGGGCGCAAACAGCACAACCCGATGATTTCATTTCTTGACGGAGCACCTGATCTCTCCCGCGGAACCTCCCCAGAAAATCACCCCCTCTCCAAGACGAGAGTCTAACCTGCCGGTAACCACGGCAACGCGAGATGTTGCTATGGTAATGCACACCTTCTCCAGAAGTCCCAAAACTCCGAGAAAGCTCGCAAATAACCGAATAACTTCATCATCACACACACACGAGAAAACCCTTTTTCTTGCTCCAATTTACGAACGCGCCCTTCTCAATTGGCAGCCATTTAAAAATCGGCTGTGTGGAATAAGAACGAAGCGCAAAAAGGCGAAGAGAGAAAAAAGCTCTCGAAAGCGAGGAACACATATTGAACGGATTATGCAGATTCCTTTTAAAACGTCATTGACAAAAACGAAAGGGAATAGTGTTTATTAATTCCGTGATAAATAACTCGGCTGTGTGAGTAATAAGGCATGGGGGAAAGTTCTGACGGCCATTTTAATTATTCCTCACGTGATTAAGCGTTGCGAGAGGCCCGGAGTTCCGAAATAACAATATTGCCTAAAATAAATGGCTGAACCCCGTTTTAATCAGACGCTTAATAAAACACTCTTTTATTAATCCGGTGACGCCAAATGGATTTTTCCTCTGGGAAAGGATGCAGCGTGGAACTTTTATTTAAATGTGAGAAAAGCTATTCGCGAGAATAAACGAGAATGTTCGAGATCTGTACAGACGTTCAATTTCCGTCTTATTCCAAATATTAAATTCTTCAAATGGCGGAGAGTAATTGGAGATGATAATTGAAACTGGACTTAGGGTGTTTACGCATAACATGTCAGATTGCCAAGTGCTTAATTATATTCGCATTCGAGATGAGTTTTGAAAATGGAGTCTTGCCTAAAATAAATAGTGGGGCCTCGTTTTAATCAGACGCTTAATCAAGCAGGATAAGCACTAGTTTATTAATCTTGCAACGGGAAAAGGATGAAGCGGGAATCTTTTATTTAAGTTACCCGAATACATTCAAGATTATTTTTTTAAATGTAGTATAGAAACATTTTAATGATATTTTTATGTTTAGTGTTCTTAAACAATAGCATAGGGGTATATATATTTCAATATATATTAATAATTTTTAATACAGAGTTTATGTATTTGAATTAACGCAGGGAAATGTCGCAGTCATATTTGAAACCCGAGCAGCGCCAGGTTATTCAACTAGTTTCTTATAAAACAAGGAAAATAAACCGTACAGTATCAATAGTTTAAGTGAATCTTCGTATACAAAAAACGCGACAATCGTAACACACACAGGGAAGCAGACTGCAGCTCTAAAAAATAGTCCAATTTATATTTATAGAATAGCATAGTAGCATCGTATAAAATGGTTAATTCGTTCCAGGTTGATCCTATGTCTCTTCTACGTCTAAGAGTGGCTAAATGTCTATCCAGGTATAAAGCAGAAAAGGAATATAAGGCTGAAGTTAGGGGGTGAAATTTTTTTTTTGAACCTGTGAATAAGAGTTGTTCGCTTAGTATCACAAATAAAGTGTTCAGATCAAAAAGGCCCCAAACGATAGTTTTGACAAGAGAGATAATTGGTATTAGGATTATTAATGAAATAAAAACGGCCTAAATGATTTTTGTTGTTGTTGTTGTTTCTTATGCCTACACTGGCAGACCAGGGGAGTGCCAGGCCCGTCGTAGACGGCAAGAGGCGAGGGGGGTGCGCCTTCCATGTTATTGAGCCCCATTGGGAGGAAGTCCGACTTCGCTCGACATACATGACACATCCGTTTTATAGAAAGGTCCCTTTCATACATCCATTCACTCACACATATCGTAATTTGAATCCCAATCAGCGGCCGATAACCCCCTGATCAGGTACCCCCAGAGGTATTGATTTGGTATGGGAACATGGGGGACTTTGTGACCACGACCTATTTAACGTGCCCCAGTCACCATTAGTAAACACGACGGTCTTTAGCCAGGTGGAAGCGCTGATCTAGCAATCATCAGAATTGCAGGCTCCTCCGAGGACAGAACCCACAACCCTTCTGATGCGAGCCCGACGCTCTACTGACTGAGCTACAGCGGCTCAAATGATTTTTAAAGCATTCAAAAGGATGGACATTTATTACCTTTTTCTTGCAACACATATGTTTCTATGACGACTATGAAATCATGTGCTCTAGACTTTGTTATTTCTTTCATCCGCTTAGTTTGAAGATCTACCACGTGATTGTGGGTAGGTATGTAATCAACGTCGTACTGGAGCCACACAGTGGGCTATTGGCGACAGTCGGGGAGGGAATGATCCTAGGACAACATCACGTAATTTTGGACCACGGTCAGATGACGTGGCGACATCAGAGCTGGCATCCCACTCTCCAAACTTCCACAAAAACCCGACGTGAGCACTTTCGGCCACGACAGATATATGATGCTCCAGCCGCCTCTACACCATACGCTTCCGTCAAACCCGAAGGGAAAGATCCGATTTTGATCCACGGTCAGATGACATCGCGAGTAGGGATTGACACTCATCCGGCTGGATCCGGCCGGATTGGTACTTTATTAATAAGTCTATATAACCAGTATGTATTTTTCCAAAATAGGCTGAGTGAAAGTAGGTAAAAAAGGATATTATTCCAAATTGACGAACTAAACGTTTATTTTAGCATTAGAAAATCAACTTTAATAATTATCCATTGGTAGGAAATCCATCCCCAACAATTAATTATAGTAACTACTAGTACTACTAGTAGTAAGTTTTAAACGGTTGATGATGATCAGTCTTGCTAGTTTCCACACCAAAATACATCAGTTTGTTTTATCCGTAGTACTTTTCTATTTATCAAAACTTAAGTAGTCTCTATCTCTAATGTCGTTGAGCAAATGACATATAATAGTACCTAACCGTGTCTCATACTAAGAAAAAAATCTAATCTTCGGTAGTTTTGGGTCAACATAACAAACAAGGGAACTCTTAATTCTTCTTAGTTGCTTAAATAGAAGTTATGTAGTAATGAATATTACTTGTAAGAACGATCTAAGGAAACAAATCAATTTAATTGCGTCGTCCCCCAACCTACTTCTCATTGAACTGCAAATATAACCAGTGGCCGAGAAGACCCTCTCAGCTTCGACACTAGCTGGTTTAACCGTCATTAAGTAGTCGCACAGAAGAGACAAATATTTTCTTTTGACTCCATTTCGTATGAAGTCATTTTTTCTTCAGTATTTTCTCAAATTCTGTTTCTTTTCTAAAGTTTGTCGTTTTGCAACAGTCTTCATTTTCTTGCAGAATTTTGCTTTTCTAATTCCTCTTTATTAAAAAAAAATATTATTGATCGTTTAAGTTATTATTTTTGCTAGAATTTTCTAAAAGTGATGTTTGAAAAATATAAAATTGATTCATTCACAGTCGATTGCTCAAAAACGATTTTGCGACTTTAATGTTGGGTTTGAATAATCGATAATTTAATTTAAAAAAATTCGGGTTTATCGGATCCGATAGATGTTGCTGAATCCGGTAGGTAGTCAAATGATGCCGGATCGGATTGCAATCCCTAAACGCGAGGTGTTGCGAAAAGTATGAATTCCAAATTATTGATTGGTTAAGTGATTATGCACATACCAATTACAATTTGTAAGCCCATTTCACTTAATTTTCAGAGGTGTTACCACAGCGACTCCGCTCACATGCTGTTTCATGAGTCGGTTGACATTTTTTAGTTTAACGAGAGTGCATGAAGCCTGACATACCCCATGCTTCTACTTAGGCTTTGAGTGCCTCAACTACTGCTTATCTGATGTTCAAACTGAACCTCCCGATTCTCTTGGGAACCTCGAAAGTGTGATTGATCGCTCTGCATAGCGAGATAATTTTTAAGTATTCCGCAATTAAGATATTAAATTAAGGAAGAAACATTAAATTAATATTAAGGGAGGAAACTCGAATTATTTGCGGCTGAGAATATTTTAGAAAAAAAAAACAAGGTCATTATGAGATAATCATAATAATGTCGATTGTTGAGATTACTTTCGGGATATAGCGGGAATAATAGATTCGAAAAAATGAAGATGATGTGAGCTTATAATATGATGGTACATTTCGATTTCCTCCAGACAGCAAAGCTTAAAGTAATAAAGAATTAAAAATAAACACAATGCAAATCTTGAGATATTGAAATCGCACATAGGAACAGTTTATTAAATTGGAATTAATATAAACCCTTTCCTTTATTCCAGGTTTGTAAATTATCTGTATACTGTACGTAAATTTTAAGACTCAACCATTCAACAGTTAATTAAAATGTATTCGGTTTCCACTAAGGAACCGATTCAATTTATCCTGAAAGGAAGCTTTGGACCAGATTTGTTTGAAAAGGGATGATTTGTAAATATTTTACTTTTAAGGCGAAGCCCTCGCTGTGACGTCATAGACCGAATTATTAAGATAGCTTCGCCATTGCAGGAGATTGACTCTGCGAAAGGAATATTGAACATGTGAACAAAAATGGGAACTGTGAGGAGTGTTGGTTTGCAAAGCAAACCAAATGGCATTGCGTAGCAATAATCGGGAGTTGAAAAGCGTAAACGAGCAGGGGGCGAAGCTCTCGCTGTGACGTCATGGACCGGAAAGTCAAATCAGGATTATACGAATTATTAAGATAGTTTCGCCGTCGCAGGAGATTGACTCTGCGAAAGGAATGTTGGTTTGCGAAGTAAACCAAATGGGATTGCGTAGCTTTCCACGGGAGTTGGCGAGCGTAAGCGAGCAGGGGGCGGAGCCCCCTAGTACTTTAAAAAAATGCTTAGTTAATTTAAATATTTATCTGTATACTATATTGGGGTAATACTGGATTGGCAAGTATGCTTATATGGAATGTATACTTTAAGTAATAAAACAATCTAAAGTTAATTGAAATATCCTGTGTTTCACCAAATGAGCAAATCAGGATTTTACTTAACCTTTACGCTGTGGCAGAAAGATAATTATTACCATACAATTTCGTTTACACCAGCGGCATGGTATAGATATGTGTACTGTGGATGTTAGCCTCCTTTTAAGTGACGGCTGGCATCAATCGCCATTTACGATATGTCAGCGACTGACCATCTAGAGGGTTCCTCCTTTGGTTCGGTACCCTACTCTGTCGACCGTGAGGTGTGAACGCATTGGGGGAAAGACAGAAGGTTGCTCTGGTGATATCTATCTCACGCCAAACGATACGCCACACAATTATATTATAGTAAAGCGTCAGTCGTAAATGCCATTCAAGGATATATCGCTCAAGTTAGGTAATTAGGTAAGGGGGATCGGACATGCAGGTGAAAGAGCCGTTTTATTGCGATTGGAAAAAAATTAAGTGCCGCAGCGTAAAGGTTAAAAGAAGCTGTACGGCATAAATTACAAGAACTATACCAATCTAAAGTTAATTAAAATGCATCTCTGCTTACAAAGTAATTTATATTTTTTATGTTTAAAGGAAACTGGTGGACCAATTGTTAAAAAAAAAGAGTGACTTAAATATTTTGTAATTTAACTGTTTACTTTAACACTAGATTGGTAATGCTGAATTGACAACACTATCTATAATGTCCGTAAATTTTACATACCTTACCAATCTAGTGTTAAGTAAATGCTTTTTGTTGTCATTAAGGTAGAAAGGCAAGAAATTGTATTTTCGTCGTTCTGGAAAAACACTGGGTGCTATAAATGACATGTTTCCACACAAGAGCGAATAACATTTTCGCTTAAGCGGAGACGTGTACCAAATATCATTGAAAAACGCTGGTTTTTAAATATTCAACTTTTAACTACTTTTATACTTTTAAAAATATTTTGTTAATTAAAATTTTACCTTTACAATGGATTGGTAATGGTGTATTGGCAACGATATGTATACTGTAGACGATATGTATACTGACTATTTCCAGAATCTTGATGACATTATTATATCTTTGAGGACGAATGACTTGTTGAACTTGGTCTCTAGCAGACAGCTTGAAAAAAAAGGAATAAACAATATATTTTACATACTTAGCAGATCTTGTGAGTTAATTTAAATGCATTCTATTTTCACAGAGGGAGCCAGGCAGATTTACTCTTTGATTAGATGAGCAGTGGACTATAAATGTTTGATAAAGGCTGACTAATAGGGTAATGAACATATTTCTGTGCTATTAGATAAAACTACGAATCATACCGTGAACGTTTGTTCAAACTTGAAAGAAGAATTTAATGCCCCTCAAATGACTTGTTTGCACTGCTTCGGCTGCTAGGTTTCTCCGCTCAGAACAAAGAAAGAAAAGTAGCGTGAAGCGCCCCCTGCTGGGAAACCGGCATTCGCAAACCAACGTCCTAAATCGACAGTTTGCGTGGTCTCCAGATAATGACCTACTTTACAAGCAGTTAATTAAAAAAACATGATGTAATGGAATCGTTAAAATTACTATGCGCTCAAAAAATCGACTTTTTTCCCTCTCTCTGAGAGTGAAATTCGAAAAAAGATGGCGAAAATGATACAAATGCGTTTTTAGCCTCGCGTTTCTCTGCCACTAACTTCAAAGCGATGAATAAAATTAGAGATCTTTTCGGGAGGGTGGTCCTGTTCAGCCAGGAGATTTATGTCACGAAAGAGCCATTTGTTGGTTTTCGCTTGAACGTTTTGCGATTTGGTTGGTGGATTTTTGATGCTTTATTTCATGCTTTCAAAATTACACATTGAATCTAAGAGCCAAGTAAATACCGTGTATTATATCTTATTCTATTCGATAATTCCAATTAATCGAATGTATTTTTACTTATTTATTTGCAAAATAGCTGTACTTCTTAACCCTCATCCATAGAAGCTGCTATGGATGAGGCTTAACCAACGTGTAACAATGTCCGTGTGCATAAGATGACCCGCAGTTAAAGCAAATAGATTGATGTATTTGCACCTATGCATGTATTTGTACCGATTTATTTGCAAAATAGCTGTTCTTCGTAAGCCTCATCCACAGAAGTTGTGCTTATGCCTCATACACAGAAGCTGTGCTTATGCCTCATCCATGGAAGCTGTGCTTCACAGAACCACAGTTTCCATGGATGATGCTTAACCAGCGTGTAACAATGTCCGTGTGCATATGACCCACATTTATAGCAAATATATTGATGTATTTGTACCGATGTATTTGCAAAATAGCTGTTATTCTGAAGCCTGATTCACAGAAGCTGTGCTTAAGCCTCATCCATGGAAGCTGGGGGTTCTGTGGATGAAGCATAACCAACGTGTCACAAAATCCGTGTGCATAAGATGTCCCGGTTATAGCGATCCGGCCCGCAGACCAGGTACGGCCCACCAAAGATATAGCCTTGAAATTCACTATATGGACAAAAGTATTTGGACATTGCAGAAATTCGGACAAGGATCCATCTAAGAGTGGGGTTGTTTTTCCTGGTTAGGACTCGGCCCATTGCTTTATGTACCTGGTACCATGAACGAGGACGTGTATCTCGACGTTCTAGATCATTCGGCCTTGCCTACACTATAACAATACTAGGGCGACGATGGTTGTTTCTTCCACCAGTATCGAGCTCCATGTCATACTGCAAAACGTGTACTGGACTGGATTCTTGAAAATGAGGTGAATTTGCTTGACTGGCCTGTTCAGAGCCCCGATCTCAATCCGAGCAAGCACTTGTGGGACACACTGGAGCGACGAATACGATACCACTACGCAAGCCCATGTTCACAACAATTTTTTCTCACAGCCTTGCAAGAAGCATGGCGACCTATTCTTGCCCAGACTTACAGGGAACTTTTGGAAAGTATGCCTCGGCGTGTTGCAGCTGTAATACAGGCAAAAGGAGGGCCTACCGGTTACGAAATAGAATAATAAAGAACTTTTTCTGAAAAGCATGCAGTTTCCATTTAGTGTACTTATCCCTCTGTAACTTGGAGTTTTCCTTTTCATGGCTTGTAACTAGTTTTGTGCCCATCTTAACCAATATAATATTTTCTGGTATTTTTTTTAACCTATAGATTTGGTTAATTAGGCATTAGGTGTGTCGTGAGGAAAAATCACCATTACACTACTTTGAAATATCGTGAGGTCCATCAACCAGATATAACCCTCCGAATAGTTTTATTACACCCCCAGAGCTGACACGACCTTCTAGACACGTATTTCTGACCCGCACAGCAAATTCGTTTCTCCGGATAGGTTCAACCGGCAAGTAAAACGGACCTCAAGATGTTTTTACCAGACCCACAGACCATATATGGCCCATCAAAGATATAACCTTCAAATACTTATACCTCGGCAATTTTGAATTTTCCTTTCACGGTGTGTAACTAGTTTTGTCCAGCTTGTTTTTCAAAACAACTTCCTTTTTTACATAACTCTCCTTAAAAGAATCAATTTAAGTACAAATTGCTATCAATTGTTGTTGTTGTTGTTTCTAATGCCTACACTGGCAGACCAGAGGAGTGTCAGGCCCGTCGAAGACGGCAAGAGGCGAGGGGGGTGCGCCTTCCATGTTATTGATCCCCATTGGGAGGAAGTCCGACTTTGCTCGACATACATGACACTTCCGTTTTACAGGAAGGTCCCTTTCATACATCCATTCACTCACACATATCGTAATTTAGATCCCAATCAGAGGCCGATAGCCACCTGATCAGGTACCCCCAGAGGTATTGATTTGGTATGGGAACATGGGGGACTTTGTGACCACGACCTATTTAATGTGCCCCAGTCACCAATAGTGAACACGACGGTCTTTAGCGCTATCAATTGTACTTTCCTTGAGTGTTAAGTTAGTATTATATTTCGTGTGAGGACAAACATAGCTTTACTCAATAATAAAAAGGGTCCGTCGTGACTCAGTGGGTATGTCCACTGCTCTACCTTCGAGTTGTTGGCGGCTCAAGTTCGATTCCTCCCTGGGTGTATTTCTCTCTTCTGTGTCATTGCGTGTATCTTTCATTCTTTCATTGCGTGTATATGTCTATTAATTGATATTGCTTGTGTCCGACTGTTCCCAATCACGACCCTTGTGCCATAAAACCTCAAAACAACCCACAATAAAATACATCTTTGCACGTCTCCTATTGTAACACGTAATAAAATAATAGCCAAAATATCCAACACTATTTTTATTATGTATACGATATTCACTTGGTTAATCCTGAAGCTGAGACGCATGTTCCTTTCCATTATCCGAAGACCCCGTCACTACCATTCCGCATAACTGACACTTCCCCCGAACTGTGTCAGACGAAAACAGGTCCTTAATCAAGAGAAAATATGTCATCGCCAACTGACCTCTGGTCTCGGAACGCTCCATAAGGCGCCTCGTTCCATCTGCTGGGACCCTTGCATTACCGACGAGACAAGGGGAGCGTCGTGTCCGGACATGTTTCCCAACAAAATAAAGCAACCACGGAAGAAGGAAAGGGAAAATAAATTCTTCATGAGACGGACGGACATTCTGTTTAGCGGAACACGATCCTTTTACGGTTGATGGATTTCCCCACCAATGTCCTGTTCTTTATCACGGAATCATCATTCCCCTTTTGTTCTCGACACGTGCGTTTGGCTGAGGGATTGGCCGGTAATGAATGTTCTTTTCTTCACAAATCAAGGTCGATTTCTATCCTACCTGGAGAGGGGTGGAACAATTGACACCTGCCGACCCCCCTTAGAATCGACCATCGCTTAATAAAGTATTGAGGGTCTGGATTGGGTTGGTGTATTGGAAATCACAGATTCGTCGGCACTTGTTCATCCGTAATGATCGGCATTTAACCATCCTGATCTTGATAGACATGATCCGTAATCCGTCATTTAGGCCCGGTGTACACATCCGGTTTTTCAATATGCGGCGCCGTTGCGGCACCGAAGCCCAACTATGCACACAAAACCGTGAAATGACGAAAGTATCCATTTCGTGCCATTTGAGATTTAATATTCTGTGGAAGAAAACGTGTTTATTTCGCTTACTTGGTGTAAAAAAAATATATATATATTTTGAAACAAAATAGACGTTACTGTATACAACCATTTATTAATTAATATTTATATTCCATTTATTTATGAAAACAAGGTACTTCAGAACGGAGACTCATGTGCGGCGACGTGGGAAACTGCGGTACGAATTGCACGTAAGTTGGACGTGCGTCGCCCCAGCGGCGCCGGAGGCATGTGTTCCGTACTCTATTGGATCTAATGTATCTCAGACCGCACTTGTGTTGCAGCAGCGGCGCCGTTCGTTGTAAAACCGGATGTGTACACCGGGTCTTAACCAACCGCATCTTGATGTCGTCATCCTGTTTCAATCATGATTAATCATATACATCAAATCATGGTTTCATCAAAATCGTTAATATTGTTACCGAGATACCTCTTCATTAGCAAAATTGGTCAGAGCGTGACGGACGAGATAACTCATCGAAAGCGCTTGGAGAATTAATGTAATATAAGATGTAGTTGCATACAAGTTACGATAACAATGTTGTTAATGCAATACAAGATAATACAGTATGTGTGCTGAATATGATACAATGTACAGCTGTGCCTTGAACACGTTCATCATTTGCGACAGGCTTACTGATGAGAATCGCCAACTAGTTTTAGTTCTCACTTCACTTTGTTTCACTTCTCACCTCTGAAACCGTTCCTATTGGTTACTTTTAGTTCGCATTTGTATATAACGCTTACGTCTTTGTATGCTAGTAGAGTGCTTTGTCTCCCTAACGTTATAACGGGTATGTGCTGTGATGTTCGTCAAATAAAAACCATCTGATTATGTCATCTTCACTGGTGACCCGGACGTTATTTGAACTAGGGATGCGACATCCATGTGGATGTTTTCAAAACATCGATGTTTTTAAAAAAACATCGATGTATTGGGGTCGATGTTTTTCTAACTTCGATGTTTATACTTGTCGATGTTTTATTTTTAAATTTAAACAGTACCGTTATAAAAATTTTAAAAATAACCAAGTAGTATACTTTTCATAATCAGCAAATTGAACAAACTTTTAAACCAAAGTGACCAAGAGTGAAGGGTCTGAAAAGTAGGGATGCGACATTGAAGTCAATGTTTTATAAAAAACATCCATGTATTGGAACCGATGTCGCATCACTAGTTGCTAAACCAGTTTTAAGAAATGAGGCGAAAAGTTTAAATACACTGAATTATAAAAACATCGATGGTTTGGGGGCGATGTGTTATCAACATCGATGTTTTAATTTTGAACATCAAAGTTTCAAATGATCGATGTTTTGCTGTCGATGTAGCATCATTAGTTGCTAAACCAATTTTAAAAAATGGGGGGAAAATTTAAATACACTGAATTTTAAAAACATCGATGTTTTGGGGGCGATATATTATTAACATCGATGTTTTAATTTTGAACATCGATGTTTCAAAATATCGATGTTTTGTTGTCGATGTCGCATCCCTAATTTGAACACAACATAGCCTTCTGGATGATTGGAATCCATTGCCATCCTATCCATTCAGAAGTTAACGTTTAATGAAAACTTACCGACCGCCTTAGAATCGCGTGGCTCAGGACTATCTCTGGATAATGGGTTGATAATTATTGGTATGAAATTCACAAGTGGGTAGGTGTAGATGAAAATTTTATGTGCGTATTTGAAACGTAATATAAGATAGTATGATGTGATGCATACGATGCATTGCAATATAGGATAAAATAATAGATGTACGTGACATGATATTTTTCATTCTACCCTGAAGAAGCTTTAAAGTATTAATAAAAACATGCAGATCAACGAAGAGTAGAATCACTCCAGATCATCGCTGAATAAGGTATTGAGGATCAGAATAATTGGTTGTCAATGTTATTAGTGTCAACGTACTTTGAAAAGTGCGATCGTAAAGAAATCGCCATTTTTCTCAATGATCAAACATGTGAAACGAACTTGTACGACAAAATTATTTCTGAAATGTGTGAATGTATTGTATAAGATACTGAGTACTTCAAATGAGTCAATGCAAAGTACTTAAATATACATGCTCTGACAGAAAACAATGAAAATTTTCCATACTATATCAGGAATTAAACCATCAAGATAACAACTATTAAGTGTTTACTTTGGTCAGTGATCTCAATGCTTGACAGTATCTGTTATCATGTAACATAGAAGGCTACGTTTTGCCAGGTTTACACTGGGACTAACGTTTACACTCACGCAAATTAAAGCTTAGGTGAAAAGAAAAGATAAAATAAAAATAGATCGTATAGTGGCATATTAAATTTTGTTTATGACTCATCTCTTGGAGATCCTGGGTATATATATATATATGATAAAAATGCACTTACAATTCTTTCACAATTATCGAAGCATTGATGGAATGCACGGAGATACCAAGTGCCGAGTTATATTTGACCTGGTGGGATTTTATGCTAATTATCTTACAATTTAGGGTTATGTTATGGGACAACTTTAGGGAAGAATAGATATCGGTTTACTGAATACACTCACCGGAAACAGCCATGGAACCAACAGTGGCGCTGGACAAAACGTACCGACCTAAACGCGTGGGGAAAAGGCGGAATCTGAAGTCTTGGAGTGCATTCGCTTCTGTTGAGGAAGGAACAAGTTTAATTGTAACATGGCTGCCCGGCCTGGCGTCGTGAGAAATTGGTTTGTCCCACGTGACAGTATCCTCTATGTTACTCTCTATCATTAACTCTACAAGTGTCTGCGATTATATATCTCGTACGTCAAGTTCTGGTCAACTTTGCTAGTGACAAGATATCTCGTTATCAAGGAATTGTCGATTTTTTGTGATCACTATATCAAGAACTCGTCAATTTTTTTCTAATAACGAGATATCTTCTTGAAACAACTAACAAGAGGGTAAAATGATCAGAATACAAGCAATATGAAACAACAAAAATAACCTATTGTTTTCTGACAGAATCTAGAAATTAAACACCTTCATACTCAGTTTTAATGATGCATGTTAATTTCCCAGTTTGTAAATTTCAAGTTCTTATATAAAATTAGTAACAGAAATTTTAAACAAAAAACTAAAATTTTGAATCTTTCTACACTTAAACGTTTTAATCAAAATGTTCGAAAGTAATATGACCTCACACAGAGAACACGATTAAAGTAGATTGCCATTTTAAAGACGCAACCATTTTCATCACTGAAAAACTCATTTTTCTCATTCTCCTAATTCGAATGAAGCCATTTCACATCAAAGTTAAATGCATTCTTGTTTTACTCTAATTATCGTGGCCTTTACGAGTTATTAATGATGAAACATTCTAGAATTCCCTTACTTCAGAATACATTCTTTACTCAGAATTAACTGAACAAATGAATTGCATGATAAATAAAGAAATAAACGTTTCAGTTTTTGCCTCCATGTCATATACAGAAAGTAGTGTTTATCGTTGAGAAATCAAGCAGGAATTAAATGGACATAAATAAAATTAAAAACGATCGCATAAAGTCATTTGGAAAGCCATTTCTCGCGTTCCTCATTATAGAAATCCCGTATGTTTTAACTTATACGTGAATCAATAAATGTTTACTTGCTCACTTATTGGAAAATTCAAATCTGGCATCCATTTTTACTTTCCTCTCAACTCCCCTGTTGACAGAGCTTCGATTTAAAAATTAATACCAAACTCATTAGCGTCGTGAATAGTCGCATGAATGCCCTGGGCCCGTAAAAGGATAAAAACCGATATACGTGTTTAAATGCTTTAATGATAGGAATAAAAAATTTTGCTATAATTTCGTATGAATTACCGTGGTTCCGTCTTCATCCGTTTTGACGAAGTTGGTTCCTTTAATTAATTTGCAGAGTGAGGATTCATTTTAGAAAATTCTCTTCTGTCATTCGACGTAAACTACTTCTAAATTCCATTTAAAATGATATATGGAGATAGAATATGTTTGACTAAGTAAGCTGAATACCCACCGCTCGCGCGCTCGTAAACACAGATTATTTTTCAAAACTTAAGCAAAGAGAAGTTTGAAAACTGACATTTTGGAACTTCCTAATTAAAGTTTCGAGTAAAATTCTTATTAGATGGAAATAACAGCTGTCCCTTTACTAATGTAAAAACATGATTTGTATACTCTGCTCCAAAAAGATCAAAGCCCCGCGAAGAGCATTCGATTAGAATGAAATTTGGCATGTTTGTTGTACATGAAGAGATACAGAAATTATCATAATATCGAATCGAAATATAGAGTAATTGTAGAAATATATCATGAAGGTAAAAAATTATATAATTATTTACTCTTTGGTGGCAATAAGTACCAATTTTCTACGTGCCTCGGAATCAAATAAAATCATTGTGCAAAACTTACAGCAAATAACACCGTGAATTCTTCAGTAGCTGCTCCATATCCCTGAAATTCGAGGGAGAAGCAATTGGCATCAAGCCATATCCCAGACTGCTCAATGGGATACAGATCTGGAGATCTCGCTGACCACGGAGGAGTTTCAACACTACGGAGGCTTACCTGGGAGTTGGTTAGTTGTATTCGGGTTTTATGGCGCAAGTTCCGTAATTCGACAAGCTGCGCCAAACACAAATATTATGAGTCACATGACGGTTGATAAGGAATACGTTGGAACAATCCTATTGCTTCTATGACATCCTCATTGACATTTGTCCTTCCGTATTAATCGCAGCTTTTCGACGTGCATGTGGTCACAGACCTCTGCTACTAGCACCATATCACGGCAGTTTGTGTGCGTCCCAGTCAGTCTATTTGTCTTGAAATTAGTAGATAAGAAAATTAAATCATTAGAACCGTCCTAGGACAAAAATCAATATTTTAGTCTTCACCCATACCTTTTTTAATCAGTTAAGTTGTGAATTAAAGACGTATTGGCTCAACACAACGGTCTATTGGCAACTATTCGGGAAATAATTCTTTGGGAAGATTCTATGGTTCATTTCTTTACAATGGAGACCTTTGGGCCGAGTCTATTGGTCCTTCTGTTGCAGTAGAATTTCTTAGAACGATTCTATTGGTCAAAAAACTCGAAAAAGGGTAAAAATCATGTAAGGATATAGGTATTTAAATAACGTCACACTGGAGTAACGCAACTGGAGTAACGGTCTATTGGTGATGGTCTGGGATCAATACCGAAGTGGAAGATCCAACAACAAAGCCTCGTAATTTTGAAGTACGGTCAAATGAGGTCAATAACTGATCTGGCACCCGACTCTCGAAATTACCACATCACGACGACGTTTCATTCGAGGCCTACACCGATTCAACGCGTACCAACTACGTGTACAACTACCGTCTATGGGTCCACCGAGTTCTGAATCGCAACACAGTGGTTACTAATCCGGTGCCCTTCCAACAGGTCTAATTTTTTCTGGAAAAAATATGTTCTCTGAACTCTTTCAGTACAACGCTTTTCAAAGATTTAACTAAAGGTCGCGATTCCAGACTTTCCTGAGAAGCACTTCCTTATTTCCAGCATCTTGTTCCTGCACCCACTCGTCCTTAAAACATTCTCCACATACCAAACCCCAATCCCGATTTAATCTGCTTTCGAAACCCACACTTTGTGCCGAGGACCCTTTTGAGCTTCGCGTCGCGTGGGGGTGTCTCTGACAAATTCGATTACCGGCCACCAGGACGGAAGAGAAAGTTTCAGACACAATTTGCCAGATATGCTTTTCCCAGGGACGTGTTCCAACCCCTTTCACCCTCCCTCTCCCCTTTCAGTGTCGTGGCAGTGCTTTGGCTCGCTGAAAATCATTGCATCACGTTTTTCGCCGAAATTTCATTTCATTGAATGACAGTGCTGAGCGTCAAACTTGTTTTAGATTTTAAACATGTAATGGAGATGTAATTTTTTACAAGAGGGACATATTTTTGTATTTTGCTGCTTTACTGATTCCCGTTTTGGGGATAAGTTTAAAACTGAAACTCACTTCCGAAGGAAGAGGATTGGTATATATTTCTTATTCGTCGTGCGAAAAATGAGGCTTTATTTGTACTTGTTGCGTGGTAATAACTTGAGGCGATTCCTCCAGTAAATCAAATCAGTCGACGCAAAACAGAATATTTTTTCAACGGATTTAACCCTCTAAGGGAATTAGTTATAAGCATAATTTCGCTTTGCGATCTCCAGTCCACCTCTCTACACGACTTCGTTCGGAGAGTGGGGATCCAGCTCAAGTGTTCACCTCGTGTTTACCTCAAAATTACGTGGTGTTGTCTACTGATCTTTCCCTTCTGGTTTTGATCCCAGACCGTCTCCAATAACTCTTTGTGTTGCTCAAGTGCGACGTTTATTAAAATACCTACCTACCTTAAAATCCCAGGTGCAGAATTATATTCAGTGCTCTGCAACACAACTCCAAGCAATTGCAATTGTTCTGCAGGCATTTTGTTCGAATTTTGAAAACTGCTGTCAAATCAAAAACAGGCGTAAAACACAATTATTAGCTAAATATGTATTATATATTTATAATAAACTCATCTAAATTAATTAACTTACTTTATTTAAAACCAAGGCATACTTTCAGAATTTGCAATTCTGTCGATAGCTTTTGAAGCTAAATATTTTGTCATTGACATAGAAGATGTGTTATTTATAAAGTGTTTGTGGTAATTTGGGCGGTGTAGGAAGGTTGTTCCGTAGCGAGAACAGTAAAAAAGGTGTGGCAATGAGAGCGCTCTGCACTGCAGAACATCGTAACTTATAACTTTTAAAATATCGGCCAACATTTTGATAAAATTAAGGAAAAATGGTAGTGCAAAGACTTTGTTTGTTCTGCGTCGCAGTTTTAAGCACTTTCTGTTCCCGGGCCTTACATAAGTTCCACCCAATTTCGACCTTTTTGACAAGGGAATCGTTTTAAGGAATCTGTTGTAAGGAAATGATCAATAGAATCGTTCAAAAAGATTCTATTGAGCTGCTACATATGCTTCTGCTGCTTTTTTTTGGGAGGATCAGCATATATTCCTCATACGGGTGTAAAAAATTAGACTTATTTGTACTTATTGCGTGGCAACAACTTGAGGCGATTCATCTCGCAAATAAAATCGGACGACGAAACATATGGAATAATTTTTTTCATTGATTTTAGCCACCTAAGGTCCGTCTCTCATTACCGTCGCACTGAAGCAACACAACGGGGTATTGCCGACAATTCGGAATCAATCCCGAAGGGAAAGATCCAAGAACAACGCCTCGTAATTTTGAACCACGGTCAGATACCGACAACAACACCTTACGAGGGTAGTCCCAGAAGTACCCGACCTGACATATAGATGACGGTTGTTGTTTGAAAAGAATTATAATAGTAGAAAGTACCAACCTAATAAAGCTTAAGTTTGAAGTTTGGTAACGGCTACGTTGTTTAGTATTTCTTTGGCTGTCATCAATAGTGAACGCTCTCAGTGCATTTGCGAAAATGGAAAAAATTGGTCACCGTTATGTGATACAATACTTTCACTTGAAAGGCCTCAGTCCAATGAATATCAAAATGGAGCTAGATTCTACTCTGGGGAAGACTGTTCCTTTGTTTACAACAGTAAAATATTGGATCTCAGTGTTAAAACGAGGCCGTACGAGCTGCCGAGACGAACATAGCAGTGGTCGACCAAATGATGTGACCACGCCAGAAATGGTGAAGAGAATCTACAAAACTAGGGGGCCTGCCCCCTGCTCGCTAACGCTCGCCAACCCCCGGAGGATTGCTTTGCAATCCTCATTGGTTCGCTGCGCGAACTTATGCTCGCTTCGCTCGCCTCAATGAAGACATGTGTCCTAGCAGAAGAGATTGTTTACAAAATATGTTACCAAAAAAATGTTTTTTAAATCTAAATTTGCTGTATTACAGAAAAAATAACTTTGTGCAAATTTTGACTCGAAATCTGAGCGTTGCTGTGGAAATTGAATACCCAGCAAGTTGTTTGTGTGTACATTTTCCCAGCACTCAAACGACCCACACTTTTTCATTGAGTTTGTTGCCGAAAGTTGTTGTGCAAGCGTCTTGTTGAACTATAATTGTTGGCCCTGAAAAGGACCGTTTTTTAAATGGCCCTGAAAAGATCCTCCGCCTTCTTTGATTTCTATTATAAACTAACTGCAACAGCTCATTAAAATTTACTTTCTTTTTCAATAAAATTTCATCCGATAACGCTATAAATTCAATCGATGCGCGAGACTTCGCGATAAACAAACAATCGTACAGTGTTGCCAAAACGCGTTTACAAATAACGTCTTTTTTGCGTGCCACGTAAGAGAATTATATATATAGATGGTATTGGATGACAGTCGACTGAAAGTGCGCGAGCTAGCTGATATAGTAGGCATTTCAAAAAATGCTGTACATCGTATATTGACAGAAAATTTGGAAATGAGAAGGCTGTGCGCAAGAAGGGTGCCGCGATTATTCACAATGGAACAGAAACAGTGTCGTGAGGATGTTTCAATAGAGTATTTGGCGAAGTTTCACAGCAATAAAACCGAGTTTTTGCGTCGATTCATAACCATGGATGTAACCCATCAGTTCACACCTGAGACGAAGGAACAGTCAAAACAATGGATTGAAAGGGGATAATCTGCTCCAAAGTAGGCAAAGACAGTTCCATCTTGAGGCAAGGTTATGGCGTCAGTTTTTTGGGATGCGCGTGGAATAATTTTCTTTGATTGTCTTCGGAAAAGAAAAACAATCAACGTTGAGTATTGTGCGAACTTATTGCAGCGTTTAAGTGATGAAATAAAGAAAAAAACGGCCGCATTTAGCGAAAAATAAAGTTTTGTTTCACCAAGACAATGCACATGTTCACACATTCTCTATAGCGATGGCCAAAATCAATGTTCGAATTGCTTCCTCACGCACCGTATTCGCCAGATTTAGCTTCCTCGGATTATTTTCTATTTCCGATCTTGAAAAAATGGCTCTGTGGAAAAAGATTTGCCAACAATGAAGAGGTGGAGTCTGCAGTTGATGGCTATTTTGAGGTGCTCGACGATTCTCACTATAAACAAGGTATCGAAGCTATTGACCATCGCTGGGAGAAGTGTCTACAGCCTAAAAGGAGACCATGCAGAAAATTAAAGATATGTCCCCCCAAAATATTTTGTGATTTCGTTGGTAGGTCTTTTCTTAGGTCGGGTACTTTTGTTACTACCCTCATAGCTAGCACCCCACCCTAAACTTAAACACCACGGATTTAACGTGGCACCAGCTCACCCGTGTACACGACGGTTTCTAGCTCGGACAAGAGTTGAACTCGCAACACTGGTTGCTAAGCCGTTGCTCTTGGATACCACAGACATCTCTAATGGTCTTAGAAGCTATTATGTTTTCGTGTATTGAAAAGTCATTTGAGAATAACTCTATTCCTTAATTTAACATAAGAGATACAGATCGCACAGGAAGATTCGAGAAGACGGCTAAGTGCAGAACTGAAGTCAATTGCAAACTTAATTTGTACGAAGCTGATCGTGGAACAGTGTTCTGATTGGACACTGATTCCAATCGTTATTCCAAAGTTTCAGTTAAAGATTCACGTGGATTAAATTCTGATTCGTTCGGAAATCTACCCCTCCCCCAACTGTCGACAGATCTGGAATCAGTCTTCTTAATACAAGCATAATATCATCTTGAAATCTGCAGTCCTTTCATAATTTGTAACCATTTTCACTTGCGTGTATGATGGAATTAAAAAGAAGGAATTATGAATTGTTATTATTACAAATTATTAATTCTTTCTGAAGGAACAATGCTGTAAGAAGATAGCCAATGAACTTGTTCCAAAGGATGCTATTGCAAGGAAATGAAAAATAGAATCTTCTTAGAATTTATTATTAATTTTTTTTATAATAGATTTCATTTCCTGCAATAGAATATTTAGAAGGAGAAATAGAGAATATTTTCAAAAGATTTTAATCTAAGGGCAAAACCAATAAAATAGTTTCAAATTATTCTAATCTAGAGAAAGAACCTATAGATTATATCCAAAGGATTTTTATTTAAGGAAAGAAATAATACAATATTTGGAAATAATAATATTTTAAGGAAGGATCAATAAATTCTTTCTAGTCATTCTCTATTTTATTCTATTGTTTGTAGCAATCTAAACACCACATTACTTTTGGAATGACCCAATATTTCTCTACTCGTATAATGCGTAGGAAAAACAAAAACAATATATCCTTAACTATCCTTCGTTAATTGACACATTTTTGAAGCACTAATTATTTGATAAAACAGTTTATTAGAAGAAATAACTAAAATTTCACCATAGACACTTCAATATTCCGTTATTAGATTTTTATGTCCAATGAAAACAGCAAAAACATATTTAATGGAACTGAAGGAAAAATTTATCGAACTTCATTATAACGTAACTTAGTTAACTTTAAAACAAACTATTTTACTTATTAACTTAGTTAGGAGTAAATTATTTACTAAATAATTATCGTCGATGTTTCAATATTCCGTTATTAAATTTTTACTCAGTAAGAAAAAGTGAAAATGTGCATTTAATGGAAGTTTAAAGAAAAGATTTATCTAGCTTTTTTCTTTTCCGGAAAGTAGGAGGGGAAAACATCTGTTAGACCATAATTTATGTACTCGTCTGTACATACCTTAGAAACTCTACAGTGTTGACTGCGCGACATGATTATTTAGTTATCAAAACCACGACTACGATTATTTAGTTATCTTTTGAAATGAATGTGCGGTGAAATCAAATTACATTTTTTTCAATAAATATTTAGCACTCGATTTTTAATTTCTTTACCAACTATTCTGTATTTAATTTTTTTGACTTTCTGTTTCGAGCGAAACAAAGATATAAATCGCTTTGTCGAAGAAAATTGAACGGTCATGGGACAAAGTTTGAGGGGTGGTACAGGGTACTAAGGCCTGGTGCACACATCCGTTTGTTCAACGTGCGGCGCCACCGCAGCATCGAAAGCCAACTATGAACACATAACTGAAATGACGCACGAACTCATTTTGCGCCATTTGCGATACATATTCTATCGAAGAAAGCGTGTTTATTTCGCTTACTTGGTGTAAAAAAAGTATATTTTGAAACAAAATAGAAGTTACTGAATAAAACCATTTATTAATTATTATTTAGATTCCATTTGTTTATGAAAACAAGGTACTTCAGAACGGAGACTCATGTGCGGCGACGTGGGGAACTGCGGTACGAATTGCACGCAAGTTGGACGTGCGTCGCCCCAGTGGCGCTGGAGGCATGTGTGCACTGATCCATTGGATCTAATCATCCATAATCCATTGGATCTATCTCAGACCGCACTTGCGTTGCGGCAGCGGCACCGCACGTTGGAAAACCAAATGTGTGCACCGGCCTAAAACATACATTTTTTGTACATGAATGCATGGTCGGAAGTGACACGTGGAGACACGAACACAAAAAATGAGACATGAACAGATAAACATTGTTTATTTACAACACCATTCCAATAAATGCTCAAAATTGCTACCACCAACAGTAATAAAAACTCGGCCGCTGTGATTGACTGGAAATGCTGTGGATAGAGGGCAGTATTGTGACAGGTCATCCGTGATCTGATGCATCTGCTAGAACAGTGGTCCCCAACCCCCGGGCCGCGGACCGGTACCGGTCCGTGGATCAAATGGTACCGGGCCGCCCAAGGAACATTAAATTATTTCCATTTTATTTACTGTGGTGTATTTCTCTCGGGTTTGTGCGGTTCTTAACTATGAAATGTCCACTCAAATTAGGAGGCGGTAAATCAGAACTTGAAATTTGTTCTGTTACTAGAGCTTCTATTATGATTTCTGAATTCTGTATGTCTCTATTTTCCAATTTTGGCAAATGTAACAACTGTTTTCAAGTTGGCAGACAAAGTAGTCGCATTTAAAGCCAAATTGAAGTTGTGGAGACGGCGCGTGAACAGAGACATTTTGGACATGTTTCTGACATTAGAGGGGATTTTAGGCGAGACTGAGCCTAAACATTCATTCTCCTAGTTGATGCACAATCACCTGTCTTTGCTTTTAAAAGAGTTCGAGCGCTACTTCCCAACCACAAAAGACCCACAAACCAGTAAGGAATGAATCCGCGACCCATTTGTCAACAAAACAGGCGAATCGAGCATGTCTGTGCAAGAAGAAGATCAACAGCTGGAGATTGAAAATGAAGGCGGCCTAAAAATTACGTTCGAGACAACACTCTGCTGGTGTTCTGGATTTAAGTCATTCCGGAATACCCTGAGATTGTCACCACAGCACTTAAATCCCTATTGCCATTACCGACAACCTATCTGAAGCGGGGTTTTCTGCAGTGACAGCAACCAAAACAACGGAATAAACTGGACATAAGCAACACACTTCGGGTGTCATTGTCTCTTATTACCTCCAGATGGAACCGTCTCGTCGCAAAGAAACAAGCTCAGGGTTCTCATTGATTTAGTGTTCTAGTGAGTTAAAATGTTAAATCACTTTATATTCATTTTTTGGTGTAACTGTATTTTATTTTGAAGGCCTGCTTAAATACAATTAAATAAAAAATGTAAATCAAAACATTTTAAAATATAAACAATCAACCCCCCCCCCTCTCAATGGGCCGCGTTAAAATTATCAAACGTTAATCCGGTTCGCAGCGATGAAAAGGTTGGGGAGCACTGACACATCATTTGCAACTGTACTGCCAGCCGTGATGACAGATTTTACAAATAATGTGAAAAGGAGGACATGCATATATGGTACGGTGTTGCTCATGGGAATGGCAGAGCAGCGCTACGGCTGTATCGGGAACGTTTTCCGAACAGGCGTATGCCGAACCACAGAATGTTTGTGCTGCTGCATCGGCATCTTTGTGAAAATGGTTCATTCATCACCAGCTCTGACGGGAGAACTGGATCAAGAACTGTACAACATCCAAACATGGAAGAAACCATCTTGAACACTGTGGATGAAACACCCCACACAAGTACAAGAGCGATTGCACGTCGTGTACATGTGAGTCAACCCACCATAAGGAGAGTCTTAAATGAAGAACGTTTACACCCATTCCATATTCAGAGTCCAAGCGTTGCAGTCAAGTGATTACCCCCTGCGCGTAGAATTCTGCCAATAATTCTTGCAGCAGTGTGCGTTGCAGCCGGATTTCCCACCTTCTATGCTATTCACATATGATACTTTTACACAGGAAGGTTTTTTCAATGTGCACAATCCTCATGTGTGGGCAACAGAAAATCTACACGCTACACGTCCACATGCAATAACGCTTCTCTGTGAATGTTTGGGCGGGTGTTGTGAACGATTTCCTGATAGGCCCATATCTCCTACCAAAGAGACACAATGGATCCCATTATCGTATTTTTCTGTAAGAGATTTTAACAGAATTGCTTCAAGATGTTCCGACTATCGTTCGTAATCACCTGTGGTTTCAGCATGATGTTGGACCAGCCCATTTCAACGGGGTTGCCCGCAATTACCTGGATGCCAGTTTTGCGAGGCGATGGATTGGGCGTAATGAACCAGTTCGATGGTCTGTTAATTAAAAAATCTTATATTCGGAGGTAATTGGTAATTATTAATTAAGGGGCTTCAGTACCCAAAAATCGAAAAAAAAATCGTATTTAAGATTTTTAGTGCATATTATTCTCTGAATTCTTACCTTTCTATTGGTATATTGCTTTTGTTTCTACGCGGTCTGGAAGTAAGTTAAATTTCGTTTTCAAAAAGTAAACAAATAATTTCGCTGAGGGAAACGCCCTCTTTTGAAAGGCAAAACGTAAACAAACCCACATGTTTTAATCCTTAACTTTGTTTTATTTTAAATTTAATTACTCTAATATTTAATTTTGAGTTTATGTTGGTGGGATATGCATTCACTGGGACTTTGACTGTACGATTCTTCCTGTTTATTTACATTCAGTTTAAATTCAAACGCGTTGTCTTTTTCAAGATTCGTAATTTGCTTTTACTGATTCTTTTCTTATATTTCGCTTGTCAAGTTTGTTTTGAACTTTATTTGCTACTATTTCACTGATTTCATTGTTGAAATAGAAATATTTAGTTTGATATAATAGCGTTTAAAATGCCTCGATCAACCACCAAAGTGTTCAGAAAGAGGAAGGGTAATTTCTATGGTAAGAAACAAGTTACTGAAACAGAAACTTGTTCATCACAGACCAAGACATCTACCAGCGAGAAAAAAATTCCTGATTTAAATGAGAGTTATTCAAACTCTTCATACTATGAGGCAAATATCATCATAGATGCTGGTATTCTAGCTGGAGTTTTTAAGCAGCACGTGAGATGCAAAGTGTGCGAAAATGGACTTGATCTGACTCTTGGCAAAAATTCAGGCTTGTCTGTAGAGTTGCACTTGAAATGCAGTGAGTGTAATTTTACCCTGGATTTCGACACGTCTGAGAGGCAGGCAGATAATTCAAAGACGCACGTTGTAAACACTCGATTTGTGTATGCGCTTCGATCCATCGGGAAAGGTGCTGAGGCAGGAAGAATGTTTTGCGGCATTATGAATTTGCCAAATCCTCCGTCAAGGTTTGCCCGACACACGACTCAACTTCTAACGGTTATGAAAGAAGTGTGCGAAGAAACCATGGTGAAAGCGGCTGCAGAAGCTGTTGCCGAAAACAATTCCCCAAATCTAGCTGTGGCAGTTGATGGATCGTGTCACAAACGAGGCTACACGTCTCTGAATGGTATTGTCAGTATCACAAGTGTAGATACTGGCAAAGTGTTAGATGTTGAAGTGCTGTCCAAGCATTGTATGTGTAAGGACAAACGAGTGCATTCTGCAAACTGTAAGAAAAACTTCAATGGCGTCAGCGGAATGATGGAAGTGCGTGGCGCTCTTTCAATGTTTGAACGATCCTCTGAAAAATATGATGTGCGATACACAAAATACTTGGGTGACGGGGACTCAAAAGCATACAATACTGTCAGCCAAAAGTCTGTATATGGCAACGAGTACCCAATTGAAAAATTGGAGTGCATAGGCCATGTACAGAAACGAATGGGCACAAGGCTACGCAAGCTAAAATCAAGCATGAAGGGGCAAAATCTTTCAGATGGGAAACGTCTCGCTGGAAAAAAATAGATTGACCGACACCCAAATAGAGCTTATTCAAAGCTACTATGGACTGGCAATCCGTAGAAACCTCCAGAGTGTACACGACATGAAGCAGGCAGTGTGGGCAATATTCTTGCATAAAGTCTCGACCGATGCCAATCCACAGCATGGTTTCTGCCCCAAAGGCGAGGATTCTTGGTGCAAATACAACAAAGCCGTTGCCAAGAATGAAACGTATTGCCACAAGAATAGCCTGCCTGCTGCTGTAATGGAAACGTTGCGTCCCATTTTCAGAGATTTGGCCCACCCTGAACTTCTTAAAAAGTGTTTGCACGGTAACACCCAGAATTCAAATGAAAGCTTGAACAATGTTATCTGGTCGAGAGTTCCTAAATCGACTTTTGTTCACATAGACACTCTGTCCTTTGGAGTATACGATGCTGTTGCCTGCTTCAATGTAGGAAATGTGACAAAAGTCAAAGTGCTCTCCAAATTGTCGATTGTGCCAGGAGAGTTCATGATAAACTCAATGAAACGTCTCGACCAGGAACGTCTTTTGCGAGCGAGATATGCCCACACCCAGAACACAAAAAACAAAAGGAAAGAAAAAAGGCTTAAAAGGAAGAGGGAAGAGGATAAGCTAATAGCTAATCCACAAAACAATGTGTATGGTGCTGGCATGTTTTGATAAAGTAAGACTTTTATCTTTAAATGCGCTTTTCTCAAAACATGAAATTTCAAACTTCGATGTACCTTTTCTGCCAAACTACTGCATATTTATGTGTAATTCTTTTTTCCAGTTATGCACTGTATAACATAGTTTAATCTGAGGTTAAATTTTCATAAATTATTTGGGTAATTATTTTTTAAAAATTTAAAAACTTTGAAAATTTACACATTTGTTTGGTTGTTTACGTGTAATTAAAAAAATAAATCTAACAATTGTTTTAAAAAACCATAACCTTAAAGTAATATACAAGACTTATGTAATGCACAAAAAAAAATTCAAGTTGATACGAACAGTAGTTTTTCAAAAAAGGTACATCGAAATTGAGCAATTTAACATTGCGTGTATACAGGGTACTGAATCCCCTTAACGTAGTACCAGAGCAACACAACTTGCTATTGATGACGGTCCGGGATCAACCCCCCCTAAGGGAAATATCCGAGGACAACACCACAGTCATATGACGAGGTAACATCTAAGTTGACACCCTACTCTCCAAATTTCCACATCAACCCAACGTGAGGACTTTGAGCCACGACAGACTGAAGGTGCAACAAACGCCTCTTCACCATGCTCTTAGAAACATCCATGCGCTGACACGGTTTCGAACCAGGAACCTACCAATCTAGAGGCTAACACCTTAACCACCAGACCAGTTGGGAGGCAAAATTTATTTGGGATACCGAAGCAAAATCTTCTCAATCAGTCTGGTCTGTTTACACTGAAAATCTTTTACTCATAGAAATTAATCCATAAAACTAATGCTTATTAAAATTTACGTTTTCTTTTACTGAAAACATTCCAGATGAAAGGTTTTTCTGATAGGCTAAATATAAGTATCAAAGGTATTTTTTCTTTTTTATGGACGAATTCCATCCATACCGTCGCTTGATTTGTTTCCTAATACGATTTCAACATATAGCCGATTAGAATTACAAAAATTAAATTCTGAATAGATGTATATTTGAAGTCAAGGCAAACTGCTAGATTGAAAACCAAACATCTCGAAAAGGGCGATAAATATATTGTGCAAGAGAGCATTTAGAAAACCCGATTTCCTTTCTCTATCTAGTTTGTTTACACTGTTAACTTCTCTCATTCATTTGTTGCAAATAATGTCTTACGTGACACCTGGCTCTAATCTCCCACGAACAATTTATAGTCGGAGAACATTAAAGTAAACAACTTCAAAATAGTTCGTAACGGAAAGGTCTTTGAAAGGTTAATAAGTGCGTCTTTCTCAGTGATTTGCTTATGGTTATTTTGAAAAAATTCTTACGTAAAAACATGGTGAATATAAATAACGGTGAATAAATAATGTAAATCTACATTTTGACATATCTGACGATTTCACCATGTCTGTATGAGCATGAATTGGTTATAAACTCGTTTTTCAAACAATTTTATTCCACCTTCGGAAATATACTGAGTTTCGTATTTTTCTTTTTCAAGTCGTTTTTATAAAATTGCTGTATAAAGTTGCCTGTTAGCGCAGAATAAAGACAACATCATACATTTTCTCTTCGATGTTCCGGGTGTGTAATTTATCATAGTTTCAGTGACAATCTTTGCGTGACGCAGTAAAGATGTCGCCATACGTCATCTGTATAATATGCCAATCAGCGTGGTCAATATAACCACATCTATTTTTATGACAATTTATTCGGATACTAGTGCTACTAGCAAACATAAAACACAAATTAGAAAAAAAAAGTGCAGCAAACGATGAAAAAGTGAACAGATAGAGTTAATCCGGAACTTTTAAATTACTTTTCAATAATGGTGGGGAAGTCTCACTCTTAATCCATTGTGTCTTTTAAATAATGAAATTTTACTTCACAAAATAAATGGCGTAGGTAGGTCTTAATTCATATCTCACTGGAGCAACACAATTCACAATAAATGAATTTTCCGCACATTTTATTTTACCCTTCTTAGTGGTTGTCTTGAAATGGCATCTTGTCACTAGCAAATTTGACATCTTGATGGACAATGATCTTGGTTGATGTCTTAAAGTGGCATCTTGTCATTAGCACATTTGACCAGATCTTGATGGACAGTGATTTTTGTGGATGTCTTGAAGTGGCACCTTGTCATCAGCACATTTGACTACATCTTGATGGACAATGATCGTGGTGGATGTCTTGAAGTGGCATCTTGTCATTAGCACTTTTGACCACATCTTGATGGACAGTGATCGTGGTGGATGTCTTGAAGTGGCATCTTGTCACTATCACATTTGACCAGATCTTGATTGTCAATGATCGTAGTGGATGTCTTGAAATATCATATTGTCATTAACAAACTTCTGACCTGATCTTGATGGAAAAGGATCTTGGTGGATGTTCTTCAAGTGGTATCTTGTTATTAGAAGTTTTGACCAGATCCTGATAGGCATTGATGTTGGTCGATGTCTTTAAGTGGCATTTTGTCAATATCAAATTTGGCCAGATCATGATGGAAAATGTTCTTGGTGGATGTCTTGAAGTGGCAACATGTCATTTGAAAATTTGACCACATCTTGATAGACGAGATATTTTATACATCAGTATATCATCGTCAAGAAAATTGTCCAGTGTGACCTCCTCGACTAATGGAATATTTCTAATGCTCCTTTCAAACAATCGCCATGATGATTTGGCCATTATGTGTGTTGTGGAGGAAAAGCAATTCTACACAAAACTTGAAAATTTTGTGACTATCAGTGTTAACTCTCCAAGTTAATTCGACGATCGAGACCTGACCAATATTGGAATGACAAGATATATAGCCATCAAGATGTTGCCGATTTTCGTATGATGTCGAGATCAAGATGTGGCCATTTTCGTCGAATGACGAGATATCGTGTCTATTAAGATCTGGTCAGTTTTTTAACACCCCTGGTGGTTGTTTTGACAAGATGTCTCGCCATTTGCTAAACTGACCAGATCTTGGAGGATAATTTGTCTCATTATTTAAAAAAAAGAGAAAACTTACCAGATATTTTTTTTATATCGTTAGCATAAAAATATGAAGTATCTTGACGACTAGACCATTGGTCATCGCCAAAACTGGACCAATCGATGTACGAGATATCTCGAACGCAATGACTCGGTTAAAGTGCCTGATCGTGCTTCATTTATCGATGAGATTTTTGTAATTTTCACAGGAAAGGATGATAATTTACTTAAAGTTTGTTACAATTTTTTTTATTGAGGAAACGGAAAATTTAGAATTTTAAGTTAGGAATCCTTTACAACTCTAGTTGTTTTATTTTATGTGCATTCATCGCTTCTCCATTTCAACTTTATACAACAAACCTTTTAACAATAAGTAATACTTGTAATACCTATATAAGATTCATAGCGCAATAACGTAGGTAAAGTTGTTTTAAATTATATTCTATTACAATTATGGCATATATATATATATATATATATATATATATATATATATAAGAAAAATTATTTTTGAAATAATTTATAAATGCTGACTAATAACTTGAGTTGCTTAACCTTTTGACTACGGCTATAGGTATAACTGCAACAATTCTTTCTTGGCGCAATTCTTATAACTTTCAAGGTACAACTGCTATACCGGCCGTGGTGTAAATTCTTTCTTGGTACGATCAAGGTAGAACCTCTGTGCGATCATAACAATTCAAATTACGTAAATCATTAACTAGTTCAAAAATTGTAAAATAAAATGTAACGAACTCCCTTTCTGTTCATTCGGAAAGTGATTCTGTAGAGAATTACGAATGTAGTTGAAACTAAAAAATGATTACGGAACCTCAAACACGTGTCGCAATTTCTTCTAGATAATTTAAAAGTTTAAAAAAATCGATGTCTGTTTAAAATAAAATAGAAAAAAGTAGTTCCAATGCGTAGTTCAGTACTTGATAGATTATAGTATTTTTCCTCGTAGTCACTTAATTTTACAAGTTTGTTCAATATACTATTACATATCTTGAATATATTTTAGTCTATGTATCAATATTAATGAAATTACAATGACAATAAAGATTGCTTTCTTTGTTTACAGATAGCCACCAAAGGTGAAAACCACAGTACCAGGCATGCCACCAAGGAAGCAAATGAACTTAAAAATAGCTATAAGAAAATGATTCCTTGTGAGTATACCATTAACCAATATTCCTGTCACATTGCAAATTCTTGAAAACAGTTTACTGTAAAAATTAGAGTTCGCAAAAAATTCACTTCTATCACAAAAAGTAAACTCTCGAATAAGTACTTCATTTTATATAATTATAAACAATTTCTGCTGTTAGGATTTGTAGTAATTTCACGTTAGGTAGACATTGAATTAACAATACACTGGAGCAACACAACAGGCTATTAGTGACGGTCTAGGATCATACCTGAAGAGAAAGATCCAAGGACAGCAGTACGTAATTTTGAACCACGGTCAGATGACGAGGTTACACCTGAGCTGGTACCCCATTCTCCAAACTTCCACACCACGCTAACGTTACGCCGTTGAAGGACCGACTGAACTTGCACAAGCTCCCGTTGTACACGGGGGTCTTTGGATGGATTCGAATTCGTAACACTCCGGTTGCTAATCTATTACTCCTCAAAACAGGCGGCTCCCTATGTACGGAGTTACATGCTGGACATTGTGATTTGTCAAAATTATTTTAAATAAACTTATAATTTACTAAATTATAAAGTGTAACTATCATTACTGATAATTTGTATAGTGCGCTATTTGTACTGTGTTATGTGATGTCAGCAAACAATAAACTTATAATATACCCCCAAACGCCTCTCGCCAAATTTTTCTTCGTCTGCGTGCAACGTGGGTATAGATCAGTGTTTTTTAACCTTCTTTGGTTGACGGCCCACTAAAAATATTTGGAATTATTTGCGGCACACCGAAATAAAAAATATGTAAAAGTTGTAGGATACGAAAAAACAACATATAATTTATTTACAAAATTTATTCAATGATAGGGTTGAGCCTGTTTTCTTGAACAAATTAAATGAAAACAAGGTTCCAAAGTCACCAGACAAGTTCACATTTCATTGTTTTTCAACTTTTAAAAGTCTTTCTCGCTTTTTGGACTTGATTTCGGTCAATGCTGTAAATCCAAATTCACAGAACCAAGATGCAAAGGGAAGAAGAATTTTATTAGCTTTCAATCTGATTGCAGGGTACAAATTTCTGACAGAAAGCCAAAACTCATCCAAATTTTTCTCGAATAATGTTGAACGGTAAAACTATCGTTCTTTTTCTGTTCTTGTCAAATTTGATGTGTTACAAATTACAAATGGATTGATGAATCAAGAACCATTCATATTCGTCAACTGAAAGCGAAGGAAAGTAGATTTTAAGTGAGGTTTGAAGTTTATCAACGGTGCTTATAATTTCGTCTGCGATTTTTTTTCGACTAAGATTCATTGGCACCCGGAAAGCAGTCAAAATTTCCTTTTGAAATTTCAGACTTCTACAGCTTTAATTTTTCTTCAAATTACTTCAATTTTGATGTTGATGTGACGATCTTCTCGAATGGACCTTGAAGGCAGGTGTTTAACATGAAGGTTGAATTCAGAGTGTTTAGCATTTCAAACAAGTCCGAGAGAAATTGAACTTTGAAGCCACCAAATCTCGTCACGAAGAGAAAATCCAAAAGATGTTTTTTCAACTGCCAAGAACAAAATCACCTCTGCTTTCAGGTGTATGAGTCGTTCAAAATCTTTCCCTTCGAAAGCCTTCACTTAGGGATGACATGAAAGAATTTTGTAGTCGGAATCCATTACGTCGCACAGCTGAGAGATAATTTGGGATTTAAGAGGTCGACCCTTGACGATATTTCGATGATGAAATTGACCCTTGATGAAATTGACCACTTGGATGACTTGGTTCATTACAATCAACATATCTGGTGTTAAAGATTTTGAAACGAGAGATTCTCTGTGAATCATACAGTGGACGCTTATAATATTTGGATTTTCTTGGCGCACAAATGTGATAAATCCTTTTTAGTTACCTAACATTGATGAACATCCGTTACGTGCTAACACCAACGCACTTTTTCCACAAATAACCAAAATTTGAAATAATTATTTTACAAGCTCATATATGTCTTTTCCTGTCATCGTGCTATTCAAATCTTTGCAGAAAAGATACTCACTCAAGAATTTGTCATCTTTAACAAATCGAATGAAAGCTAGGAGCTGTGCTTTTCCACTGATATCTGTCGACTCATCAATCTGAAATTACCAGAGTTCACTGTAGAGTGATACGAAATGCTTGACAGTTTTTTTTTTTTAAGTGTGAAGATTAATCTTTGATTCTGCGTGATATTGTGTCAGTGGATAATGGTACTTTCTTGACCTTCTCTGTCGATTCCTTTCCCAGCATTGTTGCAACAATGATAGCTAATGCTGGTGCAATGATAGACTCGTCATCGGTATGTGCTTTTTTGCGTTGTGCAATTAACTGAGCAAACTTTTACTTGGCAATCCACCCCTTTTCTGACATCTTCATATAGTTTTAAAAAGTTTTCTGTTGTTTTATATTACTGCGCTGCCAGGTTTTCAAAATATTATCTTGGTTTCTTTTTGAACTCTGGGTGTGAAATTTACAGATTTTTTTATAGCTTACTAGGAAAGAGAGCTTTATTTGCATGTTTCTTTTCAAAAATTTCTATATTGAATGGTATTTGAGGGTCGTCCGTTTCAATTGTAATGAATCCGAATTCGATGTAGTCATCTGTATACTTTTATTTGTTACTTTGTTTATCTTCTGTGTGTGAAACGCCAGATTTTATTAAATATTTGTTCATCATGGCTAAATGAATAAAAAATTTGTTAATTACACTGGGGTGTCCAAAATTGTCTTTACATGCGTAGAATCACGGATTTCTCAGAAGCTGTGAACTATAATTTTATGAATTTGTCTGGAATGAAACATAACACCATAACATATAAATACAGAGGAAAAAATTTAAGAACACTGCTTATGATATAAAACTAGCATGGAACCATAAAAATATGGACGGAACCAACTTTCGGCGATTCGACGAAACCAACTTTCGGCGTTTGGACGGAACCGAATTTCGGTAATAGGTCGGAACCCTGCTTTTGACAGTAGTACGGAAACAGCTTTTGGCAATTGATCGGAACCAGTTTTTGATGATAGATCGGAACCGACATTCGACAGTGGGCCGGAATTAACTTTCGGCAATTGGAATGTATATTGCATACGTTGTATACATTATTCCACTCTACAAGCGCTAAATATCTATTTCACTGACCATACCAAATTGATCAACAATTTGAAGACATCAGACAGAAGGGCTCACCGTTAAAAGCCAGAATCCGACATAACCGGGAGCTGAAAGAAAAGGAAACAGTAAAAAATCGTTAGTAGAATAATTTACCACTATTATTGAACGATGCTCAAACACTTCAAACGAGTCGGAAAATTGAGAGAATGGGTGAAAATTGACTATCTACGCTTCAGTGGACGAATCCACAGCATCAATTTCGTAATCCAGAGCCAGAGCTCTACCACTTACGACTACTGCTATACTACATAATTCATAGCAATGCCATCACATTAAAGAAATTTAAAGACTTGTTCCACAAATCTTGTGATTTTAAGAAAGAGCCAATTTGAATTGACGTCAATTACAATTGGGAAAAAAAATAATATAAAATAAAAACACGGGAAAACTAAATTTAAAAGTTGAGGTAATTGCAAATACTATTTCAAAGTTTCAAAACCCATGCAATTTTAATTATTTGTCAATAACCCTCGTTGCACATATTACAATCTCTCGTGGCACACTGTTGTGCCGCGGTACACATGTTGAGAAATACTGATATATATAAAAAGTAGAAAAGCAGGAAACTGCATTGTCATTATTATCTTAACACTTAACATTAACTCATCTTTATAAAACAGAAAATAATTTCTTGGGCGAAATTCCTTTGTTTAATAAAGATGCCTTTTAAATTGCAAGAAAATTTTAAAGCACCTAAGTCTCTTGCCTTATATTTTAAAGGGCAAATACAAAATATTGCTTTTTTCAACAGAAAATACTGCCGTAAAATTACTTAAGCCGCTGTAATATTCTTATCTATATAAGTATCTATCTCTCTAACTTTTCCAATGAAGTGAGTATTTTGTTACTTTATGGCTTGTAATTATTTAGTTCCCACTAATTGTGTATTTAATTATTTTGATCTATCTGGAGGCCATAGATCCAAAGATATAGGATCCTGTACCTAGAAAGACGAGTAGGAAGGTAGGGTCAGAAAATTTCGGATTCCGCAATGTTATCGCCCAATTCTTCCTAATTGGGAACGATTATTTCCTTTCAATGGCATTCAAAGCAGTTCCTCATTGTTTTCTCTCCCTTTGAATTCTGTTTACAAACACTATGTTCCCCTCACCTGCTGTGAATATGGGCAGTACAAGCTGTTGTCTGTCGTCTGGTAATTATCTCACCAAGCATTTGGAATGTCTGACGTGAAACTACATGACACATTGATACACGTTGAATTGAATTATGTATTATCAGCTTGATGTCAATTTTTAGCTTGAATATATTTTTTGCTATGTAATATAATCTGCTCAATTTTATCCCGCCTTATATGAAAGTGTTACCTCTCTCGTCCACTTCGTCTTTCTTCTATGTACAACTACACTATCTAACAATAAGTGTTTGGACACCTGTGATAGAAAAGAAAAACAAAATTTATTCCTATTCAGTAGCTGGTAGAGCCTCCTCGAGAGGCAATTACAGCCTCAACCCTCCGGGCCATGCTTTTCACAAGTCCATGTATGACGGCTAGTGGTATTTTTTTCCACTCGGCTTGGAGAAGACATGTAAGTTCCTTCACCGATTTTGGACGGATGTTGCACCCCTTAATTCGGCGATCCAACTCGTCTTAGAGGTTCTCGATGGGTTCATGTCTGGGCTCTGGGTAGGCCAGTCCATTCGGTTAACCCCATTGTCACCATACCAATCTATGGTGGACATCGCAACATGACAGCTGGCGTTGTCGTCTTGGAAGTAACATGGGTCCAACCAGTAAAACTGCCACGACGTAGGAAGCACACTGTCATCCAAAATAGTGTAGTTGGGCTCGGCGTTGAGTTTATCATGAATTTGGACAAAAGGTCCCAGTCCATGCCAGGAGAAATACTCCCAGACCATAATTTCACCTCCGTCGAACTTTACTGTGAGCACAATGCATTCTGGCAGGAGGCGTTCTACAGGCAGACGCCAGACCCAGACCCTGCCATCCGAAGGTAGAGGGTGAACCTTGATTCGTCGCTCCAGATATCCCGTTTCCACAAATGTACGATCCTCTTTCGACGTGCTTTGAACTACATTAATCGAGCAGCGCGGTTGGACTTTGTGATCAAGGGCTTATAAGCAGCAGCTCGACCATGAAAACCAAGAAAATGTGCTTCTTTGCGGATGGTATTAATTGAAAGAACGCTCACGTATGCCTGTTGAAACTTCTAATAGTATGTGGACCATTGGTTGGGTGCGGTTCTTCCTAATATCTCTGGACAGCACCCACCGATCTCTATCTCCCAGTATCGTGGTTCTGTCCCATTCAGACAATCACCGCTCACCTTCCACTTCTGAATCACAAAGACAACTGTCGATTTCAGTTTGCTACATATATATCCCTTCAGGATCGGTCATTTCTGTGATATCCGACGATTACACATTTCTTGAAATCAGATAACTGGATCGTGGCATCTTGCATGCGATTCCTGCCAATGTAGTTTCCTACGATATATATTTAACGGCAGAGGGCGTACCATATATCAGGACCGCAGCTATCGTCATTTGCATGGGTGTCCAAATACGTATTGGTAGATAGTGTATATGCCGACCAACCGGTCTGGTGGTTAATGTGTTATCCTCTAGATAGGCTAGATAGGAAGATTCCTGTGTAAATACGGATCAGTGCATGGATATTTGGAAGCGTTCGGTGTCGTGGCATCTTGCATGCGATTCCTGCCAATGTAGTTTCCTACGATATATATTTAACGGCAGAGGGCGTACCATATATCAGGACCGCAGCTATCGTCATTTGCATGGGTGTCCAAATACGTATTGGTAGATAGTGTATATGCCGACCAACCGGTCTGGTGGTTAATGTGTTATCCTCTAGATAGGCTAGATAGGAAGATTCCTGTGTAAATACGGATCAGTGCATGGATATTTGGAAGCGTTCGGTGTCGTGGCATCTTGCATGCGATTCCTGCCAATGTAGTTTCCTACGATATATATTTAACGGCAGAGGGCGTACCATATATCAGGACCGCAGCTATCGTCATTTGCATGGGTGTCCAAATACGTATTGGTAGATAGTGTATATGCCGACCAACCGGTCTGGTGGTTAATGTGTTATCCTCTAGATAGGCTAGATAGGAAGATTCCTGTGTAAATACGGATCAGTGCATGGATATTTGGAAGCGTTCGGTGTCGTGGCATCTTGCATGCGATTCCTGCCAATGTAGTTTCCTACGATATATATTTAACGGCAGAGGGCGTACCATATATCAGGACCGCAGCTATCGTCATTTGCATGGGTGTCCAAATACGTATTGGTAGATAGTGTATATGCCGACCAACCGGTCTGGTGGTTAATGTGTTATCCTCTAGATAGGCTAGATAGGAAGATTCCTGTGTAAATACGGATCAGTGCATGGATATTTGGAAGCGTTCGGTGTCGTGGCATCTTGCATGCGATTCCTGCCAATGTAGTTTCCTACGATATATATTTAACGGCAGAGGGCGTACCATATATCAGGACCGCAGCTATCGTCATTTGCATGGGTGTCCAAATACGTATTGGTAGATAGTGTATATGCCGACCAACCGGTCTGGTGGTTAATGTGTTATCCTCTAGATAGGCTAGATAGGAAGATTCCTGTGTAAATACGGATCAGTGCATGGATATTTGGAAGCGTTCGGTGTCGTGGCATCTTGCATGCGATTCCTGCCAATGTAGTTTCCTACGATATATATTTAACGGCAGAGGGCGTACCATATATCAGGACCGCAGCTATCGTCATTTGCATGGGTGTCCAAATACGTATTGGTAGATAGTGTATATGCCGACCAACCGGTCTGGTGGTTAATGTGTTATCCTCTAGATAGGCTAGATAGGAAGATTCCTGTGTAAATACGGATCAGTGCATGGATATTTTGAAGCGTTCGGTGTCGTGGCATCTTGCATGCGATTCCTGCCAATGTAGTTTCCTACGATATATATTTAACGGCAGAGGGCGTACCATATATCAGGACCGCAGCTATCGTCATTTGCATGGGTGTCCAAATACGTATTGGTAGATAGTGTATATGCCGACCAACCGGTCTGGTGGTTAATGTGTTATCCTCTAGATAGGCTAGATAGGAAGATTCCTGTGTAAATACGGATCAGTGCATGGATATTTGGAAGCGTTCGGTGTCGTGGCATCTTGCATGCGATTCCTGCCAATGTAGTTTCCTACGATATATATTTAACGGCAGAGGGCGTACCATATATCAGGACCGCAGCTATCGTCATTTGCATGGGTGTCCAAATACGTATTGGTAGATAGTGTATATGCTGACCAACCGGTCTGGTGGTTAATGTGTTATCCTCTAGATAGGCTAGATAGGAAGATTCCTGTGTAAATACGGATCAGTGCATGGATATTTGGAAGCGTTCGGTGTCGTGGCATCTTGCATGCGATTCCTGCCAATGTAGTTTCCTACGATATATATTTAACGGCAGAGGGCGTACCATATATCAGGACCGCAGCTATCGTCATTTGCATGGGTGTCCAAATACGTATTGGTAGATAGTGTATATGCCGACCAACCGGTCTGGTGGTTAATGTGTTATCCTCTAGATAGGCTAGATAGGAAGATTCCTGTGTAAATACGGATCAGTGCATGGATATTTGGAAGCGTTCGGTGTCCTGGCATCTTGCATGCGATTCCTGCCAATGTAGTTTCCTACGATATATATTTAACGGCAGAGGGCGTACCATATATCAGGACCGCAGCTATCGTCATTTGCATGGGTGTCCAAATACGTATTGGTAGATAGTGTATATGCCGACCAACCGGTCTGGTGGTTAATGTGTTATCCTCTAGATAGGCTAGATAGGAAGATTCCTGTGTAAATACGGATCAGTGCATGGATATTTGGAAGCGTTCGGTGTCCTGGCATCTTGCATGCGATTCCTGCCAATGTAGTTTCCTACGATATATATTTAACGGCAGAGGGCGTACCATATATCAGGACCGCAGCTATCGTCATTTGCATGGGTGTCCAAATACGTATTGGTAGATAGTGTATATGCCGACCAACCGGTCTGGTGGTTAATGTGTTATCCTCTAGATAGGCTAGATAGGAAGATTCCTGTGTAAATACGGATCAGTGCATGGATATTTGGAAGCGTTCGGTGTAGATGCCGACTGCTGCACCTTAAATCTCTCGTAGCCGAAAGTCATCACGTTGGGTTGTTGTGGAAGTTTGGAGAGTGGGGTACCTTCTCAGATGCTGCCTCGTTATCTGACCGTAGTTCAAAATGACGTGGTGTTGTCCTAGGATCTTTCCCTTACTCGATAGCCCCCGGACCGTCGTCAATAGCCCTTTGTGTTGCTCTAGTTCGACGTTAATTAAAAATACCTACACAACCATAGACTATTTTAGTCCGGTTGGAAGAGTAACGGACTAGCAACGTGAGGGTCGCAAGTTCGAATCCAACCAGAGCCAGTAGTGTACATGGTAATTGTGGTAATTTTTAATTAACATCGTACTAGAGCAACACAGCGGGCTATTGATGACGGTCTGGGATCAATCCCGCAAGGGAAAGACACGAGGATAACCCCACGTCATTTTGATCCTTGGTCAGATGACAAGGCAACACCTGAGCGGGCACCCCACTCTCCAAACTTCCACACTAACCCAACATGAGGACTTTCAGTGTACAAATGGGGCTGGTGTGACCTCAAATATCCTAGTGTTAGCGTAGGCGTTCTAAAAGTTGTGTGACCTCGTCATCTGACCGTGGTTCAAATGATATATTGTCGTCCAATCTATGCCTTTGGGACTGATCCCGGACCTTTGCCAAAAGCCCGTTTTGGCAAGACGTTGTTAAAATACCATCAAAGTGTCTCACTTTATTTTTCAAGAGAAAATACCAAAAATTACTTTTATCAATACTAAATAGTCTTAAAATTACTGTGGTTGGTTGTGTGGTACATTTGTACCCGATTGGAAAATTAACGGATTAGCAACTAGAGGGTTGCGAATATGAATCCAACCAATGATCGTTGTGGACAAAGGGGGCTGGTGCACGTTAAATCGGTCAGGTCGTAGAATTCCCCCAAATTGGCATAGTGTGGACGCTTTGAGAGTGGGGTGTCTGTTTAGATGTGACTTCGTCATCTGATCGTGGTTAAAAATTACGTATTGTTGCCCTCGGATCTTTCCCTTGGGTTGATCCCGGACCGTCGCCGATAGCCATTGTTTTGCTCCAGTGCATCGTCAATTAAATACCTATATCTGTGCACAGACAAATAAAAATAGACTAGAAACGTTTTGGAGTGTATTTTAAACTTGTATTGCTTGCTGGCATTACATGCAATTAATTCAGACATGACTTTATACAAATCATCCGTAATAGTTAGTATAAACTTTAAAAATTAAAATTATTTTAAATAAACCTATAAGTTAACTAAAATTCACAATTGGTGCTTTCAACAAAATCCTATGGTATACAAAATCCAATGTAAACCGCGCAAAAATTTTATTAATTTTATTGATATATACAAACATTTATCAAACTGTGCAAATGAAGTATTGAATAGAATTTTATGAAGCAATTTCTCCAATAACCAGTTAACGATGAAAAGTAGAATTTCTTTTATCATTGCTTTAAGCTTCTATGCAAAAACCTCCCAAACATAATTTTGAAAGTAATGAATTAAAATGTTTACGTTCGCATGTAACGGCACAAAAACATTATTTCCTTTAATAATTTATCTCTCTTTCAGACGACTATAATCGAGTAGTTTTAGAAGCATTACCTGGAGTGCCCGATTCAGATTACATCAACGCATCCTTCATCGATGTAAGTAATAACACTCAAGAATATTTCTTTGCATACTGAGTGTGTCATTTAATTATTATCTTATTTTAATTAATAAATTCCTCATACAAAAACTTTTAGAGAACTTCGCTTATATTTTGTTCTTTAATTTAAAAATATTTCCAAAGTAGTGCTTTAAATTTTCTTGATGGCGTATACTTTACAAAGGCAAAGGTCACTAAGATAATTTGAGTCTTCCTGAAAGATTGTAAAAATTCATAACTTTAAATTCAATCTCAATAGTTAGAAATAAGTTTTTCTTCACAAATGTTGAGTTTTGCTGATCGTTTATCTTTAACAATCAATTCTGCATTCTGCGAACCATTAGAAAACGTACGATCTAAAACACGAATGAAAGTACCAGTAAGAACAGACGAATTTTATACTTTAATAAAGGTTCTGAAGATAGTGTACGTTGAAACCGATCGTTTCGTAATAAATAAAAATATATTTTACCAATATAGTCCTTATTAAAATTTGAAAATTAATTGAAAAAAGTGAAAAAAATTTTATTAAAAAAAAAAACTTTTTGATTGGAACATATTTTTTTCGCATTTCGCTTCTAGAAAATTTTAAAGCGTTATGAATAACTGGGTTCCTTTCATGGTTTCAGTTTAGAAATTTTTTAAAATCCGTTATAGCAAAAGATATTTGCTACAATAAATTTTTCTTTCTTCGACTCCATTAACATAATTGCCAATCATAAATTTCCAGTTCCTTGCCAATTTGCATTTTTGAATTACGAAAGACCCCGCTAATTAAACAAAGCAGTTCCTGGAACAATATTTCATGTTCGATTACGATATATAATTGCTCGTGATACGCAAAGGAAACCTGACATCTCGACCGTAATGATACGGATGGAAGCTGACGTTGAGCAAAATAGTTCGTTTCGTCGTAATGACAGAGTAAACAGAGAACAAAAAACTTTCGTGGAAGACTGTACTTATTTTCCCTTTTCAAACAAAATAAAAAGGCGGATAAGTAATGTGGTGACGTCATTTTTGCCTACCTGTTCTCTTTTCGAGTCTTTTTAAAGGGAGGTGGTGTTTTCTCAAGGTGTTTGCACGTTCTTTATCGCTAGAATTAGTCATCGACGTCGTTGAAGTAATGAATCGCTTGGGCTTGGAATTTCAAAAAAAAAAAAAAAATAGAACGCTTGGTCTATTTTTTGTGGTAGTGGGGAGAGTTCTTATTATTTCTCTTCCGAGAAAAAAAAGATCCAACGTAAACAAGGTGGTCTTTTTTTTCGAGAATTCAGACGCTTGTTCTAAAAGTGATGAGACAGGCCGACTTGTGACACACAAGGGATATTTCTAGAGCTGTGTGTTATACGGGTGTTGGCTTTTCGGTGCTCAAAGTAACGAACAAAAAATTCGAACGAAAATTCTCTTTCTAAAAGTGGCTCTCAAAGTACCTAAATGATATTCCATTTTCAATGAATGACGTACACATTCTTATAAAAACATTGGGATATTATGCGAGCGTTGTGCAAAAGTGTCACGTTATTTGGAGATTACCAACATATTACTTTCGTGTCACGAACTGTGTCCAATGAATTGCATAGTCTCACATTCATTTACTAGGGAATCTTCAGACGTCTACTAGGATTTTTACTAGGAAGATCTCTTAACATCAGACGATCTGATAAATTTTTTAGACTTTTAACCCCATACTACTAAAACTAAATATGGGAAAAACTATATTTGTTTTACTACGCGCGCGCGATTACCACAAAATTCTTCAAACGGTTTAGAATTAAGTTATCGAGAAACCAAATTATATATAGTTACTACCAGGCTAGAGGCACGAATCTCCATTTTTGGCGATTTTCACCTTATTGCAGTTTTTTAAGTCACCGTTTTATGTTTTATAACATGACAATGCCACAAATCTATATTGTAAGTGTAAATACCTATTTTTACAAGAAAACAATCTTTGGTCTAAGCACAATTTTTCCCGAAGCATCAAAACTCTAAAAAAGCGTTTTTGCAGAAACGTCCCTTTTGTAGTATCGTGTCTTTGGCGTGGTGGCAAAGATATTAAAAAAAATTTTTATTGTTTGTACGAGGGCTGTTCAATAAAGAATGATCATAATTTTTTAAAAGGTGATTAAAATAAATTAAGAAAAATAAAATTAATACTGAATGTGTAGCGGGATAAGTGGTGAATAGAAAGGTGCAAGTTTCACGGTCATGACGTCATTGTTGAAACCTTGGCAGCCGGCCAAGAACGCCTAGTTTTACTTTCTCCAACGGCAAAAATGGAAGTGACACGCGAAATGCATTACACTGCATCGAAACTTTGTTTTCGCCTAAAAAAAATCATCAGATCTTTCAGAAACCAATGTCATGTGTTTTCTCCATCCTCCATATAGTAATGATGTCCATGCTATTTTTTTTCTTTTCCCGAATTTGAAGAAACACCTCCGGGAAAAGCGGTTTTAATCATCACTGGCAGTGGTTAAATTTGCGTATGCGATTTTGAAGGACCTGTCAAAAAATGGCTTCCAGCATGTGTTTGAAGACTGGAAAAGAGGTGGGATAAATACATTGCATGTAATGGGGGGGATTTCGAGAAAGACCATAAAAATGTGGAGGATTAGTACAGGAAATTATTTTTTATAATTTTATGATCATTCTTTATTGAACAGCCCTCGTATCACAAAATTACTCATTTTTTTTATTCATGTGACAAAAATTATGTTGAAATTTTTAAAAAATTCATTAAAACTCTTTAAGAAGTCGAAAAAATTATGAATCAAAATTCAAATAATATGCATGTTTTTGAAAAAGTATTAATTAGTATCAAATGTGTACTCTTGAAATTAACATAAATGTATATTGCCAAAATATTCAGAAGTCGACTTTACCTGAGTATTATCTGACATTTTTTCGGAGACACTCAAATGCTTATTTTAATAATGAGAAACACATAGCATATTTTAATCTATTTAAAAGATGCTCACGATTTTCTTTTTTGACTCAAAAACTAATAGTTTTTGATAACTGCACAGAAAAATTAAACTGTCAGTTAATACGTTTCTTCTTTAAGCCATAGCTACGTTTAATTTATTTTAAATATTTCTTTAAAAAATATTCTAGGTTGGTTGAATCCTATTTTCGAATGAATTATGAAAGAAAAATTAGATGTCGATTTAAAAAGACTTTTGAAAACAGAAAAACAGGTTTAAAATTCGCATTTGTTGATAATAAAACCCTTAATTATCTATTGCACGCCCTTGAAAATTACCATACAGATACAATCCGTTTGCTTAAAACATCGTAAGGAAGTTTTTGTGTCTGTCTAAGCTATTTACGCCATTAATGAAAAAATGTTGAAGTGGTTCGGTACAAAGAATTCGAGCGAAAGCAATTGAAAATGACAGCATAAGTGATGCGAGAATTTTTACACCGGTTAGATATAATGCAAATTGAATTCGTGCTTCTAATTAGTTCACTAATAATCTTTGTGGTTTTTTAGTTGAAAACATCCAAAAGTCCAAATGTAATTCTCTTAGTTTCTTTCAATTTCTGAAGTTTGTACGTCAATGTAGAAAAATGTTTCGAATCTAATTTCTCGAATAAAAAAATCTATTTATTCTATAAAGAACATAAGAAATAAAGAAAATACTGTATGCAATCATTATATTTGTTTAAAATTTAATATGGACAAAGATGGGCTACTTCATTATTGAATATATTAGTATTGTTATTTGCAACCATAAGAACCACTATTTTAATAAAAGGATTTTAATGTCAACACATTTAATTTCTGTCTTATAAATTCAAAATACAATATCAGAACACATTTCTTCCAATTGTTTGTAAACTGTGCCTTCTTCGAATTCAATTTATAATTTCTCATTCAAACAGAATGACTTAATTATAGAAATAAAAAATTCGAGAAAGCTAATTTAAAAATTTAATTAGATCCGGACGCAAAAGTAATCTACTGATTTGGAATTCATATATGGTTTTTAACAAGAAAACTCTACAAAAACATCCATACAATTATATCATTCATTACCTGAAAAAAATATTGTATATATATAACTTTATAAGCCCTCTTTGGATTATTTATCTGGAATGTTTTAAAACCTAAACTAATGGAATTATATACTTACTTTACTTTATACTATCTTTCATCGACTTGAATTTTTACAGGGAATTCTGAAGCCAAACGCATACATTGCAACCCAGGGTGAGACAGATATTTTAGTTATGCTTTTCATTATAATACAATTATCTAAAGAATTTTTTTCAAGCTGATTAAATGTCTTCTCAATGTACTTGTTTTGATGTGAATTCTATTTTATTTGACGTGAATTCTATATTATTTGATTCTAATTCTATTTTCTATTTTATTCAGCGTGAATTGTATTTTCTACTTTATTTTATGTGAATTCTTTTTACTATCTTATTTTATGTGAGTTATAGTTTATGTTAATTCTTCATTTTATATAAATTTTCTCTTACATTTTATTTTTGATATAAATTCTCTTTTCTGTTTTATTTCATGTGAATTTTATTTTCTATTTTATTTTATGCTAATTATATTTTCTATTCTATTTTATGTGAATTATATTTCTCGTTCCATTTTATGTTTTAAATTCGATATTTCTTATTTTACTTTTTGTGAATTCTATTTTCTTTTCAATTTGATGCGTATAATGTTTTCTATTTGATTTGATGTTATTTCTATTTTATATAACTATTTCCAGCGCATAATATTTTCAGGGTAGTCAGAAGCGATCGCATAATAGTCATTCTACGTGATTCTATGTCGAAACCATCCTGCAAAAATGTTCATTTCATGATTGGATGTCATTCATGATTAGATGTGCCATTCCGAATAAATTCGCGTCGAACGTTTTGTGACTTCCATTCTAGATATTATAAATTTAAACGCCAAAAACACCATATTATCCTTTTTGAGTTACGTAGATATCATAGGTTGCTAAATTCGGGACTCGTATCTTCGGTCTCCAGCCTTGATGTAATCGCAGGCGGGTACCTCATAGTAAATCGAGACTCGCACGAAAACCAGTTGGTTTTGCAAATTCGAATGTGTGCGTTAAGCCTCCTGATGGTTGTCTCGACTAGATAACTCGTCATTAGCAAAATTGGTCAGATCTCGATGAACGAGATATCTCGTACTTTAAAATATCCTGACCATACCTGAATCTCGTGATCATCCATATTATCTACAGTTTCGTCATGACGATATATCTCGTTTTCAGCAAACTTGGGACTATATCTCGTGGGTGAAATATCTCACTTGGAAGATTGGTCTCAATTGGACAGGTTAAAGTTCCAGTGGTGTAAGTCACTATTTCCAAAAAAAGACGGAACATTCACTGCCATCTGTTGGCAGTTAAATGAAGCTGACGTTCTTCACTTTTTCTGTTGACAGATTGACTATCTGGATCTGGTTTCTGTGTCTAATTATATTTAGTTAATTTTGGTTAGATTGGTTTCTGCATCTACGTCCTTCTTTTTGAAAAAGTGACATACACCACTCTAACCTTGATCCGTCCAATTGAAAGTATGGACGCATTCCAAAATGCCGGATCCAATTGAAAATCTGGAATCACTTTTTGGTGTTGGTCTTCGTCACGGAATCCCCTGCTGTGATTGCGGTGTGGTTGTTTTCGTCCACTCTGGATTATTCCCTAACGCTGCTAGTTCACGTTCTAGTGTCGACTTATGTAAATCTTAAATTGTGAATAATTATAATAGTTTTCTCGCATTTAGTACCTTGGCAACCATACTATGGATAATATGATTTAAATGTATTTTTTTATTTTAGGTCCAAATGAGCACACCCTCTCCGACTTCTGGAGAGCTGTGTGGGAGCAGAACTCTCACGTCATTGTCATGCTGACCAAGATCTTCGACTTCATCAGGGTATGCATCCTATATATCTCGCGTCCTTTTAAACAAGAGTATCACATCCACCGCAACACGGTATCACCAAACATTCCTGATCAAATCCGCACATTAAATCAATAGGACTGATTAAATTGCATGGTTATGTAAATCCAGTTTCTTGAAGACACTGTTAATGAATACTATGGCCTAACCACTCTTGTTGCGCAATGCTTACGTCACTTCGTGTATAGTGCTCCCTCTGGTGATCTCGACTTACTATTCATTCTGTTGTACATTTTCAGCCTGTCATCCACCAATCGCCGAAATAGCCGCAAGCGTCATTCATCGATGGAATAGGCCTTAATGAAAGAGTTCGTCCCTCTTTTTGGAGTTAGATTGCATTGAATCGCAAAACCGAAGTGTTATCTACTTGACGCGTGTAAAGTTTTGATGTTCGAAAGGAGGAATTTCAGCAAGTGTTTGGGGAAAACTGCGTTACTGGGTTGTGTTTCTTAACTTTTGCCAGGCATTAAAAATGGCAGAAAACAAGGAGCCTTTTCGACATGGCATGCTTTCTTATTTCCGAAAAGACAAGAATGCTTCGCAGACACTAAAGGAGATACGCATTATTTAGGGTGAGAGTTGATGATTCCACCTACCCAAAGTGGTTTAGAATGTTTCGTCACCTGGGACAGTTCTAAAGGCACAAACCTCAGAAATTGTAACGCGCGGAATGATGGAGATGCGGGAGGTAAAGAAAATTCATTGAACAGAACATCACATACTATAGTGATTAACTGTAATTTTTAGTAAATAAAATAATTTTACGTTGATGTTTGTCCAACAAACAGGACGAACTCTTGCATCAACCCAGTACACCAGAATATACACTACTCTACAATAATGGACCGAACGCCAGCGGATTTGCATAAAATCCGAGTATTTGTTTAAAGGTGTTTTTCGTGGTATGGCCTGGGACATTTTCATGTTGTTCCTGGTCAATTGAACGCTGACGCCAACATGAATATTTTGGACAATCAGGTTCTTCCTACGCTCTGGCAGTTTTATGAAATGGGCAAATGTTACTTCCAGGACGAAAACGCTCCGTGACATGTTGCAGCATCTGTCAATCAATGGCAAAACATTTTCCCTGGCCTACTCAGTGTCCCGACCTAAACCCCATAGAATATTTGTGGGACGAGTTAGAGCGAAGCATACGGACCAGGGAACCACGTCCGAAATCTACAGCTTAGCTCGGGACATCCTTGCAGCAGGAATGGACACAAATACCCGTAGCTGTTTATCAAAACCTCGTTGAAAGTATGCCCAGAAGCGTTGCTAGTGTCATTGCAGCACGTGTGGGACCATCTCCCTATTAAAACATACATTCTTTCCCTTATACCACATCTTGCTGTCCGGTCCATTTTTGTAGTGTAGTGTATATTGTTACAATTCAAAAAGGTGAATAGAAATATCTTTAAGGGGGTCCGCGACACAGCAGAAAATTTTTTGTATTAATTAATTTAGAATTTTGAATTTTTTAGTACTGATTACCCATCCAACTAATAAGCAAAATCACAACACAAAATTTTTCCAAAAGTTTTTTAAAAATTTTAATCTAAAATTTTTTGAAAAAAAGAGGGATAATTTTAAATTGCTAAGGCTCAAAATATTTTTGGTCGATTTTCAAAATTCTTGCAGTAAATTATTCACAAATTTATAAACTTTAATTTTGATTCAGCAATTTAAAAAATATTAATTTAATAAAAAATAAAAAATATTTGAATGAAAATTTTTGAAAATTTTAAGGTACTTTTTTTTTTTAAAGTCATATTTTTAAAAGTAAATATTTGTTTCAAATTTGCTGAATTAAAATTAAAGTATAATGTTTGAAAAAGATATGTTCCAAATTTCAACCCTTAAACTTTATCGGTTTTCGACCTATAGCAATTTGAATACAGGAAATCTTGAAAAAAAGTATCATGGAGAAAAACGCATTTAAAGTTTTAAAGACACATGTTGTTGCCATGACAACAGCTGTCAAGAGTGTTAGATTTTCAAAACAACGCACCACAAAAATTATTATCTCTAGTTATAATTAAAATAGAAACATGATTTAGACGTCATTTCAAGCAGAAAAACACAGAGAATTTCTTAAAATAATGAAAAAAAATTCGAAAAATTGACGATTCTTGTGTCCCGAACCCCCTTAATGAACAGATACGGATAAACGATAATCTTCTCTCTATTCGTCCATATTAGATTAAATACCAAATTACCATTCGAAACTGAATTAACATCTACACAATCATTTGCTTAGTATTTGCATGAGCGTCATATCAAATTTCGTGTCCACCCGCATTCCAATTTCTGTACATAGTATAGGCATAGAATGTACAGATCTCCAAATGTTAATCATGGTTCAATGGGTTAACCCACTAATGTAGCAACCTGCCAGTTGTAGGGGGCACAGGTTTGATTACTTCCAATGTGTATTGCTCTGTTCTGTATTATCTCTCAGTAGATAAACTTCTATTGCGCGTGTGTGGCCATTACTTGCTATTGTCTCCCTTCTGTTCGGCTCAGCAAGGCCAAATATATATGACCCTTGTGTCAAAATCTAATTCAAATGACTCTATTTTTGCATAATTTTATTCATATTCTTCAAAATAACTGTACCTCCACCCTGATGCTTTTACTTCAGAAGAAACAAAATAAGTGCGATTTTTCTTTAAAAGATAGTTTAATATAAAGCATTAAATATTGAGCTAATATTTTAAAAATATTTGCACGTTATTAAATCGGTACTTTGGTCAAAATTCGTTGATCGTGAGCTATGTCCACGCATTACTTTAAGGTTCTGTATGTAGTAGCAACATAAAATAGTACCAACGTCCTCCTGTCAATACAATCTAAAATAATCAAATCAGTAGAAAGTATTGTGTACCTCGCATTTAAAATAGTATTGGAAGTGACCTAATATGAGACACTTGCCTAATATGAGATACTCCTGTATCTCTAACGTACGGTGTCGCCATCTACTGGAAGTGCCATGATTGGTTTGGTTTCTTGGGGTCTTATTGCACAAGACATGCTCTATCAAGTAATAGACAGACAAACAATGAAAGTTTTACTGTCCCAGAAGATATAAATACATCCAAGGGAGGAACGCACCTGACAGGAATCGAACTTGCATAGACTTACAACTCGAATGGGAAGTGACGTGATCTATTAGCAAAGGGAATTGTAAAGTCACTGTAATCATAACTATCCCCATTACAAGCCAAACCATACTTCAGCAACAACCTATAGTGGTAAATCGCTTTTAAGGATTGGTAGGACTTCTTTTTTACTTGTCTTCAGACATATAAGGTAAGTTAAGTTAGTTGAAACGTTTATGCATAAATAAATACGTTTTACAATAAATAGATTTTGATGTAACGCTTGTATTTCTTTGCCATTGTGAATGCGGAATATCATATGAAGAAAGCTTGGGGTCTTGTATTGGGAAACGTTTTCCCAAAACAGCTGATTCGAAAAATTTCATAAAATTTTTTCTTCGTATATTTGCAATGCATTTTTTCAAAAAGAGCATCACAATTTCGAAACAGCTTTAGTGATAGTGTTGAAAATACAAAATATGTTTGAAAATTTTTTCATTAGACAGTCACTAGCGCAATTTAAAAAAAACCCTGTAAAATAGATTGTTAAAACAAATTCTAAATTAGCTGTACCTACAGCTAATTTAGAATCTACAAGGTTTGTCCCAAAAGTAATGAGAAATATTTTTCTGCGCATTTCTGGCACATCGCCAAGGAAAACAGATGGCTCAGAAATGTGGCTTGGAATATCAGTGATTATTGGTTTGCTTCGCAAACCAAATGGAAATTTGTAGCCTATGGGATAACAGCCATCACGGATTCTCATTTGGTTTGCGAATTTGTAGCGTATTGGATAACAGCCATAACGGAGTTGCTCGTTGTTCCAAATAGGAATTCGCATGACGTCACAATCTCTTGACAAAATATAAATATTTAATTGAAAAATGATTTATTAAAAGAAAACCAAACTTATAAGGTATCCATCTGGTGTCAAATTTTCCGCATTATTTTAATCCGTTGAAATTTTTAATCTATCTTTATCGATCCCGAGTTTACAAAAAAGAATTTTATAATGCCAGTCACAATGTTTTTTTATTCTTTGCTTTCTTTCGCTGAAATCGTAAGTGGGTTGGAAATGTTATCTGTTTATTTTTGGAACACGAATGTTGGCGTGACGTCACATCTCACATATTTATGTATTCAATTTAAAAATTTTATTTATTTAAACAAAATCATATTTTCAGGTATCGATGTAATGTGAAATTTTCCGCAGGTTTTAAATCTGTTGAAATTTTTACTCTATGTTTAACGGTCTATTAGATAGAAAAAAGAACTACACAACTAAAGTTAATTCAATGTTTTTTTTATCTTCTGCTAGAAAATCATTCCTCCGCGGACGGAAACGGAAAAAATAAATTTAGAATATGATCTTTTATCAGCACAGGATAGCCGCTGTTGCCATTCTAAAAAAAAACAATAACATTAAATTTCATTAAATTTTAAAATGTTCGATCAAATTTTAAAATTCACCGCGACCCTAAAATTTTAAAAATTTTGGACTACCTGTGTGCCAAATCCTGTTTGTGCCATAGATTCGTCAGAAACAAACAGGTAAACACTTCCTTGCATAACAGTAGAGACGTATTCCAATGGTCGCGCAGCTGCTCCTAATTCACAGCGCATGCCCAGTGGCCTAACAGCGAGTCGTGAGAGTGGCTTGTTACGCTTAAGATGCAGCGATCTATTGAACAACGCGCTATGCAATAAAGTTTTGCGTTAAATCGGTAAAAGTGGCAATGAAACCTTGCAAATGTTAAAGGAGGCTTACAAAAATGAAGTTTTGTCACAATCGCAAGCGGCAAAGCTCGGAGTGGAACATTCCAAACTCACCTCGACCAAAGAAGGCTCGGATGAGCAAATCACGTGTCAAAACAGGACTAAAAAGGAGCGGTCCATACAGAATTCGTACCACCTGGGCAGACGGTGAACTCACACTTTTACTTGGAAGTACTCAAGCTCTTGAAAAAGGTAAACCCTGACTGTCCAGATTGCTGGAAGCTGGAACGTCCACCACGACAACGCACGGCCTCACACGGCGTTGGTTGTGACTGAATACCTAGCCCAAGAACACATCCCTGTGCTTCCCCATCCTGCATACAGTCCCGACCTAGCCCCCTGTGACTTTTTTTGTTTTCACGGCTTAAGATGGACATGAAGGACGCCCTTTTGGCGCACTCCAAGATGTCTGAAGAGACGTAACCACAAGGTTTCGCGGTATCTCACAAAATGTTTTCGAACACTGCTACAACCACTGGCAGCAACGCTGGACTCGTTGTATTGCTACCCAAGGTGCATACTTCGAAGATTATTAAGTGATTTTCTTTGTAAGAACGATTATTTATTTTATGTAATTTTTTTCCCATCACTTTTGAGACAGACCTTGTATTATGGAAAAGTGACCTAATATGAGAGTTTTTTTTTTTAATTTTCCATCAGACAGTCCCTAGCGCAAATTAAAAAAAAAACTGTATCTTCTATAAGGTTACTTTTTTGTCATAGATTCTAAATTAACTGTAGGTAGTAGGGATGCGACATCGATGTCGATGTTTTCAAAACATCGATGTATTTACCATCGATTATTCAAGGCAATGTTTTTTGAACATTGATGTTTATACTTGTCGATGTTTTATTTTTAAATGAAAAATTAACCAAGTAGCATAATTTTCTTAATCAGTAAATTGAAAATACTTTTAGACCAAAGTGGCCAAGGGTGAAGGGTCTGAAAAGTTGGGATGCGACATCGATGTCGACATCGTTTTTTAAATATCGATGTTTTATTAAAACACGATGTTTTATAAAAACCTAGATGTATTTACCATCGATTTATTGGAACCGATGCTTGTTTAAAATCGATATTTTAACATTGTCGATATGTTTTATTTTTGAATGAACAAAAGCACCACAGTAAAAATAAAGAAAAATAACAGTGTAACTAAGTATTTGTCAGTGATAGCGACATCAGTGCCATCAGAAAGAGTTCTTTTCCCCTAATTGGTGGGATAGTTAGTGAAAAAAGAAGTCGGCTTAAGATGGAGAAAGTTAACAAACTTCTTTTTTTTACAAATTGTAAATACTTATGGGCTTATATACTGTATATACTTACAACAAATATTGGGGCATATAATAATTATAGGCCTAATATTTTTTATTTACAGCAAGTAAAAAATAAGTTTGTCGTGTTTCCCCCAATAGGTTGATAAATAATTAATAATAACTAACAATAATTATTGTTTAAAAACATCGATGTTTTTTGGGCGATGCATTATCAACATCGATGTTTTAATTTTGAACATCGTGGTTTTGCTGTCGATGTCGCATCCCTAGTATGTGTACCAAGGTATAGATTTATTCAGTTACAAATAATTACTAACGAAATGCAAAACTTGAAAATGCATCACTGGTTTCCAGGTATTTCAACCAAATCCCAAGTCCATATAACTCTAATACATTCAACAATGATAAAGATAAAAAAAGAAAAAAAGAGTGAGTCGGTTTTCGCTGTGACTCTTCACATCTCTAAGCCAGCTATACGAAACTAACGGAATTTCTGGGACGTTCCAAAATCTTTTTTTTTTCGAAGAAAGTTAGACTAATTACCTGCTACCGTCGAAACGATTGCGCTACTAATTAAACACCACATTCTTCTTTCACAGGTGTCACTGCATTCTCGGGGATTTAGGCACAAAGTATCTATTCCACTAACTATTCCCTCAGAGTTACCGCCGAGTTAATAGTTACCAGATTAAGCCCCATTTTCGCCTGTCACCTAAGGGGATGACTTAAGCACGCGAAAATAATGAATATGGAGCTCTAACAGGTCTTTCTTTTGCCGAGAGGACGGGGGATTATTTCTGCCCTGGACGGCACTGAACACTCCCCAAATATTTAACTTGGCGAAATGAAACCTAATATCCGTAAATGTCCTGTGTATTCTCCGAAGTTTGCGGTGGATAGAGTTTATGGAGCTTTATATATCCTGCTGATAACAAGAGTGTGATCTCAATATTTGTTGAGTCTTTGATACAAGTTATTTTAATAAGGGTACTTAATTAAAGTCGCACTAGTGCAAAACAGCGAGTAACTCTCCGAGATGAATATCGAAGGGTATGAACCAAGGACGACGCCTTGTAGTTTTGAACCACGGTCAGATGACGAGGTTAACACCCGATCTGAAAATCCACTCTTCAAATGTCCACACCACTCCAATGTGAGGGCATTTGAGTCCACGAAATATACAACGTGCTCCAGTCCCCGTGTGTAGGACGGTTTTTGGCTGGACTTACTTTCAAACTCGCAACCCAAACCCGTTGCTCTTCTAACTGGGCATCCGGCCGACCAACCAGTCTGGTGGTTAAGGTGTTAGCCTCAAGATCGGATGGTTCCTGGTTCGAATCCGGGTCAGTGCATAGATATTTGTAAGCGTATGGTGTAGATTGGTCTACCGCACCCCCCCCCTTTCCGGTTATATTAAAAATAAATAGGAAAAGTCCTCACCTATGGTTTCTTAATCACACCGGCAGTCACAATATTTCAATATTTTATATACAAGACATAAAACATTATTTTAACATAGACCAAACTACATGTAGTCACAGACAGATATTTTTTTTTTATTACACTTTTTATTTTTATTAAAAGCCACAGCCGACCAACCGGTATAGTGGTTAAGGTGTTAGCCTCTAGATCGGAAGGTTCCTGGTTCGAATCCGGGTCCGGGCATGGATGTTTGTAAGCGTATGGTGTAGAGGCGGCTGGTGCACCTTAAATCTGTCGTGGCCGAAAGTCCTCACGTTGGGTTGGCGTGGAAGTTTGGAGAGTGGGGTGCCAGCTCAGGTGTTGCTTCGTCATCTGGCCGTGGTTCAAAATTACGAGGTGTTGTCCTCAGATCTTTTCCCTTAAAGGGGTTGATCCCGGACCGTCGTCAATAGCCCATTGTGTTGCTCTAGTACGACGTTAACAAAAATTACCATTACCATTACCATTAAAAGCCACAACAGATTTTACATAATATAACTTTTGTAACCTTGTAACCCGCTACTGCGCGCGGGATTTCTCTTTTTTTCCCTTTTATTTTGTTGCCTATTTGCAACTTTTTGTTTTTACATGTTCAGGGCCTATTGCCCTTTTAAGAAAGAAGAAAACTCTAAATGTTCGCTCCATACATACTGAGCACTGGCCTTGTTTACCCATGTGAAACAAAAATTTTAAAAATAAACAGCCGTGCGCGCGCCGTGCTGTGGGAGTTGGCTTGCGCCTTTTGACCCTACAGTCGGTGGTGGCTCTTCTGTGCTGCTACAAGTGCATTCGGGAATCACAATCTTCCCCTCCGGGCCATGAAAACACTCTAAATCTCTCGGTGAGTGGGCCTGGAGAGGGTCGCTAAGCGTATGGTGTAGAGGCGGCTGGTGCACCTCAAATCTATCGTTTCCGTAAGTACTCACGTTGGTTTGGTGTGAAAGTTTGAAGAGTGGGGTGCAAGCTCATGTGTTGCCTCGTCATCTGACCGTGATTCAAAATCACGTGGCGTTGTTCCCGGATATTTCCCTTGGGGGATTGATCCCGGACGGTCGTCAATAGCCCGTTGTGTTGCTCTAGTACGACGTTAATTAATAATTATTAACAAGCGGGCTACCGAAAACCGTCGAGTTCGAGGGCGCGTTAAATCGGTCGTTGCCTCAAATGTCCTCGTGTGGTGTGGAAGTTTGGAGAGTGGTGTTCCAGCTGAAGTGTAGACGTCGTCATATGGCCATGGTTCAAAATTACGTGATGTCCTCGGTTGGTAGTTATTTAAATAAAGTCACATTGTAGCAACACAACGGGCAATTACTGTTACTACAACGTGAACGTACTACGTAATATTGATTATGGTGTGGTCCTCGTATCTTTCCCTTCGTGTTTGATCCCGGACTGTCACCAATAGCCAGTTGTGTTGCTCCAGTGCTACATTAATTAAAATACCTACTTACGTCTTCCATCCGGGCTACAGTGGCCTAGGAACTTACATGATATAAATAAGGGAAAAAAAGATAATAAGAGATGGAAGGATGTTAACAACCTATCGATTCCTATATTTGTGAAGTTTTGTAAAAATGCGTTGGTATGACTAGTTCAGCTCTGGTGATTTGGAATTTGAGTCAACTGATTTTGGTGGAGATTATTCGTATATTTAAATGAAAGGTTAAATGTAAACTCGGTACTTCAACAGCTAGAAGTCATGCAGAGATTGACGCTCTGAGCTTTGTCAGGTTATGATAGCTTTTGAAGTTCACATCTAAGCTTATGCAGTGGTGCTCTCAGCTTATAAAATCAAACTGAGATTATATAGTCAAGCTCTGAGAGAGAGAGAGGGACGGCATACGAGTATCAAGTCCGCCTCTGAGCTTAAGTAGAGTGGCTTATATAGTTTGACTCTCAGAATCTAGTGTCCGGATCAAAGTTTAAAAACTCTGAACTCATTCTCTGGTTTAAAATAAAGCGTTATACATTCAAACCTGTTTTTGTGCGGTGGATAGGGACCGTATAAAAGAAAAAGCATAAAAAAATCTTCCAAGACTTCACGAGTAGCTATAAATAATATATTCGCAACACATTTAAAAAGTATTTTTTTATGCAGTGAATAGGGACCGCATAAAAAAAGTTTCAAGTAGAAAATAACTAAAAACCTTACGAAATAACTAGAAACTGCTTTTTTAAACGAAATCAAGACACAAGGCTTGGCAAGTACTTGGAATCTCGTCAAAACTTTTGGAATCTCAATTAGAAATCTCGTTTTAAAAATACACATGCGAACATTTTAAAATATTTTATTTGCATTGTACTTACTTTACACAGACAAAACTTTTCAAAATGAATTAATTTTTAATTATTAATTAATTAATTAGAATTTCTCGTTCATTGAAAAATATCGTCTGTCCCAAATATTCGGAAATTGTTTACATTGCACAAAGAACAAAAATAAGACTCGAAATAAATGAAGCATTAGAGCTGAAATTCCATAAAAAACAAATAAATGCCTTTTCAGCAGTACTGGTAAAGCAATCCAAGTACGTATAAAATATTTTTAAAATTTAAACAATTTTTATTCATAACTTTGTCAATTATGTTCTAATTTGATTTTAATTTTGAAAGGACTGTAAGTAGATTCTACTAAATAAATTTTTTTCATATACCGTACAAAAAAGATCGCACACACAAAAAAAAAAAGATCGCACAAAAATAGGTTTGAGTGTACTCTAAGTTTCTATTACCCGTCTCTAAGTCTATTTAGTCCTACTCTGTGCTATTGTCTGTCTATGTATCTATATAGTCCTATTCTGAGCTTATATTGTCCAATTATGAGTTTATACAGTCCTAGTATCAGCTTCTATTGTCCGGATCAGAATTAATTTAGTTCTACTCTGAGCTTTTATCGTCCAGCTCTATATTTATATTTTCCTACCCTGAGCTCCTATTATCATGCACTAAGTTTATATAATCCTACTCTGAGTTTCTATTGTCCAGCGCTGAGCTTATATAGTCATACTCTGAGCGTTTATTGTTCAGCTCTAACCTCATCTAGTTCCACTCTAAGTTTCTATTGTCCTGCTATGAATTATATAGTTTTATGAGATAGTTTCTATGGTCAGGTTTTTAATTTATCTAGTTGTACCCTGAACTTCTATAGTCAAGCTATGACCTTATCTAGTTCCAATCCCACTCTGAGCTTCTACTGTCAGGCTATGAGTAAATGTAGGAGTTCTGCACCTATAGTCCTAATCTGAGCTTCTATTTTCCGGCTATGAATTTTTGTAGACCTACTCTGAGCTTATATTGTCCGACCCTTTGTTTATATAGCCCTACTCTGAATTTCTATTCTCCGGCTCTGAGCTTATATAGTCCTAATTTGAGCGCCAAATGCATGGCTCTGACATTTTTAAGTCGCACTCCGACCTGTTATCGCCGGGCTATGAGTTTATATAGTCTGGCTCTGTGCCTATACAGTTCTACTCTGAGAGCTTCTATAGTTCGGCTAGGAAGTTATCTAGTCTTATCCTGAGTTTCTATTGTCCGACTAAGTTTTTATAATCCTAATCTGGGTGTTTCTATTATCAAGTTATAAGTTTATGTAGTCCTTCAATGAGCTTCTATTAAATGTATCTGAGTTTATCTAGTCCTGCTCTGAGCTTCTATCGTCGGACTGAGTTTATATAGTCCTACTATCAGAGAGAGAGAGAGAGCTTCTATTGTCGGATTTAGTTTATATTGTTCTTCTAGGAGAGAGCTTTTAGTGTCCGGATTTGGCCAGTTTTCAATCAAATCCCGTGGTTTTTACTGGAGGAGCTTGTTCGCCTTTGAATCTTTCACCATAAAAAACCCAAATCCAATCCCGTGGTTTTGAGCGAGTCTATTAAACTGGGTGGCATATTAAAATTAAATCGTGCATGTCCTAGATTGCCGTCTTTAGCGCAGATTCATACATTGGATTCTGTGGCTGAACCGATGAACACTCACCTCTGGATATTCATCCTCTCACCTATGTCACACAAAACCTGTTCTAAATTTTCCTCGAAAGCAAAATATTTCATCTCCTAACATGGAATTAGATCGCACAGCTAGAGGCATCTAAGGCTGAAATAAGCACAATCTGCGCGAAATTTAATCATAATTGCGAAAGTCCCGAAACTAAATCAATGCAGAGTTAATTAACTGTTGTAGTTTTTGGTAAGGAAGCCGGTAGATTAAATTACGGATTTTTAACGAGTGTTCGATCAATATTTCAAATAATTTCCTTGATGAATAAGTGTTGTGTTGTCTTAGAGAGTTTTAAGTTGTAAGAGTTGGGTGAGGTGCAATTACAAAATTTGGTTATTCTATGATCGAAAATACGTTAATATGCTTACCAAAAGCGTCTTGAGGGACGTCGGGGCTAGAGGGAATGGTCACTGCTCTTGCAACCTGCGAGTTGTTGATAGGGCAGGTATAATTCCTTTCTGGGTGTATATCTTTTGTAACAGTAAACCTTTCATTCGATGTGACTATTACTTTACGGTGTCTGTATTATGCTTGACACAGCATGGCCACATATAAGGCTCTTTATAATGATACGTATACATATTAATATTTAGTAATTCTAGAAATTAAGCATATATGTCTGCATATATAAAACGGTGGTAAGTTCAGATAACGATGATGGCGGTGGATAGTGATCACACACTTTCCTCTCCAATGCAGACCACAAAGATTCAATAATATTGAGGTCTGGAGACTGTGGTGACCACGGGAGATTTGACAAATCCTCTTCGTGCTCAGAAATCCAGTACTGGTGGATGTGAGCTGTGTGAACAGATACTTTGTCGTCTTGGAATACACCAACACCATTGGGGAACAAAGTTTGTACCATGGATGGACATGATCGGCCAAAATGTTCACATAATCCTTGCCCTTAATGTGCCCTTGCAGAGTAATCATGGGGCCCACTGAAAACCGCGATATGTCTGCCTAAACCATCACAGAACCCCCGCCATGTTTCACTCTTGGCAACAAGCAATCTGTATTATAGGCTTGGGATGGCGTTCGCTAGACGTAAACGCGGCCAGAAGTGTATATATATAGGGAGGGGCCTGACTCATACAACACGATATGGTGTTTTCTACATATATGCGAGTCGCAAAACGCTAAGAAAATGCTCATATACTCCCCAAACACCATTAAAAGCAAATAAACAAAACATTAAGATAAGAACATTTAAATCAAACCTGCAACAGCAGTCGGGAGACCGAAAACACCAAGCCAGAAGATCCTATCAAATGGCGCTACCCACTTCTTTCAACAAAACGCCAACACCAATGCCTCAGAGGAAATAACAAACTAGAATAAGTCATCGGTTGCGGAGAGTTGAGGCAGCCGAATCTCATTTAAAATTCAACATTAAGTCAAGGCTTTAAGAAGCAGATAGCAGCCCTGTGTGAAAAAATTGACCAGCTAAATACAAATTGAAATCCCACTTCACTTAGGATTCAACTCTTCAGGCCTTCATCTTCTTCCTTCCTTCCACTATTTAATCTTCCTGATGGTTGACTCGACGAAATATCTCGTCTTGACTAAAACTGACCAGATCGTGATAGACGAGATATCAAGTCATTAGAAAAACGTTGATGTGATCTTGGTGTCATCATCATATAATAATCGGTAATACCTTGACGACTAAATATCTCACAATTAACAAATTTAGGGAGAGCTTTAGGAACGAGATATCTCATCGAAACCACTTGGAGGGTAGTAAAGACAGTCTTAAGACGAGACGAAGCATTCTTAAAGCAAGAAACAGCAGACTAAAAGACAGGAGTAAAACAAACAAGTCTTTCATACAGACAGAAAGAAGCCCTTTACCGAAATTATCACGTGTGAACAAATGCACAGTTAAATACAAATTGAGCAACCCGCTTTACTTAGTAGTAAACTCTCCAGGCCACCTTCTTTGCCCTTCCTCCCCTTCAAAACTGCCGAGAAAGGCGTTAAAAGCGAACGAAGCAATCTGAGAACCTTTACAGCTCCGGAACCCCTCGTTAAGGTGCTATTTCGTCGGGGTAAGTTTTGCTCTGATATACTAAGACGACGAATTTAAAAGTTTTCTTGCCACTCCCGAAGGCTTCGTTAACTCTCTTCTCCGCGAGAGCTTAAACCTTCTAAAACGCTCGGGAGCGGGCGATAAAATCCGAGGGATTTTGTTTTGAGAATTATGAGCTTGCTTCCAGCGAGAGCTGTATTAAGTTTCTGCCGTTTGGTCTCCAAAATCTACTTGGCTAGAAGCGAGTGTTGTTTAAGTGGCGCGGAATTCGCTGTATGTCTTTCTGTAGATACGAGCAGTCTTTGAAAGAGTGTAAACAAATATGCAAACGCTTAGGTCGTTAAAAAGAGCAGCTACTTCTATTTCTACGTACTACTCAGAATAAAAGTTGTATTCCCAATTTTAAATACCTTCTATGTTGAGTTCTACTGCCCTTAACCCTCCAAGTGGTATAGACGAGATATCTCGTCCAACAAGATCTATTTCAGGGCAATTTTATTGAAGAATTTACGAAGTTCTAACACATTCAGGTCTACGAATTGGAGTGTTCCGATAGAGAACCAAGGGGCATTAAGAATTATCCCGAGTGTGGAATTTTAAAGGGTTTCGAGTGATCGAATATGGGTTTTAGCTGCATATCCCCAGACATGACTGGTCTAAGCATGGTTTTGTTGATGAGCACTTAGGTATGGATCTGTAATTTCGATCTACCAGCAATTAGGGGATAAGAAACGTCAGAACCTCTTTGAGCTCGGTACTAAGCAGCTACAGGAGGGTTGTAGAAATGTAATCGAACTGAACGGTATATACTACATTGATTCAATAGTTTTTTAGTAAATAAAAAAATGTTCTTCCATTTTTGTAAACAAAACCGGGACGAACATTTGCATCAACCCAATGGAAACGTGTACACTGAACACAAAGTTTGTTGACCGATGATGGCACCCTATGATCATGTATGGTGAATAGGGAAACTGAGCATAATGCAATACATACATTACAATATGCATATTTAGTATACGTCAATATTGGGTGTTACTATTGGAAATTTTTATTACGAAATATGCTACGAAAAGAGCTCCTTGTACGAATTTTATGCGCATAAATTTATAGATTGCGTTATTCCCTATCTAAGGTTACCTATAATTTGCTCCACGACTCAAGGATAAGGAGAGAGGGTTTGTTTCTTCCGTATCTAGGCAACTGAATATTATTTCTAATACAATTCTAGCATTAATGTTGTATTGTTTGATGAAAAACAATAACTCCAAGATCTATTCTTGGGAGTTCAATTTGCTAATAAGTATCTGATATTTCTCTTGATAGTAGTACGGTAACCAAAACTGTTGACTGTTCGGGTTTTTTTATCGTTAATTCAACACATAAATTTGTGCTCAACATTGTAAGAATTGTTAACTTAAAGGTAAAACTTGGGGATATTGTATTTTTTTTTTTGTGTGTGTGTGTGTGTGTGTGTGTGTGTGTGTGACTCACACGACAAATATTAAACTCAATAAAATGATAACGCTGAATCTTTAAAAAATTGATTTTGGCTCTCTGGATAAGCGGGAAGATGAAGTTATAAATATCCTGTGTGATGAAGATTACGGGAAAAATATATTGGTGTAGTTGTTTTTGTGGAAGTTTTACTAACTCGTTAAAGTGATACGATAAACAGAAGTAAGAAGTTATGCTGTCTGTCTAGCACGAAAATTACTATCGCTGCTAAATCTAGGTGGATGTTATAGAAACAAGGTTCACTCCTTTTAAATAGGAATGACTATGAGAAATTTGTAATTTTATTTACTTTTTAGTATGTTGTAGGCAAGTATAGATGTCGAAAACGAGTAAATATTAGGATAAATCTATTTCCAATCCGTCGTTAAGAACGTAAGTTCGACAAATTTGAATATAATTTTTCATTACATTCCCCGTGGATGTTTATTTGATTTCATGGTGCAGGAACCATTTTTAGCCAATCTTAGTCAAACGCAAGACAGACATCATTAAATAATGGATATACTATAAGTAAAATATTTACTGACGCAAAAGAGAGGAATATACCCGGGTAGGTTAGAGGAGTCATATACATGGCTCCTACAACTCGCAGGTTGTTATTGAGAAAACCCATAGATAAAATACAAAAGTAAATAATAATATTTTTTATGTATCCAGGATCATATGATCGAGACTGGTTATAATTTGGGCATTTAGATTATTTCCGTCTGACTGGGTTAAACGAAAAACCATCATCTGATTGGTCTACGGAACAAGACCAAGAACAGATTCGCCTTTTGATTGGTCCGCGTGGCATAGTAGTAGACTGGCGATTTCATCATTTTTGTCATCACTCTATAGAAATGCGCCTTCACACATTTACATTGCCGTAAAATGTTATATCGCCATTTGAAGCACTAAAATGCCAACCAAGTCAATTTTTCGCAGCTGTCATGTAACAATTAGTCGACACTTCGGTCACACTTTTTGATACATTTCTCAACAATCTGTTTTGGTCTCTCGGTTTAGTTTTATTTACCGTGTCATGGTCAAACGGATTATCGCCTATGAAAAAGGGCAAAAGGCCCACGTCTACTACGGCAACAGCAATAAGCAGACTTAGTGGCCAGAAAGTAGTTCTCGCAGTAGACATACAGAACCATGTAATGTAATCGAGCCATGAAATGCGCATTTATGCTAATTAAATGTGTGTCTCTATTGTTATATTCCTGATTTTTATTCTCTGTCTATTGCAGGTGATGTGCGATCGTTACTGGCCTATCGACATCGATCATCCTGAGAAGTATGGGGAAATCGAAGTGACCCTTCTCTCCGAAACGACGCTCGCGAACTACAACATCAGGACGATGCAAATAAAAAAGGTCCACCGCCACTCTCTCTCTCTCTCTATTACTATTCGTTAACGTACACTAGCTGAGCCTTTACTTAACAATGCCATAGTATAAGGCTTGCTTTGTGAATCTCTGTCATTGTTTCACAAAACTTTTAAGTAGACCACCGATATCAGTTTAATAATAAAAATAGAAATTATGTTTTAAAATACGCACATAATCGAAAGTTTAACAAAACGCAAAATGAAATATCAAATATAAGGGGGGGGAGGTAGATTGAACATACGAACATAGATTGAACATTGTTGTGGAGCCACACAGCCATCCTACTGGTGACGGTTCTGGATCAACCACGAAAGAAAAGATGGGTATTTATTGGTATTTTTTATAAACATTGTACTTGAGCAACACAACGGGCTATTGAAGACGGTCCAGTATCCTACAGAGAAAGGTCCGAGGACGACACCAAAGAAAACATGGTAGAAAAGTACCTGAGAACCACGGTCAGGTGACGAGGTTAACACCTAAGCTGGAGCCTCACTCTCCGCACCACACCAAAGTAAGGACGCTGGAGACCACGATGGACAACATGCACTAGACCCCACGTACATGACTGTGTTTGGTAGGGCAGAGTTTCGAATTTTTGACCCTACCGTTGATAATCTGCCATTCTTACAACCGGGCTGACATGACACCGATTGAGGTGACAAATTGCGTCCACCACATAAAACATTGCGACAATTGCATAAATTGCTTAAAACATTGTGACAATTGCATAAAACATTGAACAAAGCAAAGGCTGACACCTCCTGAAAATGCTTGAAGTCGACCAACCTTTTATAGTGGTTAAGGTGTTAGCTTCTAGATCGGAAGGTTCCTGGTTCGAATCTGGGTCCGGGCAGGGATGTTTGTAAACGTATGGTGTAGAGGCGGCTGGTGCACCTTAAATCTGTCGTGGCCGAAAGTCCTCACGTTGGGTTGGTGTGGAAGTTTGGAGAGTGGGGTGCCAGCTCAGGTGTTGTTTCGTCATCTGACCGTGGTTCAAAATTACGAGGTGTTGTCATCGTATTTTTTTTCCTTAAGGATCTGATCCCGGACCGTCGTCAATAGCCCGTTGTGTTGCTCTAGTACGACGTTAACTAAAGTTACCATTACCATTACCTGAAAATGCTTGAAGGAGAACTAGGTTATTTTAAACATTCGGAGGCTTCTAATTTCGCCAGGGACGTTACAGAGACCTAAGGTAGGTATTTAAATTAACGTCGCACTGGACCAACCTACCGGGCTATTGACGATGGTCTGGGATCAAACCCGAAGGGGAAGATCTGAAGACAGTACTACGTAGTTTTGCACTTGCCCCAACTCACCCTAGTTAAAAAATATTTCTGAAAGTTCGTCAACTTCTTCATGAAATAGACGGGGCAAGTGACCGCAGTTTAAGCTATTTTGTCCAGTCGTTCGGTTTTAAGATCTGTCACGTGGTTTGAAGAAAAACAATGAATCCCAATGTGGGATGAATTACTGATTGATTAAAGTCATTATCGGATGTCATTAAGTACACTAGTAGATGATTACTAACGCTTAATCCACTCAAGTCGACTCGTAAGCCCACGTTACTTAGACCCCGTTCACATAAGGCGTTTCAACGCGCTTGTGGCGAGGCTAGCAAGATCCCGCCGTTAAATTATGTTTATTTATTCCTCTACTTCAAGTTACTATCTTTGCGACCTTGAAGAGCGGGACCCTGAAAGCCTCGCCGCCTCATGTGAACGGGGCCTTACCCTTCTAAGATTTACGGTAGACTCCGCCGACTGCCTATTTCCAGGCTGTCTATTTCATTAGAAGGTCGGTGCTTATAGGGCGGCTTGCAGGATAAGGATAGTTGTCAAGTGATTTCCAAGGAGTCTGCAAGCTGAATTAATGAGACTGGTTAAAACGTAAACAAATCTCTTCATTACCAATTGGCGTCTTTAGCGCTGATTTTGGCGCCGATTTATCGTTCGATGCCAAACTTGTCGACAGATAAATCCTCTTAGGTAATAATAGCTAATCTTTTTTTGTCTTCTGGGTCTGGAAGGACCCTACCCCAGACAACTATTTGTCCCTAATCATAAATGAACTGGCCCGAGGTAGGCTGTCTTCTCGCTTGAACCGCACTACACTATTTGTTCATTGCTTGACTGATGTTGCATGGTGTTGTACTGTTTGTTTCAGGGCGAGGAGGTTCGGAACATTCACCACCTGCACTACATCGCGTGGCCCACCCACACGAACCCCTTCCCCTGCGCCCTCCTCGACTTCCGCAGGAGGGTCAAGTCCTTCCTCACCCTCTACCCGGACAATGGACCCCTCATCGTGCACTGCAGGTAAGCGCTTTGTGACGTTATGCCCAGCCAAACATAGAATATTTTTAGAATAAAAATATATTTATTATCTCTCTTGGATAGATAAACTATTTACACACTTTTTACATGAAGGAATGCAGTTTCAAAACTGAGGAGAATGAAAATCATCACTCGTTTAGATGCCCAGAGATCTATCACAGATCATACGAAAGAGGTACACCGTACGCTCTCTCCAGAAAGTTTCTTGCAGTCCCCTTCTTATACCCGACCTCACAGCTGGGGACAAATTCGTTTTATTTAGGGTACGGATCAAAGGAACCGACTGGCTCGTTTGTCGGTCAGTCCAAAAAATGTCCGAACTCGCCGACACATTCCGTTCCCACGAGAAACTCCCTACGGGTGTGGATAGCGTAGAATCGGAGAGATGGTCCACAAAGAAGCGGCCTGCTTCAATAGAATCCTTTCCCACGGGTTTCCCTCGACAGTAACCCTTAAAGGGTGTGGATCTCACCACAGCTTCCTTCCTACTACATAAGCTTTTCTGTATGTGCGTAATTTGACCCTTATATTTTATGTAGTGTTCTGTTGCAGAACTTGTCTGTGTTACATTGCAGTAGTTTGTGTTATAGAGTTGGGTATTTCTTCTTTGGTTTGTATCTTACACCACTAGGTCTCGTCGATCTCGATCAACCAATTTCGAAAACGACAAGTTATCTTGTCATCCAGATATTGCTGGGTTTTGATAATGACGAGATCAAGATGTGTTCTTCTTTCGTCTAATGACGAAAGTCGACGGGATCTTGATGGACAAGATATCACGGCCATCAAGATTTGGTAAGCTTTGCTAATGACGAGATAGTACCGGGAGGGTTATAAAAACACTCTTGCTTATCATAAGAACTCAATAATACATTCATGTCAGAGTGTTTGCTGCCTGGCTACAACAATAACTTCAGACACAAGGTCTGGGCAATGTTGGTCACTATAGAAACAGGACACTGACATTTTGAGTGAGGGTGAATCTAGTGAGATTTTGGCTATGTGTGGTTTGGCCTTGCTTCTTGCCTTTTCGGAAATAAAAGAGTATACTATGTCGAAAATGCTTCTTATTTTCTGCAATTTTTAATGCTTAACAAATTTTTAAAAAAACGCAACCCAATAACACAATTTTTTCACATGTAATCGCTGAAATTCTCTCTTTCAAACAACACCAAATCTTTACTCGTGTGAAGTAGATAACAGTTCGGTATTGCAGTGCCATCTAATGTCAAAAATGGAACGAACTTTTGGATCAAAACCCAATACAATGTATCTAAATACCGACTGCCGTGCATCTTAAATTACATCCTGCTCATTTTAGACAGCCTCAATACTACTTTAAGCTGCTTTGATTAATTCAAAACAATGCTTCCATACCAGTTCTCATCACCACGTGGGGAGGAGATAGTTTTATTCACACATTCTATTCAAACGAACTCAGTAGTTTAAGGTGTAGTTGGAGAACACGCGCGCTCGCAGATTTATTTATGCCTGGGCATTTGATCGATTTGGAAGTGTGGTGCTTCTCTTCTATCCTATCATCTATGTCTGATGGCAGCAGTTTCAGTGGAGCTTCGCTACGCTCAATGGGAAAATGCTGCTACTTTATTTACGAACCTATAAAGTGCTCTACCGCATAACGGATGAGATAGGTTATATTTTCCTTCGAAAAGGGATTTTGGAATAAAGTTGAAGTAGGCTTCATTTGGAACACGGAATGATATAGATGCGTGAAACGTATTTATTTTTCAATTCTTTAAAAACTAATTCTCTAAAAAATTACTAGCAATTAAAAAAAAATCTATTCCCTAATGTTTCCATGTCTTACATGTATATACTCTGATCTTCAAATACTTTGAAGTATATGTTCTCCAAAACAACATTGTGTGGTTTAAGTACTTTATAAAACTTTAGAACTCGTTACTTTTGCTATTTTAAATGTTTCGAAGTATTAAGAATGTGTTATTATCTGTATCGTACAAAAGGGTTTTAATCAACACCAAAGTTGAACCGGCCTTTTAATACATTAAGATGCATTTTATACATTTATAAGACCTATTGGGTCAACCTCCTTATCTATTACCTTTTTAATTTTTTCATCACACACACACTCAAGTATATAAATATATGCTTGTATATAAATATATATATAAGTTTACAAATATATAATTAATAAGATTTGAAATTGAATTGCATAAAATTTTATTAACTAAAATGGGGATATACCCCATCAAAGTTCTCTTTTTTTTTTTTTTTATTTGGTTATACATTTTTTGGTGGTTAAAGTTTTATTTTTACATTTAATTTTCATGTACATCATTGTTTTTTCAATTTGAATATTTATTTTAAAATGTTTGTATAGTTATTAGTTTAAAGTCTTTGAAATACATTTACTGATTTTACTGTGTTGTGTTTAGCGTAGCTTATCCTCTTATGGATCTTGCGCCATAAAACCCATATCAACCAATTGAACGTACCGGTATATAGAGGAAATGTAAAAGTAGATAGAGCAATGGTAACCTTTTCATGTGCTCAGGATCATGTGATCAAAACTAGTAGTAATGTGAATTTTAGACTACTTTCGTCTGCCGGCTGAAACATATATATTCTTCATCTAATTACTCCACGAGACGGGATTGACTGCTCATTCATTTATTCATCCTTCTGACTGGTCCGTACAACATAGTAATAGACTTTGACGATTTCTACTCCATTGTCGCCATTCTGTAGAAATGCGCTTTGACGCATCTATCCTGTCATTTGATGTTGCATCGCCAAACGTCGCGATACATTGCCAAATCAGCCAACCAAGTCAAATTTTCTCGGACCGGTCACGTGACTACTAGTCGATTTGTTGGTCACACTTATTGAATTTCCTCTTTAGCAATGCTCAGTATACTTATATTTCAAGTGATACGGTGAAGGTATGGTCACACATGGGAGTAGAGGAAGTAAAATCTCCACATTTCTATCTGAAAATCTTGAAACACTGAAAATCCCTCAGACAAATGAGTCTTTGGAAGGTCCCCAATAATAAGGGTAAGGGAATAAGGCCATATAATGCTCTTACTGCACTTTTCAATTTGTTTTAAAATTATCTACCAAACACTTTGGGATCGTATTCCCACCTTAAATGTGTTCTAGGTTGTTTCTAAAGGACTGTTTCAATAGACATTAGTCAAATTTTACATTAGCCTTTCGAGAACTCAGACACCATTCTTCAAGGTTTTTTTAAATCTAAAGCTGGCATCACATGAGAACCGAACGTGACATTTTGCTTTTTTGAGACCAGTCTAGACTTTCGCATTGATGTATTGTGCAATACAAAATTCAAAAGTAATACAAAAGTTCGTCCCGTTTTTTCAATAGATGGCATTGCTTCGCAAAACTGAAGTCTAATTTATTTCACATGTGTTCAGTTTCGATGTTGTTTGAAAGGAATTTCAGCGAACACTTGGGTGAAAATAATTATTATACGGGTTTTGTTTTTTAAATATTGTGTTACGCATTACAAATGGTGGCAGAAAATAAGGAGTATTTCGAAGATATTATTCTTTTTTTTTTATTATTTCCGAAAAGGCAAAAAAGCTTCGCAGGCGCAAAAGAAAACACGTGCTGCGTAGGGTGGGGGTGTTGTTGACTAATTCACGTGCCTTGAGTGCTTCAGAAAGTTTCGTCACTAGAATCAGTTCCTTAGCGAGAAACCTCAGAACTTCTACGTGCGCTGGATGATTGTAGAAACCGAACCCATCGAGAAAGATCATGGAATAGAACTTCACATAATATACTGATTATATGTTTTTAGTAAATAAAATACTTTTTTCTTCAGATTCAGTAAAAATAAACCGGTACGAACTTTTACATCAACCCAATAAAAAGGATGCATGTCCACCCAAAACTTAAACCACATTCAAACGGAAAATCTATAAAATGGCTCTTCCAAACTCCATAAAGCGTCAGTCTATATTTGCACCATACCTCCCACGTACAAGTACGATCGTAATCGATTTTTTTTCAATTGAATTCATAGCTTTTCGATCAACGTCGTGCGGGAACCGAGTGCAACCTTTATTTTTCCATGAATCTTTCCGAGTGTCTCTTCACTGTTGTTTCTTCTTGCAGCGACGGCTGTGGTCGAACTGGAGCGTACATCTGCATCGACTCTAATCTAGACCTGGCAGAAGAGGACGCTGTCTACGATGTCTACGGATACGTCAAGAGCCTGAGGAACGCTCGACGGGGCATGATAGAGGACGTGGTAAGCCTCGCTTCTTCATTTCTGACAACCCCTTGACAGCGATGGAGGGCTGATCTCAACCCAATATTTCCCTTCCTTCGGCCTATCGATTGTTTCGTGTCAATGTGATGGGTATTTTGTTTCCAGGGCAAGCGCCATATGTCGTTTATTCTGCTATCGGGAAATAAGGCTAGCTTTATTCAGTAAATATCATATTTTGAAAATCTTAGCAGTTTAAATTCAATAAATAAGTCGATAAACTTACATAAAGTGATCAGATCAGCTTTTATATACGTAAATTCAAGGGCAATCGCCATGTTGTTTATTCTGTTATCGGGAAAGAGCTTTATTCAGAAAGATTATTTTTTGAAAATCTTATCAGTTTATATTCAATGAATATGTCGGTAAACTCACATAAAGTGATCAAATCAGCTTTAATATATGTAAATTTAAGGGCAATCGCCATATGCCGATTATTCTGTTATCGAAAAACGTAACTCCCTGTATTCAGTGGAAATGAATTTTTAAAACCTGAATATGTTGGTAAACATGGCGATCATATAATCTGTTTTTATGTAAATGCAAGGGCAATCGTCATATCTCGTTTATTCTGTTATAGGAAAACGAAAGTAACTTTACGCAGAAAAGATGATTTTGAAAAGCTTATAAGGCATCATGATTTTAAATTTAATGAATATGTCGTCAAAATTACGTATTTCGATTCGATCATTTACATGTAAATTCAAAAGTAATCGTCATGTGTCGTTCATTCTGTCTATTATCGAAAAATGGATCTAACTTTATTGGGCTACTAAAGCTTTTCAATCATTATCAGTTTAAATTCAATGAATGTGTCGATAAACTTACAAATGGTGTGATCGGATCATTTATCTATCAACATTTTACTAAAATATGTGGGGCAGAAATCGACGAGATCTTGTGAGATTAAAACTCACACCTCAGTGTATTGACTCTAGTACTGTTGACATTCTGCAAAATTGTTAAATTAAACAGCACGATTCACCCCGCGGATGGAAGGAAGCAAATTCCCTTTGGGCGGTAGAAAAAAAACTTGGCGAGAACTTTCTTGGCGATCCTTGGTGAAGAGCGTACGTTAAGCTTAGCGAATTTAGGCTTATCAAGTTAGGCTTAGGAACGTCATTCGAAGTTTTTAAGTTCCACGAGAAAATTTGAACTAATGTTATTTTTCTGTGCCGACTGCGCCATATACGTTGGCGTTGGGAACAAGCAAATTTAGTTCGAGACACAGATTATTATTACAACAAACAAATTTATTTAAAACACTTACTATATATAAACGGATACAACTGACAGAATTCTCTCTAGAGTATATTCTTTACTGCGAAGTTTGTTTTCAAAGACTGTGCTGCCACTTAAGATTTTATAAATTATTATATTTTACTTTGATGTTTATAAATAAATTCCGTGGTGTTGTTCTCGATAATGGTAATTTTTTAGTTAGCGTCGTGCTAGAGCATCACAACGGGCTATTGACGACGGTCCGGGTAATTTTTTTTGGTAATTTTTTTAGTTAACGTCGTACTAGAGCAACACAACGGGCTATTGACGACGGTCCGGGATCAGTCCCTTAAGGGAAAGATCCGAGGACAACACCTCGTAATTTTGAACCAAGGTCAGATGACGAAGCAACACCTGAGCTGGCACCCCACTCTCCAAACTTCCATAATACAAGACTTTAAGACTACAAGACTTTAATTGCCTCGATAACTTCATAGCAAACTTTTATTACAGCAGCACTTGCGTGTGCATTTCTTAACTTGTAATTTCTGCTTTGCATCCCACCAAATTATTGTTTTCCTTTTCTCATTTGGTCACCTTTACGTTATGGGAAATTTTGTTTACCGTTTGAAAGGTAATCTAAGAGTCGGTATCCCATGACGGAGTTAAGTTAGGTTAAGTCACATATGAGCTGGCACTCCACTCTCCAAACTTCCACACCACGGCAACGTGATGAATTTGAGGCCTCAGGTCATGATCTCCTGGTTGGAAGAGTAATATACTAGCAATCCGAGGGTTACAACCATCGTGTATAAAGGGGGCTGTAGCACTTTCAACCTGTCGAGGCCTCAAATGTGCTCACGTTGACGTGGTGTGGAAGTTTGGAGAGAGAAGTACCAGGTCAAGTTGGACTTCGTCGTCTGACCATGGTTCGTAATTACGTGTTGTCCTCATATCTTTCCCTTCCGGTTTTATCCCTGACCATCGCCAGTAGCCCGTTCTCTTGCTACAGAGGAAGGACGGTGCACTATGTGTTGCCAAAAGTGTCACTAAAATCATCGTTGGACCAGGGAAGAGACATTTTTCTTCACAGGGCACGGCCCATTCCCATCCTACCTAACGAGGTTTAAGAAAATAAAATCCGAAAACAGCTTCTGTAGTGAAATTGGCACACCTCTACATTACATCACAGTTTGCCCCTTGACAGCCTCATGGCATATAAGAACACCTGCCGACCACCTTAAAATTGCATGGCTCAGGAACATTGCATGCAACAAGGGCTCGAGGGTTAAAATTATTAACATGGTGAGATTCATTGACAATCATCACGACTTGATTATTCTAAGAGACTATATATATATATATATATATATATATATATATATATATATATATATATATATATATATATATATATATATATATATATATATATATATATATATATATATATATATATATATATATATATATATATATATATATATATATATATATATATATGTGTGTGTGTGTGTGTATATATATATAATGTAAGATAGTATAATGATTAATGTATTTACTGTATAGATGTATAAATGTAATGTAATGTGCTCTAACATTTTGGGTAGGCATGTCACCTTGGTGGGAGACTCTACTCATCCAACCACACTTATTTAAACTGGTACAGTGTCTCACGACACTAGGCACGGGAGTGTGCGTTGGTGTTAGTTTCGAATATAAAAAAATGTTTCTGCCGTTCGATTGTATGAACACATTTCCTGTTATGTTCACTAATTATGCATGTTTGGAAAACAACAATGCACTGAAACGAGTGTATTTTTCTCCTCCTTGCAGAAGCAGTACCGTTTCATCTACGAGGCTCTGGAAGAGGCCCTCATCAGCGGGCCGACGTGGTTCCCGGTATCCGAGATATCGCAAAGGTTGAAGCAGAAGTCACTCAAGAACACGATCACGCGGCAGAACGAGTACCAGAGGGAGTACACGGTATGTAACACAAATCCTTATATCTTAAAACCTACAGGCTCGTCGCTATTGGGTCGATGCAAAAGTTCATCCCGTTCTTGGGGCTTGATGCCATTGCATCCCACACCAACCCAAGTGTTATCTACTTCACTTCATGGATGTTGTTTGGAAGAAGGAATTTCAGCGAATACTTCAAATATACTAAACATTGAGTTATTGGGGTGAGTGTTTTAAATTTCGTTAAGCATTAAAAATGGCGGAAAATAAGGTACATTTTCGACCTATTATGCTTATTATGCCAGAAACCTACGAACTTCTATGAGCACGGTGTGATGCAGCTACCGGAGAGATTGAGAAAGAACATCACGTAGTATATTGATCAAATGCAATTTTTAGTAAATAAATAATGTGTCTTCAATTTTTTGTCAAAAAATACTTTACGAACTTTTGCATCAACTCATATTTGGATTGGTTGGTGTTACCAGTTCGTCCACTCACTCAAATAAAATTCAACTCTGTGTCCGATAAGTAAAGTTGAATACCAAAATGCATCGTGGTTACAGCCCTACCAACAACATTCCACCCCCAATAAGATTTGAACACCCAAGTGTTTCAATACCACTTGTACAACAAAGAGTTTCAATGTTATTTCAGCACTCAAATGTTTCAAGAAATTTGAATACATAAGTGCTGCATAAAAGTTTAACTCCCAAGAGTTTCAGTAACATTTGAGCATCAAAGTGTTCCAATTATATTTGGACACCCAGATGTGAGTAACATTTCAATACCCAAGTATTTCATTTACATTTCAACACCTACGTAAGTGTTTCAGTTACATTTCAACACCTACGTAAGTGTTTCAGTTACATTTCAACAACTACGTAAGTGTTTCAGTTACATTTCAACACCTACGTAAGTGTTTCAGTTACATTTCAACACCGACGTAAGTGTTTCAGTTACATTTCAACACCTACGTAAGTGTTTCAGTTACATTTCAAAACCCAAATGTTTCGTGTACATATCAACACCCAATTAAAACTTGACAAAGAGTATTTTAATTAGGATCTCTTGGGCTGAGACCAGCCTCCAGCATTTAATTCCAAAATGCGTAGGGTGCATGTCTAGTTCCTTTAGTCCAACATTGTTTTTGTGAACAAAACTGCCCCCTATGGGAGAATAATGAAGAAATGTACATGGCATACATTATGCGATGTAAGGCGTTGACGGGATTTTCATAGATGGGAAGGTATTGGGTAATACAAGAAGATTGATGATGGGATATTGATTTTGTTCATTACGGATTTTCGTCTTTTTGTATTCCAGTTACATTTTTCATTGTTGAACAAGTGTCCTTTTTTTATTCCTTGACGTCGGAAATCAAAAAGATTTCTATAAAATTTCCATAAATAGCAAGTGAACCTCTAACCAACTGAGCAGAAAAGAGCTGTTTCATTAGGCCCAGTCTCAACTTTCTTGCATGAATTTCTGTTTTCGATGTAGGAGAGGGTTTGTAAATATATGTTTATTTTTCATAATAATGTATGGAACATGGTGCTTCCAAACAGTTCAAATAACTAAGCTATTTATATGTTTGAATTCAAAGTGTGAAATACTAGTTTCCAAATGAATTCTAAGGGCCTTTGTGGATCAATGGGTATGGCCACTGCGCTAGCAAGCTTCGAGTTGTAGGTGGTGCAGGTTCGATTCCTGTCAGGTGCATTCCTCCCTGGGTGTATTTCTTGTATGTCAGAAAAAACATTCCTCTTATGTATGTCTATTACTTGACATTCTTGTGCATGGCGCAGCATGGTCAAATATGTCTCCCGCCCAATCAAACCCCAACCAACCAAATAAATTCTCATGTCGAAAGTGATAAACATACCTTTCAAAACAAAGGATGACGTTCAGTGGTTGAATAATTCACGTAGGGGAGTCTTGAAATCCATTACATTTTGAAACTAAAATAGTATTTCCAAATCCATCAATTTCTAAAAGTTTTTTTCCACGCATATCAAGAACATAATCTAAAACATCAAAACGAATCGAACCAACCTAAACATTTGGGGTCGCCCAAGGATTGACAGACAAAATCAAATTCAACGTGGTACGAAAGAGTCTCGTGCTATGTTATCCTCAATTTATCTTAGATTGTCTTCTTCCTGAAAAGAGAGATCAATTTTCTGCCTTTTCCCCCTTCAAGATCACTGATCATCTCAATCGAGGCCTCGTTGCTATAAATCTGTACGTCTACCACCCTCGATAAGAGAGTCTAGACGTCAACCGGTACATCTTCCATTTACAATTCAGAAAATGTGTTTTTAATTTTAGATGACCCCATAGGTAGTGTTTCTCCACTCGCCTAACTGTTCGTATCGATCTGCCCGGAGGGTTTTCATCCGATACCACCTTGATAAGGAGAGTGGATTTTGGTTGTTTTATTATTAAACGTCCCCGTGTGTTTTATAGAGATAAGATGGGATTGCGTTTTTATTAATATGAAGGCGGATTTCTTTTTTTTATACCTGTCGGAGGTTTTCCAAAATTGCTTTTTCTTCCTAGGTATAAGATCTCTGTTTTCGAACAGCGATCGTTTTCGGGAATTTTCCCATCCAATGAGGTATAAAGTAGAACGGAAATAAGGTAGATAGTTAATTAAAGTCGCTCTGAAGCAACACAACGGCTATTGGAGACAGGGAAGGAAATTAGGAATTGGTGTTTTTCATACCTTTCATGATTGAGATATTTGGAATTTTCAACATCTAACCAGTTGTTTATTGGGCTGCTTCCCTAAATAGGACGGCCAAGACGTGCGGTTTTGAATCGAGTCTATTAACCCTCCTGGTCTAGGTCTGGTCTGGTTGTCTATACGAGGTAACTCGTCATTGGCAAAACTGACCAGGTCTTGTTGAAAGAGTTATCTCATCATTAGAAAAAATCAGTAAAAGAAAATTGACCAGATCTTGATTTTGGAATCATCTTTCTATTATAAAAGAAAATCTTTTGGTCTTTTTCAGGTTTATTCGTTTTGTGATTGGTAGATAGTGAGTCTGGTTCAACGGACTAATGAATTTGGAGCACGCGCAAGCGATAAACAAAGTTATATTTGTAATTAATTTATTCATTCACATGAAATTTGAGAGTACACGATAGAAAGTTTGCAATGTTTTCAGAAGAACCGTCAAATTGGGTCGACGTTCCCACAGCAACAGTCGAATATGAAAATCTTAAACAGGGTGGTAACAGAACCTGGAAAACCGGGAAATCAGGGAATTCTCGGGGAACTTTTTAATTCTGGAAAAATCAGGGAAATCTCAGGGAAAATGTCCAAATTACACAAAAAATCAGGGAAATTTTGATAACTTAAACGGCAACTATTATTGTTTGTTCTATTTAGAGATGCGCAATTACGAGTGCTTCTGAGAATCGAATAAATCGTATTCGCCGAAATTGTAATCCGAATAAAGAACACTGTCGTAATTTTCAAACACCGCGAAAACCGCCGCCGCCGTTTTTTCGCGGCCGCAGCGTCTCGTTGCCGTGAAGCCGGCGATACAACTTGTGGTATACAAATTGATATTTGTGTAACTAATGATGTGTTTTTTTGTGCATTAAATTAATATTTTTGCTTGCAATTACATTTTTGTAGAATTGTTAATGATATTTGCATTTGATATTGATGTATAGTATGATAATGTAGTGTCAGATGTAATAAGTTCACATTCAAAATAATTTGGTATTTTTCTCCAGTTTTTTTCAATTGCTATTTTAAGAGTTCCATTAAGGGTTCCAAGCTTTACAATGAGAATTATACTATCTAAAGAGAAACAAATACAAAATATTTGTGGAGGGTTATCTTTTCACCCCATCGACCCTAAATATTTAAAAATAATGTGTGGATACTGTATATAGATACCAATCACGGATATTTCGTAAGGGAATTGTAAAATCAGGGAAATTTTTGTGACACTATCAGGGAAATCATGGAAATATCAGGGAACTTATTTTCGAGGAATTTGTTGCCACTCTGTTAAAAAGTACTATTACAACAACAACACGGATCAGCTAAAACATTTATGATGATGATTATCAGATGAGATTTCCTCTAAATTTGAACAATATCTTTTGCTAAAATATCTCCTTTTTATGTGGAAATAAGATGTTTTGTTCTTGACATGTTTTAAAAACATTTTGTTTTTATTTACACTATATTTTCGTGTATAAGCAATAATTTTTGGAACGTTTTCCATAGCTAAAGTACTGGTGTCGGCTTATATACGGATCCGCTAATCTAGCAAAAAAAGTAGGCACTTTCCGTTACTCGGGCAGATGCGATAAGTATCGCAATGGGAAGGGAAGAGAACCTTCAATTAACGTCGTACTAGGGATCCGGGATCAATCCAGTGGCGATCCAAATGAGGATGGATTGTGAAGCAATCCCCTGCCCCTCATTGTTGAAAAGTATAGTTCGCGAAGCGAACTAAATATGATTGCGTAGAAATCATCGGGGGTTGGCGAGCGACAGCGATCATGAAGCGGAACCACTTAGTTACATAAAACGCAAGGTTCTGCTGTGTCTCTTCCGTGACTATTTAGTTAAGTGTGACATCACGAGTAGGCGGAGTCTCTGATTGTTTCAATTGGTTGTGTGATGTCATGAGTGAATTGAGATACGGGAAATTATTACATTTAAAATCGCCATAGCAATAACATTGAGTATAAAATGATTGCCGTGCATAATTAATATTATTTTACCAGTGTTGATACAGAATTAAGTTTTCCAATAACTTCGTTTCACCAGTATTGCTCAAAAAACAACACATGCGAAAGCAAGGCAAGTTGACAGATAGCAGCGAAAAAAGGTTCATTCACAACCAGTGATCACAGTACCGTCAGGTTTTAAAAATATATAAATGAAGTTTGACCAAAATAAATAAATTTTCTTATGCACCCGTCCTATGAGGGACATTTATTCTAGTCTTAAATAAATCGTCACTATATATATGAAGAGATATCTTGTAATTAACAAAATTAGTCAGATATTGATGGACGAGTTATCTCATTGAAACCCCTTGGAGGGTTAATTAAATTAAAGAACTGAAGATAACATTAGAAAATCTGCTTCGCAATTCACGTCTTTATCTATATATATAATTCTATTACGTGGCACGCAAAAAAGACGTTATTTGTTATTGCGTTTTGGCAACATTGTGCGATTGTTTGTTTACCATCATGAAGTCTCGCGCCTCAATTGAATTCATAGCGTAATCGGAAAAACGGGCGAAATTTTATTGAAAAAAATTAATTTTAGTCGAGCTGTTGTAGTTTGTAATAGAAATCAAAGAAAACGGGGTATCTTTTCAGGGCCAACAATTGTAGTTCAACAATACGCTTGAACTTCAACTTTAGACAACAAACTCAATGAAAAAGTGAGTGGCTCGAGTGCAGGGGAAATGTACACACAAACAACATGCTGGGTATTCAATTTCCAACGCAGCGATCACATTTCGAGTCAAAATTTGCGCAGTTTTCATTTGAATTCTGATTTTAGATGCACTGTATATATCTTTTCTACAAACAACAAATTTAGATTGGAATTTTTTTTTTTTTTGGAATATCATATTTTGTAAACAATTCTTTCTGCTAGGACACATGTCTTCATTGATGCGAGCGAAGCGAGCATAGGTTCGCACAGCGAACTAGTGAGGATTGCAAAGCAATCCTCCGGGGGTTGGCGAGCGCCAGTGACCAGGGGGCTGGCCCCCTAGTCTCTAATAATTGTTCAATGGCGAAAGTGGTAGCATCGATAACGATTTTACAGACGAAAGTGTGAGGTCTGGAAAAAAGACGATTTCAACACCCGGATCATCTCGGGCCTTCCACGAGAGGGGAGCAGACGGCCACCCAAAAAGAACACATGTGTTACAGTTCGGTAATAACTCAGGCCAGAAAGTCATCAAATCTGTCGAAGAGTCGGCATGTTTATCCGACTTTTTGCAGCTGTCTGTCACACACGTCATTTTCTAAAGATTCCGAGCACAGCTTGGAGTTGACACTCCTTAATGTTCCAGGTGGCATTGAAAACCATCAGAATCCACATTCCATGAGGGCGGTAGACTCCCCCGGAGAAAACGAAAACGGAGACGATAGAAATAATGAAGAGCTCTCCTTTGGATGGCTATACGGTGATGTTAAACACCGGGGAACAACAAAAAAAAAACTATGAAGAGAAACTTACTGCTTCTTCATGAACATTCGTTCATTGATTGTTTATTGCAAATAGCGTGTAGACAGTCTTCCATTTGTCAATTGAAATATTTTAAGTGTATGTGAATTATTTTAAGTGAAAATGTAAAGGTAACCAGCTTTGTCCAACTCCACTGTATTACTGTGGTGCCAAAAACGCCACAACAGATGCACACAGCGATCTACATTAATCCTTTTTCGTTTGACAACCTTCTCCTAATGTGATCTCACTCATTACAAAAATTTCAAATATAATTTTTATATTGAGTCAACTGTCTTTTAATAATACAACTCCAACGAAAAGGTAGTCGATTTTTTGAAGACATATAAAGCCCGTAGAAGGTTGCGTTGCGTAAAAGCAAGAATGACGATTTCCGTGGCATGTCCTTCTCCTCCGACAGCTCGTTTCCACTGATGTCGCTTTCGGAGCCAAATGATAAACTCACAACCGGAATTCGGGCTAGAGACGCCAATTGTGGAAGCTATTTGCTTACATTATCACCAGTTCCTTAATTTAACTAATAGACTCCCTTATAACCACTTAACTTAACGGCTAGCTCCGACTTAACCGGAAAAAGAGTTATATATAAGAGGGATTTTCTGTGTAAATCAACAATCCATAGATTTTACTTCATTACTCGATACGGTAACTGTACAGGGCGCTTTTCTACTAAAATGCTAGTGGTATCGACATTTAGCTTTGCAGAAAACTCAATACAATGTTGTTCATATTTAAAAATCAGCGGGAAATGGCTAATAGTTAAGATTATAGAAATACTCTCAACCCTCCAAGTGGTTTTGACGAGATATCTCGTCCATCAAGATCTGACCAATTTTGCTGATGACGAGATATCTTCTCACCAAGGTATTGCAAAGATTTCAATTAATTTTCTCCATAGCTAAATTGCATAGATCCTCCAAGATCTGGTCATTTGTCTTCTAATGACAAGATATCTCGTCCACAAAAATCTGGTAATTTTTCTTTTATTGACGAGATATATCGTCTACCAAGATATAGTCAGTTTTCTTCTATTGACGAGATATCTCGTCCATCAAGATCTGACCAATTTTGCTGGTGACGAGATATCTTCTCACCAAGGTATTGCAAAGATTTCAATTAATTTTCTCCATAGCTAAATTGCATAGATCCTCCAAGATCTGGTCATTTGTCTTCTAATGACAAGATATCTCGTCCACAAAAATCTGGTAATTTTTCTTTTATTGACGAGATATATCGTCTACCAAGATATAGTCAGTTTTCTTCTATTGACGAGATATCTCGTCCATCAAGATCTGACCAATTTTGCTGATGACGAGATATCTTCTCACCAAGGTATTGCAAAGATTTCAGTTAATTTTCTCCATAGCTAAATTGCATAGATCCTCCAAGATCTGGTCATTTGTCTTCTAATGACAAGATATCTCGTCCACAAAAATCTGGTAATTTTTCTTTTATTGACGAGATATATCGTCTACCAAGATATAGTCAGTTTTCTTCTATTGACGAGATATCTCGTCCATCAAGATCTGACCAATTTTGCTGATGACGAGATATCTTCTCACCAAGGTATTGCAAAGATTTCAATTAATTTTCTCCATAGCTAAATTGCATAGATCCTCCAAGATCTGGTCATTTGTCTTCTAATGACAAGATATCTCGTCCACAAAAATCTGGTAATTTTTCTTTTATTGACGAGATATATCGTCTACCAAGATATAGTCAGTTTTCTTCTATTGACGAGATATCTCGTCCATCAAGATCTGGCCATGAAACAAATTTGCAGTTGCTCAAGATTATTGGGAATTTCCTCACCAGTTTCATTTGAAACAAGCAAAATGATCCTACCTCCGAGATCTATTCTCGAGTCAAACATGAGAAAAGCCTTATCTATGCTTACGTTGTCGAACACACGGGTAATACATTAGTGCGTTTAACGTCATCCACACAGTAAATGACGTTAGTGTTAGCCCTTACAAGCGGCCTGTAAAAGCTCAGTGTGCGTTGTAGCAAAACTTTTCTAGAGCAACATATTTTACCCTCTTAGAGGTTTTGAACAGATATCTCATCCATTAAGATCTGATAGAAAAAAATTGTAAATGACGAGATACCTCGTCATTAAGGTATTGTTGATTTTTATGAAGACATAATAAATATCATGTCAGTTTTCTTCTAATTACGAAATTACTCCATAATCGAGATGTGGTCATGTAGGTCATCACCTGGAGGGTTAAGCTCACATTTCTCGTGATGATGACGGACGCCTTGATTAATCGAAATGGCTATTGACGATATCTTTGTAAGTTTCTAATCTTTGGTGCTTTGAAGGTTTTTGTTTTTCACTATCCTTGCAAGGTCTATTTAAGGTTTTCAACGTAACAACAATCCGTAACATGTCCATCTTGGAGGCCTTGTGTCACATAATCCAACATCCACATCCTGTATGTTCTTAAATTCGACCCAATTTCTATGCTATAAGACGTATAGTTACGAGGAGGGTTAATACATATGCGAGGGTCATCCAGAAAGTAAGCTTCCCACATCGCCAAAAAGAAGGCGAGGTAAAAGGCACGAAACGCGAAGGCACAAGCCGGGTAGGTGGGTGTGGCTATCGTATACGGCAGTTGTGACTTACCGATCGCTTACATTAACGCCGTTGTAGTGCGCGAAGATGTCGGCTCTCATTTCTTCCCCTGCCGACTGCAAGGTGAGGTCCATGATGAAGTTTTTAAACGCACAGAAGGTAGCGCCTATTGAAATTCATCGTCAATTATGTTTAATGTATGGACCGGATGTGATGAGCAAGCAGGTGGTTCGTCGTTGGTGTCAGGATTTTTCCGAAGGTAGACAAAATGTCCATGACGAATAGCGCTGCGGCCGGCCATCCGCCAGGTTCGGCAGTGCATTCTGCAGAACCATCCCTTTACGGTTCCATTGCTCCATTCCATTCCTGGTTCCATTCCCAGGCTTCTATGACACTGGACAACAAAAACTTATCCCACGGTATGACAAGTGTTACAATTCCGGTGGTTATTATGTTGAGAAGATGCTGAAATTTTGATGCATCTTTGTAATAAATATTTTCAGTTAATTATGTGGGTTTTATTTACTTGCCGTGGGAAACTTACTTTTTGGATGACCTGATCGTATATGTATCAATCCAATTGGTGGTCATTGTTGGAAAATCGATTATCTTGATGACAATATATATTTTCATTAACAAATTCAGTCGGTATAATGGATGAATATCTTGTCGAAACCCCTTGGAGGGTTAAGCGAAATATAATAGGTACACAACAAGGTGTCGTAAACTTTTCGTTTGATAAAAGTTCCGCTGGTGCTTATAAGCGCCATGTAGATGTTCATTGGTTTCTCACTATTTTATTTACCCTCAGACTGGTTTTCCACGGTTATATATGTTATGCAACCTCCAGTCTTCCCTGTATGAAGCTATTAATTCTAATTCTTCGGGAATTAACTAAAACATTAAAGTGTACGTAGTACACACTACAGTTTTTTTTTTTTTTTTTTTTTTTAACTTTAAAAATCCAGATTTTTCACAGTAGGTCATTGGTTTATGATTAAAATGATTTCAGTGAGAAAAATCACATTAAACTAATTATTAATTAGCTAATTAAGATATAATGAGCTAAGTAGCATGTATATTGAACAGTGATATCTCAAATTCTAATTTGTCTAGAAAAACAATCCTAGTTGGAAAATATTTTCAATATTATTCTTAATGTTTTGACCCTCAATCAAGTTTCTAGAAAGTAACGTTTTTCTGTTACAACTTTTTCGCCAGGAATGCATAGAAAATCAAGAATTTTTCCGGAAATTTAGGATTTAAAAATCCATTAAAAACTTATTTCTTAACTAATAACTCTTTAGAGTTAAAACATCCACTGTATTTATTATATAGATTACAATGATATCAAATTAATTATAATAGAAATATTTATTGTTGAGTTAACACTGTTTGAACAAAGCATATTGCAAAAACGTGTTTCTTCAGAAATCAAGTTTACAGTTTTGGAAACATGTCTCTTCATGATGACAGTACCCAACAAAAACCCTTGTAACTAGAAAATTATTTCGAATATTTACAAGATCTTGGCTTTGTTTGAAAGCTAAAAAAAATTGAAAAATATTTTAAAGCAATAAAAAAATTTTTTGTTCGATTTCCATAATTTCTAGTGTGTACATACACTTTAAATATTTGCACTAATGTTTTCTTTAAAGTCTTCCTCCAAACTAGACATTCGTATCATTATATTCCAGAAGCACCATTTTATTCATTGATTCTATATCGGGCTATGTTGCAAAATTTCATCCTGTATGTTTTGACAGAAATTGAAGAAAAATTATTTTATTTACTAAAATTAAATTTATTCAATTTTGCATGTATATCGTTTTGTTTGATGATCTTTCTACATCTCTCAAGTAGCTACATCACCCCGCGCTCATAGTAGTTCTGTCTAAAGATCTGATACAGGTGGCGAAACTTTCTGAACCACTTACAGTATGAGACGGCACCAGGGCTGTAGTGGAGGGTATACGGTGGTATATGCCGTATACCCTCTGGTTTTACCAGCAAATTCCGTATACCCTCTGCTTTTTCTTAAAAACTACGTACACGCTTTCTTTTTCTAGAAAACATCACGTGAAACGCAGATAGCTGTAGAAGCAAAAGAAAAGTTGCTATTTTAAGATATCACATTGGTACATAATTCCGAAATCGTACCTATTAATCACAAGCAATTCATTCAAAATACTGTCGATAGAATGAAATCCAGATTTTGTTCTGATGTTAATCAAGAAAATGATCAACTTTTGAAGGATATATCCATGCTTGATCCAGAAAGTATAAATACAGGGTGTATTCGCCATGGAGTAAAGTAGTTAAAAAGGATCTGTCGACGTTTTGGTATAGATGAAATGTGCACCAGTCGGGGTTTGAGGGACCAATGAAAACGCCCAAGTTGTTCCAGAAAAATTGAAGCCTCTTTTAAGAACAATTGCAATATTACCATGCTCCACGGCCGAGTGCGAGAGCAGGTTTAGTTTTATGAATAATATAGTGAAAAAAATTTTAGATAATCTTTATTGATTTCAAACGTCTTCAATTTAATATTTATTAAGGCAAATGGACCACATAAAAAACACTTTCGGCCGGAAAAAATTTGTAAATTCCTGGTTGGGCCAACCATCGCTCTTCAGTAGACAATAGATCGAGAGTATGCACTACAAAATGAGACACAGAGACGGATTTCGTTAGTCAAGCAGTTCGGAAAATATTTCAATGAAAATGATAGAGGAAGGCCTTAATTTCTTCTATGAAATTATTATAAACGTTATTTCTCTCGATAATTTGAACTTTGATTAATTTGAACATATTCCCCGGTCCTTTGAGTATACCCCCATGGACGCCCGGATGAAGGGGGGGGGGGGTCGGACAACCACCTGGTTTATGGATTTTCTATACATGTATATGTATGTATGTGCTTGTGTACATGTTTTTGCCCCTCGCCCTGGAAAGTGTAAGTAGTAAGTACATGTTTCGCCTCCCCATGGAAAAAATTCTGCGGGCGCCCATGGTATACCCTCTGTTTTTTTTTTACGACTACAGCACTGGACGGCACCCTCATCCTTCAAGACACATATCTTCTTTTGGGAGGCATTCTTGCCTTTTAGGAAATAAAAAAGCATAATATGTCGAAAAAGTTCCTCATTTTCTGTCATTTTGGAGGTTTAACAAAATTTAAAAACAGTCCAATGACACAATTATTTTCCCAAGTACTCGCTACCTTCTTACAAACAACATCAATAGTTTGCACTTGCAAAAAGTAGATAACACCAGTCTTACGATAGAATGACATCTTGCTCCAAAAACAGGACGAACCTTTGCATCGACCCAATACCAATCAATCCTTTATTTCATAACCTGCAATTTAAGTCGAGTCAGGAAAGTCTGTGTGAAAATAACAGTCATATAAGAGTACCACTCTAATGGAGACATTCGGCAGCACACTTTAATGACGCCATTATGTTTAGGGAGATTAATCTTTAACAAATACTCGCATCATGTGTTTCGAAACAAGATTCGATGAAGTGGCTCTCATTAGCTGCCTTGGAACTTAATTTTAAGGCGTGATCCTTATTTCTTCTGGTAATGCACGAAAGTTTCCCGAAACTCAAATAATGGAATGCCTAAAATGCATTTCAGTTAACCCAACAATACCTTACCATTCTGTGCCTTTAAATTTTTTATTATCTTCCCCGCGATCTTTCAAGAACAGATTCGGGAGTCAGTTCTACCGTAGGAGATAATTTATCACTCCATAAAAAACAGACTGCATAATTGCATCAGTACTGCGTAAAAAATAAGCGCCTTCTGATTTTAAGCAAAACACTTTTTTCTCGCTTGAGGCCTGATTTTTTAGATAACAATTTTTGCTGCTCGTGGAAGTTCTTTATGTTTATCGTCTAACGCAGCATTTTTATTATCCGGAAGCTTATTTATGCTCTTCTTTTCGAGCCCATGGAATCTGCTTCAGCTTTTTTCATGTATTCGATCCTTCTAGTCCAAAAAGTCTTCCTGCCTTTTATATTCTGTTCTTCGCTTCTTCATCCAGTTCGCCACCTTTCTGAGATGGCTTTTACCGGCCCTGCTCTCTCAACAGCCTCCTTTCCAGGCTTTTGTCTCTCATCAACAGCAATCTGCCTACTATCATCTTAGACATGGTGAAGATTTCCTTCCTGTGGTTGTCAATCTTGCATTTACCTATATTGTGGCTGATATTTTTCCTACCTTACGGCATCTCATGTTTTTTGAATTCCTTAAGCCCTTTTCTACCTATGTATCTTGACATTATAAAGGTTTTATACAACATCCCTTGATTTAAAGAGAGTTTTAATTCTTTTTTACTGTTATATATGCTTTAAATATGCCATGTGGTTTTGACGACATATCTTCTCCATAAAGATCTGACCGAATTTGTTCATTAAGACATATCTGGTCGCCAAGATGGTGTCGATTTTTTGACGATGACGAAATCACGATTGGGTCATATTTTTTCTAATGACGAGATATCTCGTCCATCAAGATCTGTTCAGTTTTTCTACTGACGAAACGTGTCGTCAGGAGTGTTAACTGATGAACTCACTGTACATTCGGGTAATATCATTTCCACCGTTTGTATTCTTAAATTTGATTGAAGTTTGAAAGTATATGTGGTAAAAGGAATACAATTGACTCATGTAATTGAGTACTACAACATTTTTCTGTTTCGTAAAATTTTCCCTTGCGTATATTGATATAATAAACCTCATGCTGACTGCTGATTGGTTTTCCATTCTATAGTTAACCCACATTTAGAGTCTCCTTCTCATATATCCATTCTGTCACCTGCTGTCTTCCTCTCCGTCAAGACTGCAAATCAGTTTTTTTTTTATCTTCCTACAAATGTAATATTTCCTAAGTTTTTGTCCACCAATACATGCAATTGTTTAGTGGGATAAAAGCAATTCAACACTACTCGAAAATCTTGTGACGCTCAAAGGGTTAATGTTTATTGTCCGACGGCTAAATCATAGTAGGCATATGCCTTATGTGTACTCTGAAACACTGCAAACATGTCCGAACTAGGATTCCTATAAATTCTCAAGTTGATGGTTGATTGGTTTGTCCTCCTACGGTTAACTCTCTGAAAGGCTTACATACAAATATCCATTCTGTAACCAGCAGTCTTCTCTGCGTGACTGTTAACAGTTTCTTTTAACCTTTTTGACCAATGCAATCTTTTTTAGTATTATTTCAACTAATAGATGGTAATTTGGTCATTCGTTGTGTTGAGATGAGAACGCAATGCCAAAAGAAATATCGTATAACTAGGGGGCCTGCCCCCTGCTCGCTAACGCTCGCCAACCCCCGGAGGATTGCTTCGCAATCCTCATTAATTCGCAGCGCGAACCTATGCTCGCTTCGCTCGCCTCAATGAAGACATGTGTCCTAACAGAAGGAATTGTTTACAAAATATGATGTACGAAAAACATATTTTTCAAATCTAAATATGTTGTTGTTTTTCAGAAAAGATAGTACCTCTGGAATCAGAATTCAAATGAAAACGTTGAGCAAATTTTGACTCGAAATGTGAGCGCTGATTTGGAAATTGAATACCCAGCATGTTGTTTGTGTGTACATTTTCCCAGCACTCAAACGACCCACACTTTTTCATTGAGTTTGTTGCCGAAAGTTGTAGTTCAAGCGTCTTGTTGAACTATAATTGTTGGCCCTGAAAAGGACAGTTTTTTAAATGGACCTGAAAAGATCCTCCGTTTTCTATTATAAACTAACTGCAACAGCTCATTAAAATTTCCTTTTTTATTTCAATAAAATTTCATCCGATAACGCTATAAATTCAATCGATGCGCGAGACTTCGCGATAAACTAACAATCGTACAGTGTTGCCAAAACGCGATTACAAATAACGTCTTTTTTGCGTGCCACGTAAGAGAATTATATATATAGATGCTCAGAAAGTTAGTGTTTACTATCCGAGAGCTGATTCAACGATGGTCTATACCTTAAAGTGGTTTGAATGATTATAAATATGTCCAGACTGGGATTCCTATAAAACTTCATGTTCATGATTGATTGGTTATGTCATTCTATGGTTAACTTTTTGAAAGGCTTACATACAAATATCCATTCAGTAACCAGCACTATTCCCTGCGTTACTTCTAAACAGTTTTTTTTTTTATGTTTTTGACCAATGCAATCTTTTCTTAGTATTCGTTAAACCAATAGATATGGTTATTTGGTCATTTAATGTGTTCAGATGAGAAAGCAATGCCAAAACAGGGTATCCACAGGTCTTAGAAAGTGCTTATTTTGACCTTCCATTTCTAAAAGCCCTTTTAAGTACTTATTTTTTTGTCAATAGTTCTAAAAAAGTGCTTTTTTCCCTTTGAAAAAAAAATTCAGTTTTCAAATGACGAAATTCTTTTACCATATTTCTGACCTCTTTTTAGCATCCGATCAGTGATAAAACTGCTTACGAGAAGAAGAATGTAAGGTTTTATTGCTTCAATTTAAAGAGTTTTTAGAAACAGCAGTCTCAAAGTACTGAGCATCATTCAAAAACTTTGATTCTAAATCTGACAGACAAGAGAGTTTTTTAAGTGATTTTTTTTTACTTAAAGATGTAGCAAATGCAAGATTATGGCGAATAATAAAAAATTTTATGATTTTATCAGTGGACAAGCTCAGTGGAAATATATTGTAAGAGGTTGAAAACTTAAAGGAAGAATCTTACATTACTCAGAGGCTCACTTATGAGAATGTAAATAATTCTAATGATAATTACACTACAAATATAACAAACTAGCCACTGCGTGACTAGCCCGGCGTTGCCCGTGGTGTGAGGTATTAATCTGGTGTAAAATTTTCCGCAGGTTTCAAATCCGTTGAAGATATATTCAATTTAAAATTATTTATTTAAAGAAAATCATATTTTTCGGTATGTATCTAAACTGAAATTTTCCGCAGATTTCAAATCCGTTGAAATGTTTACTCTATCTTTAACGGTCTAAGAGATAGAAAAAAGAACTGCGACTCCAGTTAAAAGGTTTTTCGTCTGGCTGGAAAATCATTACTCCGCGCAAAATCAAAGCGGAAACGAAAAACTAAAATTTTTTCTCCGCGTTCTGTCAGTTTAAAAAAATTTGGCATAATTCCAAACTCTGATGGTAGAAACGCGTTGAAGAACCCGTTGGAGAATAAAACTATTAAATTTATTTTAAAATCTTCTAGATTAAATTTTAAAATTCTCCGCGACCCAAAAATTGCAAAAAATTCGGACTACTTGTGTGCCAAATCTCATTGCCGTAAGTGCCATAATATCGTCAAGATTTCGCGGCCGCGAGAAAAACAAGAAGAACAGCGCAGAGTTAAAAATCAGAAAGGTTTAAAAAAAATGGAAGAACTAAACTATTTAAAATCTATAAAGCTTTTCAAGGTGATATGACAGATATGGAAAATTCAGCTGAACTGTCTACTAGGGTAGAATCTTCCAAAAGTATTTCCCTTTTTATAAAAGCAAATGCACTGCGAAGAGATTTAAAGAAAAACTTCCGATTAAAAAAAATATTTTTTATAATTTAATATTGTTTTTAATATTTGTAATACATCATTTTTAAATGTGTTTTGTTTATCCTAGTTAATAAAATTACAGTAGTTCAATCATTAGAATTTTAATTTCGCCCCCCACTATTTTTTTCATGTAATTTAATTTCAGGATTTTTTTAAGTAAATAATTTTTACTTTTAAATCATGAGGATTTTGGTAAGTTCAAAAGGATTTGTTTTCTTGCTGTCTCCAATCTATAACTTGTTTATATACTTGCATATTACTGATATGTGTATATGTATATTAACTGCTGACATCAGACTGAGCTTATTTTGAAAAATCTCATTTTTTGTGTGGCATTATTTTGTGTATAATTTTTAGAAAATAGACTTGAATATTAATTTTTGTACATATTACTGTTCTTATAAGATTAACTAATCTGTAAGAGCATCCCACTTGGTCGAAAGTCGTGTATTAAATTGTATAATATGGATTCTACACTGTTTTATTTAAGTTCTCATAAAGTCCTTTTTTTATCATTAGAAGGTCCTAATTTTTAGTTTTTTAGTCCTAATTCTAATTTTTAGTCCTAATTTTTATTTAGAAAAGAGTAGGAACCCTCCAAAAGATATATCGTAATGCTCAGAGAATCAGTGTTTACTATCAGAGAGCTCTCTGATTCAACTATGATCTATAAAATCAACTATGATCTTAAAATGGATCGAAGCATTACAAACATGCACAGACTATAATTCAAAGTCAAAATTGGTTGAACTGAGATTTAGAGACCTTTTGGCTACTCTGAAGTACCCCATTCTGTTCCAAATGCTTTTATAGAGTCTTGCAGTCTGTTTTGTGGTTGAAAATGAACCTTTGGGCAGATCCCACCAGCTTTTTTTTGAAGACTTCAATGATAATTCTGAGGCTTCTCCATGAGACTAAATCGACTGAAACCTACATAATATTAATATGCTTTTTTCATAATGCTGCCCGGATTAATTAATGGAACATTTACATCGTGACACAACAAGGGTGAGATTTGTGAACCATTTTTCGTTAAGCTGGCATCCATAGGACAATGCCTTTCAGGCACAACCAGTATATAAAGAGACCACACATATTCATGCTTTCCCCCAGATTTGAACCAGGAATCTTTCGAGAACCCAGAAGCCTGTCCAATTATTCAACAACATGATACTAATATAGATGGCTAATGTTACTATAAATCGGTCCTGATTCCCAAAATGTATTGGTAAGCCCTAGTTTCTGGACCACAATATATCTGGAATCACCATACATACCAAACCAGACCCGAGCGAAGAGGGAAGTAATTTGTAACAGCTGCAGAAATACCAATACCTAGATATCAATACAATGTCGCAAGCTTCTTTTCTTTCGCACTTTTCCTCCATCTCACTTCAAAAGCGGGAAAAGAAGGAATATCCTGGATTTGTAGGGAACAGAGAAAGTTATAAATCAAATAGATCGATCTCTGGGTTCGATTCTTGGTCCCTTAACTACGGGCTCTTCCCGAAAGCTCAGTCGACTTATTTTAAATTCCCGGGTTTAGAGCAGAGGTGGGGTGAAATATTTCATGAGAATTGAGTCGTATATGGAAAACTTCTGTTTTCAATTTATTGGCTTCCATAGGTAAAAAAGGGATTTTTTTTTCTCTCTGTTTCTGAAAGTCTATTTGTCATGAACATACACGGCTAAATGTATGGTAATTATGTTATTCATATGAATATTTAACCCTCGAGCGGTTTCAACGAGACGTCTAGTCCATCAAGATCTGGCCAATTTTGCTAATGACGAGGCATCTCGTCCATCAAGATCTGGCCAATTTTGCTAATGACGAGGCATCTCGTCCATCAAGATCTGGCCAATTTTGCTAATGACGAGGTATCTCGTCCATCAAGATCTGGTCAATTTTGCTAATGACGAGGCATCTCGTTCATCAAGATCTGGTCAATTTTGCTAATGACGAGGCATCTCGTCTATCAAGATCTGTCCAATTTTGCTAATGACGAGGCATCTCGTCCATCAAGATCTGGTCAATTTTGCTAATGACGAGGCATCTCGTTCATCAAGATCTGGTCAATTTTGCTAATGACGAGGCATCTCGTCCATCAAGATCTGGCCAATTTTGCTAATGACGAGGCATCTCGTCCATCAAGATCTGGTTAATTTTGCTAATGACGAGGCATCTCGTCCATCAAGATCTGGCCAATTTTGCTAATGACGAGGCATCTCGTCCATCAAGATCTGGCCAATTTTGCTAATGACGAGGCATCTCGTCCATCAAGATGTGGCCAATTTTGCTAATGACGAGGCATCTCGTCCATCAAGATCTGGTCAATTTTGCTAATGACGAGGCATCTCGTCCATCAAGATCTGGCCAATTTTGCTAATGACGAGGCATCTCGTCCATCAAGATCTGGCCAATTTTGCTAATGACGAGGTATCTCGTCCATCAAGATCTGGTCAATTTTGCTAATGACGAGGCATCTCGTTCATCAAGATCTGGTCAATTTTGCTAATGACGAGGCATCTCGTCTATCAAGATCTGTCCAATTTTGCTAATGACGAGGCATCTCGTCCATCAAGATCTGGTCAATTTTGCTAATGACGAGGCATCTCGTTCATCAAGATCTGGTCAATTTTGCTAATGACGAGGCATCTCGTCCATCAAGATCTGGCCAATTTTGCTAATGACGAGGCATCTCGTCCATCAAGATCTGGTCAATTTTGCTAATGACGAGGCATCTCGTCCATCAAGATCTGGCCAATTTTGCTAATGACGAGGCATCTCGTCCATCAAGATGTGGCCAATTTTGCTAATGACGAGGCATCTCGTCCATCAAGATGTGGCCAATTTTGCTAATGACGAAGCATCTCGTCCATCAAGATCTGGCCAATTTTGCTAATGACGAGGCATCTCGTCCATCAAGATCTGGCCAATTTTGCTAATGACGAGGCATCTCGTCCATCAAGATCTGGCCAATTTTGCTAATGACGAAGCATCTCGTCCATCAAGATCTGGCCAATTTTGCTAATGACGAGGCATCTCGTCCATCAAGATCTGGCCAATTTTGCTAATGACGAAGCATCTCGTCCATCGATTCGACCGATTTTGCTGATGACGAGATATCACGTCATCAAGATATTGCAGATCTTTGATGAGATCAATATCTGTTCAGATTTCCTCTAATGCCGAAAGATGATTAGAATATTGATGAACAAGATACCTCGTTTATCAAGAGCTGATCAGTTTTGATAAAGATGGGATACCTCGTTGGGATAACCTCCGGGAGGGTTAAGTTGGGGACGAGTAGTGTTGTTAGAATACATCACTTAAGCACATTCGTTTCATCGAGCTGGATGGATCGTCGCTCTTCGAGGCTTCATTTCCAACACGAGGTGTTGATTAGACCATTTATTTTATTACAGTTTTATACATTAAAATTTATCAATGGTACTTTGCTTTCGTGGAGAGATATTCAGTTTATCCTCTACTTTCTGTGCTGTGTATGCGTTGGAAAGCTTACTCTATTGCTCATGAAGTTTTAACAAATGTTTCTAGAGTAGATAAGACGAGAATTTAGATTCATATAAATTATATTGTATATAAGTGCATAGCAGATACATTTCTAACAATATAAGAAGCAGTTTTCTGTTATGGAAATTAAATGTTGGGAAATTTCTGTGAAATAAACGAAATAAGCTTATTACAAACACACACAAGTAATCATCTAGTTAGTAATGCTAATTAAACCTTTACTTAACGGTCATTCCGTTCTTATGTCTTACGTGAGAATACATGAATATATACATTTTAATAATTATTACATGAATAGAGTGATATTTACGTAACATTCATACCAAACTAAACACCTTTCTATTCCTAAAATTCTGCACCTTTAATATTTAGTCTTCGTGTCTAGTTCATAGTTTCCATACTTTTACCTCACTAAGGAGCTCCCTAATGCTCGCTTACGCTCGCCACCCCCGGTGATTGCTACGCAATCCCATTTGGTTTTCGAAGCAAACCAACACTCCTTTTGCAAGCGTCTTTCCAGGCCATGACATCACAGCGGGTTTCGCAAGGTCAGCTAGAACGATCTAATGTTTCATCTATCAAAAATTTGTACACTATCGCGAAATTGTACTTTTCATCGCATAGAAATTATTTATGAACCAATTTTAAAAATAATTATACCCTAAGAAAGAGTGCATTCTAAGCTTTCATGTGGTATTTTCAAATTTTAAAAATTAATAGCACTAAGCTATAGACGTGTTGGACCAAATTTTAATCGCATCGAATTTATTTATTAACCAATTTCACAAATAATTGTCCCGTAATAAAGAGTACATATTATGGTTTCCCGTGATGTTTTCAAATTTAAAAACTAATAGTAATAAGCTATAGATGTGACAGTTTTAACAAAAAAGTAACTTAAATTACAACCATTGTTCACTAACCTTTATTGTGTGTTCTATTTCAGAAAATCTGTAACACGTCCGCCAAGTTCACCATTGGTGACAGAGCAGGTGGACATCGTCTCGAAAACAGAGACAAAAACAGAACAATATCCACAGTGCCACGTAAGTCATTGACTTCACACGCTTTCATCCATATGTCATTACTTCACTTAGTTCAAATAGACTGTGATAAAAGTAATAAATTATTTTACGACAAATGAGTGAAATATCGAACTTAAGAATAGTTAAAATTACATTAAGAATATTCCATTCCATTTGTCACTAAACCATTATTTAATAGCCGTCATTTTTTCGATAAATATCTGAATTTAATAAATGGTATTTTAATGACTTTGTAAGAAAAAGGGTGTCTTTAGCAGCTCCCAGGGTCCATTTATCAATACTGACTCTATTTTAACCATCCTGGTGGTTTTCTCGATGACATTTTCTCTCGTTAATAGCAAAACTGATCAAATCTTGATCAGAAAAAACATCGGAATATCTTGATGACGAGATATCTTCTCATTACCAAAATAGGTCAGATCTCTATGGATGAGAAATATCGTCGAAATCACTTGTAGAGTTGATATATTGTATTGTAAATATATAGCGAGAATTAGTCAAGCAGTATGTTTAGAATAATCATTTGTAACACTCATATCTTTAAAGTTCATTTTCCCATATACAAGAGAGTTGCCTAATACGAGTTTGATAACTTGACTGAAGATGGAGTGTAATTGAAGTCAAACAATGAGTATGAATTTATGAGACGACTGTTGAATAAAATTTTTCTCCGAATTTAAATATGGCATAAGGTTTTTTCTAATTCTTGACTGATGAAGGTTATACCCGAAATTGGAAACAATTAGTTGATGCAATAGTTCATCCGGGTTTTGCCGCAATATGGCACTGCATTACAAAACCGAAGCGTTATCAACTTCACACGTGTGAGCTTATGGTATTGTTTGAAAGATAGAATATCAGCGAGCACATGGGGAAAATATTGAGTTCTTGGATTATGTTTTTTTTTTTAATTTTTGTTAAGCATTAAAAATGGCAGGAAACAAAGAGCCTTTCCAACATAGTATTATTTTTGATTCCCGAAAAGACACGAATGCTACGTAGGCACAAAATAAGACGCGCGTTGTTTAGAGTGAGGGTGCAGTTGACGATTCCACGTAAGCGGTTGGGAATGTTTCGTCATCTGCAGAAGTTCGTATGCCCTGGGGAAAAATAGTGTTACTGGATTGAGTTTTTTAAATTGTATTAGGCATTAAAAATGGCAGAAAATAGGAAGCATTTTCGACGTATGCTTTTTTTTATTCCCGAAAAGGCAAGAATGCAAATCTGACGCAAAATATATGTGTTTTGTAGGGTGAGGGGTTGTCGAGGATTCTAATGCGCCGTAAGTGGTGCAGAAAATGTCGCCACTTGGATCAGTTCTATAGCGAAAAACCTCAGAATTTCTTAGAGGACTGGGTCAGGTAGCTTCCGGAGGTATGGAGACAGGTCATTGAACAGAACGGTAATACTATACTGAATAAATGTAATGTTTAGAAAATATAACATTTTTTTTTTTTAATTTTTGTCAAAAAATACGGGATGAAATTTTGTATCAACCCAATACTTGGTCTATGCAGTGGTTATTATACCCAATTTTGATCTGGATACCAATATCCAGTTTTGACCTCAGGTTCGATCGGAATAAGTGGAGTTCTCAATCGGTATTGGATAGAAATACAGACATACCTTTATATATGGTGACCGCCAGGTTGAAGTAAGGCATCGGGATATGCAGGTTCCTTCTTTTGGAATCAGGTGGTTCTTTCCTTATGGAATCTAGAGATTTCTATTATTGGTGAACGACACAGTAAAGGCTGCAGTATTTTGTTTGGTAACTTTGTTTATTTTCCATTCTTTCAATTCGTCGATGATACATCGTTTTACTTTAGAATTACCATATTTTTGGAAATGGCTGGCCACAACCGAAAAAGCCTCCGTCTCTTTTTTTAGCGTTGGCGTTTTTTCTGTCCTTCTCCCCGTCTGACCTTCCCCCAATATTCAAGGTGCTAAGCCCCGAGGGGGTCAATCCTTCTATTGGCCGAGTGACATTGCGCCTCTTCAGATATCAACCCCATTGGATGAAGGGGTGAAAGCGCACCCGTTCCATTTTCTCGGAATCGAGGGGTTATGAACTTGGTTTCTCCTCAAGTTCAGGGATTTGTTAGGGGACTAGACATTGAAACAAATAGCTTGCAGGTTGTGTTTCCCTGCTTTTAGGGCAAAACAATATTTGATGTGATTGTCATATCACAGTCTAAAACATAGCCTGGCATAGAATCAATGAATAGAATGGTGCTTCAAGAATGTAATGATGCGAATGTCTAGTTCAGAGGAAGACTTTATAGAAAACATTAGAGCAAATATTTAATGTTTTTTGGTTAATTTCCGATAAATCAAAATTAATAGCTTCAAGCAGGACAGATAGGAGGTTTCATAACGTATATAACCACGGGAAACCAGTATGATCTAACGGGATATTGCAGGTCCCGGTGAGATATAGAAAAGTCCCTGAATAGAATGGTACATACTATATTGATTAAATGTATAATTTTCAGTAAATAAAATAGTTTTTCTTCAATTTTTGTCACAAAAGCAGAACGAACTTTTGCAAAAACTCATTGCTAATGGCAACGCGAACCAAAAAGATTTGTGAACCCTCTGCTTTTAGAGATAATTCTGAGATATTCGTAAAACCAACAAACCCAAATATCTCCAGACTCAACTTAAATTTTAAAAAGGTTCAAATTGACAGAGAAAGGTTTCACATCAAGTTAAAAAGCACATCTAATGCTTACCTGTACAACGCGACGTATCTAGAAATTCGAGCACTACAAATCACAAAAAGGTGAAATAAATTATATGAAGGACACTTCCAAGAAACCATAAAAAATTTTATGAAACCACCAAATCTTCTTTATTTTATTCAATGGGCCTAAACGAATTAAAAAGTTCCCGAGACTGAACAGTGGAATTCTGTTTTCTGATAAAAATGTTTCCATTGAGTACACATTTCTCAGATATCTACTATAACAAAAATACATGAACCAGTATAAAAAAATGGTTCTTCCTGGAATCTTTTAAAATATATTTTATCTAGATAACCAAAATTACATGTAAATCGCTATACGGTTTGATGGGAAAACGAAAATCATGTTTTCAAGTAGCAACTTGTAATAACGAACAGGATATTGGAAAGAACTAGGTTGTTATGAAGAAAATTTATTTAGTTTTACAAACGGTGCAGTTTATTTTATGCCAATTTTCTATTGAAAAACTCTTCCACCGACAGGGTTTCATTATTTTTCCCCTTGTAGAATGCCAACATTGCAATCACTTTAACAACTCCATCAAAATTTCCTTCCATAGAATGCACTTTCTTGTTAGTTCATTCCAAGAACAAAATTCTTAGAAATGGTTGAAAGTCAGACAGTAATTTACTTTTATATTCCGAAAAGAGAAGAAAGAGGACAGAAAGAGAATAAAAAAATACTCATTCCATATAATTTTTTTAGGTTTTTGTCTAAGATTGTTTTCGTTTGGAACTTTTTAGAACCTGGATTTCTTTACTTCAAGAGGAAACAAAAGTGCCTCCGGACATTTTGAAATTGGAAAGTTACGGGTTTTCTGGATAAAAAAAGTCACGTTCGCAAAAGTAGCTGCCAATAATTTTCGATCTAAGGACATACCTGTTCTCTACCTGTTTTTTTATATCTTTATCTTGCTTATTTGTTCTCCACTGTTCCGAACATTACGGCAGACCTGCATAGATGTTGAGATGTTTATTGACTGAAAACTTAAACCGAGTCGGGCATGAGACCAATTTTAAATGTCGTCTGATATCTGACATTTTTCCTTGGAACTATTGTGCAGCATTATTTTAAGAACTAACGTTATTTCGTTTTCTGATGTCGGAGAATTTATTACTAAGGAAATATCTAAAATAGTAAACAACATTAATTAAAAATTAAATAATGGAAAAGAATACAGATTTAATGTCAAAGTTTTTCATCGAATTCCCCAAAATTGCTTTAACTTTCTTATTGATTGACCCGACGAGGTACTACGTCATTAGACGAAAACTGACCAGATCATGATGGACGATATATCTCGTCAATAGAAGAAAACTGAACTAATCGTGATGGACGAGATATCTCGTCATCAGAATAAAACTGACCAGATATTGATGGACGAGATATCTCGTCCTTGGAAGAAAACTGACCAGATCATGATGGACGAGTTATTTCGTCCATAGAAGAAAATTAATCAGACCTTGATCTTGTCATCATCAAACTATAGGCAATATGCTGATGGACGAGATATCTCGTCACTAGCAAAATCGTTCGGATTTTGATAGACGAGCTATCGCGTCAAAACCACTTGGAGGGTTAAAAGGACATAACTTCAAATGGTTTCTACAAATAGCAAAAATTAGAAACATAATTTGTGATTTTAATGAGAGAGTTTGATCTGGTTTAACGAGTGAATATAATTCTTAAGTAACTTAATTTCTTCTCTAATGCCAGGCCAATTGGGCGTTATTAATTATGTCACTGCAAGACCAAATTTGCTAGCCAATTCGCTGTACTCTGATTCACAAGGGGGGCTTACACCTGATGCCTCACATGTAAACAACATATTCTTAGCACAACCTTTTTTATAGAGAGCACATACTTTTATTCCTTACGGGCCAACATCCAAGTCTTACCCAACATTCAAACCTTTAGATCCAGAAGCCAGAAACCTGAGCTCTAAACCGATAGTTTGGCAACTCCTGCTTTTAATATGTGGTCTATATTTTTGTTATGTATTTAGATACTCGCAATTGTTCTTACACCTGATGCCTCACATGTAAACAACATATTCATAGCACAATCTTTTTATAGAGAGCACATACATTTATTCCTTACGGACCAACATCCAAGTCTTACCCTACATTCAAACCTTTAGATCCAGAAGCCAGAAACCTGAGTTCTAAACCGATAGTTTGGCAACTCCTGCTTTTAATATGTGGTCTATATTTTTGTTATGTATTTAGATACTCGCAATTGTTCTTACACCTGATGCCTCACATGTAAACAACATATTCATAGCACAATCTTTTTATAGAGAGCACATACATTTATTCCTTACGGACCAACATCCAAGTCTTACCCTACATTCAAACCTTTAGATCCAGAAGCCAGAAACCTGAGTTCTAAACCGATAGTTTGGCAACTCCTGCTTTTAATATGTGGTCTATATTTTTGTTATGTATTTAGATACTCGCAATTGTTCTTACACCTGATGCCTCACATGTAAACAACATATTCATAGCACAACCTTTTTTATAGAGAGCACATACTTTTATTCCTTACGGGCCAACATCCAAGTCTTACCCAACATTCAAACCTTTAGATCCAGAAGCCAGAAACCTGAGCTCTAAACCGATAGTTTGGCAACTCCTGCTTTTAATATGTGGTCTATATTTTTGTTATGTATTTAGATACTCGCAATTGTTCTTACACCTGATGCCTCACATGTAAACAACATATTCATAGCACAATCTTTTTATAGAGAGCACATACATTTATTCCTTACGGACCAACATCCAAGTCTTACCCTACATTCAAACCTTTAGATCCAGAAGCCAGAAACCTGAGTTCTAAACCGATAGTTTGGCAACTCCTGCTTTTAATATGTGGTCTATATTTTTGTTATGTATTTAGATACTCGCAATTGTTCTTACACCTGATGCCTCACATGTAAACAACATATTCATAGCACAACCTTTTTTATAGAGAGCACATACTTTTATTCCTTACGGGCCAACATCCAAGTCTTACCCAACATTCAAACCTTTAGATCCAGAAGCCAGAAACCTGAGCTCTAAACCGATAGTTTGGCAACTCCTGCTTTTAATATGTGGTCTATATTTTTGTTATGTATTTAGATACTCGCAATTGTTCTTACACCTGATGCCTCACATGTAAACAACATATTCATAGCACAATCTTTTTATAGAGAGCACATACATTTATTCCTTACGGACCAACATCCAAGTCTTACCCTACATTCAAACCTTTAGATCCAGAAGCCAGAAACCTGAGTTCTAAACCGATAGTTTGGCAACTCCTGCTTTTAATATGTGGTCTATATTTTGGTTATGTATTTAGATACTAATTCGCAATTGTACATTTAATACAAAGTGAGACAAAAAGAAGTTAACACCTTTGTAGGAATTGTATATGTTTGTTATTTATTTAATAAATCATGTTCTTATACTAATATTAATTGCCAAAGATTAACTTCAGTTTGCAAAGAATAACTACATACAAATTTCTAGTAATGTAGACAGATAGTTAAACGTCTTCGCTTCTTGGGCCTATATGGGCCATATTTGTCCAAACTGCACCAAACACAAACCATACAATAAAAAGTAATAGACAAACAATGAAAGTTTTAATGACACTGAAGAGAGAATTCAAACCTGCGCCGCATACAAATCTCAGGTTGCTTGAGCAGAGGTCCTTTTTCAACCATTAAAAGACACAAAAATCGTCAAATTTTCGAAATTTTTTTATTATTATTTTAAGAAATTATCTGTGTTTTTCTGCTTAAAATGACGTCTAAATCATGTTTCTATCTTAATTAGAACTAGAGATATAGTAATTTTTGTGGTGCGTTGTTTTGAAAATCTAACACTCTTGACAGTTGTTGTCATGGCAACAACATCTGTCTTTAAAACTTTAAATGCGTTTTTCTCCATGATACTTATTTTCAAGATTTCCTGTATTCAGAATTGCTATAAGTCGAAAACCGATAGAGTTTAAGGATTGAAATTTGGAATATATCTTTTTCAAACATTATACTTTAATTTTAATTCAGCAAATTTGAAAAAAATATTTACTTTTAAAGATATGACTTTTTATAAAAAAAAGTACCTTAAAATTTTCAAAAATTTTCTTTCAAATATTTTTTTATTTTTTATTAAATAATATTTTTTAAATTGCTGAATCTAAATTAAAGTTTATAAATTTGTGAATAATTTACTGCAAGAATTTTGAAAATTGATCAAAAATATTTTGAGTTTTAGCAATTTAAAATGACCCCTCTTTTTTTAAAAGTTTAATTTAAAATTTTTAAAAAACTTTTGGAAAAATTTTGTGTTGTGATTTTGCTTATTAGTTAAATGGGTAATCAGTACAAAAAATTCAAAATTCTAAATTAATTAATAAAAAAAATTTTCAATGTTTCCCGGACCCCCTTAAAGAAATGTATTACTCACTGCTAATGGTATCTGGAAAAACTTCCATCAAAGTTGCAATCTTCCTTCTTTCTCACAATACAAGTCTTGTCGCCATACTTAGTCTCAGAGTTAAATGTGCATGGCAGTGTCTTGCTTATATAAAAAGTAACATCCATTTGACTCATTCTTTATTTTCAAAAGCTTTTGAATTCTGTCCAAAAGAGGAGTACAGTTTAATAAAATATTTTTCGATTAAAGTACTGGTTCTTTTGACATATAGTAACTCCTCGAAATGTTCTTTCGTAACATAAAATTTCAAAGTGAAGTTTATAGAAAACAATGTCATAGGTTTTTAATATTTCAGCTGATAACTTCAGGCCTTACCTATCGTCATTTCAAAGCAACGACAGCACAGATTATATCAATGCCGTATTTGTTGACGTAAGTATATTTCTTCTATCATTTGTCTCTTTAAGTATTAAATCAAATAGTTCAATCCAATGCTTGGCAAAAGTCAATCGAATGATAGAAAAGTAATAACTTAAAAATAAATGACTAATTAGTATCAATTGACTAGTTGTAATCCTTTCATGTTATCAAATTGTTAATTTGGTTTTTTGTTTTAATCAAGTAGTAATGGAGTAAACATTTGGAAAGTAGTCTCTCCATTCAACATTATGAATTTAGTACAGATGTTTTAGCATGTTTGAAGTTTCACGATAAAATATCTACCAACCTCATGCTGAATAGGAAAATTGCAATAAAATTAAAAAAATATAGGATAACACGATGGCAGAGTAACACGACTCACGCCTGTCATACAGCAAGTAATTAAATTACAAAAAAATATTAAGACAGATAATCAAATGTGTTAGCTTGTTTTATAGCAATGACAAAACTTAAATGGATGAAATAATTTAAATTGGTTTTCATGATAACTCATTTCTCAAAGAAATCATCGGAACATTTATGAGATTTCGATTGAGTGCTCAATAGCTCAATAGTAGATTGTTGAATTGAGCTATCGGAAACTGTTCAGGATCAATCCCGGAGGGAAAGATCAACACCTTGTAATTCTGAACCACGGTCACGCATTGGAGATCCCGGGCCGTCGCCAATAGACCGTTGTGTTGCTTCAGTGTGACGTTAAAGAAATTACCTTCCCACGCTCTTTCTTCAAGCTTCCGATTCAAAGAATCACAAAAGCCCTTCTTAGATATTCATGACTAGGGATATGGGGAGACTCTTCAGAGTTCGTACATGTTGTAGAACATCTCTGACGTTCTCCTTTCAATTTTTAGTTCACTATATTTCCATGATTATATTAGTTTCATACCGAAGTAAACAATTTTTGACGTATTAAATTTTGCATACAATGCCTTTCTCTCTATTCATTTGATGCTTCTAGTCTGGGAACTGTTGGAAAAAATAATACATTTCTCAGAGCCTGTCAACCTTTACTAGCTTCATAGTTTGTTATGTTACATTTCGAGTATATGAAGATTGTTTCGAACAGGGAATAGTTTGAGCTTCGAGTTTTCTTTATAATGTAAGCTGCTATTAGAATAAAAAGATTGATGGATGTGTTTTTTTATGAATAAACTTTACTTAATCTACGATATAAAAGGGCAAAGGTTTTAATGACCTGTCAATTGCTAAAAATGCTCTTATATGAACTCGAAACATACAAATTGTGCCCTAAAAGCAAAGAAAAATTACCCTAGAAGCTAAATGTATTTCGAATTTTTGTAAAACACTATTTTCTTTAAGAACAAGGATGAATGGCCCTTCATACGACGGGTGCATAACAAAATTTATTTATTAGGGTCAAACTTCATTTATATATTTTTAAAAACCTGACGGAACGTGATCACTGGCTGTGTATAAACCTTTTTTCACCACTATCTGTGAACTTTTGTTGATCACTGGCTATCTCTATAATACCTTTTCCACCACTATCTGCCAATTTGCTTTTTCTCATGGTTTTGTTTTTTCAGCAATATTGGTAAAACAATATTATTGGAAAACTTAGTTTTTGATTAAAACTGATAAAACATTGAGCTGCGTACGGCAATCGTTTTATTCTCAATGTTATTTTCATGGTGATTTCGAATATAATGATTTTTGACACTTCTCGTTTCGCTCGTAACATCATACAACTAATCAAAACCATTTGAAACTCCACCTTCTCGTGACGTCACACAACCAATCAAAACATTAATAGCCATGGAAACACTGGAGAATCTAGCATAGGATATATGGTCCGTCATTCGGCGGATGCATAACAAAATTGATTTCTTTCGGTCTAACTTCATTTATATATTTTTAAAAACCTGATGATGCGTGATCACTGACTATGTATAAATATTTTTTCACCACTATCTGTCAATTTTTGTTGATCACTGCCTATCTATAATACCTTTTCCACCACTATCTGTCAACTTGCTTTCGCATGGAGTTGTTTTCTGAGCAATATACTGGTAACTGAATTTTTTATCAATACTGGGAAAACAATATGAGCTGCGTACGGCAATCGTTTTGTACTCAGTGTTTTTACTATGATGATTTCGAATGTAATGGCCTTTGATAATTCGTATCTCGTTTTGCTCGTGACATCACACAGCCAATGAAAACAATAAGAAAGGTCCGCCTACTCTTGACGTCACACGACCAATCAAAACTTTAAAAGCCACGGAAACACAGGAGATTCTAGCATTTTATAGAACTAGGGGGCTCCGCCCCCTGCTCGCTATCGCTCATCAACCTCCGATGATTTCGAAGCAATCATATTAAGTTCGCTTTGCGAACTATACTTTTCAACAATGAGAGGGATGGAATTGCTTCACAATCCATCAACATATGTATCGCTGCTGGATTGATCCCTGACCTCTAGTACGACAATAATTGAAGATTCCCTTCCCATTACGATATGTATCGCATGCACCCGAGTAACGGAAAATTGCCTACATTTTTGCGAGGTAAGCGGATCCGTATATAAGCCGACCCCAGTACTTTAGCTTTAGAAAACGTCCCAAAAATTCTCGGCTCATACACGGAAATGTAGTGTAAATAAAAACAAAGTGTTTTAAAAAATATCAAGAACAAAACAACTCATTTCCACTTAAAAAAGGAAATAGTTTAGCACAACATACTGTTAAAATTCAGAGGAAATCTCATCATAATTTTAAATGTTTTAGCGTCTCCGTGTTCTTTGTTGTAATAGTACTTCTTAATATTTTCATATTCGACTGTTGCTATGGAAACGGCGACCGGATTTGCGTGTTCTTCTGAAAACATTGCAAACTCTCTAGCGCGTGCTCTCAAATTTTATGAATGAATTAATTTAAAAATATAACTGTGTCCACAGAGAAGTAGTATACAGAGGGTTCACTGCCATAGGAAGCAATGGACTTATAAATAACATGGGAAATCGCATAGACGCTGGCGCCACCAGCGGGGGAGCCGGACCCTACAAAAGCGTCAGATCTAGACCTCGTTTCCATAACAACCAAACTAGGTTTCCACAACAGCTATCTCAGGCTATTTTTTTTTTTTCAAAACCCAATTTGCATTTTTGATTAAAAACTAAATATTCTTTAAATAATTTTTAGCATAAATGCTTCAAAATAGCACTTTTTTAATGTCTTATGAACTTTGAAAAAACCTTTTATAAATGAAATCTTACCAATGTATGAACTTTTTTCTTTCATTTTTGTTTATTCTTTTATGTGAATGCTTCTTTAAAAATATATTCCAAACATGTTTGATTTGGAAAATTGTTGATATCTACTGATAGTCTGAAATATTATTTGAACGAAAAAGTACATAATAAATTTTTTTTATTAACTTAATCCGGTAAATTATTCATTTTTGAACAAATTATACAATTTCAAAAAGGAATAGAAAATAAGTACTATTTATGAAGAAGTCTCGTCGAAGCTCATTTAGTAGTAAGTCAATCACACACACAACCAAGTGATAGTGGACTGTATGAATTTTAGTGTTGAATCATAAATTCAATCACCAATACACAATTCTTCCCTGTGAAGAAAATAACACAGAAGGGTATTGAATCCCAAGGCAAAATCTCTCACGCTGCTGTCTCCCCACACACTCAGAATACGAATACAAAAAGAAAGTTGGCGCCTAAAAAACTAAGATATTACCTGACCTTGTTCTGAATGTAAAAAAGAACATAGTTCAGCTACTGTTACTCGCTTTTACATATTTCAGTGTGATCCATCTAGAACAATTTTAGCATAGGAAACGAACAATAAAATACACAACTGGATATAAAGGAATGAAATACTTTGGTAAAATAAGCAACTTAACAAGAATCTTCATTTGCCTTCCAAAGAATAAAATTCATTGTTTAGCATTCATAAACAAGCTAACTCAACGTAATTCGCCATTTAGAGTAGCAAATGAATGGATAATATTACTTATTTTATTCATTATTGGAGCTAAATCACACAATTTTTCACTAATTAGTGTAGCAAATAAACAATGAAATACACAACAGGATGCGACAATTTTTGTGTCTCTAAAATCTTCATAAGGAAAGTCTAGTTTCAGGATATGTTGATTTAAATCAAGTTATTTTTGTTTAAAAAAATATCATTATTAAAATCAAACTTTTAAATTTAATTTCCTTTTCTGTATTAAGTTCACAGTGAGTATCACACAAAAGCATTCCAATTTTGCAAAAATATCTTTATAAATGTTGGCATAAAACCGATTATAATTCAGAAAAAGGTAAATTTTAATTACACATAAACAGTATGTAAATAAAAAAATCAACAAATACACAAAATGCATAATGAATAGAGCACAATTGTATAGAATTCTGAATACCACATAAAAAATGCACAAAGTAACACTGAAAGATTTTTAAAAATTAGTTATCTTGGGCGAATAGTCTTAAAATTAAATAGAACGATTTCATTTTTTCTTCCTTCAATTGGGTTTTAAAATAAGTGTTATTAATTTTACTTGATTGTAAAACGATTTAAAAAATGGCACATAATTCACATTAGTAGTTTCCAAGTAATGATATTTTATGAAAAACAAAAGCAATTCACCTTTCAACAGTTTTTACAGGCGGTAAACTTGAACAACGGCTTTTCTATTGATGATGATATAGTATTTTAATTAACATCGCACTCACTCTGCACATTGGAGCAACACAATTAGATATATGTGACGGTTGGGGATTAACCTTTTCTCTTGAAGGATAGTACAGTTTTAAAATAATTATTAAAATGATGCAAAGAATATTCAACTGTATGACGCTTCAAGAAGTCTGCCGATTAGAAAATAAAAAATGGCTTCCGCTCTGGCTCTGATTGAAACATTTCAAACTCCGCCCACAATTAGGGACTGGCTTCCCCACTGGAGCGCTATACGTCATGGCCTCAGTGAACCCTCTGTATACTACTTCTCTGTGACTGTGTCTATCGTCTGCGCGTGTTCCATATTCATTAGCCGGTTGAACCACAAGACTTGTTATCACGTGACTCGCTATTACCAATCTCAAAGCGAATAAACCTGAAAAAGATTGCAATTTTTTTTTATAATAGAAAGAAAGAAAACATAAGATGTAAAAGAATCTAAATATTTTCAATACGACATAAAATACCGTAAAAGTGCAATTTTACTTATTGTAGTTTCTCTCCCAAGTTGGAAGCGTTTAATTTTTAACTTGCAGGGGGTTGTCTTTCAGGTGGTTGTCTTGACGAGGTGTCAAGTTCGAAGCAGAAATGATTAGATCTTGATGGACGAGATATCTCGTCAGTAGACCACTAAGTCGGCATGATCTTAAGGAGACATTTCGCCATCCTCAAAACTAATTGGTCAGATCGTAATTGACCAGATATATCGTGGAAACCAATTTGAGGGTTAACACGTGGACCTTCTAATGAAATAGACGGATCATGCAGCCCAAATCATCGAAAGACACGGGAGCATACGAATCGACTTGGACCGATTGGCTATCGAAGTGTCGCGACTTGCGTATTTAGTCACATTGGGTAAAAACTTTAACCAATCCGTAATTTGGATTCATGATTTTTGCCACAACCACCTGACAGATCTTCAAACCGAGTGATCGGCAGACATAGCCGTGAAACTGCATGTACACATGCACCTTAAAAGGTCGATGGCTAATTGTTGGTGACATTAATTAGAGTATCATGGCGATATGCGTTTCATGACGATAGGTGTTTCATGGCGATAGGTGTTTCGTGGATATAGGTGTTTCGTGGCGATATGTGTTTCGTGGCAATAGGTGTATCATGGCGATAGATTTTTCATGGTGATAGGTGTATCATGGCGATAGGTGTATCATAGCGATAGATATATCATGGCGATAGGTGTATCATGGCGATAGATGTATCATGGCGATATGAGTATGTACGTGTACGGGGCTGTGGTAACTCAATTGGAAGAGCAATGGTTTAGCAAACGAAGGGGTGCGATTTTGAAACTCGGTCCAACCCATGACCAGCTTGTACTTTAAGACTAGTGCACGTTAAATCTGTCGTGAGGTCAAATATTCTACCATTGGCGTCGTGTGGAAGGTTGGAGAGTGGGGTACCGGCTCAGGTGTTGTTCTCGTCAACTGACTGTTTTTTAAAACCACAAGGCGTTGTCCTTGAATCTTTCACTTTGGGATTGATCCCGTACCTCCGCCAATAGCCCCTTTTGTTGCACCCGTGTGGAGTTAATTAACTATGTACCTGCCTTTTTTTTTTTAAGACCCTCCCCGAATCCACTTACCGTTAGGTTTAGAGTGTAATAAGATCCGGGGGGAAAGGGTGGCGACTTCCATCGCAGCACAAGGAGGTCCATAGGGACCCACGCCGGCCGAACGATCACTTATTGATTCAAAGGGAAATGGTATGGGGCAGGTTACATTCCCCGATCTGGAGTTACATCATGCACGCATTAAGCGGCCTTAAAACTAACAAATAAACAAAACCTCCGGAAAATCCGGGCAAAACAGAACAATGAGCCGGTGGCACACCGGAAATAAGAAAATAAACACCGGTGGCACACCGGGAGTATTGAGAATAACCGAACAGAACAGAGAAAAAAGAAAAAAAAATCGTTTACTCAAAATCAAACTAGTGGAATTTCTAGAACAATATATAAAATTGAAACAAGAACTGTAAAACACGATTGTGAATATGAGCTGTGAATATAATGATTGTGATTATGTTTATTTACAAATGAAAGGTGAAATAAATAAATTATGCCGTATTATGGGTATGTTGCTATGAAATAAGTATATTATATTGTGAAATGAACATGTTATAAATTTAAAATAAGTTAAAAATTTAAGAGAGTCATATTTAAAAAATAATATTAAGAATGATCTACATGATATATAAAAGATTAAAACTTTAAAATTTCAAAAGTTTAAAAGAGGGGATCGCTCCGGGTGTGTCTGTTGACCTAGGGGAGGGAGGGCCCCGCCACCATACCCATCGCTGTTTTCACACAGGACTTGATTTTTACGCGAGACATTTTATTACCCAGAATATGTACCTGCCTTGTACATATTCTGAGACTACCAACCGGTCAAGTGGTTAAGGTGTTAGCCTCTATATCGGAAGATTCCTGGTTCGAATCCGGGTCAGTGCATGGATGTTTGTAAGTGTATGGTGTAGAGGCGGTTGGTGCACCTTAATTCTGTCGTGGCCGAGATTCCTCAAGTTGGTTTGGTGTGGAAGTTTGGAGAGTAGGGTGCCAGCTCAGGTATTTTCTCGTCATCTGACAGTGGTTCAAAATTACAAGTTGTTGTCCTTGGATCCCCATTAGTGGATTGATCCCAGATCGTCGTCAATAGCCCACTGTGTTGCTCTAGTACGACGTTCATTAAAAATTACCAAAAAAAAATTGTACATATTCTGAGCTTCACGTCACGTAACTTGAAATCCGAACACGGCCCTTCAAAAGGATTCCATTGAATGAATTCCGAATAATTGGAATGTGAGAGTTCATTAGTCAACATCAAGATCCTTAGAAGGTTAACACCAATTATTTTAACACCAATAGTTTAACACGAACAACAAACACAACGCCAGTTATCTAATTTGTAGTTCAGTTTTCATATCACTGGAAATCCAACATAGGACATTGACCCTGGTTTAACAGCACTTTCTAATTTCCTTCGAAACTACTAACATTACTACTGAGCTACCTGAGGGCTGTCTGGGGATATTATTACTCCGCACGACGAATGAGCACGTATTCAACTCTAAAACTACTTGTAATCCACAACTCCACACTAAGTGGTCGAGTTTCGACGACATTACATCGGGTCCATTTCGCTAAGCCTCATAATCCGCTAATAGTTTAGAAATCTGGATCTAAATGTACCACTGGTTTCAGAGGACATGAGCATCTGATTCAGCGAAAGCCAAATGACTGCGATTATTCCGTGTTTGTCATCACTGGATGGTTAGTGAGTCGATAAACCACCCAGAAAGTCAACAGAGCATGATTTCGTGGAATAGTTTGGTCGTAAAATATACTGTATTGGATTTAAATTCCAGTAATGATGCAGGATGGTTAAATGATTTAAACTGCTTCATGTTTGAAAAAAGCTGCCCAATGGGCTAAGTTGTCAGTTTTCGTTTACCAAAAATTCTTCATGTAGCAGATTTTATGTGAAATTCTATGGATATTATGTTTCCGACTACATCAGCGTTATCAGTGGGGTTTTTTCTATCGACTTTTCTGTTTCCATGATGAAGGTTTACATTTTTAGTATGCTATCTGTTAATTTAAAAATAATATTGATAATTTTACTGTGTTATTCAAGTGATTTCTTACCGATTTGTTAAGATTGAGGTACTTGATATTTTTATTATTTAATCTTTATGTTGGTTTTAATGTTTTAGGCGTAGATTGTGGCACTTTTGCATCTTGGATCGCGCGCGTAAAACCCAAAAATCGTTTCTATAAACCAAACAAAGAAATGTAGATATCGATTATGATTACTAAATGTACGAGTATCTTTCTGAATGTATCAATTTTAGGCTAACGCCGAAATATCCTGTCCATCAAGATCTGATAAGTTTTCCTTATGACAAGATTTCTAATGACTCCAACCACTGGGAGGGTATTTCTTCAAAAGTTAATTTTCATTCGTATTACTACTAAACATAAGGTATAAGGAATAAACTGGTAGCTTTATTTTATTTAATGTCCTCAATTTTACACCTTAATTATTTCAACAGATCATCTACAGTACTTTTTCATCACTGGTACCTCAGTAACACAGCAGGAGAGCTGCAAGTATAATTCCCAAACATAAGATAAAGTACCGTCCTACTTACTCTCAAAGAACTACCACCTGTTCATACTTAATACCGGTGTTTGGCGTAGCTTGTCCATTTCTGGACCTTGCACTATAAAACCTAAACCAACCAACCGTACTTAAAAAGCAACTCCGCAGATCATTTTCAATGCCTTTTCATCAGTGGCACCTCAGTAACATTTTCAGTACCTTTTCATCACTCGTACCTCAGTAACACACCAGAAGAAATGCTTGCATGATTCCCAAGCACAAGACAAAGTACCGTCCTATTTACTCTCAAAGTACGACAATCTGTTCTTACTTAAAACCAGCGTTTTGTGCAGCTTGTCCATTTCTAGACCTTGCACCATAAAGCCTAAACCAACCAACCGTACTTAAAAAGCAACTCCGCAGATCATCTTCAGTACCTTTTGCTCACTGGTACCTCAGTAACACAGCAGGAGAGCTGCTTGCATAATTCCCTTGCACAAGACAAAGTGCTGTCCTACTTATTCTCAAAGTACGACCACCTGTTCATACTTAATACCGGTGTTTGGCGTAGCTTGTCCATTTCTGGACCTTGCACTATAAAACCTAAACCAACCAACCGTACTTAAAAAGTAACTCCGCATATAATTTTCAATCCCTTTTCATCACTGGTACCTCAGTAACATTTTCAGTACCTTTTCGTCACTGGTACCTCAGTAACACACCAGGAGAGCTGCTAGTATAATTCCCAAACATAAGATAAATTACCGTCCTACTTACTCTCAAAGGACTACCACCTGTCCGTACCTAAAACCAACGTTTGGCGCAGATTTTCCATTTCTGGACCTTGCACAATAAAACCTAAACCAACCAACCGTACTTAAAAAGCAACTCCGCAAGTCATTTTCACTGCCTTTTCATCACTGTCACCTCAGTAACATTTTCAGTACCTTTTCATCACTGGTACCTCAGTAACACATCAGAAGAGATGCTTGTATGATTCACAAGCACAAGACAAAGCACCGTCCTACTTACTCTCAATGGACGACCACCAGTCCGTACCTAAAACCAGCGTTTGGCGCATCTTTTCCATTTCTGAACCTTGCTTCATACAACCTAAACCAACCAATCGTACTTAAAAAAGCAACTCCGCAGATCATCTCAAGTACCTTTTCATCACTGGTACCTCAGTAACACACCAAAAGAGCCACTTGCCTTCAATTTGCCCAGAAAAACTTTCTCCGTGCTTGCCAGCCTCCGAACTGACCATTTGAACAAGGTGATATTCTTTTATGGCTAGAGATCTTTCCCCACCTGTACAAAATGCATCTTATTACCAGCCTCTCCCTCTCACGTCCTGAATTGCATTGGAGCCATACATGAGGACATTTCTAAGAACCCATCTGCCATTGCCCAGAAACTTTTTTTTGTGCAAACTTATTTATAAAATGGACCACGGTACCCCTTTTGGGAGAGTAACAGATTAGCATCCGGAGGGTTGCGAGGTCGAATCCAACCAAAGACCGTCATGTATCATTGGGAATGGTGCACTTTAAATCGGTTGTGGCCTCAAATATCCTCACGTTGCGTGGTGTGGACATTTAGAGAACGTGGTGGCAGCTCAAGTATGACCTCGTTATTTGATCTTGGTTCAACGTGGTGTTGTCTTTGGATCTTTCCCAGAAATTTCGCCGATAACTCGTTGTGTTGCTGCAGTGCGACGTTAGTTAAAATACCTACCTACTTACCAATGAAATTTTTAAATCTGGGATAAGAAAAATTAGAGAAGAGAGAGAGAGAATTTCATTGCAGTCAAGAAAATCGAGCAAAAAACACATTTATGGCATCCTGTATACCAGAATCGCGAACCGAGATTCAAAAGGGTTTTCTCTATACCAAAACCACCTACGCTCTGACGATACCATCATTTCGAACGGTTTTCTTTTCTGCCATGTTTTGACAGGACAGAAATAAAATCCGCGTTAGTCTTCATTTAAATTCACAAATAAAAGGTTACAAGGTTCAGGAGGAGAGGAACCGCCGCTTCTCTCTACTAGATAAACAGACCCGAATGACGTTTGCATGAATAAATAAACGCCATAAAGACGGGAAAGTAAATAAGTAATGCAGGACTGTGCTCGAAGTCTTTTTATCGACATCCAAAGAGACAGAGCTGTGGCACTTTCAGTGCGTCACTCATGGCCCGAGTACTGTAATTTGAAACGAATATTCCTTCGTATTGGAAAAGGCACATGTATGTATTAAATAGCACGGCCAGGCGTATGGCAGGTGCTGTGTTCTCAAGAACTAACGGAAACACTCGCAAATTATAAGCTGTGTTAGTCTAGTTTGTGACATTGAGGAGTCCGATTGACGGGACTGAAATAACGTACTTCAATGTCAGAATTCAACAGATGATATTGATGTATGGCTCAAGGTTATATTGAACCGTAAAGAATTTTCTCGGATCGGTTTTGGTTCCGCGGTAGGCCAGTTAGAAGCGTAGCGGATTAGAAACCGGAGAGTTGTGAATTTGAAACAAATTCATACCCCAAACCTTCGTGTACGTGGGAGCTAATGCACTTTAAATCTGTCTTGGCTTCAATGACCTCACATGATGGCGTTGTGTAGAAGTTAGAAGAATGGGTACCAGCCTAGGTGTTGAATTCGTCAATGGAACCAGGTTCAAATGACGAGGTGTTTTCTTCGGATCTTTGCTTATGTTATGTTCATATATTTTATGATACCGAAGAGTCTTATAGTCGGGTAATTTTTGGTAATGGTAATTTTAGTTCACGTCGTACTAGAGCAACACAGTGGTCTATTGACGACGGTCCGAGATCAGTTCCTTAAGGGAAAGATTCGAGGACAACAACTCGTAATTTTGAACCACGGTCAGATGACGAAGCAACACCTGAGCTGGCACTCAACTCTCCAAACTTCCACGCCAACCGTCTTATAGTCGAGACTCAAATAACGTACTTCAATGTCAGAATACAACAGATGTTTTTTTATGTATGGCTTTTAAATCAAAGTTATACTTAAGGAATTGTCTCGTATGTATCTTGTGCTGAGGTAAACCGATTGAAAGAGATGCGGATTTACAACCTGATGGTTGCGAGTTCAAAACTTAATTCAACCAAAGAACGACGTATAAGTAGGGGCTGGTGCATGTTAAATCGGTCGTGGCCTCAAACGTCATCATGTTGGCATGATGTAGAAGTTTGGGGTATCTACTCAGACCTCGTCATCTGAACTCGTTCAAAATTACAAGGTGTTCTCGGTAAGGTAAGGTAAGGTAATTTTAGTTAACGTCGTAATAGAGCAACACAACGGGCTATTGACGACGGTCCGGGATCAGTCCCTGATGGGAAAGATCAAGGTGTTCTCGGATCTTTTTCATTAGAATCGATTACAGACCATGATCAATGGACAGTTGTGTTTCTCCAGTACGACGTTAATTCAACAACCTCCTCCTTCATTTTTAAAGTTTTAATAAGAGAAACCATTCAGTATTTTTTAATTTTTAATGTAGCGCAAAAAATGCTTACCAATATTTTGATTCGTTCGTAATACATTCAAGGGAGAGCTTTAGCATTTTTCTATTATAGTCTTTATTATCTTGAACTGATTTGACCATAACTACAAATCAGAGAACATTTGCTCCTCTTCTACAAAGGTACGAAAAAAAAATTATTACAAAATTGTATCAAATCACCACATACACAATGGTGAATAATATTATGGTCTTAATTACACTATCTATTAAAACCTAAGCGGTAAAATAATTAAATATAACTTTAAGCGAATCAATTAATTTATTACGGATTCATATTTATTCGTTAAATGCACGTTGCTTATAAATCATTCGGTCTGGTAATGGTATACATACAGTCCAATCACATTAATGTGACCACCTGTCAAAAGCTAGAATAACCACCTTTGCAGAGTGGACCGCTGCGAGACGTGCAGGAAGAGAGTCAATCAGGTTTCTGAAGGTGTTCACCCTGTGAATGCCAGGAGAACATTCCCCAAACCATAATGCTCCCTCCTCCAGCGTGGATCCTTCCGGCAATTGTTGCAGGGTGTTTGCTTTCAGACGTTTCACGCCAACGTCCATATGTACGATGGAGTATAAAACGTGATTCATCGGATAAAACCACCTGTCGCCACTCTGTGGACGTCCAGTTGCGGTACTGGCGTGCAAATTCCAGCCTTCGTCGCAGATGAACAGCAGTCAGCATAGGTGCATTAACCAGGCGTCTGCTGCGGAGGCCCATGCGCAGCAACGTTCGCTGAACCATTGTTGAGGATACACTCTTGGTAGCCCCTTAGTTTATCTCGGCCGTCAGTTGCTCAACAGCTATTCGCCCAAACGCATCTCCGTAGCCTTCGTTCGCCTCTGTCATGTATAGCCCGTGGTGTACCACATGTGCCACAAAGCTGATTTTGGATAGTGCCATTTTGCCATGCACGGTATACTTTTACCACGGCGGCACGCGAACAGTTCACAAAATTAGCCGTTTCCAAAATGCTTCCACCCTTACCCGAAAGCCAATAATCATGCTCTTTTGGACGTCGGATAAATCGCTACGTTTCTGCGTTACGCCAACGATTGAAATGCTTTCCGATGCCCTAGGACATCCTTTATATACACTCCACCGCAATGTGCTGCCACCTGCCTTTTGTGATTGGTTATTTCACGTTGACGTCGAAAGTAGGTGGTGGTCACATTAATGTAACTGGACTGTGTATATCACATTGAAACGTGCAAATTCCTGTAAATCTAAATGCAATTCCAGATTCCTGCAACAAATGAATCCACACTCATATTTAAGTTACCATTACTAAAACACGAATTTATCTTGATTAGATTGAATTCACCTATTTCATACCCTACGTGCATGGACAAAGAATTCCATATTATCCGGCAGTATTACGTGCCCAACAGCAAACAAACAAACCATTTGGTTCTCCTGACAGCTTAATAACATATACCTAGTTATAATCAACATAATATAGTCCAGGAATGGGCTTTAAGAGCATGCACGATCCGACTGTCTTTCTTCAGACACCCAAATGGCAGAAACTCGATTATTTTCGCTAAGAGAATTGTGTTATAATTCCACATTCGTGTGTTATCTGTAGCGTTCCAATATAATTGGCACGTATGTTGCCTCTTACACCTTAGACGTGAAATATAACTCGACTGAACTTTTGAGAGGAGCTTCAAAAAAGGCGACTAACATGTCAACTTGTAGTTACGTGACTAAATTGTGAAGTATTTCAAGAAAAGAAGCTCATATTTGAAGTGATATGGTGAAGGTATGGTCACACATGGGAATGAAGGCAGTAAAATCTCCACATTCTATCTGAAAATCTTGAAACACTGAAAATCCCTCGGATAAATGAGGTCTTGGAAGGTCATTAATAATAAGGATAAGGGAATTAGGGATGCGACATCGATGTCAATGTTTTCAAAACATCGATGTTTTTTTAAAAACATCGATGTATTTAACATCGATGTATTGGAGTCGATGTTTTTGTAACATCGATGTTTATACTTGTCGATGCTTTTACGTTGTCGATGTTTTATTTTTAAATGAAAAAAATACAGTTTTAAAAATAACATTGTTGCATAATTTTCATAATCAGCAAATTGAACATACTTTAGACCCAAGTGGCCAAGGCTGAAGGGTCTGAAAATTAGGGATGCGACATCGATGCCGATGTTAACAAAACATTGATGTTCTATAAAAAACATCGATGTATTGGAGCCCATGTCGCATCCCTAGTTGCTAAACCAGTTTTAAGAAATGGAGGAAAAAGTTTAAATACAATGAATTTTAAAAACATCAATGGTTTGGGGGCAATGTATTATCAACATTGATGTTTTAATTTTGAACATCGATGTTTTGCTGTCGATGTTGCATTACTAAGTGCTAAACCAGTTTTAAGAAATGGGTAAAAAAGATTAAATACACTGAATTTTAAAAACATCGATGGTTTTGGGGCGATGTATTATCAACATCGATGTTTTAATTTTGAACATCAAAGTTCAAAACATCGATGTTTTGCTGTCGATGTAGCAATACTAGTTGCTTAACCAGTTTTAAGAAATGGGGAAAAAAAGTTTAAATACACTGAATTTTAAAAACATCGATGGTTTTGGGGCGATGTATTATCAACATCGATGTTTTAATTTTGAACATCAAAGTTTCAAAGCATCGATGTTTTGCTGTCGATGTAGCATTACTAGTTGCTTAACCAGTTTTAAGAAATGGGAAAAAAGTTTAAATACACTGAATTTTAAAAACATCGATGTTTTTGGGGCGATGTGCTATCAACATCGATGTTTTAATTTTTCAAAACATCGATGTTTTGCTGTCGATCTCGCATCCTAAAGGGTATACGGTAACTTTTTAAGCTCAATCCATGCAATGCTCTTACCGCACTTCTGAATTAGTGTAAAAATGATTCCCCAGCACTTTGTGATCGTACTCCAACCTTAAATTTGTACCACATCGTTTCTCAAGAGCTCCTCCAATAGACATTAGCCGATTTCCACATCAGTCTTTTAAGAACTCAGACTCTATTGAAACGAATCATTGAAACCAAGAATGTATTTTTGTGATCGATAGTGACACATGAAACAAACAGTACAAACGGTACTATACAAATAGTAATATTAGACTGAAATACGCAAGTTCGAGTTTCTAGGACAACGAGGGAGTACATCAAGAAAGCTCACTCCCCAAAGCCGTGTCATTAGGAAATCTAAAAAAATATTATTTTTAATCGCATTCCTTTATGAAAGATCACGTGGTCTCGCGGAGAGTGACAGCAAGAATCTCCACCCTAAACAATGCCCACGTGGTACAATCGCATTCTATCGCAACAACCATTTCTTTTCAACCGATTTTCAAGATTTTGAAATCTAAAGCTGGATAGCACGTGAACCGAATTTGACATTTAGCTTTTCGTTCATTTCGTGAGACGTATAGATGTATTGTGATGATGCAAAGGTTCGTCCCGTTTTAGGCTTTAGATGGTAACGTTAATTTTTAATTAACGTTTTATTAGAACAACACAACGGGCTATTGACAACGGTCCGGGATCAATCCCCTACGGGAAAGATCCGAAGACAACACCACGTAAATTTGAACCCCGGTCAGATGACGAGGTGTCACCTGAGCTGGCAAACCACTCTCTAAACTTCCAGACCAACCCAACTTGAGTACTTTCGGCCACGACATATTTAAGGTGCACCAGCCGCCTCTACACCATTCGCGAACTAAGATCCAACACTGACCCGGATTCGCGTGTAAAATGTGGAAGTTGTTCGAAAAAAGGAATTTGAGGGAATATTTAGTAGAAAAGAATTTTGTTATTTAGGGTTTTTTTTTTAAATATTGTTGCTCACATTAAAAATGGCACAATGTAATGGGCTCTTTCGATGTACTATGCTTTTTTTATTTGCGTAACTGTAGGAATGCCTCTCAGGTGCCAAAGAAATTATAAGTTGTGTAGGGTGGGGTGACGGTGACGATTCCACGAGCCGTAAGTGGTTCCTCACCTGGACCTTTTGCCAGAAACCTCAGAACTTCTATGAGCGCGGGATGATGAAACTTCCGGGGATTTTGAGGAATGTCATGAAATAGAACGGCACATACTATATTGATTAAATGAAATTATTAGTAAATAAGAAAAACATTTTCTCTTTGATATTTGTCAAAACAACATACGAACGTTTGCATCAGCCCAATAGTATTCTAAGGTGTGGCGACAAATGTGGTGATGTCACCAAAATCTTTTTTATATCGGCACGAAAAGCGACAAAACTCAAAAATGCAGCATTTGAGAAAAAATGAACTTAAAGGACACTATAAAACTTATATTGAAAAAATATAAGCTTCTTTTAAATTTCAGGTAATTATTTATGGCGGAAAATTCTATTATATCCTATGGAATAGTAATATAACACACTGGGGCACCTCATACATATTTTTCAATGGCATAACATCAAACTTTTCATTTTTTGACGTGTCACTTTTACTGCCGGGGTTCGATATGATCAAACAATAGACCAATCAGATGATGAACCAATGGATGGACACCTTCTCCCGTTCCATGAGAATGATGAATGCTAGGTCCCACTCAACAGACAAAAGCAGTCTAAAGCCGTGTTTACACCGGAGTTACAGGCACGTGTTGGCTACATATGTCGATGGCATTTCGAGAAACGGCACTGGCTTTGTCAGCAACATCTTGTATCGTCGACAAATTTGTCAGTGAGCTATTCTATTGAAATGGAGTGGAGGATAGTCTTCACCCCTTGTGTTCTCGACCAAAGTTGCAAGAACCCTGCCTGGTATTTGTCTGCAACCAAACGTCGTCGATAAAAGTCTTTAACACAAAAATTGCAGACAAATGTAGCACTCGATGTACACCCGGCGTAAAGGTCAAGTTACTACTAGTTTTGTACACATGATCCTGAGTATATAAAAAAGGTTACTATTTCTCATTCTTCTCTACTATTATAATATGAAGTGTTATCTCTGCACGCAATGTCCTGACGAATCTATAGCACAATAATAAAATTTGGCACACAGGTAGTCACCCCTACCTCGAAAGAAGAAGGAACGGATTTTGCGATTTTTAACCGCTGAAGTCACAAGCGTTTCTCATCCGAATGCCTTTGGAACCCTGCCCAGTTTTCCGATTCTAGCGTGTTTTGATTTACGTGATAATAGCCACTTCGAGGCCTTCGCGGCGTTGCCTGTGTGTTCATTTGCGAAGCAAACCAAATGGGAATACGTAGCAATCACCGGGAGGTGGGTGAGTGTCAGCGAGCTGTGGTCATACCTGAAGCCTCGAAAAGAACTGTCGCGGGCAACGCCGTGCTGGTCTTTAATATACCCTCTATGCTCCGTTCTAAATAATTAACTTTAATGCGGCTTTTCCAGTAGCAAAATTATCATTTCCCGGTGATATGTTTGTTTACACTGAAAATCCCTTCCATATATAAGGCATAAAGAAATTTATGGTGTGTTGATTATATATGTATGAAAAAACCTACATATAAACAAGATTTTGTTATAGAATGGAAGTGTTGGGAAGTCTTATATATAATTTGATTAAATGTTTGTCCTTATGATAAATGTTGTATAATAGTTATACTTTACATTCTTTCCTTTTTAAAATATATCCATTGTTCTTCTTAGGAAAGATTTATTTACTGAATAAGTTTATGTGTTTTTATAGAAGATAGCAAAACCTTTAGATATTGTTATAAAAGGTCTATTTTGAGTTCTGCTTTCTTTCATTCTGTATAATTTGAAAGGACAAAGCATGTATCTTAAACATTATTACATTACTATGTATTGTTCTGATGAAACCAAACACAAATAAAAGTTCTATGTCCGTATATCGAGAAATATCTATGCATGATTGAGCAAAAAAGTGTTTTAAAATATATTAGTTTGAACAATATTGCTTTTATCATAAATTTGAGACCAAAGCGAAAGAAGGTAATAAAATAAAAAACAATTGCTATTTTCTTCTCCAGACTCTTTTATGCTAAAATTACTGTCCAAAAAAATTGTAATTTCGCTGCATTTGACAGTTTTTTTTTTCCAAGTTACCAAAATCTCATTATCAAGGGAATATTTATCGTTATGAACAAAAAGTATGAAAATATACGATAAATTTAGGTTATTTATTTTCTAAAGTAAAATATAGCTTTTTAAAGAGATTAGATCCATTTAAAATGTATTCGAAATTAATTAAAATTATAACCTAACGTTATAAGTTCTGAGATCAATTTAAAATTTAAATATAATATACTGTATTTACTATTTCGGGTTGGGAAAAAAGAAACAAACTTTTATCTTTGCAATATTTAAAATTATTTGCACCTCTTAACGTTTTGTTAATGTCCATACAATATTCTCAACTTACCTCCTGTATATTTAAATGATATTTTCCATTTTTGTTTTAATGTTTTCAATATAACTCTGACTTTTCTCGACTTGAAGGTAAATTCAAGACATGTTTTGACTCTTTACCAACTTGGGACGTAAATGCTGTCAGATGTAATTTTTAATCTAAACATTTAATAGCTCCATGTTTTTATCTCAGCCATTAGTGTAGCCGAAAGGGTACTCTGGGGGCCAATTCCTACGAAAGTGTTCGTTTCTTATCTTTTTACACATAAAATATTGAAAATGCATTAAACTCTTTTGTGATATTATAACGGCTTTTATATTGATCAGTGGCATTAAATTAATCATTGTCTTGAACATACCGAGAGCATGAAAACTACCATTTTCACTGACGTAATATCCCATATTCGTACATCATTATGTCATATCAATGTCTCATACATTATAGAAATAAAAGTGAATTTTTAGAAATTAGATTTGAATATTTACTTGATCATTATTTCAGCTTGAAATACTTCTCGAAAACAGCCCTTTTAGAATAATTTATGTGCTACTTCTGAGCATTACTGTTTACGTTTAAGCACGTGATCCATTACGTTAACCCTCTAAGGGGCTCTCACACAATTCCACCAACTTGTAATCTATGTAGTCAAAGACGTCTAAACAATTTTGATCTCCTTGATAAGAATCTTCCCAAACGGTTCTATTCCGAGGAAGAACACAATAGAGAATCTGACCAAAGGATTATATGCTAAGCAAAGGACGATAGAACGTTTTAACCTGATTCTATTCTGCAGAGGGAGTTAATTGAAGTGTTCAAAAAGATTCTATTTTAATCGTAGGCCGGATAAAATCGCCAGAAATAAATATTATATTCTAGTGAATGTACCTATAGAACGAAAGAATCTATGGATTCTTTCCCTAAATAGCTGTATTTTTTTATCATTAACCGTCCAACTGGTGTCGTAGATGTATATCAAGATATAACCAATTTTGCTAATTACGAGAGACATCGTCTTCAAGGTATTGCTGATATTTTTATGATGATGAGATCACGATCTTGTCAGTTATCTTCTAATGGCGAAATGCTTCGTCGAGACAATCTCTAGGAGAGTTCAGTCCCGTTGTGAGATCCAGTGTGACGTTAATTTAAAGTATCTACCTACTGTCTAATGACTTCTATTCTATCCCACAGGGCTACCTACGCTCGAAAGAATTCATCGTGACCGAATGGCCGATGCAGCACACAGTCCCCGACTTCTGGTCCTTGGTGTACGACCACGACTGCAACTCTATTGTCGTCTTATGCGACCACCCTCCTTCCAGTGTGAGTCTGCATTCTTTTGCGTGCATGCTTATACCCAATGTCCGCAATGGAATGGAATGTGATTATTATTTTTCTAATGCAGAACTACCCCCAGTTCTACCCCTCCGAGAAAGAGAAGGTGAAGAAGTTTGGCCCAGTCTTCACCATTGAAACCGTCTCCTACAGCACCCTACCCAACATAAAGTCGTGGATATTTAGGATTCTTAAAAAGGTACTGGTTTTTCTATATGAATTTTTCTTGTCGCTTCAAGTGGTTTTAACGCAATATCTTGTTCAAGATCTGATCAATTCCGCCAATGATGGGGTATCTCGAAATCAAAATCTGAAACGTTGTGCCAATGAGATACCTCGTCATCAAGATCTGATCAGTTTTCCTAATGATGAGATGTCTCGACCATCAAGATTTGATCATGTTTGCTAATAATGTCTAGTCGATAAAGATCAGATAAGATTTGCTAATGATGAGATGTCTAGTTATCAGGATCTGATGAGTTTTGCTAATGATGAGAAATATAGTTATCAAGATCTGATCAGTTTTGCTAATGAGATATCTCTTCCATCAAGATCTGATCAGCTAAGTCAGTGATGAGATACCGCATCATCATGATCTGGTCAGTTTTGCTAATGAGATGTCTCTTCCATCAAGATTTGATCAGCTAAGTCAGTGATGAGATACCGCATCATCATGATCTGATCAGTTTTGCTAATGAGATGTCTCTTCCATCAAGATCTGATCAGCTAAGTCAGTGATGAGATACCGCATCATCATGATCTGATCAGTTTTGCTAATGAGATGTCTCTTCCATCAAGATCTGATCAGCTAAGTCAGTGATGATATACCGCATCATCATGATCTGATCAGTTTTGCTAGTGAGATGTCTCTTCCATCAAGATCTGATCAGCTAAGTCAGTGATGAGATACCGCATCATCATGATCTGATCAGTTTTGCTAATGATAAGATGTCTCGTCCATCAAGATCTGATGAATTTTACCAATGATTAGATACTGCGACTTCATGATAGGATTAGTTTTGCTAACGATGATATATCTCGTAAAATCAAGATCTGATCAATTTTGCCAATAATGAGATACCGCGTCATCAACATCTGATCAGTTTTGTTAAATTTGTCTCGTATTAATAACGATTTACGGCATTCTATGCATGTCTAAATGGATAAATGACTATTTTTTCGCAGGTGGTTTCGTTGACAGAGCTGATGTCTGGAGTGAAAGCCGAGCCAAAAACGACGCAATTATTCTTCCTCACCTGCTGGCCTCTGGTTCACAAGGTGCCCACTTCTACCAATTCCCTGGTGGAACTGATGAACATGGTGGAGAGATGGAGACAACGGACGACATTCGGACCAGTACTTCTGGTCTCAAGGTAGCCGTTTTTCTAGCACTTACATGACCGATATCGCTTCAGATGGACTTGAATACGATTGTGGATCAACATTAGAAAGATTTTTCAAGACTTCATTCCATAGTTTGATCAAATTGCATTCAGACCATTTCATGATTTGAACACAATTAAGGCTTAACAGTTCTTTGATCGTCTTTTTAAAAACCGTTTAATTTTACATCTAAAAATAAATTTAAAAAAAAAATATTTTTCACTGTTTATTTTCCAAAATTATTTCGAATGTAATTGAGCAAAAAACATGCATCAAATTTTGTTTCCCCGATAAAATTTCTGCTACAAACACATTTAAAATGTTGCAAAAAAGCTTTTACGGACAACTGTTTTTTTAAAAAAAACAGTATTTTATTCGCATAAAAGGTTTGAAGAAGGTAAAGAATCCGTCGTAGATGATTCGCTTAAAATCAAGGTAATGTTGACTGTTTTCTTTGATTGTCGTGTAGTTGTACAATATGGATTTCTACCAACTGGACACTGTCAATAAAGATTATTATTTGAGTGTTTTGAACCGTTTGCGTGAAGCAATCCGTCAAAAACTACCTGAAATGTGGCGAGATAACTCATGGGTTTTGCATCACTATAACGCACCTTCTCACAATGATTCTCATTATTACTTGTGAATTTCTGATAAAGCATTCAACAAATACTGGCTACTCCGCATTCACCTGATATGGCACCGTGTGATTTTTTCTTATTTCCACGGGTGAAACTCCCTCTTCGTCATCACCGTTTTGAGTCCATTGATGCAATAAAAGAAAATTCGATACAAACCCTGAAGAGGTTTCACAAGAACGACTTTAAGGCAAGTTTTGAGGATTGGGAATGTTGGCAGAAATGCATTGAAGTAGGAGGAGATTACTTTGAAAGAGATTTAATACATTTTGACCAACCAATTCATACCTTTTGTTTTATGACAGCATTTCGGGTACTTTTTGATCACTGTAGTATATATATATATATATATATATATATATATATATTCTGGGTGTTTCTTATAGTTCTAAAAATATTCATAATTTAATTTACAGTTTGAATGATCAAGTACTTTATGTTTTTAAACATTAATTGTAGCTTAGTTCGGTAGCCTTTTAACTGACTAACACGCAGTCCTCACTCCATTCAATTAAAAGTTACACTGGCCCAATTCTGGCCCACCACTGTATAATTTCTACGTATTGCGGACCTCTCCATGGGGCTCATTACACCTGCGGACTCCGTTCGAAGGTCATGTCAGATATTGACATCCTCTAGACGACGCTATATTTATCTTCTGGATGTTCCACCTCGTTCTAAAATCATACGACCAAACACTTATACCGCGTTTTTGCAACACTCAACTTTCCATGCATGCCTCCCAATACTGTACCGATTTTAAAGACGTATTCACGTCAAAAATAAAATTTTGAGAAAAATAGGTTTGAAGTTTTTGTTACTATGGAAATTAATAACACGCTCTTTAACACTTCGATCATCTACTGTCTAGTATTAATCGTTGCACAGTTGACATATGTACTTGGTCGACAAATCTTTTTCAGTTGTGCAACTATTGCAACCCATGAGTGACATGATTGATGGGGTTAATCGATGGCACATCACTGCTAAGATCAAGTATACCGTGACATTAATGTATTCAAACTGCGATTATTATTCCTTCCCTAATCCCAAGAGAATTATGTAGATTTATCTGATTCAAAATTTTTTGTAAGGATATGGGCGAACCAGTGAGAAGGCTCAAGACGTTCGTGACATTTTCCATTTGTATGTTTTGCATATTATTTGAAATCGAGAAAACATTCAATATATACAACTAGATGCTTTACGAAGGAAGGATACCAATTTGGCAAACTGTGCCCCTTGAAAAAGCCAACCGCAAACCTTATATTGGATATTATATTATCTTTTATATTTGGATAAAAGGCTACTGGTGCTGTTAACAGAAGCACACCTCCTATACATCTCTATTGAAATGTAGATATATTTTTTTATCAGAATATTTTATGCAACTATTTTGATATTCAAGACTTTTTAAAGTTAGCTTTATCTGTGATCATTTATAAAAGACTTTTTAGAGTTAGATATATCTCTGATCATTTATAAATAAGCTATTCTGTGTTGTTCTGAAATAAGGAGTAGGTAGAGGTATTAGGAGGTCACACTGGAGCGAAAAACGGGCTATTGGCGACGGTCCGGGATCAAACCCGAACTAATAATAAAAGATAATTTCATCATGTATAAAATAGGGTGGGGGTAGGCTGTGGTAACCCAGTGAATAGAGCCGCGAAATTATCCTTGTAAGGAGAACGGGAGGGGTGAGGAAATAATAGGTCTTGGCAAGTAGAGACGGGTGTTCGTGTGAACACTGTCATGTGAGCTACGAAGTTTATGTATGAAATCTGTGGTACCCTAGAAACGGCATTAAACATATTGTAAATTCCCCTCCCCCCTGAAGAAGCATATTTCTCTCTGGTAGCATTGACGCGGAATCAGAAAATAATCAACACAGTGTGATTGTGTGGCAGTACGACAGGCTAAACGGCATTAAGAATGACCCTTCTTCAAGGGGTTGGCCTTTTAGCTGTCGTACTGCGGCACTATCACGATGTGTTGGTTCTTTTCTCATTCCCCGTCAATGTTACCAGAGATAACGATGCTTCTTCAGGGGGTAAATTTACAATATGCTTACTGTCATTTCTAGGGTACCATAGGGATTTGAAATGTCCACTCTATCTTGAACCACCACAAAGATAGAAACCTGGATTATTGAAATAAAAATCCCAATTTAATGTATAACCGTCCATATCCGGTGCCCATGCTACTCTGAAATTTCGGTTGAGTCATCCGCATTGTACAGACAGAAGGTATTTGATTCTATTCGGAATCATAGTTGGGATTCACAGCGTCGGATAAGTACGATGCGGATAGGTATTCGCAGTCTCATTTAAAACAATGTTAAGTACAGTAAAACCCCGATTAATTAAACTAGGGTTAACCAAAACCCGGGTTATCTGAAATCATAAAAAAACACGTACTGTCCTGCACGGTGACATTGGGCTTTGGCTAGCGGAGAGGTGAACGCCCAACCTTGAGTTGATTGGTTATGTATATATTGATGTACTGCAATCTTAAAAACATAATTGTAACTTTAATAAAGAACATAAGTGTAGCCTATAAGAAAGTATTGGATTATTTTTACCCCTTCAAAACATTTCAGAATTACGTACATACTGCAATTACGAGGGTCATCCTAAAAGTAAGTTTCACACATAGCAAAAAGATGGCGATGCAAAAGGCACGAAATGCGAAGGCACAAGGCGGGTAGATTGGGATGTGGCTATCGTATGCGGGAGTTGTAACTTCCCGATCGCTTACATTAACGTCGTTGTAGTGCGCGAAGATGTTGGCTCTCATTTCTTCTCCCGCACATTGCGAGGATAAGTTAGAAGTAGTGATGAATTTTTAAACTCACAGAAGGTAGCGCCGATCGAAATCCATCGTCAATTGTGTTTAGTACATGGACCGGATGTGATGAGCAAAGAGATGGTTCGTCGTTGGTGTTGGGATTTTTCCGAATGTAAGCAAAATGTGACAACTGTGACACGCTGGCTCTATTCCCAGACGACAGACTTCTATGACACTGGACTACAAAAACTTATCCCACGGAATGACAAGTGCTACAACTTCGGTGGTTATTATGTTGAGAAGTAGCTGAAATAGTGCTGTATCTCTTTTGCAATAAATCTTTCCAGGTAATTATGTTTTGTTTCTGTTACGGGCCGTGGGAAACTTACTTTCTGGATGACCCGATAGATAGAAACTACATAGTAATATATGTTCATGGCGAAAAAATTGTTGTCCGAAACGGCTTTCCCCCCCCCCCCTTTAGTTCTTTTAACCGGGATTGTATCGCAATTCTAAAATCCGATCCCCCCGTACTATGTGGATTAGGGTGTGTTTACATAAAGAGTTAATGTTCGACTGTTTGTTCTTTTCAGCAACGGTAGGGCCCGCGTCGGGGTGTACTGTGCCGCGAGCATAGCCATCGAACAAGCAATCGAGCACGAAGAGGTGGATGTTTTCACTGCGGTCAAGGTGGTCAGGAGACATAGGCCGCAGCTCATTGAAAGCATTGTAAGTCTAAACACCTTCTCTTAATCTACTACTGTACATCGCGACTGCCGTCTAACAAATGGAATTATAAATATACAAATTCCCTGATGAACAAGTTGACGTGTGGGTACAAGAAAATCCCTATATCACCATTAAAATGTATGTACCCACTAGAAATCCTGAAAATCGACCAAAAATCTAAATTTTTTATTGCTTCAAAATATTTTCCAATTTTTTAGGTTTTAAACGATGCCAAGATCTTACAAATATTCGAAATAGTTTTCTAGTTACTAGGGTTTTCGTTGGGTACTGTCACCATGAACAGACATCTTTCCATAACTTTAAACTCAGTATCTGAAGAAACAAGTATTTGCAATAGGATGCATTGTTCACAAACTGTGATAACTTAACAATACATTAATCTATTATAGTTATTTTTGTATCATTATAATCTACATAATACACTAGATGTTTTGACCCTCAATCAGAGTTATTAGTTAAGAAATAAATTTTAATGAATTTTTGAATGCTTTATTTCCAGAAGAAATCTTGATTTTTTTATGCACATTCTTGTCGAAAAAAGTTGTAACAGAAAAACCTTTCTCTCTAGCAACTTGATTGAGGAAAAAAAACATGAAGAATAATATTGGAAAAAATTTCCAACTAGAATTGTCTTTCTAGACAAATTGAAATTTGAGCTATCACTGTTCAAACAACATGATAATTAGCTCAGTATATCTTAATTAGTTATTTAGTAATTAGTTAAATATGATTTTTTTTTATCACTGAAATGATTTTAAGCGTAAACCAATGACCTACTGTGAAAAAACTGGATTTTTAAAGTTAAAATTTTTTTTAATCTTCACGTACAATTTACAGAAATGAGAGTGAGAAACCAGGGAAAATGTTCCTCGAATATCAACAAGTCTACAGTATTTCGAGTAATATTCAAACAATGTAATTCTCATCTATCACATTCACAATTTGTTCAGATATCATTCAACGCTAGAGGCAAGAATCTACAAAATTAGCGTATTACAAAACCGCGTTCAAAGTTCTAGAAAAATCATTGTTAAGATAGTCGAAACTTATTGTTTTCTCATAAAAATAAGCATTTTCACTTAGCATCGGGATTTGTTGCATAGTCATAGTATAAAACATTAAATGTCGACTCTAAAATTGCAGATTCATGCCTTTTGCGTGGTAGTAACGATATTATCTCATGTTTCACAGTCAAGATAAAGTCAAGTACCAGAACTTTGTGTCCAAAACGTTTCTGGACTGCTGTAAAAAAATAATTGGAACAGTAACATATTTATTAAATACTGCTTGTTTCCCATCTACCGAGTGATCCAAAAGTAACACTATTTCGAAAAGTATATTCGGTTTTCACAAAAGAGAAAGGAGTTTTTTAATAACGAAACATATTACTGTCAGAATAGTTACATTTGCTAACGACAGGTGGCGCTATATTTGCAATCGTCTCTACATAGGTAATTGTAATGGTAATTTTAGTTAACGTCCTACTAGAGCAATACAACGGGCTAGTGACGACGGTCTGGGATCAGTCCCTTAAGGGAAAGATCCGAGGACAATACCTCGTAATTTTGAACCACGGTCAGATGACGAAGCAACACCTGAGCTCGTTTCTGCATAGGAGCAGTACAGTTCGCAACGCAGATAGGATTACAAATTACGGTCGTCATTCACGCGGATAGCCGTCAGACGTGGCACGACCCTGCATAGCCTCGAACAGAGCTTCAGCTGTCTGTTCTTACAGTCAGACAATGACAAATAGCTTCTTTCAACATTGCCAATGACGACGACCAATCTCTGCACACCCACGATTTCAAGTAGCCCCAGAACCACAAGTTACAAAATGTAAAATCTGGAGATCTTGGCGGCCACAGACATCGATCGCAGCAGGTGTTGGAGAGGTGTGCTGCGGAGGTGCTTCATTCTGGATGAATGGTAAAGTTACACTATGAAGCGATTGACTCTCTTGCAAGGTAGGAAAGATGATGTCTCTTAAAAACACTGCAAAACGCTCACCTGTGATACGCTGTATCTCATAACAATGACACGACTCACCTTAGCAGAGCGTTCCACTTTGGTACCACACGTTAATTTCTGAAAGTTTAACTTCAGTATTCACTTCATCTGAATTTAAGTACCTCACGGTAAAGTCAGATTGATCAATCTAACATCTTTTGAGGAGCGGCGGCCGGCGGATCTATTTAACTAGCAACTGGCAATAGCTCCGCAACCACTGCAGCGCCACTTGTCGGTAACAAATGTAGCTATTCCGTTAGTAAAAATTTTCGTTATTATTAAAAACAAATGCTATGTCCTTCTGTGAAAACCGCATCGCGCTACTATCTATACTTTACGTTTTATTCAATTATTATTATTTTTTGTTGCTTTTAGATCCCTTGGTATATTATTGAATAGGATATCATTGCAAAATGATATATCGCAAATGGAAATAGATTATCATAATAAATGGCACGATAGAAACTAAGCAAATTAAACAGGGCATACACGCCCATTTTCATTTCGAATGTACTTAAGGTATCCAAACACGTTCGAGATATTTTTTCGTAATGTAGTAAAGAAACATTTTAATGATATTTTTATGTTTAGTACTATTAAACAATAAAATTGGGCTATAAATATTTAAAATATGTATTAATAATTTTATAAAAATGATGATTATGTATGACATTTTAAAGAAATTTGTCAAAACCTTCATATGTGCTACATAAAAATCTATTCAATCCATTTGAAAAATGATGCTACCAAACTAAACTACGTGCATTTTTCTAGGGAATGAATTAGAATCAAAAATATATTTAAATTAACAAAAATTTTACAATTAATCGAAAAAAGAATACAAGATATTTGATAATTTTACAGTCCTATTTCTTAAATAAATGGCCATAATTTAAAAACTTTTCTACTTAGAATAATTATTCTAGATCATTCCCTAGACAAAATATTATAAAGAACAGGTTCTCAAAATTTTATTAGAATCCATCAAAAACTTTTTGTGTATAACATTTGAAGTGAGGAAATAATACATAAATATTAATTTAGAGTACAATAGTTTAAAGTGTATCGTTTGTTCTTTATTGCTTGTAGTGTTTGCGTAAACAATTTTCTTTTTCACTGCTCTTTAAAAATGTTTACAGTATATTCAAAAGAGAAACCCTTGCAACATTTGAGAAACCTTCCAAAATTTATATTTACAAAAAAAAATAAGTTTAAAATTTAAATTTTGACAGCTGTTTGGTCTTTTAACGGCCATTTCTGGTGATTTCCCTACCTACATCCGGTTTTCCCGCATTGATTAAAATCTTAATATCTCTGCAACTAATTAACTTAAGAACAAATATACCTTGGAATGTCAAATAAATGATCTATCTAATAAGATCAAACTTATTTTGGAACTTTTGGTCAAAAATGATATTTTTAACGTGTTCGGATACCTTAAAATTGTAAAAGACAGTAACGCTTTATGACCCTGATAACCACCTGCACTTCTCGTTTCAGACGGAATACAAGTACTGCTACGACCTGCTTCTGAACTACATCATGAACTTCCACAACAAGGACTGAAGCATCCGCGACGTAGAGAGTCCCTCCACTTACTACTGACCTTCTTCTCACATACCCTGGTGCCTATTGAACAAATCGCGACCGGAAGGGCAGCCCCCGGCCAGCCCCCCACCACCCGAAGGGTCCCTACACTTCCACTTTTGTCGCCTGCCCGGGGCGCACCCCAAACGCGGGCTGGGAGAGCCCGGGCGAGAAAGGCATCGAAACAAGATGTTGCAGTTTTCGTCTTTGGAATGGATGCACGGTGTATTTCTACAATGGACAGCGAGGACAAGGGAAAAGTCTGTTTCGTGCAAGTTTATCTGTTGGAAGACGTTCGTGCGAAGTTCCTTGTTGTTTTGTTTTCCTTTTTTTATACACTGGAGACGAATGTTCTATGGCGATAGTCACTGGTGATGTGAGTGCAAGGTAGTATTGGTTGGATGAGAAAAGGGAATTCAAATTTCTAAAACGAATCGAAATTAGCTGTCTTCAGACATGTTTTTTTTTGTACAAAATAAATCAATAGCGTTCTTTGATGTATATATTAGTTACTAATATTACCAGTATGAAGTACGTATTGTATGTAGTTTTCATAAACCTACATATGTGACCATTACGACTGAGGATATTTTCGTGACCATGCTATTCTACTCTTTATAAACATCTCTTTATATGCATATCTATTGCGATTATAGCTCTATCCCGATGCCACTTTCAAAAAGTATATAAACCTGCTGACTACTCTGCCCCGGATATTTCTCTATTACGATTATATTTTTATCTATATCTACTATGATTATGTCTCTATCCATATCAGTTACTATTACATATTTATCCATGACTATTACGATTATGTCTTTTTCCCATATATGTTACCGTTATATCTGCCCATACTTCATCCCTTTTTGGATTATACCTCGATTCGGATGCCACTTTTCAAAAAGTAAATAAACCAGCGGACCACTTTGCACCAGATACTTCTCTACTGCGATTACATATTTATCCATATCTAATACGATTATATCGTTATCCATATCTGTTAACATTATATCTGCTCATCTCTATTTGGATTATAGCTCTATTTGGATGTCATTTTTCAAAAAGTGAGTTAGGCCTGCTGATCACTCTGCACCTGATATTTCTCTTTTACGATTACATCTTTATCCATCTCTAATACGATTACACATTCTTTCCATCTCTGTTACGACTATATCTGTTCATGTTCTTTATTATTATTATAACCTGGTCGGATTTAAATTTTCAAAAAGTAAATACGCCTGCTGACCACTCTGCCCCCTACATTTCTCTATTACTATTATGTTTTGATCCAAACATTTTACAATTATATATTTTTCCATACCTGTTACGATTTATCTGTTTATTCCAATCTCTATCGGTTAGAGCTCTATTCCGTTACTATGTTTCAAAAAGTAAATAAGGCTACTAACCCCTATGCCGCGAATACTTCTAAAGTGACAATTATTTTCAGAATTTCTATCGGATGTCACCAATTAACGTGGAAGTTAAACTAATTAATTCAATTAGAACAATATAAATTCAGAAACATGTCACAATACAAGACTTGAGAACCTTGGGAATAGTTAAAGACATTTTATAAAAAATACCTCCAGGGTTTTGCGTTGAGATATAGACTACAATAGAAAATTGCATTTTATTCGTATTAGGGGATTTGAGAATGGAATTCGTTTTATCCAAACTCTACTATGCCGACCAACCGGTATAGTGGTTAAGGTGTTAGCCTCTAGATCGGAAGGTTCCTGGTTCGAATCCGGGTCCGGGCATGGATGTTTGTAAGCGTATGGTGTAGAGGCGGCTGGTGCACCTTAAATCTGTCGTGGCCGAAAGTCCTCACGTTGGGTTGGCGTGGAAGTTTGGAGAGTGGGGTGCCAGCTCAGGTGTTGCTTCGTCATCTGACCGTGGTTCAAAATTACGAGGTGTTGTCCTCGAATCTTTCCCTTAAGGGACTGATCCCGGACCGTCGTCAATAGCCCGTTGTGTTGCTCTAGTACGACGCGTTAACTAAAATTACCATTACCAAACTCTACTATGATTGTCACTTTTAAAAAATAGGTACGCCTATTCACCTGTCTTTAACGTTTCTAAAAATACAATTGGAAATTCAAAGATATATTTATTTCATTACGAAACGTTCATAGTGTCAGCTATTAACACAGAAGTTTAATTAGTGCTAATTCATTTGTAGGAATATAAATTCGCAAACATGTCATGCTTCAAGACAATTACAACTCGAAATTAGTTAAGATCTTTTAAAAATGCCTTCAGTATTTTTCGCAGACATAGCCGTAAATAAAAAATTACATTTAAATCTTATTAGAAAATTTGAGAAATGTTTATACTTTTTTCATTATTATCCCATTGGTGTTCTGTTATGTCCTGTAATACTGAAAAAAGAGTGCAACTTCAAGTCCAATAAGACATTTAATAATTATAAAGAGACATCGCAACAGACAAGCATAACTACGATACGAACAGCGTAAAGACTCAGAAGCAATTAACTCACTGTGTATTATAAAAGGTATTACATCAAACAAATGAATTGATAAGAATACGTATACAGGATATACTAAAATATTAGTGTAACATAGTTTGAACTAACAGAATTTCAAGTTCGATCCAATACTTCCTTGCACTGTACATGCTTCCTTGCATCACAGTCTAGTTTCATATACATCCATGCCTTTAGTAACAGTTGTAATTGCATATGCAACATTTTATTGAAATGTTATTGTTAATATACATTGTACTTGTATATTTCATTTTTGGTGAAACCTCTACACATTCATATTTTGTTAGCCGAGTAAAAGTTTAAATTCTCTGGCACAGTAAAGTGGGGAGCAATATCATTAGAACTATGATACGTGAACATAATGACGAACATATAATATATTAGGAATTCAGCGTTGCCCATGCAAAATAGAGGAAACAATTCATGGGTAACGCCGAATGAAATAAGCTATTGAATTATTTAGGTATGAAAATTGTTTTAATAATTTATGTCTGGAACTGATGTTATTGCTGTGATAGTGTATGGTGAAAATCAAATTAAAACTTTAGTATGCTATAGTAATTGCTATTAAATCAAAAATTGAGATAAATGTGAATAGTTTTATGGAAGGTAACAAACAGAAATGGATTCTTTTTTCCAACTCTAGTGAGCTACGTGTAGTTGATGACAGAAACATCTTTTAGTATATTGTATCTATTTTTAATATGCAACATTCCATAAGTATTTGAATATGAAGCATATTTTCGAAGATTAATCTAGAAATAACTACTAAAGTTGAAGAGGTCTATCATTCTTAAATAGGAACAAAACCTATTTATAAGGAATGGATAATGAAGATCTTATTAATTACATACAATATGCTTTTTAAAGTAACTTTAGTTTTGAAACTTGTATGTTTGAAGACTCGGGTAAGCCACAAATTGGTTCAACATCAATTACGCGGCACTAAATTGACTAAAATACGCATGCTTATCGACATGTTTTCTGCACATTAATGAAGTGAGCATGCGCATGTCGTACTTTTTGGCTCATTTGTACGTAGCGTGCAGCATACTGAAAGTTTAAGTGCTTTATTTTCAAAAACTGAAGTGTAATTTTTATCCATGCGTATTCCTTTTGAAGTAATTGTTTTTAAATCATGATTCCCATCGGTTTTTATTTAAATTGAATTGCGATTCTTGTCGCATCTAAACAAATAGTTTACTATATATGTATTTATTACTCATTAGTGTACATTAACGATTGAAAAACAATTTCAATATTACCAATAATATTTTTGCATCAGAAGCGTAGGATACGTTGAATATAGATTTACTATTGATTGAATTTATATATTATGATTTCTTTAAAGAGAATCATAAAACGTACGGTTAATATAGATTTACTATTAATTCAATTTACAGATTATGATCTTTTTTCATCAGAAGCGTTAAAGATGCGTTGAATATAATTTTACCATTGATGGAATCTACAGATAATTTTTTTTGCATCAAAATCAGAAAAGAAAATTCGATTACAGATTTATCATTGATTAAATTTATAGATCACGTTTTTTTTATCAGAGTCGTAAAAGATAAGTTGAATATAGATTTACCATTGATCGAATTTACGGATTATTTTCTTGCAGAAGAAGCGCAAAAGATAAATTTACCATTGATTGAATTTACAGATTAATGAAAGTTGTTTTTGCATCAGAAGCGTTAAAGATACGGTTAACGTAGATATACCATTGATTGAATTCACAGTGAGCTCGAAAACGGAACACGGATAGCCATTTTGTGATACAGAAAGGGAAAACGGTTGATCGAGACTTTCTTCCGCGATTTCCAATTATCCGCACGACGTAGATAGGAATCGAATCCATACAGCACGCGCATGAAAGCGTGCAACTTAGTTTTTTTAGGCAATTTTACAAAGCACTTTTATATAGCTCTTGTAGATTTATATACGAAAACTTGGTACAGAGAAGAAGACATATTCTATTTATTATACTGAACTACTGTTGCATATAACGTAGAATGTGAATGTAGGTGTACTAAATGTAGAACTGCATCACGTAAAAGCGAAGGTATTATATTCTGTACAATTTTAAACATAAATAAGCCACGTTTATATTGTTGTATAACGGTTGCAATTTCGAAATGGAACAGAGACCTGATCACTTGAGTGCGGAGTTAAGTTCAACTGAATATGCACGTAAATTCACGATGCGCGTATTATTTATTTTTTGTGTTTCCTTATTTCTATATGATTGTTTGGTTTAATATTGCGCTAAACTTTTTTCGTGGAAGAAATTAATGCAGAAAGAATCAATGGCAATTGAGGACTTGTTTCAACAAAAAAAAAAAAAAGGGATATGCCAATTAACAGAAACATGCGGTTGTTGAGGGAAAAATGGACTTTATGACCCTTGTAAGATATGGTTACGGATAACGTTAAAACAAAAGCAGAATTAATTTTGTTCATTTATTTTTCTAAGGCCCGACAGGCTGCATAGTCTAAACTGACGCTTATTAGTGAAGGAGCATCGAATGGCCAACACACCATTACTCCGATCCATTAGGGACGATCACCAACATCTCTGCGCTTACAAACCAGTATTCGAGAACATAGACCTAGATGGAAGACAAACTCTAGGATCAATGCACCAATTTAGCAGAATGGAAACATGAAAGTTGAAAACAATGGTAACCTTTTTATGTCCCAAGAACATGTGACCAAAACTAGTAATAATTTTTTTTTTTTACGGTCACTTGATCATTGATTATTTGTCACTACAAGGCCAAAATCGATGAGCCAATTGTAAAGGGGCACCCAGTGGATGACCAGTGGTAGTAAAAGTGAAAAGACTACTTTCGTCTTCTGGATGGACGCTTACATTCATCATCTGATTGGTCCATGCGACGGGAGAAGACGCCCATCAATTGTTTTATCCTCTGATTGGTCTGCGCGAAGTAGTGTAGACCTGGCGATTTCGCCATTCGTCAGAAGTCCGCATTCACTTTTCTATCCTATCGTAACATGATATATATCCAAGCGAGGCATACGATGCCAAATCGTCTAACCAAATAAATTTTTTAAAGAGCAATCACGTGACAACTAGTTGGCATGTTGCTACACTTTATGAAGCTCCTCTCTAGAAATATTCGGTTTACTAACATTTCACGTCTACGTTTAGCAGTGTCATTTTGTTCATAAATTGTCTATTTAAAGCAATGACTTGGGACGACTAGATTCGTATAGAGATCCAATTTATTAGAACTGAAAATATTTTTTTGGCATTTTCACCATCTTTTTGGCAATTAATCCTCAATTATCTCCATTCTTTTTGAGAAGTAAATCGTTGTTAAACAGATGTTATTTCCTTTCGTGGACATTTTTTCAAGTAACTAATTAATGAAGTATTAGTAATAAAAGCATTAATGTTTTAAAGCTATTTTTTATGCTTAATTATCCAGTATTAGGTGGAAAACATAACTATTAATGTTTAAAAGTTAATTTAATACTTAATTATTCAGTATTAGGTAGCAAACATAAGTTTTTATGTTTTAAAGTTAATTTTAATGTTTAATTAACCGGTGTTAGGTAGAAAACATAAGTATAAATGTTTTAAAGTTAATTTGATGCTTAATTATCCGGACTCAATTGATCAGGTTTGTTCGTGTGCTCACAATGTATTCAATATTCTAAGATATAAATGTTCAAATGTAATTATTCCGAATTATTGATTTAACCTCTTCGGAAAAGAGAACCAATACCACTCACTCATGGGGGCCAAAGAGTAGGCTTAGATTTCAAGTAAATCCATATTTTTAATTTTTTTTTTCTCGACTCTGAACATGGAATAGAACACGATATAGCTATCAATTTAAAATATCGATGTGATTTGTAAGAACACTTTATTCCCTTCTCGAAACGAGCTTTCACGGATTTTTTTCTAAACTAGATTTCTTTAGAGTAGTCTCTGAAAACCAGAGTGAGAATTTTACTTCAATGAAAGAGTAGTTCCAAGTCACTCATATGAAATATCTTTATTATGTTTGAAGACAATATTTTAAGATGCACTACCCGTTGTGGGAGTTTGTTTCTCTCGCTTTGATGGAGTGATATTTGTCTTTTGAAAGTAGGAGGGAAAAATCTCTGCATTTTCCAACTCCTAGTTGATAAAAACCTCTATATTTTCTTCCTTTACATGCCTCTTTGGGAGACAGTAGACTTTCAAAATCGCCTCTGAATTTCAGCATTGATATCTGAGATACTTTTTAAATTACGATAGTTTATAATGGTGTTAGAGATATACAGTATTTCTGCTATTATAAAAGGAAGTGTGTCTCTGTGTATTGTACGCTGTGTCCTGATGAATATATACAATGATGAAATATGGTTCACAGGTAGTTCGAAATTTTTACAAATTTTGTGTCTAGCCCGAATTTTAAAATTTAATGTAAAACATTTAAAATTTTTTTTTTTCACCTTTTCTTCTTTTTTCCGGAAAGTGGCTTCACCCCTACATCCATTGAAGAAGTGAGCGGATTTTGTGATATTCAACAGTCACAAGCGTTTTTATCCGAATACCTTTGGAACCATGCCAAGTTTTCCGATTCTAGCGTGTTTTGATTTACGTTGTTTTAATAGTAAATTATTTAGAAGTCTACAAAAATACGTTTTTCTCTTAGTCCCATTTTTGACTCGCTTCAAATTTCGAACTCCCTACGCATTTAGTTTCAATCGATTTCGTTGAAAATGTTTTCCGATAATCTTGAAGTATGTTGTCTAAGTGCAACTGAAAAATCCATGCATCCAAATTTTGAAATTTTGGCTAAAAATGTTCCTTAACATATGCTTTTTTTAGTTTTTAGATGTTTGGATACAATTTTGTTTTCACAGTTGAATGATACATTTACCAATTGGACTTTATTTAATTTATACATATACAAACTATTTTATGATCTAATATATTGACTGTACATGGAAAATCAATGCGCATGGGAATAATATGTTTAACTATGTTTTATATAACTTCCGCACACCTTAATACTTTTGACAAAATTTTATTACTACTTAAAATAATAGGCTATTTTAGTAGAAAACAAATTGCCGATATTAAGTTTATAAAAGTCGAATAACTGCCAAAGTTCGTTTTGAAAGTCCACTGTCTCTTTAAAAACTCCAGAGGTCTGAAGTCTTATAAAAGTTTCGTCAACATATTTTTATACTGCAAGTCGTGGAAAGCTTTGATTTTGCTGCATTAATTTATAGTGTCAGGAGGGAGGATGAAAGTTATATTTTCTAAAAGAGATTATTCATTTATCTGTAAGATAGTTCTTTCGCACCCTTACGACAATACTGCCATAACTTAAAACAATGAATGTCTAGTTTTATATGTGTAGAAAAACTAAGTTATAAGAAGGTTGCGTGATCAAATCTCGTCCGGGTCACCATCTGTAGTGACGGCAAGTACCTACCGCCTCCTACACCACGGAAATTGATTGAAATAAAATCTAAAATACTTTATTGCACAAACGCGGTATAGTGTACAGGACAGGATTTGCATATTAATTTTAAAAGCCAGTTCGAACTATTAGATTTGAACAGAGTCGAGTTTCGCCACATACGTGCTTCTGCATGCTGCAAAACTGCCACAGCCGTTCTCTATTGGAGTATAAACTGTCTTCTATTAGAAACTACAACTGCAGCAGTTTTGTAGCATGTAGAAATACGTATTAACTAAAATACATTGTTTTATGTGAAGAAGGACTGTAAATGCATACTTCTGCTTGCTGGAAAACTGCCACAAGTGTTCTCTATTGGAGTATCAACTGTCTTCTACTGTAATCTTCAACTGTGGGAGTTTTGTAGCATGTAGAAACACGTATTAACTAAAAACATTGTATTAGGTGAAGATGGACTGTAAATACATGCTTCTGCATGCTGGAAAACGGCCACAAGTGTTCTCTATTGGAGTATCAACTGTCCTATTGTAAATATCGAGGCAGTTTTGTAGCATGTAGAAACACGTATTAACTAAAAACAGTGTTTTAGGTGAAGATGGACTGTAAATACATGCTTCTCAGTGCTGCAAAACTGCCACAGTCGTTCTCTATTGGAGCATAAACTGTCTTCTATTGGAATCTACAGTTGCAGCAGTTTTGTAGCATGTAGAAATACGTATTAACTATAAATGCATTGTTTTATGTGAAGGAGGCTGTAAATTCATGCATCTGCATGCTGGAAAACTGCCACAAGTGTTCTCTATTGGAGTAATAACTGTCTTCTAATGTAATCTTCAACTGTGGCTGTTTTGTAGCATGTAGAAACACGTATTAACCAAAAATGTATTATCTTATGTGAAGAAAGACTGTAAATGCATGCTTCTGCATGCTGCAAAACTGTCACAACTGCCTTTTATTGGTGCATGAAATACCCTCCATTGGATTCTATAGTTGTGGTAGTTTTGATACATACAGAAACATGTTTTTCTATACATAACACTAGAAATTAATTAATTTTGAAATTGCGGTTGTATTGCAGTTGGGGTATGATATATTGAGTCGCAGAATTTTCTGAATTGCATTTGGTTGTTGAACCAATATTTCATTCAAGTTCCTTTAACACGTTCAATTAAAAGCAAATTTTAAAGGTATAAATCTGAAAACTTCTTAGGAATACCAATAGCTTTTTAGTTAAGATGTTGCAAATAAGACGTTATTATAGTCTGAGGAATTGTGCAGTGTACTGATCTTCAATATTAATATATATTTCACGATATTATATATAATATATTTACGCTTTATAAACAAATTGAACAAAATAAGACCTACTTTTGAAAACATCGATTTCAGTTAGAAAAAATGTAGTACTAATTCCCTTTAGAACCTGTCCAATTTGTTACTCAATATCTCAACGAATTAAACGTAAAAGTTCAAAACTAAATTCATTCAAAACATAATTTATCTATACAATTATTCATATCAAACTGATTATCCATGTACATTGCAATATTGTTTCGAATCATAAAATGCATATCTCTTAAAAAAACAATTCAGAAATATTAGTTTCTTGTATAATTTGAAAAACATTTCAAGTTAATTTTGTTCTATAATCGAATTAAGAGTATTTTATGTGAAATCTTAAAAGTTCAGCTACGAAAAATTTTAATATATTTGAATTATTTGTGAATTAATGATCTTAGATAACGGTATTATGTTATAAGGGAGAAAAAGGTGTTTATAAAATGAATGTTTTAGATTTCTGGAATCCTGACTTGTTTTAATAATCCTTTTTGAAGGAGAACTATATCTAGGGAAATTTTTTGAAGAACTCGGAGCATTGTAATGGAGTCTTTTGAAAGTTTACCAGCACTAGATGTAAATATATTATCACTTTTGAACTTTGGATAGTTTTACGTCAATAAAAAATATTATAGTAAAATGAAGTATGTATTTTGTTTTACCTTGTACCACTAATGTAAGAAAGGAAGAAATTATTTCGCGATTCTATATTTAACCCGACGTTAGTCGCGCCGCTTTTTGTAACATTAGTAGGCGCACCGGTCTTTTCGACCGAACAATTTTTTTATCAGATAGGAACTGTTTCTGGAATATCCAAGCACTTTTATGGATACATATCAATAAAAAGTATTTAAAAGAGTTATTTTTAAACATAAATCGCGATGGCCGTCAAGTGGCAAATCCATAAATTCTAGAAATTAATTTAAAAGTATGAGAAGATATGCATAACAAATAAACACATTTTTATGTAAAATTAAACAATAAATTTTTTTAAAAATAATTAGTCATTCTAATTAAAATTCTAGTCATGAATTTTATATAATAGCAAGTATTTAATTATAACTAAGAAAAAAGTGAATTTGCATACGTATATTTTTACTCTATTTCTAATTCTGCTCTGTCAATTTGAAACCACTCAGTACAAACCGTTTGTGTGTGTACCCTGCAAATATATTTGCAACAATCGCGACATGTTTGTTTCGTTTTTCGATTTTTTGTGTTGTCAGCCAGCCAGCACCGAAAAAACGTGGAGAAATTATAAATGAACTCTCTTTCCTATTTGGGCTAACGTCAGTAGACGCGCCGCGGTCAGTTTGACCGAACTTCCCTTTCGGATACCATAATTTCCAAGAATTTCACAAGAATGTGACCAAACGGGGGGAAGAGCTAGAGGACACTTTGAAGTTCAGCTACACAGTGCCATTCCTCTTTATTTGAAAAGTACGGGAAGGTACAACGGAAAGAGCATCCACTTGCGGGGAAATGACCAATGCACGACTAACCGCGGGTTAAATGAAATATCTAAATATAATTTCGTTTGAAAGTTACATAGTGTGGCAACGGCAATGTAAGTAATAATTTTGACAAATAACAGACCCATTCAGGAGATTATTGAGGAGAGAGCTCTCGTGTTGTATGAAAAGTTAATCAGAATTGAAGTGCCCTTTTGGGACCAGTATGAGAATGGACAGAGACAACTGAAGACACAACGAGGCTTTCTTCAGAAAGCTCTCGATTTAAGAGAAGATCTGGAAATTGATGAAGGAATTGTTCAGGGATTTTTAAATCCTCGTAATCCCTTGAATCGCGTTGAGACAATTATTAACCTGAATCTTGCCCAGCCTATCCTTAAGAGCCAGCTCCCTCCAGAGAGCTTGAAGATTTTAGCCCTTGAGACCATCCACACCCTCTATCCAGAGCCTGAATGGTTACACGTCTATACCGACGGCTCCTTTACTGAATGTTCACCAAATGTTGGAGCAGGAATTTATTCCTCCATTTTCTCCTTCTATGTCCCTGTCGGGAAACAAAAAACCGCCTTTGATGGAGAAGTTATGGTCATCTGTGTGGCATTGCGGCAACTTGTTCCCAGACGTCTCTACAACAAAGTGGTCTTGTTGTCGGATTCCAAAGCTGCCATTCAGGCTATTGGGTCAAACGAGGTGCCTGCCTCAAATGATATCTTAGAATGCCAGCTGTGTGTGCTCCTTGAGGGATTAAAGGCAGAAGGACGACAGATCGTTATCCAGTGGCTCCCTGGGCACTGTGATATTTTCGGTAACGAGCAGGCAGATATGTTGGCCAAGAAGGGCACACGGATAGTTGAACAGCCAACCACAAGCTACTCATTCCACTCCATAAAACTCTACATCAAAAATCAAATGAGACTTAGAGATGGAAGTCGAATCTCACTTCTTGTATTTCCTCGAAGAGCTGGAGAAATTTATTGGACCAAAACATTTCAATTAAACCTCGTGAAAGAGCGGTCGCAGAATTTAGACTTGCAGTGGGGGATGACTGCCTTGCAAACCACCTACACCCCATTGGCGTTTATGACAGTCCTAAATGCCCACTCTGCAAAAAGGATGAAATTATGGACAGGTCCCATATCCAAAGATGTCCAGCTCTGTGTGGGGTCTCCGAGGTGAGACGCTACTGGAGTGCTAGAGCCTTGCTGATGAGATACTGACTTTTTTCTCTTACTGTTTTGTATTCTTGTAATCGTTTTGTAAGATATTGTCATTTTCTCTTGCCATTAGAAAGAAAAAAAAAATTAAAAAAATGTAAGTAATCCTCTGGGAGGTTGGCAAGACGGGATGAATCGTCATTAGCAAAATTGACCAGATCTCAGTTGATACGTCATAATTAGAAGAATACACTACCGTACAATAATGACCGGACAGCAAGATGTGTTTGTATTAGGGATGTGACATCGATGTGTCTATGTTTTTGTAACATCGATGTTTATACGTGTCGACGTTTTCACGTTGTCGATGTTTTTTTTTTTAATAAAAAAAGTACGGTTTTAAAAATAACCTAGTAGCACAATTTTTATAATCAGCAAATTGAACACACTTTTAGACCCAAGTGGCCAAGGGTAAAGGGTCTGAAAAGTAGGGATGCGACATCAAGGTCGATGTTTTCAAAACATTGATGTTCTATAAAAAACATCGATGTATTGGAGCCGATGTCGCACCACTAGTTGCTAAACCAGTTTTAAGAAATGGAGGAAAAAGTTTAAATACACTGAATTTTAAAAACATCGATGGCTTTGGTGCGATGTATTATCAACATCGATGTTTTAATTTTGAACATCGATGTTTTTCTGTCGATGTTGCATCCCTAGGTGCTAAACCAATTTTAAGAAATGGGTAAAAAAGTTTAAATACTCTGAATTTTAAAAACATCGATGGTTTGGGGGCGATGTATTATCAACTTCGATGCTTTAATTTAGAACATCGATGTTTCAAAACATCGATGTTTTGCTGTCAATGTCGCATCCCTAGTTGGTATAACGGAAATAATACATGCTTTAATAGTGGGATGGTCCCCCACAAGCTCCAATTACACTAGCAACCCTTCTGGGAATAATTTCAACAAGGTTTTGATACACTGCTATGGGTATTTGTGTCCATACCTGCTGCAATAATGTCGCTAGCTCAGCTGTAGATATCGGACGTGGTTTCCTGAACCGTAAGCATTGGTTGAATGTGATATGTGGGTTGATGTGTCGGTTAACTCGTCCTACAAATGTTCTACGGGGTTTAGGTCGGGACTCTGTTCGGGCCAGCGAAGACGTTTTACATCCATATCTCGATACCACTGCTTGATAGAGGCTGCAACGTGACACGGAGCGTTGTCGTCCTGGAAGTAACATTCGTCCATGCTATAAAATTACCACAGCGTAGGAAGAACCCGACTGTCCAAAATGTTCATGTAGGCATCGGCGTTCAGTTTACCAGGAACAACATGCAAAGGTCCCAGGCCATACCACGAAAAACACCCTAAAACAAGTTGTCGGATTTTATACAAATCCGCTGGCGTCCGGTCCGTTATTGTAGGGTGTGTACTTGCCCGTTCGAACCCAACCAAGGACAGTCGGGGGCTGGTCACGTTAAATCTGTCGTGGCCTCTGATATTCTGAGATAAAAATACAATGACAGCAACTAAGATTTAAATATTTATTTAAGGAGTCCGGGACACAAAAATCTTCAAATTTTCGAAATTTTTTTTATGATTTTAAGAAATTCTCTGTGTTTTTCTGCTTAAAATGACGTCTAAATCATGTTTCTATCGTAATTAGAACTAGAGATATAGTAATTTTTGTGGTGCGTTGTTTTGAAAATCTAACACTCTTGACAGTTGTTGTCATGGCAACAACATCTGTCTTTAAAACTTTAAATGCGTTTTAATCAATGATAAATTTTTTCAAGATTTCCTGTATTCAAATTGCTATAAGTCGAAAACCGATAAAGTTTAAGGGTTGAAATTTGGAATACATCTTTTTCAAACATTATACTTTAATTTTGATTCAGCAAATATGAAACAAATATTTACTTTTAAAAATATGACTTAAAAAAAAAAGTATCTTAAAATTTTCAAATATTTTTTATTAAATTAATATTTTTTAAATTGCTGAATTAAAATTAAAGTTTATAAATTTGGGAATAATTTACTGCAAGAATTTTGAAAATTGATCAAGAATATTTAAGCCTTAGCAATTTGAAATGACCCTTCTTTTGGAATAAGAACTTTTGGAAAAAAATTTTGCTGTGATTTCGTTTATTAATTAAATGGGTAATCAGTACAAAAAAAAATTCTAAATTCTAAATTAATTAATTAATTTTTTTTAATGTGTCCCGGACCCCCTTAAGAAGGGTAAAAAGAGTTTTATATCAATGGTAATATAAAATCTATAAGAGAGTCTGTAAGGAATTAAAGGTTTAAACCACAACAAGCGAGAAGTTTTGAGATTTCGGATTACTACCCACTTAACGAATATGAATCTGGCTGTAGTGGGATATGGGTGTTGGTACATAGACCAGAATTCCATACTCGAACGCGCGATTTCATCCGATTAGATGCTTACCTCAACACAATCTAAGTGGTTTCTATGGGAACTACTTGTAGAAATCGATGTATATTACAACATAGTCCATTATTCATTAGTTTTGCTGCTCCAGTGTGACGTTATTTAAACTACCTACCAATTTTCATTAAAATATCAATGTTCGAAAAATTTACACATAGACTGATATTAGGCCAAACGTTTCAAGTATTAATCTTACTTCATTTAGAAAGGAAAAAAAAATCGAAGCAACTATTTACTTTTAAAGTAAAATATATAAATTTTAAAATGCTTTTTCAGCATACCACTATGAGTATTATTTCAAATCTGTGCCTGGAAAAATATCCCTCCCCCCCCAAAAAAAAAAAAAAAAAAAAACTATGTTCGATACATTTTAAATCTTAAAGTACATATAGATTATAGACATGCCAACAATCAAGTTCTCGTTCACTTAGTTATAGAAAGAAAAACCTAAGCATAATTTTGTTTATGATGCTGTGAAAGTATTCGAAATAAATCTAAAACTCATTTTTCATTATCAATAATCGTATCTCTAAAATTAACTTCATCCAAAAATATAGATACCAAAATTAAAAATATATAATAATAATAATAATAAAATCACCTAAAATATAAATAAATATGCTAAAAATTGAAAGGCACTTTTCGAAAAATTGATACAAGTTCCAAAATCTGATAGATTTATTACATTTTTGAACATTAAATTTTTTGGTTTTAACCCATTGACGGAATAAAATGAAAAAACTTCGATAAAATATCAAAATTGTTCATTTAAACATTGCAATTTATTTTACTGAGCATAAATACATTTGAATTTAGACAATTTTTTTTCTCGAAAATTTCCTAAATGAGCCAATGAAGAAAAAGGAATCTGTCAAATTGTTTGAATACAATCGAACTTTTCAATGACATGAATTTCAATAGATGGCGCCACGGTTAAAGCCTTGAATTAGATTTCCAAAGAAATTAAGATTTTATTACTAGTATTCACATTTAATGAACACCGCTCAAGGTAACACAAGTGTGCATTATAAATCCGGTTTCGAGTTATTTAATTTTTAACACGTGTTCAGAAGGCATGAATTATTCATTTTTTTTGTTAAATGATGTTTTGATATCGTTGTTTAATTTCTAAGGGTTATATACTTTCCTGATATTGCCAGTAGATGACGGCACTCTAATCATGTTTGCATACTTCTGATTTCAAAAGCATTGTACACCTAATTCTGTTTTCGCACGAACCTTTATTACACGAATTTAATTTGACACGTATTCAAGATAAATATTTCATTCTCTTTCCACGCGAGACATTTTGATTTATCACGAACGGGCCAATCCAATTTCTAACAATTTTTTGTCTAAATTCTAAGAATTTTTTTTTATTTGTGGCACAATAGTAACATTTTTAAAAACACACATTAATGAGAAACGCGATGGGAAGTTTCAAGGTGAACGGAAGTTGCAAAAACACAACGATTAATAACTGAATTCGTTTGTAAAAACGGAGGAAAGTCGTGCCGATTTTTCCCAAGAAATCAAAGAAAGAAATTCATTAATAGAGGACGAAGACAATGTATATAATTAATTCAAATGATATCATTGATATTCCAGTAACACGCAAACGTATGCGCCGTTTACTGTCAGAAAGAGGAAATTAATAAAATCTTATTATGTGTTAAACATATTTTTTTGTTCATGAATAATTTGTTCATTTCAAATGCAAATTTGCTTTGATATATTTCCATTACATATTATTATATGTGTATTTTGTTGAATACAATAGCTTAAAATGAATATTTTCATATGTTTTTCTAAAAATTATATTTACTGATTTTTTATAAGTGAAACCAATCTTCTTTTATTCCATAGATACAATGTTTTTTTCTACACAAATTTTTTTTACTGGTATTTTTCATGAACGTATTTATCGTGTAAAAACAGAATCAGGTGAAAACGCTTTCCCATTCCATTGCAAGATAAAAAAAACTTTTAAAGATTTGAATTTAAGGTGCATTTTTGATTGTCATTCTTCCGATTATTTTGTTAGGCGAGGAATACACATACAAGAGTTCTAAACGTATTATATCTACTCATTGCAAAAGACTAGCGAATGGTTTGAAGCTTCCATCAAGATATGATTAGCTTCTTCTAATGACGATATATCTCGTCAATGAAGATCTGGTTCGTTTTGCTAATGACTAGTGACCTCATCAAGGCAGTCCTCTTCAGGAGGTTAAAGAACTCTCAGACAGAATCATGTTCTAGTAGAAACTGACGCCATTTGCAAAGTGCAGCGTAGGCTAAGAACCTTTTCATTGATTTCTTTATCTTAAATCGTCGCTTTCGCTTCCTTTATACCAGGTATTCCCAACTGGTGGTACGCAGCAACGTTCCAGGTGGTACGCAAGGATGATGCGAGCTACCCAAATACTCTACGAAGTTAGTTCGATTTTTTAGTATGAACAACCACGTTATGTTACTTCTTATGCCATTTGTTACTAGTTACTTGTGTGAGAGTGGTTTTTCTGAACTTTTGCACACACAAAAATAAATATAGAAACAGACGGCCATATTCACAAGTCTCGAGTTAACTCGAGAATCAGTTGATCCGCGAGTAAGAGTTAACTCGAGGATTATCAAAAACGGTATTCTCAAACGGCGTGTTAAGTGATCCGGGGATTAAAATGAGACGCTCGCTGTGATTGGCTACCTCACGATCACGTGGTATTGTTTACATTGGTTACAACGCCCCAATATGCATTCATACTGATCAAGCACGTACTTCACCGTAGAATTGATTCCAAATTGTGAATAAATAGGACTCGCACAGCATTTTAATATGAGTTTGGGAAAAGAAATGCAAAGGTATTCAATTTCAAATTGGATTTTTATGGAAACCTAAATTTGGCAAGAAAGAATTCTACACAATGTCTTGACAGATGTATGTAATCTGATTATCTTTATACTTGTCAGTATGGGTGTGTGTTGGTGTCGTGAAAAGTAACTTGCATTGTCAATTTTCTTTCATTCGTAATAAATCAACAGAATAATTTTTATTCTACGACGAATTTTTGTATCTGCCATGGTCGTTTTCTACCGTTCGCTCTCTCCGGCTTATAGGACAGAGGTGGCGCCATCTATCTTTTCGCTAAGCTGCTTGTTTAAGATTTACGCAGCTACCTTTATTTTCATTTTTCTTTTGAATTTCAATAAAAATATGTTTAAATTTTTCTATTTAAGCAAAATTATGATGATGAGATGAGCTGCTATGTAGAAGGTGCTCCGTAATGACAGATCCAGTCCAGTCGTCAAAAGAATACTGTAATTGAGCATAGAATGAAATGTGTCCTCCATTTTGCTTTTCCAAAAAGATGGTACTGCGCATGCGTTAAATGTAACTCGCGAGTTAACTCGCCGATTTCGGAGGATCAAAATGTAACACCGAAACGGCAGTTTAAACCACGGATCAGGACTTGTGAATACGGTTTTTTCGATAACTCGCGGATTATCGTTGATCCTCGAGTTAACTCGGACTTGTGAATACGGCCGTAAGTGTTGAAGATAACTTAAGAGTGAAGTTAAGCTCTGTTGCTGATATTGATATTTTAATAAAAGACAAACAACAAGTTTGGCACTAAACATTGATTTTTGATTATGTTAATCTTTGTGTTTGTACTAATCATGAAAAATTAGTTGTTTTTAGACGCGTGAGTAAAAAATAAAACTGTAATTTTCAATAATCGTTTTATTTTTTTTTTCTTTAATAAAACATCATTAATACGAAATACAAGTGCAATAATCATAAAATATGAAGCTTTCTTCGTATTTTAATTGAAATAAAACAGGCCATTGGGAACTTTTCTGACATTAGTCTAGTTCATTAGTTAGACACACATTAGTTTAGACACATGTTTCTAAAAAATACAAGACTGGTGGTACGCCAAAAAATTTCTAAAATTTTCAAGTGGTACACAGTTACTAAAAGGTTGGGAGCCCCTGCTTTATACTATATATCTCTACATCTTCTTCAGTCTTCACCTCGTTTGAACTACTGCCAAATGACACGAAATCTGCAAACTGAATTGACACCTGAGCTGACAGTACACTCTCCAAACTTCCCCCTCACGACAATGTGAAAATATTTGAGGCCTCGTTAGATTTGACGTGATTCAGCCCCCACATGTTCGACGGTCTTTTGCTGGACCTAGTTTTAAATTCCCAACCATCCAATTGCCAATTCGTTACTATATATACTCCTATATTTCTTATCCAAATACTCTGTCATGATACATATCATGCTTACCTAAAAGTGCACTTATTGCTGTATGGAGACATTTATTCTAATCAGCGTTGATCAATCTACTAACATTTATCACTTTGGAATCCATTCTTTGGCGTATCTGTAGGCAACGTGCTTAAATTGTATTCGAAAAAAAACCTGACCAAATACTATCAACTTTCTAAAGAAATAGACGGAACATGTGGGAGGAGTCGCTGTCATAAGATCTCGGAAGATCTCGCGTATACATGTGGGCATAGAAATCAACTTAGCCGATTGGCTATAAAAAAGCAGACTAGTGCTTTGATCACGTTGGATAATCCCTTTAAGCCATCAGTTTTTTAGGATTCATGATTTTTCCCATAACCACATGACAGATCTTCAAACCAGAAGTAAAATGAAGCAGTGTGCACATATTCCGTCTATTTTATTTGAAGGAAAATGCGTCGATACGTGCATAAAATAAGATATGCGCTTAATATACGCGTCGAAATCACATATCGCCGCAGATACACTACCATCACCAACATTTAGGCCCGATGCACACATCCGGTTTTTCAACGTGCGGCGCCCCTGCTGCACCGAAGCCCAACTATGCACACATAACCGTGAAATGACGCACGAACTCATTTCGCGCCATTTGCGAAAAATATTCTATCGAAGAAAACGTGTTTATTTCACTTACTTGGTGTAAAAAAACTGAATATTTTGAAACAAAATAGACGTTACTGGATGCAACCATTTATTAATTTTTATTTATATTCCATTTATTTATGAACACGAGGTACTTTAGAACGAAGACTCATGTACGGCGCCGTGGAAAACTGCGGTACAAATTGCACGCAAGTTGGACGTGCGTCGCCCCAGCGGCGCTGGAGGTAAGTGTGCACTGCTCCATTGGATCTAATGTATCTCAGACCGCACTTGCGTTGCCGCATGTTGCAAAACCGGATGTGTGCTCCGGGCATTAGATTGATAGAAAATACATCTTGCATATCATTACACTCCTGACAATGTCTCAACAGAATGTAATATTTTTGATCGTCAACAACAAGGTTCAAGACACCATTGCTGAAGATCCACCAAGTTCCGCTTTCTGCTTCAATGTGTCAATGTAAATCAGCGTGAGAACTGTGCAGCACTTAACATTCAAGCTGCAATGAATTCCCTTGAACTCGACAGTTCTGAATATCCCGGTAGAGATTAATGTCATAGCGGATTATTCTCTGATGTACAATACATAGATGTGCGCTTTATCGGTGTTGATGTGGTTATTGCTTAGAGGGGTTGAGGATCGCTTTCCTGCTGATTGTGTGTCGGCATTGCGCTTCCTTTTTAAATTTCTTGTTCCGAGATTTTCTTCCGATCTAATTGCCTTGACATTTCCGAATAAAGGTCCTCTCTGCAAGATTAGTTATCGGAGACGTTTTGTTCCTCTTGTTGTGCTTTAGCACAGCTTAGTATCTGGTAAATCTTCTAGTAAATTAATCTTAGGAGCTCTATTTAATTCTAACACCTTTTAATTGGGGCATTGTCCTCTAATCTGAAATTCAAATGTTGACCTCGTCATCTGATCGGGATTCAAAATTTGGAGGTGCTGTCCTTGAATTTTACCCTCTTGGGTAGGTAGGTATTTAATTAACGTTGCACTGGAAAAATGGGCTATTGGCGATGGTCCAGGATAAACCCTCGAACGAAAGATTCGAGTACAACACCACGGTCAGATGACGAGGCAACACCTGAGCTGGCACCTCACTCTCAAAAATTCCACGCCGTGGAGACATTTGAGGCAACGACAAATTTAACCTGCACCAGCACCTTTTTTTCAACCGGGCTATAGCGGCCGTATTTTCAGACTGCCGCCAATTATACTATGTGTCGTTACAGAGTGTGACGTTAATTCAACCATTTATCTTTAATCAGACTGAAGGGAGACTTTCAGATCATAGATGCAATTTGACAGAGAGGTATTGAATTGTTTCTTCAGAGGGAATGGATTCTTCAGGAGGTGATCAGAATGCACGTCTTGTAGGTGATCAGAATCAACCTCACAATAATCATACCACCTGATTCCTTGTCAAGAACTAACCCCAATAGGTGTTGTCTGCATGTCAATTGGAAGTGTACTTGGGACATTCTCAAAATTTTGGAACACTAAAGGTTAACAATGGATAATTTTTTAAATTTTGAAATTTAACATCAATACTTTTTTGCTGTATTGTTTATAGGCCTAGAATACAATATACATTCATTCAAAGACAGGAACTGTCCTGCAAAATTGCTAATTAAAACATTTAAGTATAAAATCTGTAGGTTACAGATTTTTGACTTTGCTTTCCTATAGGTTACAGATTTCGGACATTGCGGGCCTGTAAGTTACACAACTTTGGCATTTCCCAAGTCTAATTACTAGTCATAAATTAGTTATAAATTGTTAATGCTTTAAAATTAGAGTAGATTTGAATATTTTAAAATTATAATTTTATTTTTCCAGATTTTCAAATCATGGATTTGTTTAGTTCTGGAAAGTTTTATTACTAATTCCAAAAATTTTGGGTTTGGTTGATATTTGTGATTTTTTTAAATAATATATATTTACACACACAAACAGGAAAACATGATTATAAAATAAAAAGAACTTTATCCTTGAAAAATCCTGGAAAAGTTATAATTCCTATAGAATTAATCAGGAAAAAAACGTTCTAAAAATCTAAGTTTCATCTTAAAAAATATATTCAAAGGATCATTACAGCCATAAAGCAGAAGAAAAACGATATTCTCTACAATCTTATTGAGATTGTTGCAACATCACGTCCAAATTGAGTAACGATCGACGCCGTCGCCATTCGACATCGATCGTACACGTATTTGAGACATGTGCCTAATAATGGTATTAATATTGTATCTGCTAAATTCACTTTATTTTTCGATAAAAAACTATTAATCTGATGAAAGGAGATTGTAATTAATAATTTTTTTATATTTTGGGACATCGGTACCTTACTAACATAAATTAAATCTACGATTCGATCCTTGCGATCGTACACGTTTGCTGGACATGTGCCTAGTAATGATATTAATACTGTATCTGCTAAATTCACTTTATTTTTCGATAAAAAAAATTTTTATTCTGAAGAAAGGAGATAGGAATTAACATTTTTTTAATGTTTTGGGACATCGGCACCTTCGTAACATTAATTAAATCAGCAAAAAATTGGCAATTTTATTTTGACATCGCTTTTTCAAAAATAAGAAATATATATTTACGACAAAGAAAATGCACAAAAACACATAAAAATGCCTTAAAACGTTTAAAAAGTTATTTTAAAGACAAATAAATGCAGTTTAAAGTACTTACCAATACATTTTTTGCTTCAGGTATATAGCTTATTTCGATCGTTACTTTTAGACATCGCGAAACATGTTGGCTGGCTTTAGTATTGTTTCTTTGTTAATTCTTCAAAATTTTAAACTAAGGATGCCATCTGCTGACCAAAATAGTAAACAAACTATTCTTATACTCTATTCATTTATTATTTTTTTTTGCAATTCAGGAAAACACATTAGAATTTATTTTCTTGGAGATGTACTGTATCAGTTAACATTACAGATGTCCAAAATCGGACATTTATAACTAAAGAATTTAATTTTAAGGATATTTACATCAAACTGTTGTATTAAATAAAACTAATTATTGTCTCCTGAAATAACTAAAAACCCATTGAGAAAGAAAAATAATTTTAGGAATTAAATTTATTTGCTGTCAAAGCTCAAAGTTATGAAATGTGTCTTGTTCGCACCTTTTGCGAACTACCCACTTCTGTAAATCTTGTAACGTCACTACCTGTCATATGAAACTTTATAGGTCTAAACACCAAAATAGTGTTTTGTCGTATCTGGGATAGCCATTACCCGAGAGCAGATCGAGCCACAAATTGTTATGATGTGATGTTGATGATCTGAGGCATGTTATGTTCCATCCATAAGACAAAAACAGTCTAATGGTCACGTTACTACTAGTTTTGGTCACATGATCCTGGACACATATAAAAGGTTGAAATTGCTCACTCTAGTTTCGTATATTTCCTCTATGTATCAAACCTGAAGAGAAAGATTGGAGGGATTTTCGTAATTTCGTGATATGATGAAGTAGACGAATGTCCTGATCCTCCATCGCAGTCATAGATCGAGCACTGCTTTTAAGAGTAGCTTCAGGAAGTGTGACCAACGTTTCGACTAGAAGTCACATGACTGCTCTGAGGTATTTTGGAAATTTGTAATTTTTAATTAACGTCGTAACAGAGCAACACATATTGACGATGGTCCGGGATCAATCGGTTAAGGCAGGGGTTCCCAACCTTTCAGTACTACTTGACTGTAGCACTTGAAATTTTTGTCGTACCACCAGTTCTATATTTTTTTAGAAACATATATCTAATGTCAGAAAAAAGCCCAATGAATTGTTTTTTTTTTATTAAAATACTAAGAAAACTTCATATTTTATGATTAATACACTTGTACTTCGTATTAATGATATTTTAATGAAGGAAAAAGTCAAACGATTATTGAAAATTACAGTTTTATTTTTTACTCACAGGTCTAAAAACAAATAATTTTAAATAATTAGTGCAAACTAAGCAAAAAAGATTAACATAATCAAAAATCAATTTTTAGTGCGAAACTTGTTGTTTGTCTTTAATTAAAGTATCAATATAATGAGCAATGAGCTTAACTTCACTCTTAAGTCCTTCGTAGAATATTTGGGTCGTTCGTATCATCCTTGCGTACCACCTGAAACGTTGCCGCATACCACCAGTGGCACGCACATTACCAGTTGGGAATCCCTGCCTTAAGGGAAAGATCCGAGGACAACGCCTCGTAATTTTGAACCACGGACAGATGACGAATGACTGCCCTGATAAAAGTTGACTTGGCATTTCACTGCGGCCTGATTCTCGAAAAGGTTGGTACTTAACTTTGTATTGAAGTAACACAACGGACTATTGGCAGCGGTCCGGGATCAATTCCGAAATTCTGGACAAGGAATCACGTGGTATGATTATTGAGCGTTAGCGGTTCTGACCTTCTTGTAGATTGACCTAACCATCCGACTGCGGCTCAATATTACGAGGTGCTGTTCTCGGATAGTTATAAGGATCGTTACCAATAGCCCGTTTGTTGCTCCAGTGCAACGTTAATTAAATTACCTACCTATAGATTGCCTTAATAGCTGAACTTAGTCCTCAGCCTTTTGAAGGAATGTCTCCTTAATTTAATAGTGGTAATTGGTAATTTAAATATTCTTCTTCTGTACATGTCTTGAATGTTTCTGTTCATCCCTTGCTTTCATATGTATCCCAGAAGAACATACGACAACAACAACAACAACAATTGGTAATTTTTTTAATTAACGTCGTACTAGAGCAACACAATGGGCTACTGACGACGGTCCTGGATTAATCTCCTAAGGGAAAAAACCGAGAACACAACGCAATTTTTAACTACAGTCAGATGACGAGTCAACACCTGAGCTGGCACCTAACTTTCCAAACTTCCACGCCATCTCAACGTGAGGACTTTAGGTCCACGACAGATTTAAGGTACAACAGCCGCCTCTAACCATACGCTTACAAACATCCATCCAATTCGAACCAGGTATCGTTATCTGACCGTGGTTCAAAATTACGAGATGTTGTCCTCAGACCTTTCACTTAAGGGATTGATCCCAGATCGTCGTCAATAGCCGTTGTGTTGCTCTAGCAGGACGTTAACAAAAATTACCTTACCATTACCTTACCGATCTAGAGACTAACACCTTAAAAGTCAGACCGGTTGATTGGCTTTCATACTGGATATAATAAGCAAGAGATAATTGAAACTCACCAATCATTGGAGGCACATGGTCAATAAGATTAATTTAAATCAAACTTCTATAGGAGAGAGAAATATTGCAAATATTCTAAGCCCTCAGAAAACAAGATGAGTTTCATATTCAGTTAATTTAATAGGTGAACTATTCCTAATTGCATTACCTGTTCAAACGAAAATAATTTTACATTTCTTTCAACTTAGTGAAATTATTTTCAGAAAGACTGTCACCAGAAACAAAGTGACTGGATAAATTCAATCTCAAAATCTGTATAAATAGAAGCACAAAACACAACAAACAGCAACTTGAGATTCCAAGAAAAACAGATATTCCATTTAAACGAAAACCTTACGACCAAAGCATAAAAACGGAATAGAACTGTAGGAAAACAATTTTACTAAGTAACACACTATAAATAAAACCACAAAAGCGTATTCTCAGAGGATCTCTGAAAGCAAGAATGTGAAAACCACCAATCATATATGTATGTTTTCGGAAGCAAAAAACCTCATCGTGTAAAAATTACACAGCTAAAAATGTCGTCAAATCAGAAAATAGTGAGGTAAAAATTATTTTTTTTTCATGATTTCTCATTGATTTGAATCTATTTGGTCCTCATTCAGAAAACCATAACTAAGAGAGACCAACCCAACCAAAATTTTGATGTTATAAAAACAAAAACAGAAACACAAGAAATCCCTTGGTAAACTATAGAACTTGTAGATATCTCTAATATTACAAAAGGAAGTGTTTGTAAGTTTGTTTGTCTGTTTATTTGTTTGTTTCTTGCACTCAAAGTCCTGACGAATCTATGGCACAGTAATGGGATTTGGCGCACAGGTAGTCCAAATTTTTAGCAATTTTAGGGTCATGGCGAATTTTGAAATTCAATCTAGAACCTTTTAAAATGAATTTAATGAAATTTGATTTTTTTTGTTTTCTTTGTGGAATGGCAACAACATAAAGGTATGACAGATTAAAATTTTTTTTTCCGTTTTCATTTTGCGCGGAGGAATGTTTTTCCAGCAGACGATAAAAAAGAAAGTTTTAACTTTATTTGTGTAATTCTTTTTTTCCATCTCCTAGACTGTTAAAGACAGAGTAAAAATGAAATCTGCGGAAAAAAATCACATTAGGTAGATACCTAAATACATGATATACTTTAAATAAATGAATTTTTAACTTGAATATCTTTTATACTTTTGGAAGATAATGTGACGTCACGCTAACATTCGTGTTCCAAAAATAAACAGATTATATATCCACCCCTTATACGATTTCAGCGAAAGAAAGCAAAGAACAAAAATCAAAAAACATTTTAGTTGGTATTGCTTAATTTTTTTTTTGTAAAATTGCAATCGTTAAAGATAGATTGAAAATTTCAACGGATTTGAAATCTGCCGAAAATTTGACTCCAGTTAGATACCTTATACGTTTAATTTTCTTTTTAAAAATAATTTTTCAGTTAAATATTTATATTTTTAGGTTTGCGAAACAAAACAACACATGGGTAAGGTGACTCCTACGAAAAGAACTGTCACGGGCAACTCCGTTGTGGCTGTTATCCAATAGGCTACGAACTCCTATTTGGTTTGCGAAGCAAACCAATAACCCCACAAAAGTAACTAGCAAAGCCCTAGCCACGCAGTGGCTAGTAACTAATAAACAAAGAAGTACAATAATATTGAATACAACAGGTATTATCTAGTCAATTCAGAGTTATAACCCCCACTACTAAATATAAAAAACTTAACGTACATCGCAAATTGTAGCATTAAAAAATCAATTACAGATTACGCTTTATTGGTAAGTGACAGTTCCATGGCAACTTCAGGAAATGTTATTTTCTCTGAAAAACTATTTCACTGAAAAAATAGATGCTGAAAAAAAGAATAATTCGTGCGATATTTGTTCAGTATTGAAGATCGGGTGGATATTTTATCGGAATTCGTTCTTAATAAAAGCATGGATAAATAAAACAGACGCCTTTTCGACGATAAACTTCGATTACGATTTCATTGCTTTAAGCCTCTTGCGCTATCTGACGTAATCGATGACGTATTTTGCTACTCCACGGGCGGATTATCTTGAGGTATTATTTCATGATGACTCATCCACTATTGTTTTATACGATGTTTTCTTTGGTTTCGAGAGATATTTTTAGGCTATGTATTTTAGCCTTGAAAGTCAATCAATTTACAAGCTTTTGGGCTAGACGTAATTATGGCCAAGAAACGACCCATAATGTGCAGAGAAGGAGCAAAACAATGAATCCTTATTTTGTAAAGCCACGTAAAATTTCTTAATTTCATCCGAGGTAGGTACACACGTCAACAAAAAAAAAAAAAAAAAAAAAACGTTGCATCCGATCTCAATTGCATAATTTACATCACAGAACAAAACGGAAGGTAGCAATCAATAGGGATCAATGTTTTCTACGAATATAAATAATTACAATTTGTCTAAGGGGCCGTCTTCATATTAAATTGGGCGCTTGCTCCGATAATTTCAATACGAACCCCATCTTTTATCACAAATTTGGATTCTACACAACATTTCAGGCGGATTTGATGAAAAAATAATCTAAAACGGCGTAACAATGTAAATATTAATAAAGACGTGTAGAGGCTGTCGCAGTCAAGGACCTGTTGCAGGCGCCTTGGTATGGAGTCCATTAAGATGGTGACAAAGTCAGAATCCATTCTGATTCAATCCCAGGATCTGTTGGCAGAAATTTTTGTTTTCACTTTGTGAACAATCCCAAATAACGATAATAATCATTGAATTTTGCAAACAGTCTCACTGCGCTACTAATTATTCACGTAATGAGTTGAAATTTGGAAATCCGATGTTTCAGTAACAGTTGAATCGCGTGGTGTCCAAATTTGCCCATGTTTCTATTCATAATTTTTATGAATATTAATTTCATAATTGATAAAAAATAGTAAATTTAGTTTGATGATTAAAATGTTTGTAGATTGTGTTTGGGTTTTTAGGGTAGCAAAGGATGAAAAAAGTTTCCAAGAAAAATTAATGTTTTTAGCAAATATAACCAATAACGTGAAACACCAATTTAACATCAGGAGATCTAATTATCAGACACTTACAAATCGGTGAAAAATCCAATAAAATTGCTGAACTTTTTCTTATTTCCGCCGGAAATTGTGTGTAGAATCCAAATTTTTGATAAAAGATGGGGGTTCGTATTGAAATTATCGGATATTATTACCCAATATTATTAACCAATTTAAAAGGAAGACGGCCTCTTAGACAAATTTTAAACAGTGATATTTGTAGAAAGCGTTAATCCCTATCGATTTATACCTTCCGTTTTGTTCTGCTGTGTAAATTGTGCAATTGCGATCGGGTGAGTCGTTTTTTACGGGTGTATGAATTAACATCACCCTAGAGTGGTGGTGCCAGGTGCGAGAAAGTAATTCCAGGGGTGTGGGAGAAGTTTCTAAAATTTCGATGGAAAGTACCACCTGTGAGAAACTAGCGAACGCTTCTTCGACTTTTGAGACCCAACTCCAACCCTCTTTACCCTTATCTCTGTCACTGAGGTATATAAACTGGAGTAGGCGATATTGCTTCGAAGACGGCAACAAGATTCATCCGGATAGCAAACCTATTGACTGAGAAATGTTTTACCCTGCAGTAAAAAAAAATGTTTGTGAATAAATAAGCTCATTTGTAGGTCATATTAATTATTTCTTCCTCGAATAAAATGCAAAAATGCTTTTAAATTATCATAAGGGTCAGAATGTTCATCAGTTTTGCCAGAAATCGCTTAAATGCCAGTGGTGACTTACGCGTGGCTCTCAAAAAACGAGCATCGCTTCAGAAGTATTATCTAAATATATAAAAAAAGGATGTGTGTATGTATGTGCGTATTCTATATTCAAAATATACACCGTTTGACCAATCCAAACCAAAAACATAGATATATGGCTATTTCTTTCCTGACTTCGGTAGACCAATCGGTAGCCATGAAAATTGGCACACAGGTAGTCCAAAAAGTGCATTTGAAGCCCCAATTTTTATCGAAAGTTTGTTTTCCTGCAATAAATGGACATGGACTAGGAAAGACGTTCTACAGGGTTTGTGTATTTGAGGTAACCTTTGAGCTACGGCTATAGATATAACAAACACGATTCTTATAACTTTCAAGGTAGAACTGATGTACTGGCAGCTGTCTAAATTGTTTCTTGGCACGATCATGGTACAACTGCTGTATCGGTCGTAGTCTAAAGGTTAGCAGGGAAATGTCGCGGACATATATTATCTGTCAAGTTAGGAAACACGTTCTACAGAGTTTGGGTATTTGTGTTATCACAGGGAAATGTCGCTGTCATACTTCAGCTGTCGCGGTCATATTTGAAATCCGAGTAACGCCGGGATATTTAGCTATTTATGAATAAACTAGGGGGCCTGCCCCCTAATCGCTAACGCTCGCCAACCCCCGGAGGATTGCTTCGCAATCCTCATTGGTTCGCTGCGCGAACCTATGCTCGCTTCGCTCGCCTCAATGAAGACATGTGTCCTAGCAGAAGGGATTGTTTACAAAATATGTTACCAAAAAAATGTTTTTCAAATCAAAATTTGCTGTATTACAGAAAAAATATATACAGTATCTCTAAAATCAGAATTCAAATGAAAACTTTGTGCACATTTTGACTCGAAATGTAAGCGTTGCTTTGGAAATTGAATACCCAGCATGTTGTTTGTGTGTACATTTTCCCAGCACTCAAACGACCCACACTTTTTCATTGAGTTTGTTGCCGAAAGTTGTAGTGCAAGCGTCTTGTTGAACTGTAATTGTTGGCCCTGAAAAGGACCGTTTTTAAATGGCCCTGAAAAGATCCTCCGCTTTCTTTGATTTCTATTATAAACTAACTGCAACAGCTCATTAAAATTTCCTTTTTTTTTTTCAATAAAATTTCATCCGATAACGCTATAAATTCAATCGATACGCGAGACTTCGCGATAAACAAACAATCGTACAGTGTTGCCAAAACGCGATTACAAATAACGTCTTTTTCGTGAGCCACGTAAGAGAATTATATATATAGATAACAACGTAGCCAATAACAATTGAAGTATTTTTGTATACATATGTAAAAGTACGTGTTTATTTTTCAATCACTTAATGATCTTGCAATAGATGTAACTCTCCAAATAAGGAAATAGAAACACATTTTTAAGGGGATGTGAGAACTTATTTTTAGATTCAAAGGGGTGCCGATCACCAAAAAGGTTAAGAACCACTACACTTGAGCAACGACCTATTGGCTGTGGTCTGGGATCTATTCCGAAGGGAAAGATCCGAAAACAACACCTAGTCCTTTTGTAACACGGGCAGATACAGAGCCAGATACCAGAACTAACACACCACTCTTCAAATTTCCACACCCCACCAACGTGAGAAAACTTGAGTCCTCTTTCATTTAACGTTGTTCGAGTTTCGAACTCGTAACCCTTCGTTTGCTATTCCGCTACTCTACCAACCGAGCTACTGCGGTGCTTCATATGAACTGAAGTAAATCAGGACACTCAATTCTGAAATATCTTGGATTAATTTTTTATGACTGAGTCTTTAAAGTCTGTCTATCATAGATCCATCAAAGTACAGTGAAACAAGTTTATTTTTACAAATTTATCTACAAAACATTTGTTAAGGATATCAAGCAAACATTGAACTCGTCGGCCTCTCAATGGGATTGAATCCACAAACTAATTCTCAAGCCATTCAAACAAAATCTCCACAAACGATTTAGTTCATTATGAATCGAAACAAATACAATGAAATCAATATACTCGAACAATTATAGATTCAATAAACGATGAATATTACAAAATTTACAAAATATATATATATATATACATTGAACTTCATTATTGAGCATTTTTAGCATTCAACAACAACCATATCTGTCCGTATAGTTTCCATTCATTCACAAGGGAGGGAGATCAAATTGTAACGTGTAGAAAAGTTACGTGGAAGATATAAACAATGCATGGCACTTAGCGTTCCTGAATGGCAATTCACTAACAAGGTCACTTTAAATAATAATTTTAAGAGGGTAGGTAGGTACTTTAACTGAATTACACTGGAGGCAACACAGCGGGCTATTGGCGATGGTCAGGGAACAACCCTCAAATTTTTACTAAGAAAATAACTAAGTCGCATTGATTTGTTTAAGCCTAATACAAAAGAACGCCAACTATGCATATATTCCAAGAATAAAGTCAATTTGATACAAATTGGGCTCCACTTTAAAAGTTACGAATTTTACGACACTCAAAGGCACCCAGCCTTCCAGCGAAGGATTAAGAAGAGGAAAGCGGGTGAGGTTCTAAAGGAGTGATATGATACATACAATGGAATCCATGGAACATACACTACCCTACAATAATGGACCGGATAGCAAGATGTGACTGTATAAAGGAAATAATACATGCTTTAATAGGGGGATGGTCCCACACGTGCTGCAATGACATTAGCAACCCTTCTGGGCATACTTTCAACACGGTTTTGATACACAGTGATGGGTATTTGTGTCCATTCCTGCTGCAAGAATGTCGCCAGCTCAGCTATAGATTTCGGATGTGGTTCCCTGGTCCGTAAGCGTCGCTCTAACTTGACCCACAAATGTTCTATGGTGTTTAGGTCGGGACTCTGAGCAGGCCAGGGAAGACGTTTTACATCCATATGTCGATACCACTGCTTGACAGAGCCTGAAACATGACATGGAGTATTGTCGTCCTGGAAGTAAGATTTGTCCATGCTATAAAATTGCCAGGGCGTAGGAAAAACCTGATTGTCCCAAATGTTCATGTAGGCCTCGGCGTTCATTTGACCGGGAACAACATACAAAAGTCCCAGGCCATACCACGAAAAACCCCCCCAAACAAGTAGTCGGATTTTATGCAAATCCTCTGGCGTCCTGTCTATTATTGTAGAGTTGTGTATAATATCCTACAGCAACGTGAATGCAAACTCTTCGTACATGACATGATACAAACGAGTTACGCTAGACACCTTACATTAGACACAAAACATTGTCAAAAATGCAAAAAAGTGAAAATTCGTTAAAGAAACACGGAAAATATTTACATAAAATATATTAAACATATTAAGCACGTAAAAGTTATTTGGACTGAAATTAACTTCAGAGAACATCTTGTTTTTTTTAATCAACGTCTTACCAGAGCAACACAACAGGCAATTGATGATGGTCCGTGATCGATCTCCTAAGGGGAAGATAGGAGGACAACACCACGTAATTTTGAACCACGGTCAGATGACGAGGCAACACCGGAACTGGAACCCCATTCTCCATACTTCCACACCAACCCAATTGAGGACACGACCCAACATTTGAGGCCACGACAGGAGAACGTCTTGTATAAGAACGAAAAGGCATACATGAGATTGGGGACCCACCAGCCAAATCGTCAGTTGTGTAGGAAATGAAGGCTTTAATCCCTTGAGCAGCTCACACGCATATATCTGTCCTGAAAAAAGTCTTCCCTTCATGACTTCCAAACATTTTTGTCCTTGATCGATTGAATCTTTCATAGGATCCTTTCAATCAATAGGTGACGTGGAAGTCCTGTTGAATGAGCAACGGATTAGCAACTGGAGTGTCACGAGTTCAAAACTCGGTCCAGCAAAAGTCCGTCGCGTAAACGAGGACAGGTACACGTTAAATCTGTCCTGGACTCAAATCTCGTCACCTTGGCGTGGTGTGGAAGTTTGGAGAGGTGGAGTGTCACGTGGAGTGTCGTTCTCGTCATCCGTCCGTGGTTCAAAATTACAAGGCGTTGTCCTTAATCTTTCACTTCGGGTCTGATCTCGGACCATCACCATTAGCCCGTTGTAGAGATCCTGTGGGATGTTAATTCATTACTTACTTTTCATCCAGTGCATGTGGTTATTTAGACAGTGAGTCGCGCGCGTGAGTAAAAAGCACTACACTACTCTGAAATCTCGTGAACCTCAAGAGACTAATCAGGGAACCTCAGGGGATTAATCAGGAGACCTCAGGGAAAATTGATCTATTAGCCTGCATTTTAGTTAGCTTTGATGAGCTCATCATTCTTAAACTGCTCAACAATACTGACAACTAGACAATTTTGTTTTCTTGGGCCCTGGTATGGGTTGCCCAGTTATAGGGCAAAATGAATTATATGTACACATGGGCTGCCCATCAAATTTGAGGCGAGATATATGAGACAGACTTTCTTACGATATATTTACTTCGACTGCCTCCTATTTGCAATTTCATGTATGAGGTAACTATAGTTCAGCAACAGCCATGAGAGCATAAAAAACTTATTACCATTAACCATCCAGTGGTTATCTCATGGAATTAGTGGTGTCATTAGCAAAACTGACCAGATCTTGATGGACGAGACATCTCGCCCTTTACAAAACTGACCAGATTCTGATGGACGAGATATCTCTCCATATAGCAAAACTGACCAGACGTTGATGGACGAGGTATCTCATCATTAGCAAAACTGACCAGATCTTGATGGACGAGATATCAGTCCATTAGCAAAACTAACCACATATTGATGGACGAGACATCTCACCATTTACAAAACTGACTAGATATTGATGGATGAGATATCTCTCCATATAGCAAAACTGACCAGTCATTGATGGACGAGATATCTCATCATTAGCAAAACTAACCACATATTGATGGACGAGATATCTGTCCATTAGCAAAACTAACCACATATTGATGGAAGAGATATCTCTCCATTTACAAAACTGACCAGAAATCGATGGACGAGATATCTTTTCAATAGCAAAATTGACCAGATATATACAGACTAGATATCTCGTCATCATTGAACCACCAGATATTGATGGACGAGATGTCTCCTCATTAGCAAAATTGACCAGATCTTGTTGGACGGGATATCTCGTTCGTAGAAGGAAACTAACCGCAACTTGACCTCGCTGTCGTAAAAAAATTGGCAATGTCTTGATAACGAGATCTGTAGTCATCGCCAAAATTTGTCATATCTCGATGGACGAGATACCTCATCGAGACCACTTGGAGGTTTGAGCACTCTCATGTAGCACATTTTACTACCGTAGCGTAACAGCTACGCTGCCTTTATGAAAGAAATGGAGAGCTTCAGATGAAGTGTGCTCACACGAGTGTTGCTGTTTGGAAAATTGTTTCTAATCCGGTGGAGGAATGATTTTGATGATGATCCTGTTGTCGTTTCGGGTAATTATCGTAAAAAGGACGTTGATGATGGCGAAGCACCCGAAAGCCACCCCGAAATAGAAGAAGGGTCGATGGCCCCCGAAGTAGTCGATGCACACCCCGGCGAGAATGTTTCCTATTCCAGCACCTGAAAGAAAATAAATTGTTGAAGTGAGTACGTCTTTGAAATCGGAATTGTACTACAGGGCATACATGAAAAATTGAGCGTTGCAAAAAAGCGTTACAGAGGTTTTGTCTTATGATTTTAGAACTCGAAAATACACCCAGAAGAGAGCATTTTTCATCTTTTAAGCCGGTATTTACTGATGGATCAAAGAGTATGACGCACTCTGGTGCCACAGCAGTATTTGAAGTGGCAATTATTGCCATGAAATTACATTATTGTGGCTCCGTTTTTTACATCAGAAATATATGCCTTATTTTTAGCCCTAGAAATCATCGCTACATATCCTTACAAACAAATGGTTATATATTTTGACTGAAAAACCAGCATTGAAGCCCTTGCAAATATTTGAGTGAAAATTCATCTTTTGATACTCAAAACAATAAATCTCCTTTTAGATCAGAAATCTCAAAATTTTGAAATCATGCTATGTTGGATGTTTATGTTGGCATTCCAGGAAACGAGAGGGCAGACTATGCAGCAAAGACCTCAACGATGCAACTTTACTAACCAATCCCTATAGAAAAAGTTAAAATGTTTTTAAAAAATATAATAAAATGAAACTGGCAAGATTCTTGGTACAAAGATTCACAAAATAAACTCCTCTATATACAGCTATCCATCATAGGATTCGGCAATGCAAATTTTAGTAGGGGAAAATTAAGAACTACTGACAAGAATTCGCAATTGGACATCCAATTTTATTCATAGGCACTTATTGATCGGAGAACCTGCTTCGTTATGTTCAACTTGCCATTGTATTTATACTGTTCGACACTGTTTTACTGTATTTTTATTGACTGAATGTAAAGATTTTAATAACCACAGATAAATCCGATTTTAATTTCAATTCCACACAACCCTTAAAGACCTTTTAGAAAAAAAAACCTCACAGTAAAAATTTATTTTTATTCTTCTATGACATCAGTTTTGTGAATTTTAATTAGATTTTATACATTGACTAGTTTCAATTCAAATTGGTTAATACACTTTATAACAAAAAAAAATCGACACACCAAGAAGGAGTTGTCCAATTGCGATAAAAATTAGTGGATGTGAAGAACTTACTTAGAAAAACAAACGATTAAAATTTCAGAACACTTGAATGATTTATTTCAGAGTATAAAAGGGAGGAAGTCAATGAGGCGTTGGTGTACCTCTGTCCTGAATGCAAGCTGTCACCCGGCGTGGCATGAACTGAAAAAATACCCGGAAGGTGTCCTGCGGAATTTCTTGACAAATTGTTTCCAATTGTCGGGCTAAATGGTCAACATTCCGTGATGGTTGCAATCGCCTTCCCATAACGTCCGAAATGTTCTCTATGGGAGATATATCAGTAGACCTAGCTGGCCAAGGAAGTGTTGAGAATGCTTAAAGACAATTCATAGCAACACGTGCGATATGCGGCCGGGCATTATCTTGTTGAAAAGTAAGTTCGTTGTTTCGCAAAAGATACGGTAACACAACCGGACGTAGAATGTTATATATGTACCGCTGTGCTGCAAGTGGGCCAGAAATGACTACCAAATGGCTATCAAAAGAGATGGCACCCCAGATGATAAATCCCTGTTGAGGGCATGCGTGGCGTGCGACAGTATGGTCAGGATCCCCACGCTGCCCTGGACGTCTCCAGAAACGTCTGCGATTGTCGTCAGGACACAGTTGGAAACTCGACTCGTTACTAAGGACTATACGTTCCCAGGCAACGCCGTTCCAAGTTGATCGAGCCCGGCACAACTCCTTCTTGGTGCGTCGTTTTTTTTTGGTTATAGAGTGTAGATAAATCTTATATCAGTCTTTATTTTGTATTGAGCTTTTTGCCTGATGCAGATTGGCCATATGTGGTCACTGCACCATAAAAAATTATCAACGGAATGTGAAACAAATTCATATAGGTTCCAAGCCATAGAAACTGCATCGTTTATCAGTTAACAAATCAACCTTCATAGTCCTACACTAATTTCCAGTATCAACTAAGCGTTGTTGAGATTGGTAGCCCAAATTCAGTGAAGGAAATCTTACTGGTATTCACTCATTTACAAATCTAGAGGAATATACATAGAGTAAAAAGACCCTACATATGAAGAGGCGTGATGAAGATTCTTCTCGTGGTGGTTGGACTTTCCTTGACTCAATTTTTAAACAGTCAAATGTTTTCCAGTTGCAGTAGGAATTTCCTTTACTTGGTATAAGTCATCGTTACTTAAAAGTACTAAAACTTTAACAGTGTATTTCTTTTTGAGGATGTTGTTTTGATATTTATACCAGTCTCCTTACTACTAAAAGTACCAGAACTTAAAACGCACATGCACGTTGAAGCTTTTATACCTTATGTAATAGGTTTAACAAACGCATAATAAAATAACGTTTAGCTATGGTCGACCGAATATTTTTCTGCGTGTCACTTTGACGTAGTACAATTTTTCTAAGGGTCTCATAATAAGTGGGTTTGAAAACATATTAAATCATTTAAAAATATTTATTTCGTACACCTCATCAGATTCATACAATTTATCAGTGATCTCTCTTGTTTTCTTTGAGGCTTGGAAAATGTGTTTATCGCTAGCCACGGAATAGCTTGTTTAAATCTTAAATTACTTTTAGAAGTAAATATTTTGTCATTGGTTTGTATATCAGTAAAAGAGACACAGTACATTCCGACCTCTGCAAATATCTTGTTTCGTTTCCAAAAATATACTTGTACAGTAACTCGAGATATATATCGAGGTAGTCAATACTTCATAATATAAATACCATCTTCTCATTAATACACCTTCTTTTTTCCATGATTGTACCAGGGTGAAAATATAAATAAGTTTTTAATAAAAAATTCTTCAAACTAAATATACATTTTTTGGATTATACGTTAACGATTTGTTACGGTAATACTTTCGCCTCTCCACCTACTACCGAAGGGAATAGGGAACTATTTCATCAAGACAACGGATCACCTAAACCGCTAAGGTAAAACATATTTGATCCTGCACGGGGCGGATCGTCTTCAGTTTTTTCTGAGAGCGGATCGAGAGGAGACCTGCGTGGCCACTCTTCTGTACTTTTTTGAGCAATCCTTTGAGGCCTTTGTGGCTTACCTTTGTCCTAGGTGGACTAAATTGGGAATTCCTCCCATCTACTGAGTAACTGTGTATCCTCCTGTGTGGATTTGCACGCGTTAGAACACTGAACATTTAATGGCGACTAGGCCTATATGAACGTAAATGTGTACAATCTTCTATTATATTAATAAATATTGTGTCTGACAACACGTAGACTCATTCCCATATATGATACCTTTAGAGGGTAGGCTTATGTTAACCCTCCATGTGGTATTGACGAGATATCTCGTATGTTACGATCTATCAAAATCGATAATGACGAGGTATCTCGTCAATCAAGATCTGACCTATCAATTTTTCTAGCGACAAGATATCTTGTCATCAAGGTATTGACGACTTTTTTATGATGGCGAGATCTGGTTAGTTTTCTTGTAAAAACGAGATATCTCGTTCTTGAAGATATGATTAGTTTTACAAATGTTGAGATACCTCGTTTAGACAATGCCAGGAGGGTTAAGTTTGTTTTTGTACCAACCAAAAAGACGACTTCATTATGCTCTTTTAAATTTATACTATATTTGATCACATAAATATATGTATGGTTTTATGTTAATATATTATAATTTTTGATTCCTATCTCATGAAATTAAGAATGCTTGTCACTCACCTAAGCCGTTGAATGTAGTAAACACTGCTGCCAAAGTAGTGGCTTCAGCCCCTCGTTTCGCTTTCAGTTTAGTGAAAGACGTCACAGTAGTATAGTACACTCCAAAGGTGATTCCATGTGTCCATTCTATTGGAAGAACGTGCCAAGCATTGCGAAGTTGACTGTACCAGAAAAACCTTGCGCAATAAGCCAGCAGGGACAATGAGGTTGCATTGAAATGTCCCATCTTTCTGACCATCCAAGCGGAGAAGAACAGAAAGGGGACTTCTCCTGCAAGACACTGCACAGTGTGAACCAGTCCACAGAGCAGAAGAGTGCCGTCCATCGTGGTCAAGAACCAGATCAGGTAGAACCAGATGATCCCGTGTCCGATACCGTTCAACAGGACCCCGACCTCGAAGGCGATAAACTCTTTCGAGCTGAACACGATTTTGACGTCGTGGAAGATCTTCTCGGAGAAGGTGGGCTTCACCAAGTCCAGCTTGGAAAGATTCCACAGCATCAGGAGAGACATGATGGCCAGGACGACGCAAGCTGCCAAGAAGGAGCCAGTGTGGTAGCTGAGGAAACCGCCGAAAACGGACATCAAGCCCCAAGCCATAGGTCCGCACATCTTCAGCTGGGTAAAGTCTCCACCCATTTTCTGCACGGTTTCGCAACATGCTGTGTCCGACAGGGTGAATATCGAATACGTGCACGCGTAGAGAACATTGAGCACCAGGGCAAAGAGCCAGAACTGGTAGGTTTGGAAGTCGCTTTGGATGATGAAGTTCACCACCTCTTCGGATTCTGCAGAGCTCTTCTCTGAAGAGCTGCCCTCGATGACATAGTATTCGGAAATGTTGCTGCAACAGAGCATACAGCCTGACAAGTGAATTGCGCATAAAATGCTTGAGTTGTGAAGACACGGGAAAAAGTCTTCTTCAGTTCGGTTCGGTGGACTGTACCCATTGGTGTCTGCTGCATTTCCAAGCAACGTCAAGTTACTCGAAAAAATCTGTAAGGTTCGGCATGGAGGTGGAATTGTGATAGTTCTAAGCTCTTCTGAGAAATAACTTGAATTAGACTTCGGAAAACATTCGTTGCTTTTACTCAGCTTCTTGAAGAGCAGGTCTTTTGTATTCGCCTTGCTGATTATATCCAAGGGCTTGCTTGTTGCGTAAATCGAGTCTATATGCTTGTTGCACCAGTTGTAAGAAATCAAGCCATTGAACGGTAAATAGGAAATTGTTTCGTTGAAGCTGTGAGACGGAACAGCAGGCATCTCGAAGAGAACAAAGTTGAATATCACTTGTCCAATTGCTAAAACGCCTAACAGAGCTTTTAGTTTGTTGAAGAAATTAGCGGCGAAACCGATCAGAAGCTTAATGAAGATGGAAGAAAACTGTTGCAGCATAACAGCCATTGCAAATGAAGTTGCTGAAAGATCTAATGTCTTTTGAGCGAAGACAGCAGTGAATGGAGCTACAGCACCTAAACCTGCCAACAAGATAATATGACTTAATTAATAAAACTATTAACTAGACCAAAAACTTAGAGACGTTGTTCTTTACATAAGTACATCAATTTTTACTTCAGTTCATATCTGAATATATCCCAAAATTCTTTGAAAAATGGCTCAAAGGAGTTACCATGGTGTAAGACTACCCAAATGTACCATCTACGAAAATTTATCTTCACTATTATTATTTACAAAATATTGGTTAAAAATAAAAATGTGTCCATTACATGTATTCAGTATAATATTTAGTCTCAATGAAATACTTTTTATTTATCTTGAGATTAAATATATATAAAGAAGTCTTGCTATTAAAATTTCTTTTCGTTATCTCTGTTCACATCGTGGTATACGAAAAACCTGAAAATAATTCGATAACGCACTCTTTCTGAAAGGCACACACACGCGATCGTAACCCATTGTAACTTAATTTTGTATTCAGTTTTCTTATAGATATCGCTATTAGCACCCCAACAAGAAAAGTGACACAAGTCAAAAAATAAAAATTTTGATGTTATGTTATTGAAAAATAGGTATGAGGTGCCCCAGTGTGTTATTTTACTATTCTATAGAATATAGTAGAAGTTACCATCATAAATACTTACCTAAAATTCAAAAGAAGCTTATACAATTTCAATATAAGTTTCATAATATCCTTTAAATTGATGTTTCTCCAAATTCTGCTATTTTGAGTTGTGTCACTTATTTGGGCGGTGTGCGATATATAAAAGGTATGCAAAAAAATGCGTCTGACGATTGTAACTCCTATATTTAACTGCGAGACACGGTTTAACCCCCATGATGGTTTATATTCGTGTCAAAAACGGTCCTATTGAGGTCAGATTCTGGTGAAAAACTTCCTTCGAACTGTTACCAGTTCTGGGTAAGGATAATTTGTTTTTTGACTTGGATCTTATTTCCTTATAGATCAGCTTTGTCTCGACAATATTTTTTCTCCTCAGGAAAATTGACCAGATCTTCGACGTAATAACCTGCTCTCAGCAAAATTGACCAGATCTTGGGACTCATCACAACACCACTTGGAGGGTTCATACTTAAAATTGCACTGACAACTTTTACAAGAATGGAGCAACAAAAGAATATGATCCATTCATAATTGTATTTTTTACATATTTCATTTTATTTAAGAAGCACATTACCATGAAGAAACTTACAATGCTTTTATTAGAAGTGAGGGTTAGATAGAGTAGGGTTAGGCGGGGTAATTGTAAACAAGCCATACAAGCGCCCAGGTGTGATTCCGAGGAACTAAAAAGTTATGAAATATGAAAACTGGTAACCCTGGGGATGTAATATGTTGATTTCGTATTTCTTTGAACCACAGCTGTTAGCAATCTGTTTAGTTAAAAAATTTGTGATTGAAACATTTGGGCTTTAAAGTTTTTGTGTGCTGCATCTTCTGCTGCCCTCCACAATATATTGCTAGGTATGTTGTTCCAATTCTTTACTATGGTCATTTATGTTTCTATCGAACAGAAAATCCTTGACTTTTCCTTCTGGGAAATTTTAATTCACCTACAGTTAAATGTTTACAATTGCTCCATATTTTTCAAGGGACGGGGTAATTGTGAACATAATTTTGCCAATAATTTCGTTCAATTTGGATGGAAAACTAATGTGTTTTTCCGTGTAATTTGTTATTTAATCGTATTTAGTGCGTTTAAATTGCGTTTTATTTCATTCTTCGTGTTCTTGGGGAGCAGGAAGACTGATTTACTAAAATGTCACACATATGATGAAGCTCTTACAACTGACCAAGTACTGTCACGCTTGAAGGAGAAAGAAGAGAAAAAGAACAAAAGGAAGCCGAGTGAGAAGAAAGTGAAAGAGCCAATTATTTTTATTAAGAAATAAAAAATAAACAAATGGAAAGGAGAGCAGAACTCGAAGACAGCGAGGATGAGGAACTAATGAAAGAATTGACTAACATTGACGGTGAAGAGTTTGAAGTTGTCCAAACATTCAAGCAAAACATAGAAGACTAGCTTGTAGGGGAAGTTAATTATTTTGGATCCATTCATGGCAGACATTGAAATGACTAAGTTTCTGCTTGTAGGTGTTGAGGGGGAAAGAGAAAAAAAACATATGTCGTAAGTACGAAGAGTGGATGTCGGTTCAGAAGAGGATTTTGAGATCACCGGACTGAAATGCATCGATAATGCATAGACTAAATTCGCTGGTTGAAAAATACTAATTCTGTGTTGCCTAAGACTATGTCAAAGCAATTTTACCTACTTCAACCTGTAGCAAAGAAGGTATTTGTTTGTTTTTTATACCTAAGTTTGTATTTTTCAATTTTTTTTAAATACATTTTTAATTTTTAAATTTGTAATTTTCTGTTTTTTACACACTAAATACATTATTTGTTCAGTAAATGATTGAATTATTTATTCTTATGTATTCCAGGAAGTTCACTTCATGATCAATGCAACTTTCAAGTGTCCCTATATTTTGCTGGGGTAAGAAGTGGGAGTATTTGGTAAATGTAAAGATCAAAACGGGGTTTTTGTAAACATGGTATTAGAATGGTAAAAATACCATTGGAGTTTCTTATTCTGTCATCACTACTGATCATGCTGCCACTTGTTGATTATTCAATATCAGGAGGAAAATCGTTGTTTACAATTACCCCTATTTTCAGGGGTAATTGCAAACACGTGGGGTAATTGTAAACAGTCGAGTACGGTGATAAATTTCTTTTTGGAATCTTCGTACTAATTTAATATTAAAGTAGAATAGTGACAAGTTAGTTTAGTAGGGTGACCAATGTTTAATTACTTTATCAAGAGTTTGATAATAGGGATTGAAAGTGAACACACAAATTTTGTTTACAATTACCCCGCCTTATCCTAATGGTTATAATTCGAATGTCCCATATAGATTTGTCTTAAATTCAGTTTGTTCTTAGTAGCTTTGAAATATATTGTGTAGTAAGTAGCGTGACGTATTATTTTTTCGCTCATCTCTCACTTGGAATATATGAAATTACACTCAATAATATCAGTCCGTGAGACTTCGGGCCCTTAAAAATCAGCTCAGGATGGTGAATAAACTGTTATGAGGAACAACCGAGACCAGAAATTTATATTCTCGTCCAAAGTATGAGCTGAAGAATGGTATTGGGATTACAAACCAAGATTCTCATAATCCAATATGATCTACCTTGGCTTCTAGTGTCCACCGTGAAGCCTGGAAAGAGCACACTGATCCACTCTACTGCTCATTTTACTTCGAAAGGAACCAGACTTGATTACACGCCTACTAATCGTCATGTTCCTGTTAACTAACAGCTTTCACCATCTGTATTTTGAAAAAATAGAAGTGGAAGTACAAAAAGTCGAATTTTTAAACATTGTTTACATCCGTGAATATCCATCAAGCGATTTATTTTAATTACCTGTTGGACTTGAGGTATATATTGGAATGCTTAGAAGTAAACTATGTGATATCATTCTAATTTGCTTTTACGTATGTTATCAAGTGATTGAGGACATGTCTATTCCTGACATTTGGAGGAGATAAAGCAACTATTTTTAAGGGGCAAATGATGTGCAGTAATATTTGTTTCATTACCGTACAATTTACCATGGAAATATTCTAATGTCATTCTACACAGTCCAAGATTTTGATAAATTAAAATGAACTTAGATTCAATAATTCTACAACACGCACAGCTTTTGCTACTGTAGATGATTGCTATTGTCATTGACCATTTAAGCTGCTCTAAATAGAGTTTAATCATTGCCAAAGGATAATTGATATAAACCTAGGTTCAGTCAATCCGGAACAGTTTTGACATCAGTACAAGACATAGATCTGATAAAAAAAATCATAGCAAAGCAACAGGAGCAGTCAGGAGAGGAAATTAAAAAGTGATTTATCACAAGAAAATGAAACAAAAAAGAGATTTGTGAGTCGTTCTTTCACCTATGAAAGCTTACGTTGAGAAGATGGCATGTTTGGTAATACAGATGAACCAAGCACCCACCAAAATTCAGATGTGCTGGAGTAAAGCAGATGTGTAGAATTATTGGAGGATTGTAGTTCTACAAATGCCTAAAAGGTTCAAGTGTGTAAATTCATCAAAATCCATTTTATCGAATATGCACCTTCGCTACCAGGTACCTTAATAGTTATCAAACAGACATGCATGAGGAAGAAAGAAAAACAAGATTTGCTGATAGTAAAAGTTTCTTGAAAACATCTTAAATCTATATAATCTATAAAGTTTTCATTTCCATTAAATCAAAAGTTTTTTGTACATCTATTTGCTACTTCAGACCACCAAATTCGGTTCCGGAGTATTGCACTAGAAAATTGCTCTTATTCCAAAATCCATTTCTCTTTTTATATGATCTCTTTTTATATGATTTTATATGATCAATTTCTCTTTTTCATTTCGTATTCGTGATCTGAAAATACTATCTTCATTGCTGTATGGAGCTAAATTAGGCTGGTAAATGTAATGTAGCTCCGTCCAACAAAGTAGTAAAGGAAATTAAGTACTACTAGTGAGAGACAACAAAATATTGTTTCTTATGATTCTTAACTCCTACACTTTTGTTAAATGGTGTAACTATTATTACTCAAAGACTGGAAATAGCGATTAGTAACAATACTGAAACGAGATCGTAGATTTCGACAGTTCATACTGTTTAAATGAGAGACTGAGATTTAATCCGATTTAATTACAAGGATATTGAGTTGCTATTTGACGATTTTCGAATATTTGAAAAACTGTGTAATTTAGACATTGCAGAAGCTTGATAATAGTTTAAATGGCACTATAGTCTAAGTCAATGTAATGACATTATAATCATTCATGGAAATATCCGTAAACACCAAAAACAAAATTGAAATGAAGAGGAATTTGGTATTTTCAAATTAATGTCACGCTGGAGCAACACAACGAGCTATTGTAAAATGAAGAGGACTAAAGTCATTAATCCTGTTCAGTTTGATTTATATTCAAGTACAAATAAACATTTGACATCTTTAAATAGTTCACTTACCTGCAAGCAATAATAAATAGTGTACTTTGAACCTCCACATTTTTCTGTTGATTTCTATTGGTTGTGCCGTGGGTTCAACCCTGGTGTCTCTCACAGTCGATGCTAAATCAATCGCAAACGACTTTTTCTGAACTTCGGGATCCATGATGTATTGGAAAATCAAATTTATTAAACTTTTATTTTATAAAGTTACGGTACCCACCCATTCGTTCAGTAGAACAACACAGGCACCTTTGCAGGGATGTAAACCTAGACCTATTGTGATCAGTAAAGTCAGAAAGAATTGTAGTACAGTTACCAGACCAATAATCTATCAGCTAGTGAGTATGTCTTCAAAATAAAGTAATAAAACAGATACGAAGAGCTTTATTTCTCCATGGCAAATAAATAGACTCGACGTTAATATCGTAAAGCAAATGTCACAGCCTTTAGCGTATGGAATATTAAGGCAGCTGTACAATTACCTTTGTGGCTAAAAGAATACATCTTAATGAAGATTCGCTCTGGTTAAACAGGTGTCGATTTCGTTTCCAAACAGTGAAAAGCTTTAATTCTAGTGTCGCATCAATAAAAACACCACAGTAAAAGATTAAGATTATGATATTCTATTTTTACTTGAGCTATTACTAAACGACCGTAGGGTGAAGTTTTCTCAATTCCAAAGATGGTATGCAGAATAAGTGTGAATGATTAAAAACCCATGTATTGGAAGACATAAAAATGAAATAGGAATGGCTTGAAAAATAGACAAATAAATTATAATGGGTTCTATGCTGAACAGAGAAAATATGATATATTCCCCTCAGTCAAGCTTTGCATAAGTACTATCGCTTTCGTTCATTTCACGGATACAAATCGCTATCGCTAATATTATAAAATGAAGTGTTTGTCCGTGTGTTTGTTTTGTGCACGCAAAATCCTGACGAATCTATGGCACTTACAGTAATGGGATTTGGCACACAGGTAGTCCAAACTTTTTGCAAATTTTGGGTTGCGGCGAATTTTAAAATTTAATCAAGAACATTTTAAAATTAATTTAAAAGTTTTTTTCCACCGTTCTTTCTTTCGGATACCGCCGGATTGTGCCATCACCTGACCCTCAAATGAAGAAGAACCAAAATTAAGACTTTTCTCCCTCACGTCACTATTGACGTTAGCCTTTGGAACCATGCAAATCTTTTTTCCATCTTCCGTCTCGAATGGTTCCTAACAGATTCGAATGACCTTCTTTTGATTCGAGATTAATTAATTTTGATTTCCTGAGAAACGGATTCGATTGAAGTAAAATAAATTATTAAAGTTATCACTGGCGTTCTTCAGTGCCTTTTTATATCGTTAAAGATAGAACAAAAATTTTAACTGATTTGAAATCTGCGGAAAACATTACACCATATAGAAAGTTTATACGTATGATTATCTTTTAATAAATAATTTTTCAAATAAATATTTATATTTTTTGGTTTGAGAAGCAAACTAACACCACGGGTAATCTGACCCTCACGAAAAGAATTGTCTCGGGAAACTCCGTTATGTCTGTTGTTCAATTGGCTACGAATTTCCATTTGCCCCACAAAATCAATTGGCATGAGTAACGCCGGGCTGCATACTAACAACCTTTACTTAAACAAAAGACATGGGGAAATAATTTTAAGCCCGTTGATTCGTGGTTTCAAACTGTCGACTATGACGACACTACGTGACATCATCATTAGAGGCAATGCTTCACGTGGACTTGGTATGGTATGAAGTTTGTTTCTACTTCCTGCAATCTACCACACTCAGAACCATCGCCAAAGCCTGATGGTTTCAGCGAAATACCGAAATAAAACACGATCTTAAAATTAACTCTCTTAAAACCCACATAGCAAAACCTTTGCAACATAAATAACTAATCCCAACAACAGATCCCCAATAATAATGAAAAATTCCCGTTTCCGTTTTCTGTTCTGTTCAAGGACCCAATTGTCCTTTAAAGTTCAAAAGCGGACAACTTTTAAATTGTGTATGTAGAATCTACACTGTAATTAAAAATGCATTTAAACGCAAAGTATTTATGATCTCTAATACGAGTACATGGCACATACCGTTGATCTGTCGCTTGGTAATGATCTAAAGCTGTCGCTTTCTTTTTTTACTAGTATTCTATTTTCGGTCGAAGCAGTTTCAACTTTTTTTTCGCAAACATTGCAAGTAAACTCTGAGTGAGTGATGAACGTCAGAGATCACGGGGTGAGAAACCAACGAATCAGCGGACTTAAAATTGAAACCAACGAATAAGCAGGCTTCAAATTTCCCCCATGTCTTCTATTCAAGTAAAGGTTGGTAATATGCCGCCGGGCTAGCCACGCAGTGGCTAGTTCTATAAATAATCCCAAATAACTTTCGATTGATGAAGCTGGTAAAAATTATGTTAGTAGACATTAAGATAAAACAGCAGCTTGCAGTATGATGCGGAAATTAATGACTACTGTAGTTGAGCGAATGTCAGTCAGAAATGGTTAGAAGTTGAAAATCTCTTATTTTACAGAGAAGTGGATTTATTGTTTCCCCGTCATTCTGTTCATTCGTTTTTTCAGATTCGAAAGTCTTTCAATCTTGCAAACACACAATACCAGGCTCCACGGTTGCCTGGTTGGAAGAGTATCAATTTAGCAACGGAAGGGTTGCGAATTCGAAACCGGATTCATCCAAAGAACGTCTTATATGTGGAGGCTCAAATATCCTCACGTTGTCTCGATGCAGACGTTTGGAGAGTGGGGTGTCGGCACAGGTGTTGACTTCGTCTTCTGGTCGTGGCTGAAGATGACGACGTCCTTGAAACTTCCTTTCCGGATTGATTCCGGACCGTAGCCAATAGCCCATTGTGTTATCTCCAGTGTGATGTAAAATAAAAAACCTACCTACCCAAAACAGTATGTAGTTACACATAACAAAGATGTCACTTAAGCTTTTGTGAGCAGAGCCTTCGGATATGGAGCACGTCCCTAATTCCCACGCTTCTTCGCTTCTCTGATTTAGATTTTACGATTCAATGACAACTACTTACATAATAGCCGCAATTTTGTAATCACAATGTTTGTTATCGCCATGGAGCTCAATCATAAACTCAAACCAATCGATCATGTTGCAAGGATTATGAGCGGTCGGAGAAGTTTCAGTTTTTCCAGTGTGCAAAACTCGTCGTTCCGTTATCCATCAGCAACGAAAAGAAATGTTCGCATTGAACGATCGGATATTTTTCTGAGTAAAATGAAATGATCTGAAACGAATGATTCATCTCAAATACAATTATAACGAAATTCAAGACATTATTTTCATTGCACTAGTTAGTACCATAAGGTGCCCACACAATGCCGTTATATAACCTAATAAGATACTTTTTAAGTCCATATTTTCTATTTTTCATTCCGATCGTTTTTATAATTTTAATTACACTTTTTTACTTTAGAATTTAACATACCAGAATTCTTGTTGTCATGCAAATATTTTTCATTGTCTGCTATAATCTATTGATACTTAGAATATATGACTGTTTTTCAAGTATCGCTTTATTTGGATTTTGTTCATGTTCAATATTATGTCACAAATGCTTTTCTCATAACATAAAAGTACGAACCTTTTGTTTTTGAACACCTGGTTAGAGTCTCAATCGCTTTTATTCTATGCGTGTTATTGTAAGAATAAAAATATTTTATTCCGTACATTTTAGTTAAAATAAATTTTATGATATCAACACCTTTAAACAATCCTCTATCTCATAGTTAAAAGTTCTCGTTTTGAATATTATTTTTTAAGAAGCATCCTGTTCAAAAACAACCAATTGAAAATAACCCTCGGAGTAATTCACGTTCACATATCCGTTTTGTGAATGACTTCCGGTGTTTTCTATTAGACAATCTTCTGGACCAATAGAATCTTTTACAGTATTCTACTAGCCAATCGAAGTTTACAGCCCACTGGTACATTTTATAATTTAGAAATGAATATCAGAAAAATCAGGATTTTTTTTTTTTTTTCAAAATTTTTAAGTTCAGAAGACTATTAAAAATGTATTTGTAATTTTACAGATTTACTCTACCTTACTCGAGTTGAATTGAAGATTGAAGAAATAACCAGAATCTGTAAACACTTTTGAGTTTCGTAAATCAAAGCAACACTTTAACATCTTCTCTACATCTATATTAATTCTACAACTTACTCAATTAATATACATGCATATCTTTCCGTGTAATACATTTCACATACCTCGCACACCTGCTAAAGAACTGACGAAATGTGGACACAAAGGTAACAATTACAAAAGACGATTTTTGGGAAAAATTAAGAATTCCCTTTCTTAAGTTCCTTTTCTGTAAAATCAATTCGTAAAAATGACGAATCTACGGCAAACACTTTTACACTTAGAATTTACCTACCTATATTTTTTTTGACTTGCGTCACTCTTGCACAGTCATGCTACATTATCGAATTTGGGCATTGTTAAAGGAAGTATTGAAAAATAAATTTTTGATAAGATATAAATTCGAAGTTTTTTAAAACCGAATACTTTTCTGGAATATTCCATTTTGTGGAACATCTAATAATAAAAGAACTTGTCTTAAAATTGAATGTCCTCAATACATATCTATAAAGATACCTGTTACTTTTTTTTAATGGTAAATCGATTCGTCAGCTCTTTTTTAAAGAAAATTATTTTTCAATAAACTTTTAATATATGTAATGACCCATGAGCCGAAATTTATGCTGTCATTACTGGATACAGATTTATATTGTTCGGCTCCATTTTTGTTAACTTGTTCAGAAAAATGTTTTTGATGTAAAGTGAAAAGGAGTTCCAGATTTTCTAGAAATTTCAGAAACATACACAATATTTTTAGAATTTGTTATTACACAGTGAATTGAGTGAGTTTTTGGACTTGTTCGTATACCTTTAAATTGCTCATTCATGTTCTTAATGGTGTTTTCAATTGTTTCTTTAAATACAAAGGTTATATTTGTTTTCTGAATGTTTTCCCTGAGCATAGTAACAAAATGTTCTGCATTCAGAATTGTTAATTGTCTTGATTTTATTTTTTTCCAAATTTGAAATTTCACTTGGCCACTTACACCATCAGATGCGCCTTTGCCATGGGATGTGACGACAAAACGCCAATTGAGTTTAACTCCAAACTCTTCTCCATGTGTAATATTGAGCAAATTAAACTACTGTTTTAAATGTTGTGAAGCACCATCTGAAAATATATTAACTTCCTTCAACTTTTGAAGTTTAGTCTTCAAGTCTTTAATTATTGCTTCATGGAAAGAGTGGACTGCATATTTATCATGTTGCATGTAGTTAGATATGATGGCATATTATTCAACAACTTTGCATGGTAAACAAGCAAGCAGTGTAAATAGTGATCTTCTCGTCTTTATTGCAATGGGCTGATTGAACTTAATCTTGAAATTTATTGAACATTTTTCACTAAAATCAACTTGTAAAATTATAGAATAATTTGATACTTTATATTTTGCTTTTGTAAAGAATTCAAAATCTTTCTTAATAAAACAATGCTAGAAAAAAAATCTTTTATTAATGGTTTCAAGAACCTTTCCTATAGTGCCACTTTCTTAGTTTTTACAACTCTACTATCCACTAAATTCCATTGATATCATGTTACTTTTTTCTTTTTTCTTTTTCTGAAATTTGATTTGTTTGACTTTCAAAATTTTGAAGATTTTTACATCTGACGCAAATGTTTAACATGCATTCTTCTGAATATGTACAACAGATTTCTTGAATAAGTTTCGTAGTACGTTTTGAAAAATTGTGATGCACTAAATCATCCAATAAGAATTGAATGTGGCTATGGCATGGACAAACACGTACATTATGTGGAGTCTGAAAAGATAACAATACATGCTCTGGTCTTAAACTTGAAAACTTTGACAATTCAATCTTTAGTTCAGGATTTTTTGTTTTGAAAAGCTAGTGAGTTTCTTTCAGTGTAAAATACATATGTCGTTTTTGTTTGTTTGTTTTTCTACCATTTTTTCAAACTGCTTCAACATCTTTTCGTCCTGGAGCCTGACGGGAAATATCTTCTTCCTAAAATGAAATCACTGCTTCTTCTGATTCTCTAAAGAGTAATTTTTTTTAAAGAAGAAATATTTTCTTAATACGGCAAATTTCCTTAGCAAGTTGGGATATAACGTGAGCCTTCTTTGTATTTTTTTCGTCAGGGCCATTTTAACTTTTTTTTATTTCTTTTCCTAATGAATGAGGTGATCTATATTTGTCGCCAAATAATAAAAATTACAACTAAAAAGGACATTATATCAACATAAATATTAGCAAATACATGTAAAAGTAAGGCACAAATCGTCTTGTTTCCTGATTAAAAAATATTTTCCACTTAAATTTTTTTGTACTTAATATTGTACTTTTATGCGTCAATAATTTTTATTCTTAAATCAATACGGTAATTTTTTTCCTAACAAATTTGTAGAATCACTGTCCATGTTATACAAATGATGTGTTCGCTACACACTAGTGATACAGCCGTAACATATCAATGATATGTCAGGTAGACACTAGAACGTCCGCCAATGCGATTACCCTTAAACGTCCGCCGGTGTCATTTCGACACCTGTAAATAAAACGCATAAATTAATTGCAATAACCAAATATTAACAAGACTAATATTCAATTCAGTTAACTTTTAAGATTATTTCATGAAATGCATCAACATTTATCATAATAATAACTGTTGATCGATTGTTATGTTCTCACTAGGCTTCTAATTCTTTACACAATTGTCAATAAATCTATCTCAGACTTCCGAAATCATAGCAAAATTGTTGGCTCGAATTCTCTGCGAACGTGTGGATTTTAAATAAAATCTTTAAAAAAAATCTAAGGATTTCTCTTAATCTATTTCGACTTTTTGTTTCCTTACAGAAGTTTAGGCTCCAAGAGAACCTTAGGGACTGCAGTTCAATGTTCTTGGTACCTCTTACTTCGCGAGCATAGAATATCGCATGAAATGCACATAGTTCATCAATGGATGCATACCAGCTTTTATCGTTAAAACTATTCTAGCTTTAACATTTGTGTATTTCTTTATGTGTTAGAATATGTAACTGTCGATGAAAAGTAACCACGAACTCATGAAGTATTCATTGACGTTTTGTTTTGCACAGGACCCAATCACATTTGCATAACTTATTCGTTTCCGCTATAACATGTAAACATTGCGTTAAAGGTCAAACAGATGTGAGATAAGAATTTGTTTGGTTTTCCAATAATGTTTGCTACTCAATGATCTCGTATTAAGTTGAACGGAAGCTATTTCGAATGATAAAATCACTTGGTGTCGAAACGACACCAGCGGACGTTCTAGCTAGGTAAATTAAGCAGTAAAATTTTTATAAATGAATCTTTTCCAACAAAATTTCTACAGTGTATTCCTCTAAGAAAATGATCAAAAGTCACCTAATATTTTCAATTTCAATTCACAATGCGGAAAGGAGAAGAAAATAAACAGGCTCCGGTGTCAAATCGACACCAACGGACGTTCTAGTGCAAAAAAAAAAAAAAAAAAAAAAAAAAAAAAAAATATCATACATTATTATGCCTGTTGGGATTGCTTTTCTTCAACCATGCTGAATGTCTATACTTGTAACTACTGTCAGAAACTTTTTCCCAAAAATTTGTAACGGACGTATCATATGCAGCAGGATATAGAAAGCAAATACAGCCCTCATTCCCAAAAATTTAATATAAATAATACTTTCATTTTTATCCTTTTTTTTTATAGTATACTGTCATTGGGGATTTAAAAGATTCAGATATTATATGTTCCTCATTCAGAAATATAGTATTAAATATGATATGCCTAAACCAAGTTCTATAGTAAATATTTTTATCCAACTTTAAATGACTTCTACATTTATACAGATGTATAAAATTACTATTCGTTGATTGATTCTAATAACCAGACAAATTACCTTTATTTTGATATGTAACACTTATTATTCTACGTATTTTAATTTTTTGGTCTTCTGGTTTACTTAAGCGTGGAAATGCCCTTATATAAGATATACCTAAAATATTTTGTTTTAAATTAGAGTAAAAAAAAGCAAATTGCTCTTTCTAATCACAGAGAAAATAACAAACTAACTATGTGATGCAATTTTTCTTGATCGAAAAGTCTGTCTTCATTTTCATAAGGATAAAGGGCATAATTAAACTTGTCCTGTTGCTATGGAAATGAAGCGAGACTGGTTTCTATACCAGTGCTGCCAGGATCCGAATTCGAGGGCGCCAAGATCTATGCGAAACGCTATGTTCTTTTGCCATTGCATCCAATGACAGTAACACCTCTGCTATGCCTAGCTATATACTCTGTGACCGAAAATAAACACTAATTAACCGAAGTGTCCATTCTTCCTCAACAGACCGAGAAACGCAAATTCACATTTTAGCTATCAGGATTAACCACTTGGGTTAGTTTCGTGCTCTCGTTGTTCCGTGCGTGTAATTTTTATTACTTTAGACTGTTACCTATTCGTAGCATTTATAAAAAAAATTATTATAATTTTACTCATGAAACTACATAATAAATGTGGTTTCAGAAGTAATCCACTGAAGGGAAATACTCACTAAGTCATTGAATCCAGATAAACATACACATTTTGTATCTGAAATTGCGTCTCTTATAAATTAGAGATTCAATGAAAAATCTATATATTGTATCTATTTTATGCACAATTGGTTCTCTAACGCTCAGCAAGCAATACAGAAAGGTGATCCTATAAGGATTTATCACTCTAAACTGCCTTAGACTACACCCATGTCTCCAGTCATCCAAATAATTCCATATAGTCGTATGAACCGATGCGTATAAAATGAATAATTGCTATAGCTACTCTGCGTGTATATACGATTTCTAAACGAAATAAGAGGATTGATGAATAGTATGTTGTTTCTTACCTTTAAATAGTCATTTCGTGCATTTTGATCAATTTTATGTTTATTGTGATAATTTTCTTTTACCTTAAATAGGTTATTATTACACCTGCATCCGGTTTAACCTCTGTACTTAACTAAACTAAGATTCAAAAATCTGTTTAATTATATGGTATTTTACAGGCTTAACACCAAATTGTAATTGCTACTATTAGTGTTTAAGCACATGAGTCGATGATAAGCCTTACCAGAGCAGATGATCAAATCTAACCCAAATTTAAAAATTTAACGCAGTTTTCCAGAGCAAAGTAGTGACTTGGTGATTGATCCCGGACCGTCGTCAATAGCCCGTTGTGTTGCTCGAGTACAACGTTAATTGAAAATCTACTTACCGAGCAAAGTGCGCAATGGAATGGAAATGTACTCCAATTTTTAAAGGATAGTTTTAATTTATTTCAAAATCAAAAATAAACATATAATGTATGGGGTAGATATATATTCTAATTAACATTGTACTGGAGAAACATTATGGGCTATTGACGTCGGTCCGGGATCAATCCCCCAAAGGAAATATCCGAGGATAACACCACGTTTACTTGAACCACAGTCAGATGACGAGGCAAAACCTGACCGGCACCCCCTCTCCAAACTTCCACACCATGTCAACGTGAGGAGATTTTGGGCCACGACAGATTTAACATGCACCAGCCCCCCTTTTACACGGCGGTGTTGAAATGGATTCGAACTCGCAAACCTCCAGTCGCTAATGAGTTACTTTTCCAACCACGGCTCCGTACAATTTATAATCCTAACAAAACATAGTATTAAATTAGCTATTTACCCTGAGTATCCAGATGCATCACCCAAAACGTGTACTCAAAAATACAACATACGATTACTGTATTTATACAGTAATATGATTGCTATATTTATACAGTAATATGAGTGTTGTATTTATACAGTAATATGATTGCTATATTTATACAGTAATATGAGTGTTGTATTTATACAGTAATATTATTGCTCTATTTATACAAAAATGCCGTGAAAGTACGTCATTCTTTTCAGTTTACATTAATACCTCAGTTTTACTCAGTTTTTCGCTAGTTTTATATTGTAACTAGCCACCGCGTGGCCAGCACTGCGTTGACCGTGACAGTTCATTTCGCGGTGTCATGTATGAACACTGCTTGCTAACTCCCGGTGATTACTGCGAATTCCCATTTGGTTTGCTTCGCAAACCAACACCACGGGCAACGTCATAATGGCCTCATCATTATCAAATGCGGCTAAATTCGAATTGCGAAACGATTCAATCGGCGTGAAGTCAAAATATCTTGCTAAAATAAAAAAATATTCAACTGAAAAATTATGTCTTGAAAGAAAATAAAATTCATATAAAATTGTCCTTCCCCGTAACAGTTCTTTTCGTGGAGTCAGGTCTGACCACTGCTCGCTAATACTCGCCAACCCCGGTGATTGCTACGCATTCCAAAAGCCTTTATTTTCAAATATTTAGATCTTTACAGGAGAATCTTTCGACACAGTGAAATGTCAACACCGTCAAATAGCTGTGAATATCAAAATTTTCAGAATTTAAGCAGTTCACATGAACCGATACACATGAGAGACCTTTTCTAATGGGTAGTCCTCGTACCCTTTCTGTGTTTTTCTTATCTTGTTTCATACGTGTTTCTGAATTATGCCAGATTCTCCTTTTGTTTTTGCTTTGAGCATAAAAGCTGTGTGTGAATTAGTTGGTTTTCATATACTATAGATAAAGAATTGACGAGTCTTAAAGTAATGTACGAATGAATCGATTCACATTAACGAATGCGTTAGATTGGTTGATTGTTTAGGTTTTATGGCGCACGGTCCGATAACGCACAAAAGCTACGCCAAACGCTAGATAAAGTTTGACCACATAAAATATATAAAATATTCTACAGTTAATTTAAAATAAGAATAATCATTATTTTTTAGAACACTAGGTGGAGCTCCGCCGTCCTACGCTTGCCAATCCCTGGTGATTGCTACCCAATTCCATTTGGTTTACTTCGCAAACCAACACTCATTTCGCAGAGCTTTCAATCTTCTGCGACGGTGAAACTATCTTAATAATTCGTATATTCCTGATATTGGACTTTCCAGGTCATGGCGTCACAGCGAGTTGCACCAAGGCCGTTTCCGTTTCATCTTCGCGATGAACAATTTGTACACTATCGCGAAATTATACTTCTTATCACCATCAAATATTTTATAAACCAATTTTAAAAATAGTTAAACCATAAGAAAAAGTGCATTCTAAGTTTTCACGTGGAATTTTAAAATCTTAAAAATAATAGTATTAAGCTATAGGCATGACAATTTTAGTTTTGTTTCGGAAATTACGATCTAAAAGTTCCAAAATTTGTAGGACCAACTTTTAATCGCATCGAATTTATTTATTAACCAATTTCGAAAATAATTATACATTAGAAAGAGTACATTCTAAGGTTTTCAGTGACGTTTTCAAATTAAAAAAATATATATTATAAGCTATAGATATGACATTTTTAATAAAAAAGTAACGAAAACGTTCCGATTTTTCCCGAATATCAAAAATATATCGGGAACCAAATTGAAATGTCTAAAACATCTCAGCGAGGTTCAAAATTCCACCTTTAGATATATATACTCTAACAAACTCACGGCTAAAGACTGAAAAATTTTCCGTGTTTTGCTCACTCGCGTTAGAAGGTTTGGGTGTTGATTTTCGCCTAGTAAATCTTGTATTTTTAAAACTATGTTACTCAAAAAATACTGGCGGTGACGATTAAAAACGGACCAATTCATTTAAATATGGTGAATGGTAAAAGGACCACACACGTGCCACACACAGACGCAGTTTTTTCTAATAAAACATACCTGAGAATAAAAGTTGTGTCCGATATAACGAATGCGTTAGGATAAAAAATTCAAATTGAACTATCGAATTTATACACTATCCTATAATAATGGAACGGACAGCAAAATGTGATGATATAAGGGAAAGAATACATGTTTTAATAGGAGGATGGCACCATGTCGCCAGCTCAGCTGTAGATTTCGGACGTGGTTCCCTGGTCCATAAGCGTCGCTCTAACTCGTCCCACAAATGTTCTACGGGATTTAGGTCGGGACTCTGGGCAGAAAAGGGAAGACGTTTTGTATCCATGTCTTGGTTCCACTGCTTGACAGAGGCTGCAACATAACATGGAGCGTTGTCGTCAAGGAAGTAACTTTCATTCATTCCATAAAATTGCCAGAGCGTAAGAAGAACCTGACTGTCCAAAATGTCCATGTAGGCGTCGACGTTGAATTGACCAGGAACACCATGCAAAGGTCCCAGGCCATGACACGAGAAACAACCCCCAAACAAGTAGTCGGATTCCATGCAAATCCGCTGGAGTTCGGTAATTTGGGCCGACCAACCGGTATAGTGGTTAAGGTGTTAGCCTCTAGATCGGAAGGTTCCTGGTTCGAATCCGGGTCCGGGTATGGATGTTTGTAAACGTATGGTGTAGAGGCGGCTGGTGCACCTTAAATCTGTCGTGGCCGAAAGTCCTCACGTTGGGTTGGCGTGGAAGTTTGGAGAGTGGGGTGCCAGCTCAGGTGTTGCTTCGTCATCTGACCGTGGTTCAAAATTACGAGGTGTTGTTCTCGGATCTTTCCCTTAAGGGACTGATCCCGGACCGTCGACAATAGCCCGTTGTGTTGCTCTAGTACGACGTTAACTAAAATTACCATTACCATTACCTTTCGGTAATTTGGTGTAGGGTAGTGAACGAAAGAATGCCGCATCAAAAACCAAGAAATATAATTTACGTAACTACAGTTACAGAAAATTGCATTTTTTTTTGCGAAATGGACGTGACATTTAAGTTAGATAGGCAATTGAATTAACGTTGCACTCTAGCAGTACTACGAGATATTGGCGACGGTCCGGGATCAATCCCGAAGGGAAATATTCGAGGACAACCCCTCGTAATTTTCAACCGCAATCTGATAACGAAGTCAGCACCTGAGATGGCATCTAAATGGGCCTCAGTAGCGTTTAAGTTAGAGCTCGGTTGGGTGAGGAACGGATTGGCAACCGGATGGTTGCGAGTTCGAATCTAACATAAAGTTAGATTCGAAAGAGGCTTTGTACATATCGGTCCTCGAGGAGGACCATTATGTACAAAGGGTACTGGTGCACGTTAAATACCCTCGAATTGACCTTGTGTGGTTTGGAGAGTGCGAAGCCAGCTCAGGTGTTGCCTTGTCATCGGACCGTGGTTTCAAATTACGTGGTACTACTACAATATCCCGGACCGTCGGTAATAATCCGTTATGTTTCTCCAATGGGTTGGTTGGTTGATATGGGATGTACCGCGTAAGGTCCAATAGTGGACAAGCTGCGCCAAACACAAGATTAAATAATATTCAAAAACAACCACGATAGTAAAAATGATTTTAAAAAAGGCTAAAAATATACAAGTATACAAAGTTTCTCCAATGGGATGCCAGTTAAAATACCTACCTACCCGGCACCTTACTTACAAAATATCCATACCATGCCAACGTGAGGACTTTTGAGGTTACGACAGATTTAACCTGTACCAGCTCCCATGTGCACGATGACCTTAGGCTGGATCAAGTTTGGAATTCGCAATTTCCCAGTTACTAATCAGTAGCTCTAACGGTAGATAAACGGCCTTATTTGTAACCTGAAAAAATATTATCATCGAAAGACTTACCCGGACGAATTTTGAATTTTACAAATGCCAGGCACTTGACTTTAAACCATTCGTGTCATCTGGTTTCCCAATACTCCAGTATTCTATTACTGAAATTCTTAAGTACAATGGACGTGTGTTAGTGTTGAGCTGTCTAGGTTGTCTACAGTTGCATAAAAAATGTCAGGAGAGTCAACAATATTATGATAGGCGCGAATATAGATAGTCACACACACATGCCCAGTCAGGAAACAAAACGCAGAATCTGCAGAATTCCTTTGAGCCTCGAGGAGGAATTTTATAAACATCGAAAAATATTCAACATGAATGCATTAGTAGATTTAAATTAACGGCACGCGCACGACCGAACCGGTGAATAAAGAAAGTAGAAATGGGAAACCGAATAGTGGAAAGTAGCCGCCTAGAACCGTATGGCACGATAGCGAAGTTCGTAGGATAAAATGAAAGATGAAAAGATACATTTGGGTTTAAGAAGTATTAAGTTTTGCTAACTGGGTCGAAATCCGAAAGAAAAACTGAATTCAGAAAGATTGTTTGCTTAAGAGTAGAAACGTATGCTGAGAGAGTGCAAAGTGCAAATGTGAATTCATCGAAGGCAACTTTGCATAATGGTTTGAAACTTCAAATGGTTTGGTGGTGCGTGTACTCAAAGCTCCAAAACGCTGTTTGAGAAAGTTCTTTCATTGGATACTGCGCATTGTGACCACTAGGAGATCCAAGTTTAACAAGTTGCTATATTTTATTATTTTTTCCGCCGACCCATCCGTTTTGTAGTCAGGGCTTCAGAATCGAAAAGTTCCTGGTTAGAATTCGGGGTAAGGCAAGGATGTTTGCCCGTCTGGAATGAATGGGTGGCCTCCCTGAAAATGAAGTCCGTGGTACCACGTTTGGAAAAGTAACGGATTAGCAACCGGAGGTTTGCGAGTTCGAATCCAAACAAAGACCGCCGTGTATAAAGGGGACTGATACATGTTAAATCTGTCCTGGCCTCAAATGTCATCATATTAGCAAAATGTGGAAGTTTGGAGAATGAGGTGCCAGCTGAGATTCTGCCTCGTCATCTTAACATGGTTGAAAATTACGTGGTGTTGTCCTCGGATTGTCCCTTTGGGATTAATCCGAGATTGTTAACAATAGCCCTATGTGTGTTTCTCCAGTGCGACGTTAATTAAAATACCTACCTACCTATATCTATAAACGTGTTGTAGGTGTTACGTAAACCCAACTGCGTGGTATATCGAGGTAACGTGAAGTGGCTCTATCCTTGAAGTGACTATCCTAAGTATCCTAAGCTCCTCAATTAAAAGTGACAGGTATTTGAAAATATAACTCTACTTTCTTAGCACTATGTGAAGCGTAAAAAGTAAAACTCTCATAATTTTTTAGAACATTCTGTAAATCTGATTGAAATATCCATGTTCGTTTTTAAGGTAAGGGTTCACGCTTCATAAGTAGTTCGTTGATGGTGTAGAATTCTGGAGTGTTTCGGTGAAAAGATTCTTTGACCTTATCCGTTATGTCACCATCCGAGATAAAACTGATTAGCAACCTTGCGCCTACTTATTCGTTTGAAGTAGGTGCCATTCAGAAAGGGTTAAGCCCTATCTCCAAATATTTGCACGCCATCTTGCTAAAAATGTATTGAAAGGAAAGCACACGAAATTGCTATATCAAGTCAAACGGTTACGAGATGTAGTCGAGGAATTCTCTCAAGATGCATCTCAGAAACTGGAAGTCCTTGTCCATTCTTGTACTTTCTTTTCTCTAGCTTTGGATCAATCAACGGATACGTGAGTAGCCCAGTTAAGAATTTTTATCAGAGCAATTGATTATAATTTTAATGTCTCAAGAATTTGTCAATATGGAGTTATTGCATGGTAAAACAAAAGGATCATACATGTTTGAAAAAGTAAAAAATCATGCCTAGAAAATCTAAAATTAGATTTAGAGTAAACTCACGCATTCTAAGGTGTATCTGAACTCGTATGTGAAAGCAATTGACACATGTTATGTAAAAGGTTGGTCACCCCTGTCAAAGGGTTTGAACTACCTAGCTCATACAGGTTGCAATACCTAGCTAAAAGGGTTAGAAATGCCTAGTTGAAAGGGTTTGAAGCGCCTACTGGAATGGGTTATCCCTACCTAGATTAAAGGGTTGTTGAAAAGGTTAGCACTGTATAGTTGATAGGGTTAGCACTGCCTTGTTGAAGAGGTTATCACTGCATAGTTGAAAGGGTTAGCACTTCCGTGTAGAAAGATTTAACACTGCCTAGTGGAAAAGGTTAGCAGTACATAGCTGAAAGGGTTTTTGAAAAGATTAGCACTGCCATGTTGAAAGGGTTAGCACTACCTTCTAACCCCTTTGAGCGTCACCATATTTCCGAATCGCGTAGTATCTATTTTCTTACATCGCACATTAAAACTTAATAGCCACATCTACTGGTCAAAAAATGTGGCTTGGAAAGATTTTATTGGTCACGAAATTCAAAACTGTTTCGAAGTCATGTAATAAGGACTGAATTGTGAAACGGATGCATCCGTATGAATCTTTCAGAGAGTTAGTGATTCTAAAAATGTGGAAATAAAAACAAATCATCGGTCGAGGTCGTCCAGCGGAAACGGTAGTACCTTTCAGCAATTATTCCCCATGATGCATGAGGACGAACATTATCGCCAAACAGATGTCATCCAGTGAGTTGAATTTTAAGCTTTTATGAAGCAAGGCGTTCTTAAATATTGCCCATGACTATGCTTAATTCTACTGTAGATTTCCTATGCCCTTCAATTGCAAAATTTCCCTTATTGTCCATTGGCTAGTTCGGCTCACAACTACATATTATTCAATTGATTCTAGCGAATAATCTTTAACAGTTCGCAATATTCTTCTTAGAGAAGGGAAGTCTTTTCCTCCGTTGAACTCTGTTTTTTTTAATAGCAAAGGAATCATCATAAAGTTTGTTTACATCGCAAGGGATCTGACCAAGCAATGGTTTTTCCATCACAAAATAGACGTACACAGAAGGCCATTTTTGATAATGCAGAAGAGAATGATGCACTTGGGATCGTTACAGGAAAGGAACCTACTCTACCTACAGCTTGCAAGCAGCTAGAACAGTAAGCATTCCCACTGAGTCACTCTTCCTTAATAATAAACAGAAACTATAAAACTCATCAGAGTTTATAAAGTCAGAAGGAAAATTGGAATCAGCTAATTTCTCGATCGTTTCTCAAATAACTCAAGTTGTTTAATAGGGCCTTCGTTCCCTGGTTGGAAGAGTACAGGATTAGCAAACGCAGGGTTTCGAGTTCGAATCCCACCAAGACCATCGTCTACAAAGAGAGCACGTTAAGTTTGTCGTGAACTCAAGTGTCCTCATGTTGACGTGGTGTGGAAATTTGGCAAGGTAGGGTAGAAGCTCAGTTGTGACCTCTTCATCTAGCCGTTGTTAAGAGTAACGCGGTCTTGTCCACGAATCTTCCCCTTGGGGTTTGATCCCGGATAGTCACCCATTGTGTTGATATATCCCATTGTGTTGATCCACTGCGACCTAATTGAAATACTTACCTACCTACCACATTATTTAATAAACGCACGTTTTCTTTTTGTGGAGAGCATTTTGGTATTTTTTAATTAACGTCGTACAATAAGGGCTATTGACGACGATCCGGGATCAATCCCAAAGGGAGAGAACAGAGTTCAACACCATGTAAATTTGAACCACGGTCAGATGACGAGGCAACACCTGAGATGGCACCCCACTCTCCAAACGTCCACAGCATGCCAGTGTGATGACATATGAGCCCAAGACGGATTTAACGTGCACCAGCCCCTCTGTACACGACTGGTTTTGATTGGATTCGAACTCACAACCCTCCGGTTGCTTATCCGATGTTCTTTCAACAGGCTACCGCGACCCCCTATATATAGAGGGATACTCATAATTTCCAGGAGCCAATTTCTGTTCTCAGATCAAACCAGATTTTAAAGGGTTTCTAAACTTTAGAATACCAGTCAATTTCGTGGTATTCCTTCAAACATCATACTCAAAATATCCACTTCTGTGAATGGCCGAATAATTTAAAGATAATGATATTCATAAACCTATGGCTTCTCCTTAAAAACCGAGATTCATAGAAATCAATAATAATATGACAGCAAAATGAAATTTAACCAGATACACCACAGATAAGGACTTTTAGGGCAATGAATCCATCGATGCAAGAAGATTTCAAAGAAGTACTTTCCTGAAGCATTAGAACAGTAAATTTCGAATAAATTATAGAAGAGAAAAGAACTTTCGAATCCCCTTATCTCTACTAAGATCTCTATTTAAGAGCCTCGATTCAACCCCCACGCTTATATACTGCAATAAAATAATTATTGTCGAGACATTTACATACTTTCCTTTGAGGGTAATTCTCTTGTTACTTCCTCAGGTACTTAAAAAGATTTGTTCTGCGTTTGCTGGGGTAAGATGAGCTCCATGCTGTGTTTTGCTCTGATCTCGCAGTAGTATTTTAAATGCCTTCCCCATCAAACCTAATCTCTGTATAATGTGAGCACCATTATCTACTCGAATTAGTTGCTTTCCATTATTGTGCTGCTCATGATGATGTTCGTTTTTAAAAGAGTAGAATAGTGTTTGCTTCATTCCAATAAGCCTCTTTGTCGAAATCCAGCTAGATTAAGTGGAAAAGTATTGGATTGAAGGAATCTGGTTTGTCCCATTTGTGATGATAAACACACGAGCCTAAAGCTCTATTTCAGAAATGCATGGAATTACGATTTCAAAAACCGTTATTTTATTTAGTTCCTCGCGTGTGACAACAGAGAATCAGGCACAAAATTACGGACATCTGAAATGGTTAAAAGAACAGAGTTAAAGACTGTTTTCAAAACTCTCATTCACTCTTCATACTTTAAATTCGTTCTTTCCTTGTATTTGGTATTTCCTGAACCACAAATATGATAGTAGTCATGCTTTGGTACTGAATATATCGTCTGTAGTCTGAACATGTTTTATTTTTGAAAGTTTTGGTCGACTCATGTTTAAGGACCGATGCACACTTCCCATTTTTACGGTGTCTAGGTGGATCGTTAATACCAACCACTAGTTTTAAGTAAATATTGAAATCATAGACATAACATCAGAAGAATGAATTAAACTTGCTTTACTACGACATGTTTTACACATCTAAAATTAACCTATTTACATCGACGAAGATTTAGTGCAATTCTTCGAAGTCTGCGTGGCAGAAAGCTAGAATGAATCGAGAGTCTAAGATCTTAAAAATCAAAACGAACGTTCCTTCTTTTTATTGTTAATCTTGGCATGCGCGTAGCTCGCATTCTTGCACGTGCAGTTTCCTTCTTCCGTTCGAAACTTCCGAAGTTTCGAACGGAACGTCAGAACAGTTGCTATTGGGTGTCGGTTTGGAAACAATTTCGAAAAATCAAATATCTGACGTTACGGCATGTTCGTTTTACTTTGAAGGTTAATGAGTTGTTCTGTTGAGTTGTGATTGTTACTGACTTGCCTCTACAGGTGCCTCTGTGGCACCTAAAGTGCGGTCTGAAATACAGATCAAATCGTGCAGTGCGCATGCGTTATATGCACAAAAGTAATTGGAAACTGCATCTTTTTGAGAAAAAGTGCTTTATTATTCTATTTAGTAACGGGTAGGCTATCCTTTTACTTGTATTACAACTGCAACACTTCGAGGTATACTTTCCATAAGTTCTCTGTTAGTCTGCCAGGGTCATGCCAGGGTCGCCATGCCTCTTGCAAGACTGCGAGAAGAGATTGTTGTGAAGATGGGCGTACGGTGTGGACTACTGTCCCGTAAAAACCTGTTACAAATTGTCACAAGTTCAGGTCAAGGGACAATCACACAATACTTCAGACCAAGCGATAGCCCAGAGACCCCATTAATTACGTCTCACAAAAAATATTAACTTGGACTAGGAATACGGAGCTGTGGCACACATATGATTTACTTTTCGCCATTTTTCTTCTTATGATGTGAGGACGGATTAAATCTCATCCATTCAAGGACAGATTGAAGATGATTAAAATCCCCCTTTTGGACGAAGTAACTCAATTTCTATTTCGCAAGTCATCCGGAAAGATCACTCTAGCGATTACTCAATTTAAAATATCAAGGAGGGTGGATCCCAGGTACAACGAAGTGTCTCTAACGTCGTATTTATTACACCGTCTCTTCCCACGCCCTTCATCGGTGAAATGAAAATAATGTCACCCCCGAATAAGTTCAAGTGCTCGGCTCATGCTAACCAAAACGGAGATTTCCATTAAGTGCTGCTCGGGGGAAATTTAAAAAAATCCTTATCACTTCGCCTCTTTGTGACAAGCTCTGTTTTCTGGAAGTCTCATTTCTCCCGAGCACACAAAAGAAACAGAGGCGTAATTGCGCGGAGCGGTTAAGGGATTACGCTCGGTTTTTGCGAGATGGGTGTTAAATTAAGGGGAACCGAGTGGTTGTAGTGGGTGGACTGCGGTAAAAAAATCCTGGTTTTGCTGTGCCTTTCTGATCCAAAGGACGCTCGATTGGCACCAAAGCGACGCCATTGTCTTCGAATTTAATTTTTTAGAAAGTTCGTTGGCGTATACAGTGTTTATTGCGAAGTAAATTAGTTCTCGCTTCAGTTGACAGTTGTTTCAAGTGAAATTGACGATCCTTTTACTCGAGTGAAACTACTTCAATGCGCCAAAAAAGCATTGTTTCATTGATTGAGTAAATGCAAAAGCCAACTCTACCAAACTTTCCCTGTTTCTAAATGCTCGTTATTCAGCTGAAGAAACGAATTGAGACAATAAAAGAAATGCTTGTTAGAAAACATTTTATTGAATTTGTGCTGTTAATTTACTTATTTTTCCTCACTCGGGAACTATGCATTATATGGACAAAGTATTTAGACGCTGTATGTTTTTCAGAAAAAGTGCTTTATTGTTCTATTTAGTAACGGGTATGCCCTACCTTTGCTTGTTTTACAGCTGCACCACGTTGAGGCATACTTACCACAAGTTTTCTGTAAGTCTCGGCAGGCATAACTCTCAATGCCTCTTTCAAAGCTTCGAGAAGAGATTGTCGTGAAGATGGACGTGCGTGGAGGTGTCTTACTCGTCTCTCCAGTGTGTTCCACAAGTGCTCGATCGGATTGAGATCGAGGCTTTGAACAGGTCTGTCAAGGAAATTCACCTAATTTTCAGGAGACCAGTCCAGCACACGTTTTGCAGTATAACATGGAGCTCGATCCTGATGGAAGAAACAACCATATACGCCGTAGTATTGACATAGTGTAGGCAAGGCCGAATTATCAAGAACGTCGAGGTACGTGTCAGTGTTCATGGTACCAGGTACATAAAGCAATAGGCAGAGTCCTAACCAGGTAAAACAACCTCACACTAAGATGAATCCTCCTCCCAATTTCTGCAGTGTCTAAATGTTGTTGTAAATATACTGTATATACAGATGAAATGTTTTAGAAAGTGCACTCTGGCATCTATATATTTGCTGCTAATGCAATTAGTTTTTGCTTCAGCTGGCAGTTGTTTCCAGTGAAATTGACGATCCTTTAACTTGAGCGAAACTACATCAGAGGGCCTAAAAAGCATTATTTCATTGAATGAGTAAAAGCAAAAACCAATTCCCAACTTCTCCTGTTTTTAAATGCTCATTATTTAACTGAGCAAACAAATTAAGAATTGAAGAGAAATGCACGTTAGAAAGCATTTTATGGAATATGTGTTGTTCATTTATTTGGGTTTCTTTATTCGGAGACTATTTAGAGATGAAACTTTGCTGGAATATTTTCTCTATTATGGATATTTTTTAGGTTGTTGAGTACTAAAATGTAACAGAATTGGTGATTTATTGCTAAATATATAATTAAAAGTTGCTACTTGTATTAATTTAGAAGCATATTTAAAACTCGCGCATCGACAGTAAATTCCTTTCTTAAGATATAAATATCTGTGATTTACTACAAATAAAATTTTGTCTATGATAAAATCTTTTACAATTTTTGCTGAGCGTCACCATTGTAAGACGAAAATTCATAAGTATATAATTGACGTGTTCAGAACTTGAGTGGATCAAGTCCATTTTGTGACATTTTGATATACATCGAGATAGTTTCTTCTCGTGTGAACTTTTCCCATTTTCGCCGGGCTTTTCTACTGCCAGCTCTCGGGAACCAAAGCAACTAGGACAGGGGTTCCCAAAGTATGTTCCGCGGCACCCTGGGGTGCCACGTAGAGAGATTAGGGGTGCCGCGAAGCACCCATGAAGCAGCTGATATTATAAAGAGCAAATATCGTTCGAAAATTAATGTTTGAAAGAAATGCGAGTAACTGTATCTTAATTCCACGATTCGAACAATTGTACAGTGAGCAGCAGGTTCACCGGTCGCAACAAACACACACACATATACCTCCAAGAACATATTATAGGTAATTTGATTTGTTTTATTTATATTTTCACCTACACCTAAGTTTTCCTATTAAAAACAATTAAAGTTTTTGCGTGAATTTTAAATACAGAGCTATATTAATTATGCCTATGTTCTAACCACTTCACTTACTTTTATTTTGATCTTTCATTAAATTACGTATTTCAATGATATAAGTATATATATATATATATATATATATATATATATATATATATATATATATATATATATATATATATATATATATATATAGTTTGGGAGCCCCTGAACTAGGGTCTTTATTGAAAAATGCACCAAAAATATTCTACATAAAGAGTCTAGGTGTGTGTTTGACAGAGTTTAACTGGAAAGTCGACTCGATTCATTCTAGTTCTGAACGCCGCAAGTATATATTTAGTTATTATTGTTTTAAGTTTTAAAGAAAGAGCTTTACGGTAGGAATCGGCATGGTTTTAATACTTAATGCAAAGCAAGCTCAAAATAAGTTTTGAATTAAAATTCTCAAATCAATAACTATTATTTATTGGTCAATAAAATTGGGTATTCACGAACTGAACAATTTAAATTTTATTCAACAGATACATACTAACTTATAAAACTGCATACTTTATTCAAACATAATTTAAAACCATAATTCTATTCCTGAATATAATATTTATAGACAAGTCTGATTTGCTGAGGAATACAAATTATTTTTCATCAATCCTGATCATTCATTTTCAATATGAAACAGTTCAGAAACTTTTTCTCATTTATCAAACTTTTATTTTGCTGGAAACCTAAAAACTATTTTCTTTAAAAGTTTCTAATTTGAACTTAAATAAACAAGATCAGCGAATGCTTTTAATTTAAGAGCATTAAGCATTCACTCATAATCTTCTATTATCTACAGGTATATATAATTTAATTACTCAAAGTTTACGTAACTTGACCAATTTAGTAACATTTGACCTGGACGTAAAAATTCCACTTGTAAACCTGAGAGCGTTTTTCTAGAATTTAGTAATGAAATGCAAACCAATTTGATTCCAAACTCACAGTTCATATACTTATCAATATGTTTACTAAACGTTAAATCTTCGTATAAGTGAGTCGATATTTTTACTGCTTATTAAGCTTCAATACTCCATACATAAATTCAATACTTAAACAGTTACTTATCCAATTTAATCCTTTTTGTGATAGATCACATGCACTATATATGCTTATAACAAACTATAATTATCTTCATAACAATAATCTCGTACTTAAGATCTTTAATGATACAAAACAAAACCTGTTTTCTCATCCATTTTCTCAAGAAATCATGTTATTTCACATGAAACTATCTGTTAAGTATTTTTTACGAATGGCAAAATGCCCCGATAGTCTACAGGATTAACATTCAGAATATTACGCTTGATGTTTATATTAAGAATTCTTTCTTAAAAAGGAATTGCACTAAAATCCTCGTGGGTTTCGTCAAAAAAAAATGCAATAAATACGTTGAATTCCGTGTTAGAAATTGATATACGTCACTCATTTATACAATTTAAATCTCCGACCCCGAGTATTAATTGAAAATTGAGGTCGATGCGTTTCACTTCAGTTCGCTCCGAACCCCTTTCTCTTGGAATACCCCTCCGTTTTACTTCTTGATTCCATTCTCTCACATCCCCCGATATTGCGTCATATATCTCCCGATCTCATGTCAAAACAATAAAACCGCAGATCCTCTGGAATGTAATCGTCCTCCACAGAAGTGTGCCTTGCTCGCGAAGTGAAGTGAAGTGCGGGTCAAAGCAGGGATAATCCCTCAACCCTTCCAGAATCCGTTCGAGAGCCTGCGGGGTGGACGTGTCGTGTCTGCGGAGCGTAAAAAAGCGGATCTGTCACACACACACAGCTCCCCTAAAAACTCCCTCACCCATTCAGTAGGAAGCAGAACAAACACCTGTTTGTTCCTGCCCGAAATAGCGGTTGTGGCTAAATGGAAGAACAACCATAAAAATGACGAATTTGCGGCAGTAAATAACGCTGTCTGTGACCGTCACCCGGCGTCGTTTTGAGTGGTGTTCTGACAAAAAGATGTGTTTGCTTTCATACATAATTACACACATAACGCACGCTTGTCTGGCTTTATAGGGGAAAGAGTGGTCTTCGTGTGTATTTATTGAAAACGCATTGACATGTTCTCATAAATAATCAATTTAAGACGACTCGGTGAGGAGTACACATAACGCGCTTCTCAATTTTTCATGGCGAATTCTGTTGGTTTTATTTTTGACTAAATTGAAAATATTACCACAAATTTCAGAGAAAATTCTTTCTTCGTTCATTTATTTTGTCCATACAGCAGGGCTCGAAATACCCAGGTGCACTGTGCACATGAAAATAAAATTGTGCGCCTAATTTTTCCCCTCTAGGTGTACACAGTGTATCTAACGTAAAAAAAAAAAGGGGGGGGGTCGTGTTTTATGTTATTTTGATGTTTGAACAAAATATTAGTATTGATATCTCTCGTTCTAAAGGAACGTAATTAAAATTCCTAAATGCACATTAAGCGAAAACAAAATCGCTGTGCCATAACGGGTTTATACAGGAGGAAGGTTTACTTGTGTCACTGCCACCAGAACTTTCCGATGATCGAAACATTTTCTAGATGCCTCTGTTAAAGCGACTGTCGTGACAGCCGCGTGCCGTAGAATTTCGACATGTTTAAATATTTTTTATTTACTATCTACTACGCACCTATATAAACATACCCAACTGATACAGTAGTTTACATTACATTAATACTCTTGTATTACGTTTTTTTTTTAAATGTGCACCTAACATATAACCTGTGCAACTAATTTATAAACTTAGGTGCATTGTGCACCTATATTAAAAAATCTATTTCGAGGCCTGCCATACAGTGATATTTAAGGGGTTGCGGGAATATAGAATGATTTTGAATATCACCACGCAGTTTATACACTAGCCTACAATAATGAACAGGACATCAAGATGTGATGGTATAAAGGGAAAGAATACATGCTTTAGTAGGTGGATGGTCCCTCACGTGCTGCAATGACACTAGCAACCCTTCTGGGCATACTTTATACAATGTTTCTATACACAGCTATAGGTGTTTGTGTCCATTCCTGCTGTAAGAATGTCGCCGGCTCAGCTGTAGATTTCGGACGTGGTTCCCTGGTCCGTAAGCTCGTCCAAATGTTCTATGGGGTTTGGATCGGGACTCTGAGCAGGTCAAGGAAGATATTTTACATCCATATCTCGATACCACTGCTTGACGGAAGTTGCAACATGACAAGGAGCGTTCGTCAAGGTAACATTCGTCCGTTCCATAAAATTGCCAGAGCGTAAGACGAACATGATTGTCCAAAATGTTCATGTAGGCGTCGGCGTTCAATTCATCAGGAACACGATGCAAAGGTCCCAGGCCATAACACGAAAAAACCCCAAACAAGTAGACATATTTTATGCAAATCCGCTGGCGTTCGGTCCATTATTGTAGGGTTGTGTACGTCTTATGCTACACCCTTTATTATGCTTGCGTGAAGTTGAAGGTATACAGAGGCTGTTCACACATTTTTTAGACAATGTATATTGTATTCAGAAAACTAAATTACATAAAATTCTTGTGTTTTAAATGTTCTATTTGATAGCCCTTATTCTAAACTATCTTTCGACACCGTAATTTCAAGGATAATAATGCCTTTTGAAGTGTCAGAAGAGTTATTCTATCCCATTCCTCCTGAACAGCTTTCCAGAGACCTGTAACGGTTGTGGGACGATGTTTGGATAATGCAGATTTTAAAAGTCCGAAAGCACAAAAATCCATAGGTGATACATCGGGAGATTTAGTAGGGATATCAGTGAAGGGTATGGCCTTGATACCGGTTTTTTTTGTTCCATTTCTTTTAGGAAATTTACAGTGCATTTTGATGTGTGACTGCTAGCTTTGTATTGACGGAGTTCCACAGATTGATGGCACTGTGGGTAAAGCGATGGTATTTCATTCGGAAAAATTGGCGATAAAATATGTTTCTGATAGTATTTGGAGTTAATCCTGACATTTTTTTTACACTCTCTTTATTTTTAACTTGCTATTATATGAAAAACCAGCGACAATCATGAATCCCTTAGAAAAACTTTCTTTCGATTCTGTGAACCATGTACTTAAATTTTTTTTCTCCCCTTTTATGATAATAAATGGCTCTTTTTTTGCTACAATAATTTAAATACACACATGATTCATCTATTGTGACAATTTTTTTCCATTTTTCTTTGGGTAAGGGTAGAATTCGTCAGCGTGTCTTGCGTTCAGCGATATGCTATGGAGAAAGACGATGCACATTGCGTTTTTTCGCTTTCTTAAGACTTAAATCAACGTTTATCATTTTGTTTACAGTGGACACCGAGCATTTTAATGATTTTGCTACTGTGCTTTGACTAGGGGGATTTTCTTTTAACATTAAACAATATACCTTTGCAATAGTCGAAGATGTCCATTTCTTCCTTGAATACTTGTTTGCAATTTTTGTTCCACTTGAGGCTCCAATTTGACGTTTTTTTCCTTTCTTGTTGACCTTGCGCCATAAAACCCAAACAAACCAACCTTTCTTGTTGACGATATTACCTATCGACGCTTTAGGTATCACAAAACCATGACTCTCACATCGTTTTTGGATAACAGAATATGAATATTTCTCTTCGGAAAGAGCATAAATACAGCCTTCGAACCACTGCTTCGTTAAAAACGCCATTTTAAATAAAAACAAACCTCTCAAGCCGCAGACGATAATTTTGACTTTTAAAAACATAGTACAACTGCAATTACTTCTTTTGCAGCAAACGATATTTTATTACCGCTAACCATAATCGTCTAAAAAATGTGCGAACAGCCTCTGTATATTGTAATTGACGACACACTAGAGATACGGCTGAGGATCAAACCCGAATAGAAAGATACAATGACAACGCCACCTAATTTTGAACCGCGGTCAGATGACATCTGAGCTGCAACATCACCTCTCCAAACTTCCACACCACGCCAACGTGAGGACATTTGAGGCCCCGACAGATTTAACCTGCACCAGCCCCTTTTGTACGTTGCTGTCTTTGGTTGTATTCTGCATTTTTTTCAAGGATTGGAATTTTGTTTCTGTTTGCATTTATGTGTTCCGGTCTATCACCCATAGCAGAAATATTAACCAGGAGTTAGATTTTAAGGATTTATTAATATCCTGCAAAATATCACTATTCATGGGTAATTCCTTGGTGGTATATGTATATTTCGACAACTTTATATCTCTGGTTTAAGCCGACCAACCGGTCTAGTGGTCAAGGTGTTGGCCTCTGGATCGGAAGGTTCCTGGTTCGAATCCGGGTCAGGACATGGATGTAAATTGTGCTGTCCTTTGTTAGGGACAATGCTGGTCCACCCACTGGGTGCCCCTTCACAAGTGACCATCACTTCTGGCCTTGTATAAGGCTACAATGACTTCGGTCAATTCTGTACTGTACTGTATTATGTATTGTATTTGTCTATGCAATCTGTACCCAGCCTTGTCATTGGAAATAAAAAATATATATCTGGTTTAATACGTAAAATAGTGTGAAGATTGCTTTTTCATAACATAAATAAAGTATACACACCAAAATATTTTTAAAGCGCGATAATTTCTTATATTTCAAAGAAACAAGTAAATTAAAAAAATAACTTTCAAATAAGATGGGTTATGTTAAATTGAAACGGGTAGTCATACGTTGTAGTTAAAATATATTTCAAAATTTTGAAAAAGCGTTTCATTGAAAGACGATTAGAATAAATTAAATTTTATTTGTCTTTCGTGTTTCATGGGTGTTATTGAAAGCTGTACTTCATAGTCAAGTAACTGCATCCTATTATTCTAAATAGATACATACTTTCCATTTAGACACCGAATTTCTGAATTTAAAAAAGTACCATAAGGGTTCAATTGAAAACTGTATGTCTATTATAAAAAAGGGTATTTTAAACAATACATTATTGATATTGTAATAATATCACAGTTAGTAATTTTCAAATATTGAAATTTTTTGTCTTAAGTGACAGAAAGTCGAAGTTACTTAATCTACTTAGTGAAGCTGTTCTTACACAACTTAGATACATGTGGATCATTCGGTGAATGCCGAGCTTTTCTTTTTGTAAATGCGCTGTAAAATCAACCTTCTGTTTATTAAAATATTGTTATCGATTGAGTTTAATTTATCTACACGGATGACATTTATTTTTATCACATGCTCCGTTATTTCACATTCCTCTGAATGGAATTTTCAGGAAAAAATGCATTTGTGCTTCACACTAAATTAGTCACGAATGCCGTAAATTTGTAGTCTCCTTGGACAAGTAGAACGTGGGTTAATATGTAGCCTTTCGTACCCACAGGGTTTTAAAATATAAATGTACCAAATGTGGTGTAGATGGGTCAAAAGGTGGATTTCTATGGAGAACAAACAAACATCAACTCTGCTTTATATGTCTAACAGAAGTTCCGTTATTCCACCTGCCGCTGAATGGAATTTTCAAGAAAAATTGCGTCTGTGCTTCAAACTAAATTAGTCACGAATTCCGTAACAATTTAATTTACCATCCTTTTATATTGATGATGAAATTCGAAAATATCGCATGCTAGGGGTAAGAATGGCACAAGTAAAACATATTCATAGGAAAACTAAGTGCAAGACTCTCCGCCAAAAATTCGCTATCTTTACTGAAATGAATGCACGGGAATATTCGTAGTCACTCGAAAATTCAAAATCAACTTCTGTAGTAGTCACAATAGAAAAAATATCATTCAGCAGAAGTGCAACGAATATGAAATGGATTATAGGGATGGATGCAACATATATGTATATTTGCATCCGAAGTAAATTGTAGAAGTGATGGGAGAAGTTAAATTATGTGGATATTAGAAAAAAAAATTTCCGTACTCTTAAATGATGCTAATTTTTTTTTATGAAAAATAATTGATGATAACATTTTAATCAACATGTTATTAATTCAACCCGAGCAAAGCCGGGTATATTTCTGCTAGTATATAAAAAGTTAAAAATTTAAATTATGGGTAATATTACATGTACAATAACGTTTTATATTTTGCAATTAGATAAATTATGCAATAATATATAATGCAATTAGAAATACAGTAGTACATTGAAATAAAAATGACCTGCTGCTTTATTTTATTAGATCAAAAGTTATTGCTAATTCTTCTTATTATAAATTAATTTTAAAAGTAGAAATTACGATTTATTTAATTCGCTAAAACATATCTAATACGAAATAAACTCATTTAAATATCATTCGAACTTTTTTAATACAATAGAATAATTAATCCAACGCAAATATAGATAAATTTAAATAATCTTTAAGTAGTGCCAAATATTCAAAGATTAATTTAGCGAAGTAAGTAAACAAACGTTCGTCACACAACCCCATAACTTAAATTTAGCACCTGAAGTAATTTGGTCTCTAGAAGTTTTTAACATGTTAATGAAAATCTAAATTTTAAGTTCAATGTCACTTCATTAAGTCTGCCACCGAATTCCCACATTTTTTTAAAAAATACAACGAGGGGATTTCCTGCTTCGTCCCATTTATTAAAACACTTAAACGTCGATAAATCAAACGTTCATCGAACCATCAGCTTCAACGACTTCTTGAATGTCATGTCACAGCCATCTGAAAGGGAAAGAATGACGATTTTAAGACTCACTTTCTTCAACTAAACACTAGTTCCAACCTTAGAAAGACATGCATTTAACACTCTAACCGTGAATTGCTTCTGGAAACGCTTCAAGCCACTGGAATGTATGAAAACCCTGATTATTATCCTACCTTCAGGAGCTAAATACTCTCTTTAAGTCATCTTGACTTGCTGTGGAGCTATCAGTCACACGAGAGTGACGAGCATTTATATCTCGAATGTGTTGGTAAAGTGATACTTAATTGTGGTTTCATTCTGGTGATTCTATGATGGAAACATGAGATAAAAAGTTACTTTCTGAGAAAAAAAAAATGAGAGCATTGTAGCGTCTGGTGTCTTGGTGACGGTAACGTACTAAAATAACACCAGTCAAACTTTATGCCACACATGATTTATTGGTATCGTTATATGCGATTCTAGACCGCAAAAGATCTGCACCTATTTGCTAGTATTGACTACACGTAGGACGGACGTTTTAAATGTGACCGGATGTTCGTCTTGTAGCACAGGACTCTGTGTCAACCGAAAAATATAGGCCGCAAAGGATCCTCGCCTATCAACCGCTAACGGCGAATTCTGACTTTGCTTGAAGTATCCAGGCTTTGACCAACACGGCCGAAATTTCTGTTCCAAGTCCCCAATCTTTGATGTTCGATTTGCCTTTTCGCCTTGGCTTTGTGTGAGGGCATCGCAAATCTTTGTTTTACGGCCAATTCCGATGACACGCTGGCATCTTCGGATCAGTCATATGTAGTCAAGGGCGGGTCGAGCCTAGTCAAGGGGGCATGTCGGCACTCAGATTTACAATCCGACGCATTGATGGATGACTGTCTCAACTGTTCTGAAGGGCTATTCCACCCACTAAGGTGTTTCGGTACCCTTTGAACAACTTTTTTTATTTACGCATTTAAAAATTATGTTTTAACATGCCATGTAGTGTTTCTATTCTAGAAAACGAGTTCAGGTTATACTGTGCACACATTGTTGATACAATTTTTAAAATTTCAAAATTTGAAACGATTTTTTGAAAATTTCAAAATTTTACTCCTACAGTATTTATTAATATTTTTAAGTGAAATTTTTATAGTATTTAAAGGATGTTTTCAACTTTAGGGATCGATTTTCAATATCTTATTTAGTTTTGGTGAAAAAAAATAAAATGTTGATCTGTATGCTAGAATTCAGCAAAAACTCAATATCCTCCTACATTTTATTTTTTCAAAAAAAGTATACAATTTATTGCTAAGAGGATCCCTAAATTTGTTACATTCATTATATATAATACACAGAAAAAAAATGGAAGTGATTGGTAAGTATTTGTGGAAGGAGTATCCTTTTAGATGCATTAATGTTACAAAAAAACACAAACTGTTAAAAAAAACCTTTAAAGTTTATAACTCGGAAAAAATAATTATTATATGCTTTAATTAACTTAAAATTCCATTTTTAAAAACAATAGCTACATGTTTTTCTTAGAAGTAATTTCATTTTCATGTAATTTCAGTACATATTTTTAAAAATTGACCACTTATTAATTGAAGTCAACAAACAAGAAAAATGAAGGAAAATGTTAAAAAAAATAATAAAACCATTTTTTAAGTTTTTGCTTCATATTAATATGAAAATTTTATACTTGTATGAAATTATATGATGAGTAAGAATACAAATTATGAAATTCTTAATATTAATTGTCTTAATTTAAATTGTTAACGAAATATCAACACACTAAATAACTCTTAATGAAAGTTGTATCGCTAAAAAGAATAATAAAACGCTACAGTTACTATCAACAAAAAAAAAATTATTTTTCGAAAAGTTGTTGATAAAACATGCATAATAATGCAAAAAAAAAAATTCTAAATAAAAATAAAACTATCGATATTTTAGTCATTTTTGGGGTACCGAGTTCCCGTAATGGGTGGTCGAATATAACAGCAAATTTGAATCACCAAAGACAAATTTGCAACCTGAAGCATTTGAAGGCGATTGACAGCGTGAGACAACTCAGAGATCTTACATTAAAATTCCAGTGAAATAAACTAGTTTTATTTTGCGATGCTTTAGCAATGAGAAATTTTTTGAGATAGTCAAACTAGGCTCCAAGAAAGACTAATATAATCAAATATTTATGTTGTATCGGGTGTTTCACATGGTTAAAATAAACAGAAACGTTGCCCGGAAACGAAGTTTCGAATGTTTAGGAGATGGCATACAAATAATTGAAAACATTTAACTCTGAAAATTTGACAGTGATGGAAATTAATTTTAATGGTTAATTTTTTGATAGTTACAACCACTTTAACTTTTTTTTTTGTAGGAACACTTTAACTTTTTTTTTGTAGAAACACTTTAACTTTCATTTTGTAGGAAACGAATCTTTATTTAATAAGAGATATGTAAGATTAAAATTCATTGATAGTAAAATTCTAATTTTGCTTCTCGGTATCTGGCAATGCCGGAATCAATGCTTTATATTTATTTTCACTATTTGTATTTTATTTTATTTATTTATTGTTTTTCTTTCAAGATTTCAATTAAACAAACCCACTTTGGGCTGGACTTAACCTAGTGACAGAAAGAAAAACCCTCAAATCTTTAAAAAGAGAAATAAAAATGTCAATACATATTTTTAAATTATGTTCTTTTCTTACCTGCCAATTTATTAGGATTACCAAATACCAAGGCTTTTATCCAGTGATATACTGTCAATACTGGAGATACAGGTCCCTTCGGGGCCAAGTTCTCCATGACCTCTTCAACATATATTCACTCCCATTTCCGAGTTTGTGTATTTAATAGTAACTAAACCATTTTTATCTGTATTTTGAGTATTTTTTTTGTGTGTGTTAAGCCTGATACAAAATTTGATTCGAAGTTCAAACCCGGTATGTTTGACTTCATTCTTCAATATTCAGAATGAATAATTTTTTTGTAATCTCCGAAACCTCAAAAACGACTTCTGTAATAGTCCCCTTATAATCACCTTTACCAATAGTCACCTAGCTTCTACAAGTCAAAAATCATTGATAATAACACTAAGTGCAAAGGCTATTCAATTAAGTCCATTATGTTCTAAGAAACGACCTTAATGGGTATTCATAATCGCTCCAAAACTCAAAATCGACTTTTTTAGTAGTCACCTCATCTTCACTTATTGTAATATTGTCTTACACTATATTGCAATGCATGTAAAATGAATTATACGTATGCATGGATAAACCTTATTTCGTCGAAAGTAAATTCCACAACCTACAGAAATCTCAAAAGGGAGCTTAAGGAATTATTTGCCCCGCATTTAAATTATTATCTCATTTTTCCATGATGTAGAAAAAATGATTATTTTTATCACTTTCACGAAATATTTATACAGTTCAACCCAAGTTAATCTTAATTCAATACACATCTTAAAGGGGGGAGGGGGGGGGGTCTGGAACTCAAATTATGAAAAAAAGTCCAAGTTTCTTTTATTATCTTAAAAAATAATATAGATCTTTCTGAATAAAATGATATCTCAAAATTGTTTTTACCATACGTAGAACCGAAAATATTCAACTTTTTATAAACATGACAGCTTTTAATCCAATGAGCCTTCATATTTTTAAACGCTCTTTTACTCCTTTTGTGTAAAATGGGATTTTACTAGTAAAAATCAATATAACTTAAGAACTACTTGTCATAAATGAACGAAACTTTCAACATTTACTTTTCAAATATATTTCTTTAATTTGTTTTTAGCAATTGAATGTATATACATTAGTTTTTTTTTAAATAATTTTTCGAACTTTGCATACTATGTGTTTTATAAAGTTTTTGAACAAAATATTTTTTAAATTTTTTTAAATTGTTTTAAACAAAAATCCCGATGGTAATTTATAGTATGAACTTTTGGAAGTTAATTAATGCAAAAATGAAGTGATTTGTTTCAAAACATTTTGCGATAAATCAATTTTTCACGTCAAAATTTTGACATTTTGAAAATATAAAATAGTTATTATAATTTCAAATTAATATGTATACCCACAGAAAAAAGTTCAGAACAAAAACTTTAAAACTGAAGATTTTAGAATTTTGAGTCCCAGGCACCCTTAAACGATCAAACTTTTACGGCCTCTTAAGCTCGCTCTCAATCATGATTCCAAATTCCAATTAACTGCATTCAATGCAACACGGGATAACGTTAGTCATCAGTCTAAATGGCTGATAACAATCCTATTTACATTCGTTGCTGAAGAACATGAAAATTGCCCACTCCTTAATTCGACAGAATTGTTATTTCCTTCTGATCCGAGTATTTACCTATAATTTAGACCTGCTCATCTACGGCGCTACCATGATCGAATTTAAGGAAGAAAATATTCCATTTTTTCATCTGAACTCGAGTTTTATAAGGGTGGAGGCACAAACTACCTCGAAGATTTCCAACCCTTAATTTTCGATTCAAGAATAGATCGTTATATTTCACATATGGCCTTCGAATAATTTTGAATCATTTTTGAGTGGTCAATGCCCTGAGCGCTCTACATGTTTTCTGCTCACATAAATGACAACCATTACGTGGTTTACGGACCGTACGAAGTACAAGCAGTAAGTGAAGTAACTGATAGTCTCTATTATTGCAACAGCGAGAAGCCATGGAAAGTAAAAATGAGTCGTCTGACCCCCTAAGAAACACGAAGCTGCAACACGATGAAAAGGAGAAAAAAAATCTGAATTTTTTTTAACATTGTTCTCAGTGAACGAGACAAGCACTTTGCCACATGATCGAGCACACGAAATCGGTGAAATCGAATGAAGAAATTTTCTCTCGACCTTTTATTAGGTGATAACTGACATCAATTCAAGGAACCCATTTTAAACTTCGTGTATGAGTGTAAAAAAAAAGTTTTTTTTGGATGCCGTAGTCCTGTTAAGTGAAGTGCGTTTACGAACACACATTATCGTGTGTGCTGTTAATAAAAATGATATTTTCTCTGATTTTTTTTGCATGGTGTTGGAAGAGGTTTTTGGTATTTTTTTTTTATAATCGTTGACCGCCTTTTGAATTGCTTTCTTCGTGTATTGAAGAAAGCGCTTTCGAGTGCCGGATAGCAAATGCATCATATTGATCTATATGGAACATTTATTAGAGTAACATTCATATTTGGGGCTCCCAGCTGGGACATTCACCCCAGAGGGTTCTAATAGAATATAAAAATTGTTTTAAAGAGGATATGAAATCAGTTGAATATAGGTAGAAAATGAAAAACGATGATACTGTAACAAGGATATTACATTTTTTCAAACACTAAATTGAAACACTTAAAATGAACATACGTATGAAGAAAGTTTAACATGTTAGATAACTAACACTAACCGACAAAAGTAACTAATACAAAAATATGACAATAAATTAATTATAAAATGTTCTACAAAATTTAAAATTGGGATTTTGTCTGCTAATATTTTTACCTTTAATTCAGGTCCATTGCCGATTTGAAGCTCTGGGTATAAGAGTTAGTAAACAAACCAAAAATTGCATAAAAGATCAAAATTAAATATCGCTGTACTTTTAAAAAAGACATCCAAACCAAAATCAAAATTCAATATCACAATACTTTAATAAAGAATACTTTAAACAAGACATCCAAACCAAAATCAAAATTAAATATCACAATACTTTAAAAAAGAATACTTTAAACAAGACATCCAACCTCCAAAATTATAAAAACTAACTATACGTAAATTAAAGTAAACAGTAGGTAATGAACAAAAAATTGCATAAATGAGAAAAATTAACTATCGCTAAACTTTTAAAAAGATATCCAAACCAAAACAATAAATGATTAATATCCCTATACTTTATAACAGACATCCAAACACAAATACAAACAAAAAATTGCATAAGGAAATAAGACCAACAAAAGATCAAGAATCAATTATATATATTTCCGAAAATCCAATTACTTCTTATTTATATGCCAGGTATCTTGCAATATAAATTAGGATTTTGTGTAAACATTGATTTCAGTAACTATAAAACACTAAAACCATTTAAAGAATTGGCTCACAGAATAAGTTTTACGACGTGTCATAATGTTGCTAATAGTGAGGATATTAATGATAAGCAATAAACAGCAATGGTCAATAACAACTTAGCTACTGTTTAAAAGTCTTACGAACTGGTAATGAGAACAGTGGATGGGGAACATATTTTTCTAACAAAATCATATAAAAGATGAACAGATGAAACTGAAAATTTCAGTGTCTGCCTTTCAATTTATCTTCAACTATTCAAAGTTATTATTGAACTATGGAGAATTACTTCTGAAAATCTGAAAGAAACAAACTTTAATTACTTAATCTTTATTTCTGTCTCTTACTGTTTCGTTTCCATATGAGAAATATCCAAATGCTCTCAATATTCTTTTGATTTTTATCCCATTTTAAACGCCCAAACTGCAATCGTTCACTGAACTGTGAAAGGAAAGCTTATATATGCTACATTGACAAATTTTTTAAGTGGAAAAATATTATCCGAATATAAAAAGATTAACTGAGCGTTTAAGACCAAAATTGAAATTTGAATCGAATGTATTAGAGTCTTTATGAAATCTGTCGAGTTAAATAGGATTATTTCGAATAGAATATTATGTTAAATATAATTATATGAAATAAGATATTCGTCTTCTTTCGCTTAAAGGATGGATTCAAAATAAATAGTTTTTGGAAGCATTGAGGACCAGTGACACAAAATTTGATTCAACGGGTACACAAGGACAATATCTATTGCGGGTGATTCAACTTTTTCTTCTCCAGTATTTAGGTTCATCGATTATTTTATTTTAGGTCACTAAATGCTTAAAAGACTGAATAATAATAAGGTAATGAAGTCCTCAGAAATCAAAACAACTTTTTCGTAATGGAAAATGATGAATAGTAATAACGAATTTACTTATCAAAACCGAATGTACTTATTAGAAACGCATGGATGAAATATAAAGGGGGATTTTGAATTCTCTGCTCAAACTTTAAAAGTATGCATCAAAACATTTTTTTGGTCAAATAATATGTGTCCTTTTAATCGAAGGTACTAGAGTATGCTGTTTGGCGATTTAGAAAATGTTTTTGTTACAAAAAGTAATTTGTCATTTCCCAATTCGGATTTCACATAAGTTGAAGCGTTAATGTGAGAATTAGAACCACTTAACACTCTCTTACGGGTAAAAGAGGCTTCATTATTGAAGAACACGTAGTTTGCAAAATACGGCTGCCCTGCTGTAAAAATCAATGGACGAATTCAAAGTGTAGAAGATAGTAGTGGTCCGAGGCCGATGGTTGTTGATGAACTCCGTCGTGAAAGTTTAGTAAAAGACTCAAAAGACACAGAGTCAAAATTCTATATATGGAGTACATTTTACTAAATTTAATCGATCGTCACGTAAGTTACATGTAGTATAAAGTAGCAATTACATTTGGATAGGCATTCAAAAGTGTAACTTTCCTCCCACTGGCTGTATAAAATCTTTACTTGATCTCTTGTTCTAAAGATGGATTTTATCTTTTAGTTGTCTCGGTAACTATTTATTGCTCTGACTTTTTTAATTGGCTTTTGCCGCACTTCCTCGGCTTGAAATCTTGTGGACGTTTCTTTTAATTGAAAAAGCTTTGTTCTTAGGTTGCCAGCTTGGCGTTTTCTATGTAGTGTTGCCAACTTGGCGTTTCACTTCTTGTAAGATGCGAGATGGCGAACCTTACATGTCCCTCCGGGGAAGCACATCCATCACTTAAGTCATAAGTGATGATGCTGCTGCCAATCGCCATCTAGAATCATAACTAAAAGTCATAATCAATTAGCTGGTCTTCATTACAATATCCAGTCCTTCGAGAGAAGCGTGAGAGCTCAAAAAAAATATCTACCTTAACATTCATGAACTCCCACATAAAATACATAATACAAGTCACAAGAACGTTATCAAAATTATCTAAATCAGATTACAGTTTTGAGAAGAAAAAAAATATATACATATTTATATGAACTGAATAAAAACTAGGGTTCATCAATTTTGATGCGCGATAAGGCATCTGCATTGCCATGCTTACTACCCTTTCTGTACAATATATTCATGTTATATCTTTGCAATGCCAAAGCCCAACGTGCAAGTTTTGCACCCTGTGGCATTCCCTGGGTCAAATAAGTAAGGGGGTTATGATCGGAGACAATTTGGACTTGTGCTCCAAATATCCAAGTGTCAAATTTTTTCAACGCACTTAGAACAGCATACGCCTCCCGTTCGATAGTGGCCCAACGAGTTTGGCATGGGGTGAGTTTTCTACTGTAAAAGGCGATAGGACGTTCTTTTCCGTCTTCGTCTTGCTGAGCTAGACACGCTCCAATCGCTGTTGTAGAAGCATCGGTGTACAACTGGTATGGCTGATCTAACACTGGAGTATATAAGAATGGAATTTCCGTCAGCCTTTGCTTCAATTGTTGGAAGCTTGCTTCCTCTTCATCACTCCAAGGTATTTTGTTGGGCACCCTTTTCTTTGTTAAGTTTGTTAAGGGTAAAACCAAGGACGAGAAATCCTGAATGTACTCCCGATAGTAGCTTGCCAGACCAATTATGCCTCTTAACTCTTTCTTAGTAGTTGGACGTGCTAAGTTCTGCATGGCTTCGATTTTCTGGGGATCTGGTGCATGTCTTCCGGAACCTACAATGTGTCCCAGGAACCTCACTTGTTTTTTACCGAACTCGCACTTTTTAAGATTGACTGTTAATCCAACGGTCTGTAGAGTTCTCAGCACGTCTCTGATGTGACGCAAGTGATTCTCCCACGAGCTGGAAAAAATGGCCAGATCGTCGATATACGCACGGCAGTACTTTCTGTGTGTCTTAAGTACTTTGTCTATGGACTTTTGGAACGTACTTCCAGCATTTTTAAGTCCAAATGGTAAAACGTTCCATTGAAAATGACCAGAGTGTGTCACAAATGCCGAATATGGTTTAGCTTCTTCTTCTAAAGGGATTTGCCAATAACCCTTTGTCAAATCTAGAACGCTGATGAAAGGAGCACTACCAATTTCAAATAGTAACTCGGTGGCCTGTTGCATTGGATAAGCATCCGGGACAGTAAAACTGTTCAAAACTCGAAAGTCGACGCAAAGTCTTATACTTCCGTCCTTTTTGGCCAAACAGACGACTGGGTGTGCCCACTCACTGTCACTCTCTTCAATCAGTCCTTGTTCAAGTAACTCTTGGATTTGGCGATCCACCTCGGTTTGTAAGGCGATGGGAACCCGATAGGGATGCATTTTCTTTGGCACACAATCTTTAGTTAGTTTGATTGAATGTCCATCAACTCTGGCTCGGCCAGGTCGTGCACTGAAAATTTCTCGAAACCCTTCCAAGGTCTGAACTAATTGGTGTCGCTGTTCTTCACACAACGCCTCTGTAGTCTGGAACACATGACCCTTAATATCGTCTGCAGATTGACTCTTATTTCTAGTAGGGGCATAAAAGATTTCCCCAAAGTCCTGATCTTGTTCGAAAATCAACCCCACCTGTTCAACTCGGGCTATATAAGGTCGTAGTTTGTTGAAATGCAGCTCTTTTCGGCTTTTATCCTCCATCTCGACCAACGCAGAATGAGGTCGAGTTAGCTGGATAATAGTTGCAGGTCCTGACCAGTTCTTCAGAAGTTTGTGACTAGAAGATGGAATAAGGATCAGTACCTTATCACCAACCTTGAAAGTCTTTTCTCTCGCTCTCAGATTATATTTAGATGTGTAATAGCCTTGTGCCTTTTCGGCATTCCCTGCGGCAATCTCGTGTGCCGTTTTCATCCTTTGACGAAGGTCTTCTAAGTATTTTTCAACAGAAGGAGATGCTCCTGTTGGAATTTCGGTTTCTCCTAACCAACTCTCCTTAATTAATTTTAATGGACCTGGAGGTAACCTTCCATACACCAACTGAAATGGCGATACTCCCGTGGTACTGTGAGGTACTTCTCTGTATGCGAATAGTAAGAAAGGGAGATGAATATCCCATTGTCGACCATTTTCTTGTATGTTCTTACTGAGCATATCCTTCAGGGTTTTGTTCCATCTCTCCACGGCTCCCATGCTTTCTGGATGCCCCGGAGTTGAAAATCTTGGTGACACCCCGATAACTTGCATGAAGCCCTTGGTGAGCTGTGCTGTGAAATTTGTCCCTTGATCGGTACAGATAGTTTTAGGAAACCCCGTCTGGGAGAAAATCTTCATCAGGACGTCGCAAGTTGTTTTCGCAGTAATGTTCTTGACTGGTATGGCTTCCGCCCATCTCGTGCACAAATCCACAGCACAAACGATAAACTTGTGCCCTCTTGATGATGGTGGCTCTAGGGGACCAATACAATCTACACTCCACACTTCAAAAGGATTTTCAGGTCTCACAATAGGTTGGATAGGAATTCTGTCATTGTAAGTGGTACCTCTACGTAGCTGGCAGACCTTGCAGCTTTCACAAAAATGTTTGACATCAATCTTGATATTCGGCCAGTAAAAGGAATATTTTATCCGTTGTTTGGTTTTCTGTTCTCCTAAATGACCGGCCAATGGAATTTCGTGTGCCATTTTTAGGACATACGGCCTTTTAAATTTAGGCAAAACTACCTGCTGAATTTTCTCTCCTCCTACGATTTCTGAGTGTACCAATAACCCATCTTGCACTTCGAATTCATTTCTGCTATTTCTTGCTAATTCCCAAATATCCTTTAAACTTTCATCTTCCAATTGAAATTGCACGAACTCGTTCCGTTTCTCATTAACCCCGGGGTGATTTGCGGTGTCACTACGGGCCAAGGTAAGTTAGTTTAAGGACGAAACTGAATAAATTTCTCCAACTCGAGAAACCCCTTCTTGACTAATAATATTGCCATAAAGTTCCACATTCGAGTTTAAAGCGTCATACGTTGAAACGCTTACGAGCATGTCGCTTACTAATTTTTCAGACACTGCACATGTCACTGGGATTTCTCCGTGTCGTCCGTCATTGATTTTCACATGGATTATCTTGAGAGGTGCCATTTCTGTCTCACCAAATGCGGATACAATTTTAATTTTTCCTTCCCCTTCATTTTGAGAATCCTCAATCAGATCAGCCCGGATGACTGAAATCTGCGCTCCAGAGTCGATAATACCGTCGAAGATATTATTACCGCTTTTTAAACTCACTATCTTGAGTTCATCAATACCTCTTTGGTATTCTACAGGCTTTGTGACTGGAACGGTCACTTTTGCCGTCAACATCGATGTAGGCTCCACCATGTCTTCCCTTGCACATGATGTTGTAGCGTCTTGGGCTCCAATATTGCTCACAACTGCTGAAGTTTGTCTTCTTCCTAGCTTAGGACATGCGTTTCTAAGATGCTGAAATGATCAGCAAGAGTAACACTGAATCTTCTTCTTCCTTCCCGCTTCATTTTTCGGACTCGTATTACGTTGATGAGTACTCCTCTCGTGAAACTGTCCATATCTAGCAGGAAAATCGGAGTTCCTTTCTTGAAAGCGTCTTCTTTCTTGAAAATGTGAATTTCTTTCCTTATTTACTATGTTTTCATGTGAATGGAATTTCTTCTTGAACCCTCGAACACTTTCGTATTTGTCAAGGAGTTCCGCTAGAGTAGTAGGAGATTTTATTGTGCTCCACTCATCGACAAAATGCTCTCGCATTTCCGGAGGTACCTTACGTTTGAATTGATCCGTAATTACCAGATGCTTTAACGTTTCGAAATCCGCAACCTCAAGACCTTGAATCCATTCTTCAAAATAATTTGTCAATTCAAAGGCAAAATCCTTCCACGATTTATCTTCAGTCCGCTTGAGCTGGACAAATTTCAATCGGAAGGTTTCTGGGCTTAGTTTAAACCTTTTTAGCAATAACCCTTTCACGTGGCTGTAGTCATATGCGACAGCCGCTTCTTCTCTAGCAATTAACTGAGTAATGTCATAGGGTAATAAACCCAAAAGCTGTGACACCCAGTCCTCCCTTTTTATGTGAGCATGTTCTGCCTGCCTCTCGAAAAGAACCAGATATAGACTGATGTCTCCTTCTTTAGGATCGAACTTCTGCATCACTCTTTGTAAATCGTAGATGTGCTTAGAGTTGCTCGAATTCCCTTCATTTGATGTTTCTGTATTGTGACGGCCTTCCATTTCGAGCCTTAGCTTTTGTAACTCGAAAGCAGAACGTTTCTCGAGTTCCATCACAAAACGTCTTTCTTCAGACTCAGCAGCGATGCGCTTTTGCTCAGTTTCAGCAGCGAGGCGCTTTTCCTCACTTTCAGCCAAGAAACGCCTTTCCTCGGCATTTTTCCGATTTGTTATGATACTGTTTAAAAGATTTTCGGTAAACTCCTGTTCATATTCTTCGCTGTGCAATATTGATTTCTTTAAATCGATGATTTTGTGTTGCGGCAACACATCTAACCCCAATTCATCTGCCAACACCTTCAAATCCTCCTTCCTTGCTTTCGCGAGATACGCCATCCCAAACGAATTTAATTCAGGAATTAAATTTACGCCACAGAATGCAGAACTAAAAAAAAAAAGGGGGTTGGAAACCTCACTCTAAATAGTCTAAAATTATGATTTATATTAACTTTACGCCTTAGCAACAAGCATTCGCAGAAATCCCCGTTTACCAAAACGAAATAGTTATTCTCTAACCCAATAACACAAAAAGTATCTAGTTCTGATGAACTGTTTCACAATTAACCATTAATCTAATTAACACCTGGTGTGCTAGTCAAAATTTGCATATATTAATACAATAGTACACATAAATAGCATTTACATACATGCATTACCGAAACGAAAGTAGCTATTCTTTTTAAAACCAAAACGCAACAGTTATCTAGTTCTGATGAACTTTTTCCCAATAAACCATTGAACTAATTAACACATGGTGTGCTAAATAAAATTTGCACTGTGATGCACATAACACGTAAGTGTTCTAAACAAAATGAATAGCATTAGATTTCAACAAAGTCTACTTTCGCTCCGTAATTGTGTGGGAGTTGCATGAATTAAAAAAAAATTAAAACTCAGGATGAGCTCTCACCTTCATTTCCAGGGTTTGACGATCCTGTCGACTGCGCCAGTAGTGGTCCGAGGCCGATGGTTGTTGATGAACTCCGTCGTGAAAGTTTAGTAAAAGACTCAAAAGACACAGAGTCAAAATTCTATATTTGGAGTGTATTTTACTAAATTTAATCGATCGTCACGTAAGTTACATGTAGTATAAAGTAGCAATTACATTTGGATAGGCATTCAAAAGTGTAACTTTCCTCCCACCGGCTGTATAAAATCTTTACTTGATCTCTTGTTCTAAAGATGGATTTTATCTTTTAGTTGTCTCGGTAACTATTTATTGCTCTGACTTTTTTAATTGGCTTTTGCCGCACTTCCTCGGCTTGAAATCTTGTGGACGTTTCTTTTAATTGAAAAAGCTTTGTTCTTAGGTTGCCAGCTTGGCGTTTTCTATGTAGTGTTGCCAACTTGGCGTTTCACTTCTTGTAAGATGCGAGATGGCGAACCTTACAAAGATAATCCTCAATGTCTAGACACTGTGAATGGAAGGGGTGTAATTGTTGCTCTTGCAAAACACTCCATACGCTGGACTGCCACACAACAGCTTGCTTATACCCGAGTTTTATCTCAACCCATCACGTAGAATGCCTTCTATCAGTTCTAGTGCGCCTTCAACTTCTCGGCCAATCCGCATCATGCCTGCTAACATTAAATGTCTCAGTTTCAGACAGCTGTCTAAGCAACAGCTCAAATATTTGGTGATTTCGCATTCGCCCAATGGAGTATTTACTTTAAATTTTTGAACAGCAGTACCGTTTCGATAAAAATCCTATACTCTGATACCATGGAAACCATCTCAGAATTCGTAGAAAGTTTGGAGAGTGGGGTGCCAGCTTAGGTGTTGCTTCGTCATCTGAGTGTGATTCAAAATTACGAGGTGTTGTCCTCGGAAATTTCTCTTAAGGGATTAATCCAGGACTGTCGTCAATAGCCTGTTGTGTTGCTCTATTACGACGTTAATTAAAATTACCAAGTACCAGAATTTGTAGAATGCTTTATCCCGTGCCAAATCCTCGTGGCGAGTGACAAAGTTTTAAAAAAGAACGATTTGCAAACGCTCCGTCTTGCACATACGCGAAACAGTCGTTGCTACATTCTTAAAAAAAATGTTTTTTATTGCACACTACAGCACATTAAAATTTGGAAATGGAATTACAAACTCCCTGTACATCATGAGGTATAAAGTCAGGAAACTTTTGGCGTGAGGACGTCTTTAAAATCAGAACAGTACTTGTTGTCTTATAATTTTAGACCTAGAAGAAACTTCCAGAGGATACGTAGACAAAGAATGCCCGTTCCTGACAAGACCTTCGAACCGAGTGCGCAGGCACAATGAATGCGGGGAGGGTGTCCGAAGTGTGTCGAAATTCTACGGCACTGGGAGAGTTTTGGGACCGTGGTATTTTCAACTAACGTCACACTGGAGCAACATAACTGGCTATTAGTGGCGGTCCGGGATCAAACTCAAAGGGAAAGTTGGTTGGTTGATATGGGTTTTATGGCGCAAAGTCCAATAGTGGACAAGCACTCTAAGGGAAAGATCCGAGGACAACATCGTGTAATTTTGAATCTCGATTACATGACGAGGTCACACCTGGGCTGGCATTCCCCTCTCTAAACTTACACACCACCCGAGGACACTATTTGATTCAACGACAGATTTAACGTGCACCTGTCCCCTTTGTACACAACGGTCTTTGGTTGGCTATTAGTGACAGTACGGGATCAACCCACGAAGAAAAATATCCACAGACAACATAACGTAATTTTGTGCCACGGTCAGATTACAAGGTCACACCTGAGCTGGCACCCCACTCTACAAACTTCCACACCACTCGAGGACACTTGATTCCACGGCCGATTTAACGTGCACCTCTCCCCTTTGTACACGACGGTCTTTGGAGGGATTCTAATTTACAACCATCCGGTTCTCTTCCAACCGTCCAAATTTTGGGACAGAGTAACTTAGGATTGCGTAAAGTGAAGGCAGTGTAAATGGTTACATTCAAAAGCTACCACACAGACACAATACAATTATCCTTGAACCAATACAATTATCCTTCAATATCCAACAGCACTTCAATCGTTGAAACTGTTAACTAATTGTTGAATATTTTCACAATGAACAATAGTTATAACTTAATGTATCCTTCATTTATTCACCAATCCAATATCTAGCCTGGAAAGTGGGGTGCCAGCTCAGGTGTTGCCTTCTCATCTGACCATGGTTGAAAACTGCGTGGCGTTGTCCTCAATCTTTCCCTTAGGGAATTGATCCCGGACCGTCATCAATAGCCCGTTGTGTTGCTCCAGTACGACGTTAATTAATAAATTACCAATTACCAATATCTGACCGAGTATTCACGTCAAAATTGCGGTTTTTTGTTCTTGATACAATCTACCAATTTGGATTTTTTTTACTGCAGGATTGTAATGTAGTATTAATTTTAATGTAGTTATAATTTAATGCAGGATTACGGTAGATTGTAATTCGAAAGCTCATTTCGTTCTACACATTACCTATCGTCAGTACATCTTTCAGAACAGATTATTGCGAAACCCTATAAAATACACATTTCTTTTAATCTGGAGAAAACTCTAAGTAGGTTGAAAATCTGGTAATAAAAACGCTTCTGTACTTTATTTGACCCAGAATACTTAATAAGACATTCAGCTTAAGTATTGATATAAATATTTCCTTTTGCCCAGCAAGATAACCAGAGCATTAATCTAAGGCCAGTGGCCAGATTTCAGACCAGGTCAATGTTGTCATAATGTGATTGACAGGCTCAGAAGAGAATCACCACCGAAATTGCCCATCGATGCATATCCAAGAGAAATTCCTTTTCCTCCCGTGCTACTTAAACTTACTAAAAATTATCTCCTCAAAAATATTCCCCCCTCCGGTTTCAATCGCGTGCATGTCAATAGTAATCGATGGTTGCACATTTTCCAACCATCTTTACTTATGGGGGTTCGTCATGATTAGAGACACTGGGATGCCTAATCATATGCACTTGTCCAAATTGTGTTCAACCAGTCAACCATTTAATAACACTGGTTGATACGTTATTAACACAACTGAGTCTTGCACGGAATAGTAGTTGGAAAGTTGTGGTCCTGTACTATGCGTTTACATTGTTCCATTTATTTATCAATTGATGTTCAACCGCAACACGAAACGGTAACAGAAATCTGCATAAAGATGCGCCCATTTACTTTCTGATGTATCATAAGATTGTAATTTCGTGTCGGCACTTCAATGCGAAACAATTCCTAAACTCTAAGACCACAGAAATTTCTCAGAACGTTCTATATTTCGGTATTAGTTTCGCGGTAACAATTGGTCAATAATTCCGAAGCAAGAAAGTGGAATGGCGTCTCATATCTCTTCAGAATATTAATCCATCAGGCGAGCAAAATGGTGTTGGGATAACAAAGAGCCGCTAGCCACGGTTCGGTGCTCATGACTGTACTTAATGTATCTTCTGATGAGGTAACTCTGCGGAATTCCGATTGATATTCACAGCAGGTAACTTGTAGAAAATTTCCAATCGAGTGCAAAAAAATTTTACTATTAGATACCGGCGATAAGGAAAGAGAATGAAAGAAAGTTGAGACTATTACCATCAATCACTACCGTAAGCAGAACACTGGACAATTCTAACTCTCCTAGTGGTTGTCTCTACGACATACCTCTCGACATTAACAAAACTGGAGAGATCTTGATAGACGAGATATCTCGTCATTAGCAAAATGGCACGACTAGCTATATATACATACCTGTCATAAACTAGCTAGAGTTGAAAACAAATTCCATTTAGCATACAGAAAATCTCTTTGAACTGCGAAAGATACCTATTCGATGGCCTAAAGAAGAAATATTTTGAATACCCAGGCTTAAGACTTAGTCCAACTAACCCACCTATGATCCACAGAAATCGAAAATGCAATACTCGATTCACAAACATAAATTCCGAATTAAATACATGCAATCGATCCCTAAATCTATTCGTTTAAAGACAGAATTGTAAAATGAAGTCATAGATCAATAAACGAAAGTTATTTCTAGAATACATGACCTAAGCTTATAAAATTTGCTTATAACTATAACTTTTCATGCAGGTTCACTCGACTGGATAAAAATATCTTGTGTTTGTAGTCACTGTCGATATTGTTGAGTTGTTATTCAGTTTCATGAAAAAAAAGCAACTAGAAGTTACTTTGTCTATATTGGTGTCCAGTTAATTAGGCAAAATTTGCTTTACCAGGGGAGCCGCTGGATCATGACAAGAGACCGAGGCTTCTCGTCAGATGAAGAGGGAATGGTCTCGTAGGGGAACATGTGGACTCAGTGGAAGGAGCTAGGCTCTATAGGTTGTTAGTTGCTCGTGCCTCTCAGGAACAGCTCAGTCCAGTCTTCCTCCGTTCGTCGTCTCATGTCGTCTCTCTCATTTTTTTCAAGACAGAAAGAGAACGAAGCACCCCTTCTCGTTAGGACAAGAGCCTCTTTTTGACTCGACACTCGCCAATCCAACGGGAATCTCCAAGTTCCGTACATACATAAGATTAAGCGAGGGCCATCGGAGATCGTACCATAACATAAATATCACCCTCCTACGATGAAAGATTTCACATAATTTTTATTTCATATGTAACACAACATTTGAATGATCGTAAAAGATATCCAGCCTTAATTTTTAAAAAAGAGTCAATTTCTTTGATCTGTTTAGATTGCCTACATTGGCCACTGTTGATCTTCGACAAATCATATTTTTATATTTAAGCAACGAAATATTTTTTTTCAATTTTATTAATCATATTTTATTCTATTATTCTATTAATCATATTTTAAGCAACGAAAATGTCTTCAAAGTTAATCTTTTTAAACGTCTATTTAACGCATATTATCATGTTGCATACCACAGAATAACACTTATACGATATAGTTGAAACACGCAAGAAATGTACATATATACAAACTTTAAACATTCTTGATTTTTAATATAATAAAAATACATTTTCTATATAAAGAATTAATAGTTAAATGAACCGCACATAACGAAAACGTCAAAACTGTATTTTGTCTTAATACCCGGTCACAAACCCACGCCTCCTAGGACGGAGATTATATCGTTCATTCCTGGCTTACTGATGGGCAGACAGATAATTTTGAGTACATTCCAAAGCAGCAAACTGACTGTTACCGCTTAGGGATCTCTCTCTCTCTCTCTCTCTCTCTCTTCTCTCTCTCTCTCTCTCTCCTCTCTCTTCTGGTGCGGAAGAAAAAAACCCTTCACCCCTGGTCTTCCTTGGAATGCTCCTTCCCCCAAAGGGAAGTTGTCTTGACAACTCGCCCTTCGGTTTCACCCTTTCATGTTTCAATGAGAATAACTGACAAATCGACTTCGTATTCGAGAAAATTTTTTTCCTTTCGACCAGTTTTGAGAGTCTATCTACATCAGGGACGGCCAACCATTTTGGGAAGAATGCCACTATCTGGTGAAAAAAATTATGCGTGGCACTTCCAATTTTTCCAACATACTAAAAACAATTTTTTTTCCAATGGCGGGCACTGGACTTTATCGTTAGCCAGTACAAGGCTTGAAGTGAAGGTTCGCTACTTCCAATGGCGGGCTCTAAGAACATGTCCTTTGCCACTACAAGGCCGGATGTGGTGGTCACTTGTGAAGGGGCACCCAGTGGGAGGAACATCATTGCCCCTAACAAAGGACAGCACAATTTTACATCCATGCCCTGACACCGGATTCGAACCAGGAACCTTCCGATCCTGAGTTTTAAAGGAGATTTTAAATATATAATAAATAAAACAAAAGTACAAACACAGGTTTTATTGTGAAAAAACATTTTTAAAGGTTCAGTCATTTAGGTTATGGATAAAATAAAAATGAATAACTTTAAACATTTAATTCTAAATAATAATTAAACAGTTAGTACTTAATTAATGTGGCTTTTGTATTTGTAGATTTTTTTTGCCGTCATCTATATTAGGATTAGTTCTTGAAGATGCTAACAAATTAGGTGTTTTAGGTGCATATCAGTCTGGTTGTCTGTCAACGGCCAGACAACCAGAGTGTCGCACTCGCTCTCGCTCGAGAAGGGATAACCATAGCAAGACACTCCGGCGCCAAAGCAAGGCGCCAAATCAGACAGACCATTGTGCTTGTCCATGACCACGCTGTCTTACCGTATCGTTGAACTGGTGTCAGGCAGTGCCGCTTTCCAGTGTTAATGTATTTAGTAGCGTATGAGTAGAGTTTTTACGGATTTGGACAAGTTCTTAAAGATAACATTATTATTTTTTCAAATTTTTTAATTTTTCAATACATTTTTGCGTATTACTGTTTACTTGTTACCGTATTACTGTATTACGTATTACTGCACGCGTGCCACACTGTGGTACGCGTACCGCGGGTTGGCCATCCCGGATCTACATGAACAAACTGATTTTTTCCTAGTTGGTCAACCGGACACATCGGAAAATACTTTCTTTAGGATCCTGTACGGACCTCTATTTGGTTTTTATAATTTACTTGGTAATCCTTGTTTTAGTGAAGGATCATAAAGAAAAACAAAATCCTCCACTTTTACTTCTTTGTTTACTGCTGCTTTTTCTCTATTCCTCTCCTGACTCTAACAGGTAAATTTGTTCGCACTTTAAAAAACACCGTATTCAGACGGCTTAATAATGAAATGGAGTAATCTTCTGATTCTGAATAGGATCGAGAAGGATGATTTAACAGAAATTGATAGGGGAGCCTGAATTCGCGCCCATAAGTCAGAAACGCTGGAGTTTCCATAGTGCTAGAGTGGATAGTAGTTCTGTAGGCCAAAAGAGCAAAATCCAGACACCTATCCCAGTCATTATGATTTTCATTCACAACATGAGAAAGTGCAAAAGCTGTAGTCGTATGTTTTTGAATTCCCAACACTTCATAACTTTTAATTATAGCATCGCTAGTAAAATTGGACCCTCTATCGGACACTAAATGTTCTGGGCAACCAAACCTGGCTACAAACTGCAATAATACCCTTGATACGTCCTCACTTCTTATCTATTTCATGGGACATGCTTCGCACCATCATGTGAAGTAATCGGTCATACTTACTATATATTTATTGCCATCCATTGAGACCGGAAAAGGTCCCAAAATATCTATTGCAATTCTCTGATAGGGAAATTCTGGAAGTGGCATTCTTAGGCTTATGTGCTCGCTTCTGTAAACACTTTTTGCAAGACTGAATCCAGTTCCGTACATCTGAGAATATCCACGGCCAGAAATAATTTATCCTCATTCGGGTTTTTGAAATCCCTGGTGACATGCCATTGGCGAGTCATGCAATTGACGAAGTATTTCAGGCACCATAATAACAGGAACTGCCAATTTTGCAATATTCTCTCTATCCCAATCTCTCGCTTCTCTATATTTGCACTTAAAAATTTCATCTTTCACAAAAAAGCATAGAAATTGAGGTTTAACTTTCCTTTTATTACGTAATAAATTCATAATGCTTTGACACTTAGAATCCCTTCCATGATGTTGTATTATATCGTTCTGTTAACAAGGAAAATTCAGTAAGCAGTTTATTTACCATTTCACCCATCAGCAACTGGCGATCACGATCAATTTTTGAATAATCGGGTGGGTAGGCTACTCCTCGACAAAAAAATCTGCCACCAAGTTCCATTTATCTGCTATGACTTTAATTTCGAAGTCAAAATGTGAAAGAGACATGATTCATCCTGCTATGCGGTTCATTGGATCACGCAGCTTCAGAACGTGAGTCAACGCGGCGTGATCAGAGAAAATTTGAAATTTTCTTCCAATTGAGTAATGTTTAAAGTAACCAGTGGCAAAGATTATGGCCGAAACTTCACGCTCGGTGGTTGAATACCTCGTTTCAACGTCTCTAAGTTCCTTGTTGGCATAAGCCACTGGTCTAAGAAAACTGTTTTCATCTAATTGGGTCAAAACACATCCCAGTGCTTCTTGTGAAGCATCCGTGTATAAATAAAAATCATTATTCATATCTGGCAAAGAAAGACATGGGAATTTTCTTAGTCTCGATTTTAAATCCTTAAATTCCCTTTGAGCCTCCATGTCCTGTGGGCCGAGTGGTGTGCCTTTCTACAAAATGAAACAAACTAGTTTAAAAATAACATTTATTTTGCAAATAATTATTTGTACACTTTGTAAACTAGAGATTTGCATCCCTATGACATGGGTGGTACGAAACATGCAAAAATTCAACAGCCGCGGCCTCATCAACGAGCACCGCAAAACAAAAACCTCCGCTTCCCTCTAGTGCCACAACCGATCTCCTGTGTTGGCAGACCCCTCATTCCGCCAGCCACAAATCACTGGCACCCCAAAACAAACGGGACAGCTGTTGCGACATTCATCAGCAGGGCTCGGGTATATGTCTCAGGAATTTGGAATCAAAGGTCAGTGGCGGTGTCTGCGACGTCACAGTCCCAACAAAACTTTTCTTTTTCTTTTATAAGCTTTGTCAAATTTAAAGAGCGTAGAGTAAAATCAGGAATGAATTTTCTGTAATAATTAATGTAGCCTAAAAAATGGCGTACGTCCTTCCTACTTACAGGTATACTAGCGTTTTATAGGACCTCAACATTTTTTGGGTCAGGTTTAACATCTCCTTTTTCAATTAAA